>JASFAT010001769.1:0-705325 GCA_031353405.1 Baronia brevicornis
AGGGCGTGAAATGAGTGACTCGCATGGGGCGCCTGGATGGTTAAGGCTAGCTCAGGGTATGGATATTAATAACGAGAAAAAGAGTTAGAGTTCTTATATCCCTACACTACACTCGCAAAACGAGATAACACAAAAAATACTACAACTAAACATTGATATTTTAGGGTGTGGTGCAAGGGTATCCAGTGGCAAAAATAGGTTTTCAAACATCAATAATAATGAAAATACAAAGGATGTAAATAAAATTCAATAACTTTTATGAAAAAATTTTTATGAAGTGTGGGTTTTATTTTTCACCATTAAAAATAATTTAATTATTTCGTCTAACTGTTGACCGCCACGTCGGGCGCGCTCTTGGAATTTAGCCACAATAGTTGCTGTAATGACGTCGGGATGCTGTTAACCTCGCGCAGAATTCATAAGTCAATATGAGTAAATTTTAAAGAAACAAAAAAAAGATATATAAAATCTTTCTTACTTACTTTTTAAACGAGGTATTTTTGAAGAATATATGAAGATAATCTTAAAGCGTATTCGATGGACAACATCCATCGGATACGTTTTAAGATTATCTGTCAGATGACATCAAAATTGACAATGTTTTATTAGCGTGTTAGAATTTTCTTCAACTAAAAACAACGCCCCTAAAGAAGATTTAAAAAAAGAACTGTTTACAAAAATGATGTGAAACATTAAAAAATATATCTAAGACAAAGACATATTTAGCAGTAGGAACAAATTCATTACACAATTTAGCACTGCCCTGTTTTTATATAAAAAACTAAATATAACAGTTATAGCGCCATGCATGAACGGGCTGGTTCGACCGGGGAAGTATAGGATGTTCGGTGGTAGAATTAAGTCACAGGTCGAATAATCGCATGGTTACTGATTATTTTCTGCACATATTGAGAGTACAGCCTGCCTTCACTTCACGCACATGGTTTCAACAAGATGATGCCACGCCTCACATTGCTAGAGAGACCATGGAGCGTCTTCATGATTAACCCTGACAAATAAATAAGCCGTTTCGACGATAATCCCCTTGACACCCAGGTCCCCAGATCGCCCCATTGGATTTTTTCTGTGACGGTATCTCGAAAGAAAAATCTATGAAACAAACCTGGCGAACATTTCAGAAAATTTAAATGAAAATATCTTTCATTAGTCAGTAGTCCCCGTGACTGTCTATGTGTTTTTTTTAAAGTGATAATGTATTGACGGTCGTCGCGGATCCCCGGTAAGAGGGCTAGTTCGTACACATTGATGCAATAAAATGCAGCGAAAGTGCTGGTGTCCGCCAAATGATAATCTGTATCAACAACCACCGGTACTTATGCAACCGTTGGACTCGGAGTGCCATTCGCCAGTGCAGACCTCAGTGGGTACTGCACTCCGACCGACGCGGCTTCTCAAACGACGCGAACTAGCTCCGATACAAGTGCCATTCAATTTATTGTGACCCAAAGTGACTATTTTAAAACATAATTAGTGAAGGACTAAAAATGAAAATGCAGTTTCGAATTATACCTTTATTTATTTTAACGGTCGCATTACTGGACTTTGGTAAGATTTTGAACAATAAGAAAACTTTTACGTGTATCGATGTATTTAACTCTCAATGATTCACCTAATTTCAATTACTTACCTATTTTATTTACTTTCTCGGACATTTAATGAGATTTTCATTTGAAAGTGTAAGTAAATAGCCTTTTAGGAATATTTACTAGATGGTTGATTAGTAGGTTAGTTGTTATCATCCGTCTATTCTCTTTTCACAGTTTGGCGCTAAAAGCTCCTCTTTGTTGAAACAAGAAAACAATTTCCCTTAACCAAAATTTAAATTAAAGTAGGCCATTCCAGTGAAATAAAGTATTGGCTTAAAATATTTTAAGTGGAAACGGATATATAAGAATAAATTCAATCAGTATTTAAATAAAAATCTGAAAAGCAAGCTCTACCAATTAAGCTATTAGCCGCTTCATAATTTATTAAACATTCAGATTTTACTCTATTTATTTATATTAATAGAAGAACGCAGCAATAACTCGATTCTATGTTCAATTCTTCTATTGGACTATTGATTTTTCTACCACACTTAAGCGTTATTAGCTTAGTTAGACGCTATAACAAGAATTATAGTCCAAACATTAATATCGATAGATAGTCCTAACATTGCTTTAAAAAAAAGAGAAAAAAAAATGTGTAACACAAGCTAAAGGTAGTAAAGTAAAAAAAAATCGTACAAGAGATACTGAATCTACTGATTTATGTACTTCACTGACTTCCACTAATAGCGTTATTTTTTCTTGTTCAGAAAATATTTTTCTAACTATTACTTTACAATATTAACATATAAATTTTAATTATACAAAATATGTTCCAAACCGAAAATTTATTAATATATTACATTGAACCAATTTTATATAACAAAAACTGCTGTTTGTGAATAATTTCATCGACAAGGCATTACAGCCGCGGGTGGGCCTTAGCCTGGTCCAGTACATTTTTCCAATAGGATCTTCGTTTAGCTTTTTTTCTCCAACCTCTTACACCGAATGCCTTTAAGTCATCCTCGACTCCATCTAGCCATTTGAGCTTAGTCCTTCCGCGGCTTCTACGACCATCTGGTTTGCCGTCGAGTAGGCGTTTGGGTACTCTAGCCTTATCCATGCCATGTCCACGTGCCCAACCCAACGAAGGCGTCCAAGAGCTCGTGGTTGTAAAGTGTACGCCATCGTTCATTTTCCAACACAGGAACAAACGTTGTGTGAATAATTTACATGCCATTATTTCAGGAAATTTGTACCATTTAATCCCATCTTTTTACTTTCTTCTTTGATGTTAATTAGTTACTGTTATGACGCCAGTGACAAGTAAAATAATATCAAGTATCTTGGAATGTAAATTCAGCTTTTCACGATACGTCTATATAAAATGTTGGCCGTTGTACCAAAATTTGCATTGACTTTTGTAGTCATGTTAAAAAGACACGATACATGCATTTATTTCATTTTTTCTACGCCTTAATCAAAGTACATTTAGTAATAAGCTACCAGAATGGCGGGAATAGTCTTTTTTTTCTTTTTGCCGTTGAACAAAGCTTGTCAAAACTCCTTTAATAAAGCTCTAAGTATCCTATGTATATATATAATATATTGCCGTCTGTTGCTATGGAGCTAGAAGGCACAGTTCACCAAAACTATTTTATATCAAACAAAGGCTTTAAGATTGATAAGAATCATAGAATCTCCATGTATTGATGACATCATTGGCTCTGTGGCGAAGTTAATTATGTATATCTATGACTTACACGGATTAATATCGAGTCTGGTTCTTCCACTTTCAGTAAAAATGGTAGGTTAATGTCACTATAAAATGGGGAGGTCTCGTGTCTAACTGTGGAACATGTGGCTTGTATAAAAAATACTTTTGAATTATTATATAATTTCATAATATTTTTGATGTTTTGTCTCACGAACAAATTTTTATAGTCATTTATTACGTATAAAACAGTGGCGTAACAACGACACATAAAGCTATAAAGGTTAAAAATAAGTAAAGTTTCTTGCTGTGTTTAATTCATGAATAATTGTTTATTGTGTCGTAATGTTTTTAATTAACTTTACTTCTATACATAAGACCTTTCCAATATATCCACCCTTTCACATTTTAAGTAATTTTGGTATATGATTCATTTATTGAGCAAAGAAATATTTAGCCTAGATAACATATTATAAGGATGTAGTGGTACACTAGTCTTTATATAATTTTTCTGCGTAAAACTTTAACATACTGCTATATAAATGCTATAAGTGATATAAGAAATACTTATTGAATGAGTATATTGTACGTAAATGAATATTATACAACTCACGTTATCCTAGGTGGGGCACGTTTCTCTTAGCCACATTGGCTAGGGATCCAAGAATTGAATCCGGGAACATTAACATCAAAAGCGGTAACCTCGCCATCGAGTCATTTAGGTTATCATATAAAACAATGCATCAGGATATTCTGAATAAAAAAATATTATATTTCTATACACTGTAATCCTTTAACACGACACAACAAATCAGTAAATAAATGCAGCTAATATCGATGATTAACCACTTTATGTAATTTTGAACTTTATCTCGGCTCGACCTGTTAAGGAAATGTTAATGTTAATACGCAAAAACAACTCTTTAAAATACATTTAAGGTGACGTGAAAGTAATGGACCGGTTTTTATACGTAACACAGCTGACATAATTTGTACGAATTGTGCTACTATGGTTTTCGTATTTTATAATACGTACGCACAAGACCAGGTGTCCGTTACATAAGAACTTATTTTTAAAAAATCCAAAGACCTGTTAAAGTGTCTACCTATGTATGTATTGTATATAATCTGAGTTTCAATTCAAATATTTTTCTTTTTGTAATTCAACTTATTTTGAATGCTATACATATAATATATGGGTGATAGTATAATCAATTAATTTCATGATTACCATTTTTTTATACCGGCCATATAATAGGTCGGGGCGAAAGTATTTTCGTATTTTGAATGTATTATTAGTAATCAAACCTCTTTGGCTGTACTGAATGTAACTGGTTGGTTTTAATACCATATTAAATGTTACATTCTGAAAATGCAATAAATAAAAAAAAACTAGTTCCCGTCATTTTTCAATTGTTTTTCAAGCAAGCAAAATGAACGTATGTGACGAAGAAATTCGGTACATTTTAAAGTTTTATTACAAAAAAGGTAAAATTCGACGAACGCCGCGAATAAAATTTGTGCGGTTTACGGACCTAATGCGGTATCAATAAGAAAAGCATAAATGTGGTTCAATCACTTCAAGTCTGTAAATTTTAGTGTGAAAGATGAGGTTCGCTCTGGACGCCCTGGACGCTGTCACAGATAAAATCAGTGCAATCTTTGAGAAAGTGGAGCAAGATCGACATATTAGTAGCTACGACATTGCTAAAGAACTGGATGTTGAAAATAAAACAGTTTTACGTCATTTACGAAAGTCTGGGTACAAGAAAAACTTGACATTTGGGTACCACATGATCTCACTGAGATCATGTGGTACCAAATGTCATGACAACGCCAGACCGCACTCATCTATAGCCACGCAGCAAAAATTGAGAGAGCTTGGCTGGGATGTGTTGACGCATCCTCCGTATAGTTCTGACCTTGCTCCATCAGATTTCCACTTGTTTCGGTCATTGCAGAACTCTTTAGGAAGCATAAAGCTAACCTCAAAAGAACACTGTGAACACTACCTGTCAGATTTTTTTAATCAAAAATCTCAAAATTTCTACAGGAATCAGGATCATGGCAATACCCACAAGATGGCAACGAGTCATCGATCAAAACGGCACATATTATAAATAAATAAAAAATTATACCTAAAAAAATTATTTTCCATTGTATAAACAATACGAAAATACTTTTACCCCGACCTAATATGTTCAATAGCTGAGTATTTCATACTATATTTAGTATTTTATACCTCACTATTTCTCATGCTTAGTACTTATACATATGACGATTCTTAGGAAAGATAAAATAAAAGCATGTAGTAAATAGAGATTATTAATAGATCTCTGCATCGATTACTCTTTTAAATGAAACTATTAAACATAATTAAATACATAAAAAGAATACTAAAACTGTGTTCTTCTTTTTAAATAACATTCGGCTGTTTTTGATCCTGTATGACTGATATTTAAAAACGTTTGTTCTTGTTTGTTTATTGCATTCTGAACAACTACAAGAACAGGAACAACTGTCATATGAAATGAAGTAAGATGATGATTTTTTCGACATTCGCACGAATATCTTAATAAAAGTGTATATGGTTATATTAATAAATGTCTTTTATCATAATCAATTAGCTAACATGGTCTTGTTTATAAAATTTTATCAAGATTTTCGCCGTAGTTTCCAATAAATCCTACATTTTTTACATTAGTGGGCAGCTCTGTAGGTTACATCATCATCATAAAGGCATTACAGCCGCGGGTGGGCCTTAGCCTGGTTCAGTAAATTTTTCCAGTTGGATCTTCATTTAGCTTTTTCTCTCCAGCCCCTCACACCGATTGCCTTTAAGTCTTCCTCGACTCCACCTAGCTATCTACAGGTTACTATCTCGATCATTCTGTAAAGCCTCGTCTATACAATCGTACTAGATTTTGTTTCAGTCCACTGGAATACGATTTTCTGTCTTCTATATCAAGATTAAAAGTTAAACGTTCAATACAAACAAACAATTAATGTTAACGTATGTATATGTCATAATATGCCTATTATGGACTATTTTCAATGTCAAAAGTAGAAATAAACTATTATTATTCCGAAAGGAGTCATATCAGTTGTCTGGTTCGCACCCTTGATACAAAGTATTAATACAGGTGAAGTCATACCTCACGCATGATCCTTTTATTTCCTGCCTTTTATGTCATTATTACGTGGTAATTTATTACTCTGAATAGAAAGTTAGTGAAAAAGACTTCAACGCGAGTGGCACATTTGACCTTTTGTATCCTGTGGTCGAGGAAAAACCTAATTTATGTTATACATAAACATTTTATAACAAGAAATGATATATGGCGTTGAGTACTGGTTTTGGAAATGTCCAAAGTGGTAATTAAGTATGTTTACCAATGAATCGCATCGACTATATATTGGTTTGTACTAGCCTACTAACCAACACAGAAACAATTGTGTTTAATTTTGTTTTATTTATTTAAGTATTCTTCTTAATGGTTCTAATTATTTTCACATGACACTTTTATAAATAAATAATCAAAGTAAAGGTTGATACAACCTAATATTCAAGTATAAGCAAACCCATGGTATTAGATTATATGCATAATGCTAAAACGATAAGGCTGTTGTCATTTATTGGATGACAACATTATTATATATATTTATTATACTATTCTTGTTGGTTTGGAGGATTGCTCTTGTCTTATTTTATTACTCTTATTATTTTTTTTCCACATAGAACAGTGTTAAACCACTTAAAATGTCCAAAATATTTTGAGATTTCCTCCTTTCACCTTTAAGCAATTGAGTAATTTGTTTTTAAATGAGTAATAAAGAATTATGATCGTACAATAAAATATGATAACCTCATGATTGCGCTATAGTCGTATTACAAATTCTATTAACTGTGTAAGTAAATACGGAAGACGTTCAATTGACCTACTCTCTTTAGCTCTGTCTACGGTCACCAAAATTATAAATCATGAAATTACGATTATAGTACTGGATGATACAAGAAGAAGCTGGTCTTCGTACAGCTCAGATAGGTTTTGATAGGGCCTGACCCCTTTTTTACAGTAGAAGTAGTATTAGTACCAACTGTAATACAAGTCAATACAAACACAAAAAACAAGTATCATATCCTCAAAATAATGTAGATGTTAAATGATAACATTTTCCGTTACCACATTTCTCTTCATCACTGAATCCTCTAAGGTAGTTTATCCTATAGAAGCAGCATATGTCTAATGCATATTGCGTTTCCTCAGTATACTGGATAGTACGCAATACCGCTATGCAAATTAACATAAGGTTAAAACCACATTTGTGATGCGATAAAATAGTAAAGCTTTGTTTTTCGTGCAATAAAAAACAATGGTTTCTTAATAAATTTAAATTGTTTGGCTCAATTTCATAACATCGTTTCGCTTCAGCAAGTCTCTACGATTACCAAGTTCCTTAATAGTGGCAATTTAAGAGGGTCTTAGAGCAGCGTCGTCTTTGCACCTATAATCAATCATTCTCCAAAAACTTACATGCATATATCTTGGGTAACTTTAAGCGCTGTTATGAGGTCATCAGGTATTCTAAAACTACCCTCGGGAGCAATGAATCCGGGTTATCAACATAAATAAAATCATAATATCTCGTAAACTAGAGTGCCAGATTATTTATATTTAATTCTGTTCTAATAAAATAAGAACTTCTTACATATTATTTATTCGCTCATTAATAATGCGTCAAACTATCGCAGAAAAAATAATTTAAAATGAATTATTTTTGCTAGAAATAAGTCATTTTCTCGTTTTCGTGTGCTGTCAACCCAAATGTCATGCGATTCGACATGCATTACACCTAGATTCTAACACTGTCATTGGAGGATTCGTAGTAAACCTACGAAACACCAACTGTTAACATTTCCTTAAAGAAAATCCAAAAAAGTTAAAAATTAATTATATGTATCAGTAAACGTACGCATACTCACGTACACTTGAGCATTCATTACACAAACATACCTACGAATTTACTAAAGATTTATATTAGATTATAAAACTAAGTAGATGCAAACTTCTCGCGTATTACATACATAATTATGAATATGATTCATAACTTTTCCGAAACAGATTGCCAACTAGTAAACAGTGTCGGTCATAATATTGATTTTTTTCCCGTGTTATTAACCGATGTAATTAAAATATATAGTTTTGTGTTTTTGTTTATTATTCAGATTCTGTTTATATTGACCGTAAAAAGAGGTTTAGTTATATAATAAATAGTATAAACTCATTATTATTCAGAGCCGATGATAGTCTGCGAAGTTATTCAAATTTTTATAAACACACCACTTGATATGGACAGTCAAAAGTTTTACTTAGCTAAGATCCGCGACAAGCAAACACCACGTGGTTGTTTACGACGAACCGAAGTATAAAAAGACGTGAAGCGAAATTAGTTTCGTTTAGCATATATATATATATATATATATATATATATATATATATATATATATATATATATATATATATATATATATATATAATAATTTTAATCAACATCAACAACAGCCTGCAGCAATCCATTGCTGAAGACACACCTTCCCTAAGATGCGGCCTAGCCTACACTTCGAAATACTTTCAGAATGTACTTTCTAAATGTAACGTTCTTTTGGGATAATATTTTCAGAAATTCATTATGTTATAAATTTGTTTGTTGCATGGATCAATTACATAAATCATATAAATGAAATGCTTCGAAAAGAAGCCAGATTTGTAGCGTTCAATGACGCTAAGAAAATGGTGTCGTAATTTGATAATTCCTGTTTACTATAATAAATTGCACATTATTAAACCTTTGCCAGTCTTATGTATTAAAATATACTAAATATAAATTTTTGTATTCTCATGTTATTCTATTTGATTTAGCTACGGCAATCGCTTCTTAGATACTCAGTATTTCAGTACTCTAAGCATGTGCGTAAATACAGAGGACACTTTCTTGCCGGATCCTCATTTATCCAATACAATGATTTTTATTTTATTACGGGATGCCCTTCAAAATCAGTCCCTCGGTCTATTGGTCTATTTGCCAAATTTTCTTAAATTTGTTACCAGATATAATCACGAGTGTTATTAGAGTATGTGTAGTTTGAGAATATAATAATGGTCGAGTACCTAACATACCCTAACATACCTAACCTAACCCTCGCAGAATATTGGCATTAAGTAGTAACATATTAGCATGTTTGCTCTCCAACTACTTTCTCCTTCCATTTCTTTTTCTCTTTATTAAATTCTTCTTCTACTTTTATTATTTACATTCTTAACCTGAGGTAAGCAATGTATCTGCAATGTTCTTCGAGTAGTAGATTTCGAGACGAGCGATTGGCTCAGTGGCGGGGCCCTCCGGCCGCGGAGTCAGTGGTCGCGGGTTCGATCCCCGCATCGGAATAAATATATGTCTGGTAACCCCCCCCCCAATCCGTATTTCCTTTCCTGCCCTTTCCTTTCCCTTCCACTCCGCCAATCCATATTTGCCGTGCCAAAAGATGCGTGGCTAGGGGCGAGCTTCGTCGCAAGCGTGCCGACCGTCCCGGGATCGGACTCCCCCGGGTACTACGGTGCCTTACCTCAGCATGCGGGGCGCTGCTGGGGCTGACCTCCATCCTCCTTTGCGACTCGTGGGATTCACTAAGACGAATTTAATATACCTAATTTATTGAGAATGACGGCGACGTGGTTCGCCACCTATCACGTCCTGATTCCCACGAGGGTGACAAGCGACTAATGGAGAGCCGTTTCGTTGTAATGAATGGTAGTGGTTAGAGCTTTGTGGTGTGTGCCAACCCCTTCGGGGGATAGGCAATAATATATAAAAAAAAGATTTCATGGTCATTGGTAATTACCTACCATCAGGTGCTCATTCGCTCGCCGACATACATCTGTTACTGGCAGAATTAGGTTATAAGTCGAATAATTAGTAAACACATCCTTACTTATTATTTTCTGATAATATAGAGAAAACTTGCCTTTACTTTACGCAAATCTTTCCAATAAGATACTGCCACGCCTCCCACTGATAGAGAGACTATAAAGCTTCTCCGTGATTTCTTCCTTAACAAATTAATAAGCAGTTTCAGCGATATCCCCTGGCTACCCCGGTCGCCCGATCTCACTCCTGTGGACTCTATCTGTGGGGGTATCTTGAAAGTAAAGTCTATAAAACAAACCGACGAGCATGTCAGCACTAAAAGCTTAAAAACAACGTCACTACTTCAGCGGGTATCACTGAATACTGTGGCTAGATTCCTAGAGTGACACCCGACGTGACGATAAAATTTAGATGAAATATTTTTTTTAAAAAATATTTTTTTAAAACACGCACTTCTTTTCGTAAAAATTATTTAATTATATCTATTTAGTTACAAAGAACTACCAAGAATATTTTTATTATTATTAATATTTGAAAACCTAATTTTTCCACCAGAGACCCTATACTATGAAGATATGAGTTATACCTTTATTTGTATCAATTATAAAAGTTAAAGCTAGTTTAACAATGAGTCAGTCAATGAATCAATTAATGTAGCCATAACAGTCCTCAGCAGGACATTAACAACACAGGGACGTTGCCATAATCCGCACACGTGGTGGATGGATTGGGGATCATAGATTGTTTTATATTAATCCGGCAGACTCTCTACTCTCTTTCTATTGGTATTTTCTTCCATTGTCATGCGGGTGTCCCATAGTCATCAGATGAATATGGGAGAAAATATAAAACATATTAATAATGTGGAGATTGATTATGATTATGATAAGAGAACGCAAAATATACTAATTATTATAAGTGAATGGAGGCCTGTAATCATAATTTATTTACTTCTCACATCTACATTAGTCAACCTTGCGCGTAGGTTCGCTGGCGAAATCTCACTTTAATTTCGTGAATAAAGCGATTAGTCATAAAGTTGTATATTCGACAATAATTTAATTCTTTGTTACTTTATCGAGATCAAGGTTTTCATTTAACTAAGTAAAGATACCTGTATAACTAGGTATAACTGAAAAAATATTGGCTATTATTTAATTTTAAACTCAAGTACAACTGAAACGCTAAAAAAGGCTTAAGCATAGTAATAACAGGTCTTAATCAAACGAATAGTATAATAAATTTAGTATTATTTTTTATATTTATTAATTATTATTTCACTACTTTTGGTGTTGTTATTATACTTTTTATTTCCGAGTAAATGTAATACCTATTTACATATACTGTGACTTACTTTCGCCCTTGACATTAAACAATAAAAGAGATAGTTAAACTTTAACTTTATCTAAAATGATCTATTTCAACCAATTTTACTATCCAGCTGTATTCCAATATGAATGTATGTAAAAAACGTGTTATGCCCCCTGACTAGATGGTGCAACGATCTGTGCAGGGTGGGAGGCCTATATGTAGCAGTAGACTGCCGTATGTAATGAATGTAAAGTCTGATATTCACGTTTAAATTCAATATTATTATAACCTTTTATTACTTATTATTATTTCCATGCACACATATTACAATTTTGTACAATATTTTTATTTTTTATTTTGTTTATTTATTATGCTTATCACCAATACAGCCGTAATAGTGCACTGTTGGACATTGGCCTACCTCAAAATTTAGGGGTGTATAAGGGCTGCATTATGGTAACACTAACTGTTACCGAAATGCAGCGCTTATACAATAAAAAAAGCTTGGCGGGTGAATTGGGAATGGGCAATTGATTTTTATTCTCAAACATTGCTGCCCAACTTTGATGTACAATGAACAATAAACTTTTTTTTTATATATTCACGCCTATCCCCCGCAGGGATTGGCAGAGACCACAGAGCTACATCCGCTACGATCCTGGCACACCCTCCCCGCATCTTCCACATTCATCTATCCTTTCATCCATTCTTCCTCTCACATGTATCGCAGCGAAACGGCTCTCTATTAGTCGCTTTTCGCCCTCGTGGAAATCAGGACGTGACGGGTGGCGAACTACGTCGCCGTCATTTTTCAACAAATTAGTTATATTAAAATTATCTTAGTGAATCCCACGAGCCGCAAAGAAGGATAGACGTCAGCCATAGCAGAGGCCCGCATGCTAAGATAAAACACCATTATACCCGGGGAGCCCGATCCCGGGATGGTCGGCACGCTGGCGACTAATCTCGCCACTAACCACGCATCCATTGGCACGGCAGACCGTGGATTGAGAGGAAGGGAGAAAGATATAGTAGAAAGGAAATGGCAGGAAAGGAAATGCGGATTAACGAGGTTACCAGACTCGGAATAAATATTTTATAATCTATAAACATATTTATTCCAATGCGGGGATCGAACCCGCGACCATTGACCCCGCAGGTCCCGACTGCCTAATAAGACTAGTCCATGTGATAAACGAAATTATTTTTTTGAAAAATAACAAAAATAACATGTGTAAATTTGAAATGGTATCGGCGGAAAGGTTCTATTAAAAGACAAATAAACCGGTGATCAAAAAACAAAAGGTCGACATATGTTCATAATGCATATAAATAATACACGGAGTTGGTTTATTTCCAGGTGAACGGGATTTTATCGCATGTGCAAGTTTGCAATAAAACTTGTTTTATTTTATTCATTTAATTGCACGCGACTTTTACTTAATGCCAATTTAAAACGAAAACAAATTATAATAAAAAAAATAAAAAATATATTTTTGAGTTCAATACATTTTTTAATTCTTTATTACAGTTTAGTACAATTTTTTATACGTTTTTGCGTTATAGACCTCTGTTATTTTTATATAAAGTATAATTCATTTGATACATAACTCGTTTGAGTAAAAAGCCAATAATCAAATACATACCCAACTAAAGACGGACGCAGAGAAAAACTGAGAAGATGCGTCACATTTTTTACCAAGCTTCGTCAACTTTTTTGATCAACTATATATCAGAGCCTGCAGGCGAAGGTTTTCAATCAATCTATCCTGCCCGCACAAGAGACGAAACTAGACTGACAGTCCGTTTGCCGTTCAAGCTTCAAGGCGAATAGTCTTCATTTATGCTTTGGTAGATCTATTCGCCAAAGAATAAATAAGGAATAATTGGAGAGTACATATTAGTATTGGGCTGGGCAGCGTTCAGGAAATTTTGTCGAGTCTTCTTGTCGCCCATACCACAAAGTCTGAAGACAAAAGTCTTCAACCAGTGCGTCCTACCCGTACTCTCTTACGATGCCGAAACGTGGACACTGACAGTCCGTCTCCTCGACAAGCTCAAAGTCGCTCAGAGGGCTATGCTCGGGGTTTCTCTGGTGGACAGAATTCGAAATGAAGAAATTCGGAGAACCTGAGTCACCGACATAGCTCTTCAAGTTAGCAGACTGAAGTGGCAACGGGCTGGACACGTTTGTCGGAGAACCGACAATCGTTGGAGTAAACGAGTGCTGTAGTGGAGACTGCGACTCGGCAAATGTAGTGTGGGATGCCCCCCAGTTAGATGGAGCGGCGATCTGCGCACGGCGGCTGGCAGAAACTGGATGCGTGTAGCCGAAGATCGGGCTAGGTGGCGCACCTTGAGTGAGGCCTATGTCCAGCAGTGGATTGCCGCGGGCTGATATTGATATTGGTGATTGACATATTAGTAAACGTAAAGTGGGAAGTAGAAACAGGATGCGTGAAGCATCACACTATAAAAGTTCAGTTAGGTAGCGCACCTTCGAGAGTTCTGTATTCAGCAATGGCCTGCCGTAGGATAATGATGATGGTTTGTTTTTAATACTGAAACAAATTATATAAAAGACAAATTATACATGAAGTCATAGTCAAAACTGATCGTTTTGTTACAACACATGTTAGTGAGGTTGCTTGTTAAGCTAACCTCACTAACGTGTAGCCCATTCTTCTAATAATAGATAAAATTTTAAAGATCAGATGTCACATAACTTTGTATATATTAACCCCTTTAGACCTGAATTATTGTTAATGGATAATAAGATAACTTTTTGACTAATTATTAGTAAGAAGGACATCATAAAAACAAATGTGTGAAAAATGATACATATTTATTAAGTTTTCCGAATTTTCCAGCATGTGCGCAATTATGCACACAAATGGTGGAGGAGTAAATTAAAAATATTATAAGGCTTTAAACATTATGTGCATAATTCTGCACACGCGGTCTAAAGTGGTTAAGAAACTAGGAAAAGTTATTTCTAGACAAATTAAAGCTCACTTTTAGTGTCTGAAGCGTATGCCGAATTTGCGGTATACAGCGTATGCAGAAAGCTGGATTATTTTTAATCTATTAGGTTGATATTATTTATTAGTTCTAAAAACTTAACGTTCTTATTTTAATGCTTATTCTAACTCTTTTGCGTCACGCCATTGCTTAGAACCATAATAAAACAACCTAATTATTATTAATTCTATTACTAAAGTTGCAAACACTGCATGTTGCCCGTGTACTCTAATCCGTTTCAAAATGTACAATGTATTCATAACATTTTAAGTGAGTTTGTGGTTTACATTTGAATGGCTGGATGGCTATCGAGTTCAAGTATATGAGATACATAAATCTTTTAGTTATTTAAACAATTGCATAATTCATAATAATACCATACAAATTCTGTACTATATAAGTAATATAAAACTTATAACAATATTCTTTAGTACCTACTACATAAGTTGTGTTACGGGATTCACATAGAAAGTCAAAATAACTAACGGTGGAATCGTTGTGTTACCGCAGCTACTCAGTCTCACTGCTTTTCTCGAGCACTGAGCGAATTAGTGATTTAAAAATCATAGTAATAATATATATCATAAATGGAATCATTGTATTATTTTGTCAATATCGGCAGACATTACCGTCTACACTGATATATTATAATAAAAGCTTTTGTCACTGCCATGACTCTGCTAAGTTCGTATCCGGTGTACAGTGATAATCAGCAAACTAAGTACTGACATTACGAAATAAGCCTGAGCTGCTTACCCACTTAACGGTGCGTTTATACTGACCTTGGTTGCACCCAGCCGACCACCACTTTCAATAATTGTACTTTGTTTTAGACTCTGTTTGTGAATGGCACTGTTAACTCGAGGACGAGACACCCGAATTAGCATGTTTACCGTATTTTGACTACGTTTAAATAAAACTAAACCGAAACACACATACTACAGTAGATTAATGAAGGTCTTCGATCATTTATCTCAGGGGTATCCCAACCTTTTTATGGACCGTTCAACGTTGGATGATTTAACCGTCAAATATTAAGACGGAAACGTTAAGTGTTTATATTTGTTTTGATTTACACACCTTTCCATTAAGTCTACAATGCCACTGCCCTCAATGTTAATCTCTCGTCCATGGTAAGTCGCACAATCTCGAGAGAAACATTCAACTGTTAAAAATAATTTAATTTGCCTTTTGACCCCCAGTACTTTGAGCCACGGTTCGATATGAATTGGCCCCCCTTGGGGGTTTAGTATCATTGATTTTTCTGATGTATTATCACATGTAGTAAAAAACCCGTCTTTTTTATGGGATAGGAAGGCAAACGATGGTGTGAAAGGGTATCACCTGATGGAAAGAAATCGACGCCGCCCATACACATCCGCAGTGCCATAGGCAGTATAAAAGCGTTGTCTGCCTTTAAGGAAAGATTTCATTATAAGACATGATGGGGGGCAGGAGAGGAGCGGAGGGGGGTTGGGCCTCCGGAACTCAACCGTGCACCGTACGAACCGCAGTAGCTAAACTCAGACGCCAGTTTTTTGCGGGAGTAGTGTGGTACTTCCCCGGCCCATTCATGCTACAGACAAACAATATGCCATTCTTGACAAAGTATTCATCTGTAGCTTGGCTCTAATTGGCGCAAAATATTACGTTGCAAACTATAAAATAAAATCTATACTTTATAAAAATATTCAGTTCACTCAATTATAACAAAAGACTTAGTAAACTGAAGTCCACGACAATTAGAGGGGCCTTCACACTCCGCCATGTTTGCGGGGTGTGATAACGAGCCCCGGAGATGAATCCCACCACCCACAGCAACTTTCGGGGGCAAAAATTCACGTCCACAGAATATAAAGAAAATGTTAACAAATGGGAAGATAAAACAATTACTGGTATCATAATACACGTATGTCAAAACAGCTTATTGACCTTTCATAGTAGCCTTATTAAGTTATTGTAATACCTCAACAGGACATTTTAAAATTGTTGAGTGTGGTTTCAATAAAACATTGGGCCACTTTAGGTATTGTCCTTGTCTTGCAACTAAACCAAGTAACTTTTTTTTTGCTATGCTTTGCTCCATTTACGATTATTTTTCTGTTAACGACCGAAATGGCGCATTCGGAATTCAGGGTAGTAAACTAGAATTCCGCATCAGGATAAATATGTCGTATGAGTTGGCGTGTCAATAGGAGTCGTGAAGTCAATTGGAGTGTTTGCTTTGTTTCAGTTGATCGCTACGTGTTTTTTATCACTAATTAAAAAGTATATCAGGCTAATCATATATCATATTTTTAGTTTATTTACACTATTGGCTTCGTTTGAATGGATTACAAAAATGTATACTCCAAAAATTTAAATTTAACCTAAAAGTTCCTGAATATCACACAGGTTTGACAGAATCCAGATATATTTGACTTGTTCGTAAAATATGCATTGGTCGATATTTTGGCAACTTCCTTATAAAAAAAATTCAACCATAGCTACGGTTTTCGGTATCGATCAGCAAAAAGCTTTGACTTAATACAAGTATTGATTATGTTCACCTTTATTCAGATCCACATTGCGTGTGTTGGTCACCATTTTGCACTCAAATTAATAGATGGTTTGGTAGATGTTATTATTATACGAACTTGGCAATAACAAAAAACTGACAAACAAATTTAAAAACTACTCAACTTTATATTAAAAAAATTTTCTTTATATAAAAAAATTGCTATAAAATTGTCATATATGTAGTTTCGTCATTAATTTTTGAAATCTATTAAATAGGTGATTTTTAATGTTTATCGTACAGTTTATTAATCTCTACTATTAAACGTAGGTACACTATTTGGTATATTCAACGAAACACAAGTTCTAATAAATAATTTTATGAAATATTATTATGCATAGATAGAAGTAAAAATAAAAGGTTTACATTGGGTCATAATGAATCGATTAGTTAAAATAATTTACTAGTGCATAGTACCTACGATACGTATACATACACAATTTTATTGAGTCTTTTACGACGAAAACATGGTAGTACATGATCAAAATGTAATGTTGTTTTAACTCGATATTTTTTTATGGGATATAAATGCAAACTAGCAGGTGTGTCACCCGATGAAAAGCAATCAACGCCGCCTGTAGACATCCGCATTTCAATATTACAAATAGTGGAGCAATAGCCTTATTATTTCTATTCTGTAACAAAGTAATAACGGCTGGTGAAACGGGCAGGAGGGCGTTCCTTCGAATCAGGCAATGAGGGAGTTGCGTCTTCATGATGCGTATGACATGGACAGGGAGGAGCAGCCGGCGCTGGACTAGGGCTGCAATGCACGCGGGGACGGCAAAAATAGCCGAAATCAGGCCTATCCATACCTAGTTTATCCTTCATGCAATTGTCAAATATTGTTTGTGTATTGCGACAATATTGAAATGTGTAGTTGCCAGAACTCTTGTCGATACAGTTGACGTACTGGTTAAACTCTTCCAAACAACTTTTTTTTACATTTTTAAAAAAGCTCATTGCACAGGATGTGACTTTCTTGCCGAGGTCGATGCAGGCTCGCGGATCGTCTAGTTCGTAGCGACACAACATAAATTCGTTGTTCACGGATTCGCATTTCTTGCCTAAATAAGGGCCGGCACTCATCAGAGCAGCCGTTGACAGATTTACTTCAGGGACGTTTAATTCCTCGCATGAAGGCAAATTCACATCATTTGTTATAACCATATTACGCTAAAATTTTTAAGAACAAATACAAATATTCTTGTTTTTATCAAATATAATTATGTACGATACTCTAGTTCAATAATTTAATAACATACAGCACGTTAATTATAAGGTTATTATTCACGTTTATGACGTTATCACGTTTTATCACGTTGAATATAAGGTTATTAATACTTCACAACTGTCAATTTCCAAACTATTTTTAATTTTTCTAAGTACATATACATTCTGAACATAACTAAAAACTTTTTTAAGCAAATTTATGATAATCTATCTAAAAATCTATCTATCTAAAATGTTAAATCAAAGATTTTTTCCTTTTGTTTTATATGATAAATTGTTATTAAGTTTCGGGCAGTTTCATGTCCTTTTAATATTACTAAAGAAAGCCTTGTTTACGTTTGAAGTCAAATGTAACAAAACAACAGAATTATTTAGTTATTAAAATGAATAAATTTAAATTGTATGTCCATTCCAAAGTCTTTATAATTTAAATCAACCAACCTTCAAATTGATACTAGCTAAAGTCAAAAATGTATATGTATTTAATACAATATTTTCCATAAAAATGTATTTGGAATACGTATATGTGTGTGTGTGTGTATGATTGATATGTTATCTGACCGCTACTGGCCATAAAATCTCTGAGATATATCTATTAGAATTTGTAGTAGTTATTAACAATCACTAAGGAAGACAAAAGATTTGAAAAAGAGTAAATTTAAAACAAATCAAATATTTTGAAAATCTACTACCTAAATACCAACAAGTGAGAACCGGTGAGTTTTCTTGTTACCCTAACTAAATAAAGTCTATTTACCAAATAATTAAAAACAGAGCACCTAGAAAATCATACAAAATAGATGAATCCCCGCTTAAAGTAACTAAAATATTGAAAATGCCTCGTTTTGGATAATGGATTGATTCTTGGTAAAATATAAGGAATATTATAATATATATAAGGAACTTTGTCCAAAAAATATTTAGTTATATTATACCTTTTCACAATTTCGCATAATTAAACATTCCTAATTTTTATTTTGGAAAGTATTGTAAATAAACTCTGAACTTGTCATGGTCAAAATTTTTACGTGAGAAAAATTTGTTAACATTTCATGGTCACATATAACGTATTTTAATGCAAGTTATACGTCTTTTATAAATACTGCTTTTGTTTTAAAAATTGTAACAAATAAAAAGTTCGAGTTTTGTGAATTTATTCGGGTATGATTTCATTATTGAAAAACTGAAAGTTACATAATAAATAAAAACAACATTTGAAGTTGTACATAAACAACTCTTAACGTTACTTTTTCTTTTGACCAGTGCCTAGTCTTTCTTTTTTATATACAAAAAAAGAAAGGCATTTAACAAGGCCAATTCAATTAATTGTGTCTGTCACCAAAAACATTTACATGGTCCTTTTAAAATCAAACTACAAAGCGGTTCGAGCGGCAACGAAATACATATTAAATTTTAAATTTGTATTCTCTATAACTGATTATTTTTATATAATCCAATCTCAATACGTTTTGCTAGCGGTATTTTGGTTCCGGTTACTTTTTCCTAAGGTAATGGGCAATTATTATGTAACATTTTAAAACGTATCTGCAGTTTACGTATTCTCACTAACACAATGTACGAGTAAAGCATTTGGAGTGACGTGTATAACAATTGGAGAGAAATGCTTCATACTATATTAATCCAAAAGCAATAAACCCTGTTTCCATCCGCGTTCTAGTTTTGTAAATGACAGAGAGAGTAGCGAAATTAATATCTACGTATTAACACATTTTTTAATGTACCACTTTAGATATTTATTACATCGTAACCGTACTAGTGTTAGTAACAGTGACACTAGGTGGATCATTGTTTGTTTACCTTACTTCTTATTCATTTTGTGAATCCTGAGGATCGTGACCTACACTGATAAGCGTCTATGGAAAGTATTAAAGGATGCTACAAAACTAAATAGTAGAAAAAAATGGTAGGCGTCGTTGCCTTATTTAAATTAGTTAACGCTAGACGTTCTCACGCGTTGCTCCCACTGTTTTTTTCGTGGAGATTAAAAGTTTTGTGCAAATAAAATATAAAGAGTTGTTAAAATGTTTTATTATTATGTCATAATTATTTACCAGGCGAGTGCCAATCTCTGTCCTGTCCCCCTGTGCGCACGACCAGCGGCTTGCTGGACCTGTTTCCACTGCCATGCAAGAAAAACGGTGATTGTCAAGTGATGGGTGCACAATATCTCTGCTGCAAAGGGTACTGTACAAAAGGGATCAAGCAGGCAGCGACTATTCAACGGTTAGTCAACTGCCGTATACATATTTCAACAATCACTAGTTTGCTTTTTAAAATGTTATGTTACTTTATTTTTAATAATATCAAATCAATAGAGCAAAGGTTAGGGGAGAAAGAAGAGCTTTAGCATTAGCTTTAGCTGTAATGTTAGTACAAAGATCATAGGAGTTGAGATCGTTTTTCACAACAAAAAAAATTGTAGTATTTCATTAATATTTAAGTACAAATTTAATTAGATTTTTAAAATTTATTTAACTTAATTTTTATAAATTTGTATAATAAACATTGATATTATCAATCGACCATAAATTGCCTGTGCAAGCGAATTGCAGCCCAACAAGAACACAATTTTGAATTCACGTTTCATAAATTTAAATAATATTCTGGCAATATGAAAATTTCGAATAAAAATAAAGAAAGTTAACAACTTACACATTCGTACTCAGTATCTCTTCGGAATCTGAGACACCTTCAATTCAAATGACGTAACTTTATTTTTTTTACTTTTTTCCTTATAGTTTTTTAACCGGGACACAAAATTATTAATAAAAGAAAACATAAGCCTTAACTGTACTGAACTGAACTGAACACAAAAACTACACTTTTTGGTCCACATTTCTAAGTTATAGTTTGTTTATACTATTATTTGTAATTTGGTACTTGTGATATCACGATAACCCTTATGATCTTTGTAAAATACGAAATCTACTATTATTGTGCTTTTTGGCTTTCCCTCCATCAGTAGTTTGCTAAAAAACAAATAATAAATTAAGCTATACTTTTTTATTACAAATATTATAACTGAACTTTAAGACTTCAAAATTACGTCTAAGAAGTTTTATCGCTCGCATAATTTTTTCTGGAACACCTTTAGGTAAAACAGAGAGCATTTTAGCAGGTTTATTACTTTAAGGCAGCTGACTTCTTCTATAAGCATTTTATAATATGTACTGATGTAATAATTAGAATAAAATTAAACAGCTAATTTTACGTTAAGTGCTAATGCAGCCTGTGGCACGGCCGCGTCCTCAAAATAAAGATTACTTGTGTTGATTCACAATTTAGCTTGAGATTAAGTATCTTAGTACTTATGCTTGCTATTCCTTCGGATTTAAACGCTATCACGGAGATTATACGCGAGCAATTTTTTTTATAGAAGAGCAGGAAAACGTGCGTGCAGGTCACCATAAATTATGCCAGAGACATCGCAGATGTATAGTATCTCTGGCATAGTTTATGGTTGCCGGCCTTTAATGATCATATACGCTATTTTCTTGAATGCCCCTATCGTATGTCATAATCACGTGGGAATAGCGCAGGTGGTAAATTGCCATACTGCACAGTTCGTGGTAGAAGAACACTGCGACTAAATCGCAATGGACAGCCAGCCATGCAGGTGATGGGGATTGACCCTATTTTTGTGGCACGTAGTGCGATAGTGGAGCTTAGTGGCTGGGACATCAGCAAGGGAGGGAGCAATAAATTGTACCCGTTATAAAAGTGGGTACTTGTGTCAAATTTATTTCTAAATGTTATAAAGCACAAATTAACGAAAAAGACAGGCTGACAACGCATTTGTGATACCTGTGGTGTTCTGGATGTTCATAGGCAGCGGCGTAGACTTGCCATCAAATGTCTCGCTTGTTTGTTTGATTGCTTCACTAAATAAAATACTTTAGAACAATAACCTGCCCTTACTTGTCTTTTTAATGCACATATAGTGGCGGATTTATATATTTGCCGCCAAAGGGGTATTTAAATTTTGCCGGTCCTACAACAATCATGTTAATTACAATTTTTCATCAAAAAAAGTTTTAAAATATTTATTATTTTTTAAATTTATGTAAAACCAAATAAAAATCTCGGCGCCCCTAAAATTTACCGCCCTAGGCTCCAGCCTACACAGCCTGCTTGTAAATCCGCCACTGCATTCAATATATTTTGCTTTCGCATTCGCTTATAAAAAAAACTGCTTGTTCGACTGTAGGAAGTTATGTAATTGTTGTAGAGCTCAAGAGCAGTTAAGCAATAGTATACACGAGTTAAGTAGTACTGGCACTAGCACCACCACAAGCACAACAACCACTACAACCACTACAACGACAACGACTACAACTACCCCGAGTACCACCAGCTCCACCACAACCACCACCACGACTCCAGCACCGACTACCACAACGACGGAGCCACCGAGGCCATTCTTCCAACTGCTACCGATACAAACTGCAGCACCCGCTACGCAAGCCACACCAGTCAAAGTCGGTAAGTAATTTTAATATATACATATAGCCGCGCCTGTTTCCCGTAAAACATATTATAGTAATAGGGTTTTTAAAAAAAAATGTATTAAATACTATCGTTTTACCTTTAATACTTTTATCACTTGTGGCAGAGCCATAACACTTGCCACAGTTATTGCGCCTGCGCCTCCTACTACGAGGTTTTCCTCTTCCAACAAGTGAAGTATCGCTTTTGATAACCAATTATTGTCAATTAAGACTTAAAAATTTAAGTAGCGATTTTAAGGTAGGGGCAGCGACCACAGATCTCCATCTGCTTCGATCTCGTCATAGTTTCTTTGCTTCCTCCACAATCGTCACTCTCCTCACACAAACCCGCCGGTTAATTTCTTTTACCAATTCTTTCATCCTTCCTCTTCGTGTGCGCAAACCATCTAAGCATCCCTATTTATTACGCCCAATTTAAATTCATTCAATTCATTGATTAAACATCACTCTATTAACAATTAGACACTGCGGTGCGAAAATGATCTAAATCACAATCTGGCCAAAATTAAAACACTGATGCCTAACAATTAAAAATGATTTATGTACATATATTCTCATGTTCTATGAACCTCATTATACTATAATCTCGACTAGAAATATTTATACGATAGATTTTAAACGCAAAGATATTTAATTGAAACATTTATTTCAATAAATATTTAAATTTAAGTTACATGTGCCTCATAAAAATAATAATTACTCACAACATACTCATAAATAATAATTTCGACGAAGATAAAAAAATTTTTGCTATCACGTAGTTGGTTACATAATCAGAAGGCAACAAAAACTTGTACCTACATATGCAATATCTTTGTTTTTTTCCACTTTCCAGGCAAGACACAAAAATACATGTGCCCAAAAAACTTGGTGCCGGTTGTTCTATTCCCCATTCCCTGCGAGAACAACGGACAATGCCGCGCTAGCAGTGGTCCGGACCAAGTGTGCTGTCAAGGACATTGTGTTAAAGGAGAACCAGCACCACGACCCACGGCCGTGCAACAACCACATCAACGTAAGAATAGAAAGCAATGTCTTATATACCTTCATCTATCTATACACACACACACACATATATATATTATTTATATATTTAATTATAATTTATATATATATATATATATATATATATATATATATATATATATATATATATATATATATATATATATATATATATATATATATATATATATATATATATATATATATATATATATATATATATATATTATAATTATAAAAAGGAAGTAAGTATTAAGAAAAAAAACAGAGTGGCAAATCGTGTAGTGACATGTCTCTGCGAATGTTTCTTCCATTCGCTTTATTTCATTCGATATAGGAAGCAGAAATTGTTCTTCCAGTTCTATCATCGCACCGCTTGTCGTAAAAATAAGTTATATCCTTGAACGATCAACAGTCTACACCGTGCGATTTAATCGCAATTTTCTGCCACGAACGGTGTAACTGTGGAACGATGTTCCACCTGTGGTGTTTTCGAACAATTACCACATTGGGATATTCCAAAGACTTGCGTATATACAATCTACGAAAGGCTGGCAACACATTTATGACGCCTCCGACATTGTAGATTCAACAATGTATGTATAATTCAAGATTATATATAAATACATATCGCAATTCATATCAAACAAATCGGCTACAATTATTTTGATTATCACAACGAAGCGATCTTAAGTGTACAGATTGTGTCATATACTAGTACGCAAGCTTTCACTTACAAATGAAAGAATCAATGGAGAGTCTACAAATAAAATGTAGTACAGCTACGTATGTATAACAATTACATATATAATACTTAATTACAAACATTGTCATCTTATAAGAATTTAGCATAAAAAATAAAAATCAATAATGGCTTATATTTCACAAAATTATCTTACCACGTTTGAATACATATAATAATAATTATATCGTTTATTACAGATTTCTGAGATCCATACACATGTTAGAATAGAATAGAATAGAAAAACTTTATTTATGACACCATTTTTTTACAATTACTAAAATTAAATACTTAATAATATTTTATGTACAAATAAAAACACAAAACAAAAAGAAAATAATTTTAATCTAACGAGTGTCATAAAATGGTTCTTGCTCAGCATATGCCGGGTATGTTGAGTATGTTGTTTGTGTGTTTTATAGGTGCAGGGTATTTAAAAATAAATCCATAGTTAACCTTATCTCGTTATTCACTGGCGTATATGGCATAGATTTAAAAAAATAGCAATTGTGTTAATATTACAGCTTTCCTGGGCTTGATTCCGAGGGAATGTCCAACAGCACCACTGGCTGAACTATTGTTCGACGTCCAATCGTGTAACACCGACGCGGATTGCTGGCCACGCGTGTGCTGTCCTGATGGTACTCGCTCTTACTGCCGAACGGCGCGCGCTCGCCTCGACTTGGTGCCCGTCGCCAACGCCATCGATGCACGTAAGTTCTGTTTTGAACAGCAAAGGGACTAATATACACTCAGCGTAGAATACACACATACGTCTGAGCTAGTTGGAATTCTGGTGTATATGTTAATAATCTTTTTTTAATTAGACCGTATTTTGCAAAAGTTATTTATGCAACAAGCTGGCCATAATAAAGATATTGATACCAAACAATCAATATTCCCGTGTGGTGAAGGCTCATTTTATTATTTCTACTAGACATATTTTTTATAATTGGTTAAATCAACCACCAACTATGACAAAACACAGATTTTAGGACTCCAACTTTATTAAAATAATAAAACCCTTTAAATAAAATAAATTCTCTTCAAGTTATAATAACTTTTATTTATATATTTGCGAGTTTATACCAATTTAATACCGCCCGCGATAAGCCGCCGCGCCGCTTCTTATGCTACTGCTCCAGCTGCGTCTTAACGCGTAAATTAGCACGTTAATTTAGGCGTTACGTAGATGTGGCCAATGTTTTAATGTGTAAAATTATAAATGACATTACTTATGACGTTAAACGTTAAGCGATAGCTCGAGTGTCGGTTTTTTTGACACATCAAAGGGTTTTTGCGCGTAGTTTAGCGCGCTTAGTGATATTGGCTACATTAACGCCGTCTCATTTCACGAGACGCACGCGCACAGCAAGGACGCGTGTTCTTTGTTTTAGGCGGGAACGCATTTAAGAGAACGGCAATGGAGTGGTCGAATGAGAAAGCTTTAGAGTTTCTAGAACTATAGCAATCAGAGCCGTGCCTTTGGAACCCAAAACTGCAATCGCATAAAAATCGCTCAGCAGTTGGTGATGGCGTGGCGACACATTATCCAGTCTTTCGCGTTTCCAGTGACACAGGAAGAATTAAAAAAGAAAAAAAAGAGTCTCTAATGCGATACTATGGTATTCATTTAAATAAATATAAAAAATCTCTAACACCAGGAGCCAGGCAAAATGATGTATACACAACAAATTGGCGAATTTATGACTCATTGTTGCAACTAGTCTAGCTGCTTCAAACTCCATTGTATATCTAACTTTAACTTCCATATTGTGTGTTAACGCGTGACTTCACGGCGAATTGACTCACAACGGCATTGTAATCTAAATGTAGCCAACGCACATTTTTAATACCTTAATTAACGTGTAGTTGGCCATTGCTATTAACGTAAACGCTAACGCAGATATAGCAGTAGCATTATAAAGCGGTGGAATCGCAGCCGCTAAATTTTGCGGCCGCGCCGCTTGCCATCAGCCGCGCGGACGCATACAAATAGGCCCTAAATAAGATTGAACATATATTTACAGCACTTCGATCGTTTGAACAATATATACAATGCACGCCGCCACCGAAGCATGATCCGTTTCCTCAGAGCTGTAGCTCCAGTGTAGACTGCTTCCCTAATTTGTGTTGTGCAGAGGGTGGGAAGAAACATTGCCGACCACCACAACGCAGTATTTTGTCAATATTTACCGGCGTCTCGCAGGTAATTGAATAATAATCTCAATAAATTAAGTATAATTGTGTTTTATTAAATAAAGTAGGGAAATTAAGTTTTTGTGGAACAAGATAAACGAGGGTAGAATTATATTATATAGGGGGAAGAATGATAAATGCATGTAATATGTTATATTAATAGAACATACCCACATTTAAGACTATTTTATTGAATCACCGTTATTTCTAACAAACTAAGATAATCAAACCATGCAGCTTCTAAATTTTGTAAATACATGTTAATCGCCATTTATTCATATTTTTGTTTGTGATAGTATTTATATTAAGTAGTAGAACTAAAATAAGATGATCTATGTTATAACAATATTTTTTATTGCAGAGGTTTGGATAAATAACATGGAGGGTTCATAACGAACTTAAAGAAGCCAGAAGAAAATAAAAATAGAGAAAAGTTAATTTATGAATATTATATTTTTTTACCTTTTATAAATATATATATAACTGTACATAATAAACTCTTTTATTTATACCATTTAATTTAAATAAAAAAATATGCCTACTAATTCCGTGAAAAACAATTGTAAAAGTATCCGTTAATATTTTTTAATTCTTTACACCTAATATACATATCGCTGTTTGTAAAATGTATCTTTTTTATAATTCAGTTTTGTTGACAATGTAGTTATAAATGTTTTGTTAAAATAAATTGTCTTGCCCTAGTTGTGCATTGAAATATCCACTAAATACTGCACCGTTTGTGGAATATCGAAATTTTTATTTAATGTCTTTACTTCCTCTCTTAACAAAAAGTAATAATACATCTTTAACGACTATAGAAAGTTTTCCTACATAAAAACAATTGTTGTATACTAAAAAAATTTTGTCTTTTTGATCCATGGTCAAAATTATTTTTTGAATAAAATACAACGACCATGCACTGCATTACACGAGTAAAGAGATCCCGTCATAGCCTCCATAACAAAGCAGACCAGCAGTGCTCTCCCATTTTGAAGAAATACTCACATATTATTGGAACACGTTTATCCCAGTTAACTTAAAGCCCCCCAAACTTTATATAGCTCGGGATTAACCACTTAAAGTTTTTAAATGCAAAAGTGGAGTAGTAGGGTCTCATTAGTTTTTATTGAATAAATATAATTACATTATTATGTTTTATTTATTATAAGTATCCTGTACAAAATATTTCAATACAAGGTACATAAAATAATGGCCTTGGTAATTATTAAAGCCCTATTCAACATAAAAATAAAACAAACATGTGGATTTAATTTTTTATTGTTAATAAGCCTATGGATTCACCCATTTAGTCCAACTGAAACAAAAGAAATAATATATTAATTTTAGTAGAATTTAAAATATTAAGTCATAATTAATATATTGCACAAAAGGCTAATGTATAGTTAATTACTATACTGATTTCTACATTGGAATTTATTGTGTAGATGTGGCCTTTGTTGGCATTCCGGTAGATTTTTAAAAATGAATGTTTTAGGGGTAACAGACTTCATCTTAAAGATGCATAAGTTGTTTTGTGAAAACTAAACCATAAAAAATTGTACAAGATATCAATGTAAAGTTATATATAATATGAAATACTGCTCAGCACATTCCTCTGAAGAATAAACTTTGGCAAAAGGTTTCAATGAAAATATGTTTTCTTACTAGTGTTTTCTTTTATCATAGAGAATTCAAAAAATTGTTACTTAAATTAAACTTTCAAATACAGAGCCCTGGAAAAAGAACCAAAAGGCATATGGTACCAGGCCCAATGGCAACACCGCACATGTGGTATTTGAGTTTGAATATTTGGCTCTGAGAGCTTTATTTGTTTTAATCATAACAATTAAAATTTAATAAGTTCAATTTACATCATTTAATTTTAGCTACCATATTTTCCTAAGGGAAAAATTATGTAGAAGTTTAGTTATCTAATAATCTTAAAAGTGTTGCTGGACCTGTTTGAAAAAATAATATCTGGCTACAAAAATCTAATATTTTTTTCAAAAACACAAAACACTTCATTTGAATTTTCAAAGTAACAAAAATTAAATATAATATGGGCCCTTTCAATCATAGCCCAGAACCAATGTTTATTTGTACACATACAATGGAGTGACTAGCCAGGCACTAAAGAGTATTTGCTTAATATTTATTAATATGTCAATATCAAATTTGTCTACATATTTGTATGTTTTTTTAAAACAAGACTAGCAATATTTTTAATATTACTAGAATTCTTGTTAACCAATCCATCTAAGCTAATAATGCTTGTGCTGGGTTATGGTTCACATCAATAGTCCAGAAGATAAGAACTCCCAACATACAGATCATTAGGCCAAAGCTTCCCAACTGAGCAATTGCTGCTTATTATATTAGTTTTAGATTTAAAGTTAACTACTTAAAGTAAATAATATTCTGTTTGGTTATTTGACTAATCTTTTAAATTGGCAATTTGAAATAATTATAATTTTATGAATCTCCTTTAAGCTCTAATATTACAAACCACCATAAACATCATTATCATCAATACAGCTGCAAAAGTCCACTTCTGGCCATCGACTTTCCTCAAAGATGAGGGGTTGACAGGCAGATAGAGAACACAGATTAGTTTTGTCAGAGTGGACGCCGGTATGTGTTGTCTTCTCGTACGAAATCCACATACAGTAATGAGGTAACGTTATGCTAAACCAGAAATTTCATAGCAAACAATAAATGGGGAAAATTACCTTCTTAAAACCAATGTCATGCGCATATTCTCTGAAGCACTGTCTGCAAATGTTCAAGCCGTATTTACGAATAAGTCCATGTCGGTTGGAACACGCTCGACTGAAATCAAATTTAGGTTGTTCTGTAAAACACGTGTAATATAACCACAAAGCAGAAAAAAATGCGTTAAAAACATATATAATATACAAACCAAGAACGGGAACCTTGTCCGTATCGACGGGGATGAGAATACCATATATTTGCATGTCCCATATTGTAATTATAAAATTTTTCTCTACTTAACGCACAGAAAATCGTCCAAGATGGTGAACGCACAGAATAAAAAGAAAGGCAAATACGAAACAGACATACACATAAGTTTCGATTACGAACCAATTAAATATCGATATAATCTTGTTACAAATCGATATTGGAAGTGTTCCCTGTTATTCTCATAAACATAAACTTCAATATTTTAAACATTATGCAAAAATATAACATATTGACCGGACTATCGCTCTTGATTATTATTTTATATATAAATAGTTATGGAAGTTAACGTTTTATAGAAAAACTCGTGGAGTCATTAAAATATTATGGAAAATCCAAGTCAATAATAAGAATTGACATTTGAAAGACGGTATCCAGGTGTCATTAAATCAAACACATATATTTTCTTCTTCTCAGAGTACCTCTCTGACTAGTGCAGGTTAAGAGCCAATTCAACCTAATTCTCCTTTTCTTAGAAAAGATTAATATGTATGTATACATACATACATATCGTCATGCCTGTTTCCCATAGGGGTAGGGAGAGACCACACTTTCCCGACTTTCTCCACACTCATTACTCTCCTCATGCAAGCCCACCGGTTAAGGGTACTCTTGATCTGGCTTTTTTTTAAAACATCAGCAATTTGGTCAAGGTATGTTTTCCGTAGTCTTTCCCTACCGATCCTTCCGTCCACATTCGCAACGTAAATTTCTTATGCCAGTCGACTTTCATCCGTCTCCTCTATGTGCCCAAACCATCTAAGTGTCCCTTTCTCAACTTTTGTCATGACACCTTCTTTTACTCCACATCGCTCTCTTATATCTTCATTTCTTATTCTATTATTCAAAGTTACATCACACATACTTTTTAATGCTCTCATTTCTACTGCATTCAGCCTACTTTCATGACTCTTCTGCCAAACCCAACTTTCACTACCGTACATCAGAGTCGGAACAAGCACTCCCTGATGAACCATTAACCTGATTACCAGCTTTCACTCGCCTATCAAGTCACCTTCACATTTTCCATTATTTTAATTAGGAAGAAGAAGAAGAGTAAAACAATTAACCCATTTTTGTTTGCGAATAAATTTGAGTTATTTGCTAATTGCTGACAACTGATGATATTGAATTATATGAATGATTTCTTATTTTAATAAATGTCCGTTTCAATTTTTATAGTGATGAAATTTGAAATTCAGAGTACATATGTATATTTACCTATATAGTTCTTTACATTTGTACCCCTTAAAGTATTTTTGTCATAATGTATCTCGAAGAAATATAACACAAATAGCAAACGTTTATTTTCTTTTAGTATCTAGACGTTTACTTTACGCTTTTTGTCCTTGTTCCTTCTTGATTCCAACTTGGGGTTATATATCTTACATTGTATGTTTGAGACTACACAAATGCCATATATGCTTATTTCAATTAAAAAACTATTATAAGAAGAAAAATGATTAAAGTATATGGTTAATTTATGAAAAATAAAATATTTTATAAAAAAATACTACGTACTTTTTAATAATATAAAAACAAAAATAATTTTTAAAACATATTATATTGAAGAAATTGAGGAAATTGTAGGTATTAAAATTATAAATAATATAATAATATATTAGGTGACCCTGTTGTCAAGTCACTCTTGTCTTTGTCATTTTATCTGTGATGTGTCTTGTCGTGCTTTCGTTTCAACTTCCATTTATATTACACTAGTTTTCGCACATTTTAATTTAGTTCCCTATTATTAGTTTTCAGTTATGGGGCTTATAGTAGGACTTATAAAACGAATATTAAAATTATTTTTATATTTTGCTATATTCATTGTTATAATAATCCTTATTCCTAATTTACTTCCGAATTCAAAGTTCACAAAAATTAAGTAAGTTTTACAACTGTGGCAAATTTGTGAAGAAATGTGAAAGTCGCTTATACTTATATATTACTTATTCCTATAATTTATATAACACTTATTTCAGAATTGAACCACCCCAGCCAAGAACTGGCGTATTGTCACCAAATGAAGCTTTGAATAATGCACATAAATTATATTCTAACAAATTACATGGGCCGGAAACATTCCGAATATTTAATGGTGAACTTTATACCGGACTAGCAACTGGAGAAATAATAAAAATTTCTCCTAGTGGACATATAACATTTGTCTCAAAAATAGGTCAACCATGCAGTAAGTTTTTTATTAGTGTTTAGAATGTAATTTATTTTAAAATAATTCTAGAATATACATGCTTCAATTTTTTTTTATGGGATAGGAGGGCAAACGAGCAAGTGTGAATATACAATACAATAATAATAATTATAAAAATAATAGTTTAATACAAGAACATACATTTTTAAGTGAGAGAATGAAGATCACAAGATATGCAGGGCACAAGGATCAGGTCTACATACAATTCACTACTTATATTAGTAATTGTAAAGACTTACTCAAACATTGTTTAGTATATCAATATGCCAATGACTCTGATTTCAGTAGATAGGGATATAATAAAGTAAAAAAGTTTCTCTCCTTATCCTTCCTTCATCTTTAGAATAGCCATTCATAAACAGCTTGCAGCAGTCCACTTCTGGACATGGGTCTTCCCAAGAAGTGCCACCTCACCCACTCTTGGGCTTCATGCATCAAATTCCTACCAGTTTCCCTGGACAGATTGTTGCACCATGTTGCCAAAGGGTGTGCCACACTACATTTTCCTAGTTCTTCAGCACTTCAGCACTCATCTAATCCAGCATTTATTGCTTCTCCAACAGACATGACTAGTTCATTGCCATTACTATTTGCTAACTCTGAGAACTCTGAGAATTCTGAATCTTATCTATGAGAAAAACTTTGAACATAGCTTTCTGACTAACTCTGAGATTGTGAAACAAACTCAGTGACTGACAACATAAAATGCAATATGAGAGTAAACAGTCCGTCTTTCCATTCATCCTTCCTCTCACATGATGAATGTGAGAGGAAGGAAGGTGTGCTGGTATCATAGCGGATGGAGTTCTGTGATCTCTGCGTACCCCTACAGGAGACAGGAGCGATAATATATAAGTAAACAATCAGTAGAATCAGTGAGAAATATAGAAAAAACAATGCTATTATTATACCTGCAGATATTCAAGTCTATAATTCAGTGAATGTAAAAACATACAACTAACTAATAAAGTATTTTCCTTTTTTATTTTAGCTGGTCTATCTCAAGAACATATTTGTGGGCGTCCTCTAGGATTTGAAATTGATGAAAAAAATCAATTAATGTATGTTGCCGATGCATATTATGGTATTTGGAAAGTTAATTTAAAGACTGATAAAAAACAACTGTTGGTCTCTCCAAATGTGGCAATAAATGGACGAATACCGAAAATTTTCAATAGTGTAGCTTTACACCAAAGTGGTGATCTTTTCTGGACACATTCCACTAGTGATTTTGACTTAAAAGATGGAGCAATTGCCTGTCTTACTGACCCCTCTGGAAGGTAAGAAAAACTTTTAAAATAATATTGGGTCACTTCTTTCCTTTTGTTACTTACATGTAGGAATCACAACCTTATTGACTCTGTAGCAATGTTGGCACTTTCAGAGTCAATGAACACGGATTTGATTCACATATTGTGTATATATGATATATGTATAGCATACAGGTATTTATTCCGTGTGTGGGTGCCCTGCCTATCTGCTTTAGACCATTGTGGTGGGTTACTGTTTGTAGAGCTGTAAAAAATAGGGATTAAATGTACCATATTTTTTACAGATTGTTACATTATAGTGCAGCTAAAAATCAAAGTGAAGTTTTGCTTGATGATCTGTGGTTCGCTAATGGCGTAGTAATTTCACCTGACAATCAGTTTGTATTGATCTCGGAAACTAATCATAATAGAGTAATAAAATATTACATTGATGGTCCAAACAAAGGAAAATCTGAAACATTCGTAACGGGATTACCAGGTGAGTCTTTTTATTGTAATAAAATAAAAAAATAATCATTACAGATTTAAATGCAGTCAAATTATTTAGTTAGCAATTACTATAGGTTATCATGCACACTCAGTAACTCCACATGTACCTCTTAAGTTTAATTATCATTAAATTGGACACTTATTTAGAACAATAAACATTAGATTTTAATAAAAGAAAAATCTTATATGCATATAACATTTATGTGCAAGAAATATTTTTAGTTATTGAATTTTAATTTGTTTCATCATTATCCAAAGTTCTGGTTGAAATTGTGTAAAATATATTGAAGAATATTTTTTTTAATATTAACATAGAGAAATTATTTCAATTTATCCCCTTAAGTAATCAACATGGTGGAATAAAGGTTTGTGTGTAGTAAGTAAAGAATATACTCAACATATTTTTTGCCAAATTATCAGTATTTGTAAGCCTCTTTGAGTAAATTTTACAGAAACAACTGATTTTCTTTTGGGTTGAGAAATTTTTATAAAACCTGTCCTACTTTAAATTTACAAAAAGGTATTTTTTAAGTTAAATTACTAGAACTATTCCAGATGTTTCACTTTAAGTTAATCCATTACATGGTATCAAAGCGAGTAGTAATATATTTTTGGAGTTAAGAATTGATACTTAGGTCATCAACATGTAATTAAAATGTCAGTATCTATGATTTGTTTAACTCCCTTTGATAATCTTTAGTTTTATTTTAACAATGAGATAAAAATTTTTGGCTATATATATATATATATATATATATATATATATATATATATATATATATATATATAATATATACATGTTGTTTCTGACTTAGGATAGGAAGAATAAGCTTATCACAAAATAATATAAAATGGGGTGGCCATTTAATATTATTGTGTGATAAGCTTATTTAATATTGGTGATGGATGGGAGTTTTACTTAAATTTTGTATTATATTTAATAAAAAAGTAAAAATAAAGTGTATAACGTTATCAACATACTATTTATTTATAAACAGCATAACATTGTTTATTGCTTAAGCATGAATTATTAAAAAGCTTTTTAATAGTAAAAACTTGGATTAGGCCAACAATAATCATGCAACTTATTTGGAAACCAGACCATAAATCTACTATAAATGTATCTTCAATAGCTAAATAACTATCTCGAGATTTAGTAGCGCCATATTGGCCCAATTGATGACGAGCTTGCACAAGATGGTTAAGGACACGCATCAATAGGTCGGCGATGTATGATAGTTCGATATGATAAATTTCGCCAGTCATATCTACCCCCGTCCACTCATGTATTTCTTCTAAATTTTCTCCATTTTCTTGAATAAATGGAATTGCCGGTCTGCTTTGCTTCTCCATGCCATCATTTGGATTCTTCATCAATACATACACAAACACAAGTTTCGAATTTATGACGCTAAATGAATTATCCATACAAAATGCATATTCACCCTCTTCCTCTACATCCATTACAATAGTGTTTTGGGACTTCTTATAGTCTGAGAGAATTTTTACTCCATTAGGGTTGATAATTTCAAAATTTATGTCCAAATCCCCATGATGTCCGTCAATAACTTCGTAATGTGCCTCCATTATTTGACCTACTTCACCTTTTTCAAAAAAACATGTTCTTGATCCAGGATCAATGCGAAAATTTATATCACTTTCATATATATATTGTGAATTAACAAATGAATTTAATGCAAAAAATATAATTGACTTGAAAAAAGAATACATTCTTGATACTGTCTTCAATGTTACAAGGTACTGAATTCGTTTTATAAGGTTATTGTATGATTATTGTAATATTTGCACAGTTGAGGCTTTACAATTATAAACAGAGATTATTACAATTACAAAAGATTTTTCTTACCAAACTGAAGGTCTAATATTTATGTTTGTGCCATAAATTATATCTGTTTTACATAATCGTGAATACTTCACTTACAGGTGTTCCAGACAACTTGCATGTACTACCTGATGGTTCTGGAGTGCTAGTCGGATTATATCTTGTATTTGATAATGAAAATCCACTACTTACTCAGTCTATGGCTAGTGTTCCCCTGGCAAGAAAATTTTTCGCACAAATCCAGCGTCTCATTGAAATCCCTTTTGAATTTTTAAATCAACAATACCCTAATATCATTTTTGAAGAAATAATATACAAGGTAAGTGATAAAAATGTGAGAATAGGTATGGAATTTCATACATATTACTTTTTTTTAATTTTTTTTATTGTAGATTGGACATTTTACAAGCGTATCTAATTTGGTACCAAATATGTCAGGGCTTGTACAATTAGATTGGAATGGAAACATTGTGGCATCATATTACAACAACGACAGTAGCATGAGACATTTAAGTGACGCGATTGTATATAATGATAAGTTATACATGGGCAGTCCTCATTCACAATACATTGGAATAGTACCAGCACCGTCTCTTTTAAAAAAAGCGTTTACTGTGAAAAAAATTGAATCGTCCTCTATCCAAAATAAACAAGATAAAGTAGAATCAATAAAGGTTACGTCAAGTATAAATAAACCTGAAGTTCAAAAACCTAAAGTATCTAAAACAACTACTGAGAAAACACCTAACATAGAGTCTGAAGTAAAAACCGATAAAGTACAACCTAGCAAAAAAAATGAAATCAAAATTGAATCAAGTGCAAAGAAAACCGAATTTAAAGACAAAGAGAATAAACTCAACAACAAGGAAAAAAAAGAAAAAGTAGATTCCATAAAACCAACAGATAAACCAATAGTTCAAGAAAAGCAAAAAGAGAATGTTAAAAAACCAGTAGAGAAAAAAATAGTTGATGTTAAACAAAAAATAGGTTCAAAAGAAACAGGTGAAAAACTAAAATTTGAAGAAGAAAAACACGTCAATGCTAAGAAGCCTATTGAAAAACCAAAAGTTAATTTAGACCGAAACATAGATTCAAATAAACCAACAGAGAAACCAAAAGTATCTTCACCAGAACCACCTAAAAAAATTAATAATAAACCAACAGTGGAGCCAAAGGAATCTCAATCACAATCTGCAAAAATGACAGAAAATCTTGAAATGAATAAGAAATCAAAGGAAGGTGCAAAACAAGAGGATATGGTTGGTGCCACCAGGCAAGTAAATTCTGAAGCCAAAAGTGAGACTGCTAAATCATTGCATAAAAACAATGATATACCAAAACAAACAAAGAAAAGTAGAGATGGTGTAAAAACCAATGCAAAATCTGAAACTCATAAATCTCTACCAGGTGAAATCCCGGTCAAGGAAGATATACCTTCAGATAGGGTAAAACCTAACATAGAGAAATTAAAAGTTATCAAAAAGAGTGGACCAGTTGAAATACCTAATCCTAAATAAATATAAAGGAGTATATATTTATTTATATTTTTCACAGGAATTCAAAGGAACAAATTATTATTATTTTTTGATAATTTTTAATTTATTTTGTCCATGTTGTCTACTATAAAATCAAAAATAAAGCAATCATAACAGGGTGAATTAATTCATGATGTACATTCCATTAATTTCATCAAGATTGAAAATGAGAAAGACAACCTTCGTTACAACTTCCAATGCTCCAAAATTTAAAAATTCCATCATAATTTATATTAAAACATTTTGATAATAAGGTTGATCTCGAAACAAAAATATACAATCACAAATGATTTTAGAGTATTCACTTTAAGGCTGAATAGTATTGTAAGATGTTATAAAAAACTACATAAGTAGTATGAGTATATCAACTGATAATACAAATGACGCAGTCACATTTTTTCCGCTATACATATTTTCTATGTAACTTTCTTAAATAATTTCATTCTGATTACTGTCTTAACAGTACAATATTATCTTTTCGCAATACATAATATGTTTTTCTATTAAATAATATTTTTATTAGTAATAGGTTATCTGGTTCGAATTTATTACGTTTTCAGTCCCTGCTTCTGTAGACAGGTTACGTTCTGACACATTATCAATTTGTAATTATTAGGGAATTGGTGCGGTTACATGCTTGCATCTTACACACAGCGAGTCATATCGACTTTTTCCTCGGTTGATCAACATTACCAACATACTATAAGTTCCGTCTTTTTGTGAATTGTAGTGGCTGATTCATAATAGAAGAACAGATAGTTTCGTGATACGAGAGGTGAAATAAGGTCCGGCCTTAACCATCTAGGCGCCTCCGGTAAGACATTTAGCGTTCTTTATTATACAATATCTCTCCAGGCTTAGTGGCAGGGTCTCCCCCCCCCCACGGGTTCAATGGTCACGGTTCGATCCCCGCATCGGAATAAATATATGTATGGCCTACAGATATTAATTTCGAGTCTGGTAACCCCACCAATCCGCATTGGAAAAGGGCGTGGTGGGTTAAAATACGTTCCTCCAGAAATGCGGAGGCCCGTGCTCAGCAATGGGACATACAGACATGGACTATGAAAAAATACAATATATAATACGTAGGTAGGTAATAGGTATCATGAAAAAAGAAGTTTTGTATTGGGTACCATGTTTTTTATTGAATTTATTATAAGTACGCAATAAGCCTATCTTGTATTATTGACCGGCAGTCAGTTGAACAAGTTAATTGAATGAAAAATAAATTAAATAAATAGCTAAAACAATAATAACTTTTATCAATAACGTTTTAGTCGTCTTTAAAAATCTTTAAAATTTTATAAAATGAATGTTTTTAGTTTACTATTTAAGTACTACAGACGTATTCATTAATTTTAGATCCATCGTGTTGGTCATCTGTTCTAGTGTTTTTTTTATATACGTTACTCCCGTTTTTTTTCTATACGTTCTTTTTATATACGTACCCCATATAAACCAACGCTAGGTGTAATCTACCATGTTTGTCCCGATGCTGCAGAAAGAATAGCTAGCTACTTTGAAAGTGTGAGTAAGATTCAAAAGCGTGGTGTCTTAAGTTTGAACCAGATAGTCTATAATTTGTTATGAATGTGTTGTATTTTTTTAGAATTTTTATGACGCTTGTGAGCAAAGTTTATAAAATTATGGGTTGTTTACTTTACTTTGTTAGACAAATAATGGCAATGTTTACAATAAATTATTTCAATAAAACTTTTGTGTATACGACGTGTTTTAATATTATATATGACAAACGTCAAATTAATGACTGATCCAAACCTCGGCGGAGACAAATCATTAAGATACAGACTGACAAAACTTTTATAAAAATAATCTTAAACCCTACTTTGTTATTTTTTCAATTTTCAGCTTCATGCATTCAGTCTCCACCAGGCGTCAGTTTCTAGCGTAGATTATCGTTCCATCTCGCCAGCGAGAAAGAACATCCTACATTTGAGAGACTGTTTACAATCCAGATCTTATTAACTAATGAATGTTTGTATTTTTTGATCGCAATTAATTATAACTATTATGCCAGTGTAAAGTAAAATATAATATTATAATATCAAATATCTTTGAATGCACTAGTTAGCTTGTTACGTTACGAATTGTTAAATGGTAGCTATTCTACTATATATATAAAACCTAATATGGACTTTTTCGATCAACTTAAAAAGTCACGGTACACGCATTTATTTCGTATCATTTTATATACTTACTTATTATTCACATCCTTATCCAATTCAATTCAATGTTGTAGATGTCCATAGGCAGTGATGATTGATTAACATCAGGCAACTCGCTTATTTGTCTATCTTGCTTATATGTCCTATCTTATTTTTAAAAAAATGTCTCATCACTTTAACAACCACTTAGAACAGAATACTTAGGTTGGCAATAATACACAGACGGATTTGTTTAATAGTGTTATTATTATTAAATAAAAAGATATTACAATTGTCAATAATAATAAAGAACACAATAATTAATAAATATTACGATTTATATTATTACATTTTTATTAGATTGTACACTTTGCTGAATGGAATGTTAAAAACTGATTCTACCGCATCATATAAAGTAAATCAATACATTACATATATCAGAGAACACATTTGTATCTGAGCTGTGAGAGAATGCAACTCATTAAGAAGCGAGCGACAGCCGCTCTCAAGTGCCGTGCAGAAATGGATAGAAATCGGAATATTGCATCTATATCTAACGCCAAAGCAAATCTTCTAACTTGGACGCAGTGTCTTTTTAATTTATAAAAGATACATTTGGGTATGTTCCGTAATATTAATAATGAATTAAAAATATTAAATTATTAATTCCGAAAAAGAAATTTCTTTTTCATAACCAATAACTTTATATGTTCTTAAAATTTTATTTTATTGACAAATATTAAGTGGAAAAAATGTCATTTACATCGCAAAAATATGTGAAATGAAAGTAGCTAGCGCTTCGTTTTAGGTTAGTATTTTGCAATGACCGATGCGCAGAAATCTTTATAAATACTATTTTAATCTGATCAACAGCATATTACAGTAGAAATATGCTCGTTAGCAAATGATTTTTGTATTAAGTTTGTATCGACAAAACATCTCCGCCGGTTTGTTATAGCATGGGCGAAACAGCTGCCCCTACCATGCATGTATTTCTGCAGCTAACAATACAAATGTCTATCACATTATATGGTGTTATCTAAATAGATTTATTTTTAGCGTACTAATTTGTAATTATAGGAATAACACAATAAAAGGAGAATTTATAAGGCATATTATTGCTTTACAAAACTGTTCATACATATCAAATTTTAATATACAATGTATGTATCGCACAGTATACTAGAATCATTTTAGAATCTATACTATCTTATAGTTAACTTTTCTTTGACAAAGAGAGCCTACATCTGAGCTAAGGTTTGATAACAGGTACAGTGAGTTAGCTTTCGGAAGCTCAGAGTCGCTATGAGGGCTTTTCTCGGATTGTGTCTGGTGAATATGCTTCGGGATGAATAAATAAGCTGTTAGAACAAATGACGAAGATAATTCTCTAATGTTTATCAAAGAAAACAGCTGAAGTAGAGACCGCGCCTTGGCAAATGTAGTATGGGACGCCCCCCGGCCTGATTGTGATTATCAGCGCAGGGTGGCTTGCAGAAACGATGCGAGAAACCGAAGACTGAGCTAGGCGGCGTATCTTAGGGGAGGTCTATATGCAGCAGTAAACTTCCTTAGGGTGATATATATATATATATATATATATATATATATACATATATATATATATATATATATATATATATACACATATATATATATATATATATATATATATATATATATATATATATATATATATATATATATATATATATATATATATATATATATTCTCACTGGCATGTTCTTTTCACACATATTTGTTTAAAATTACGTTTCCCAGCAAGTCATTTTGACTGCTTGTTTATTAAAAAAAATATATTTATAATGATACTTTCTTAGAATTTTGAGGCTTGGCATACAATTGTGTCAGTATAATTGTATGCTGTCTCAAAATTCTAACTACTGGCAATCTAGTATTAAATAACATATTACGTTGGCAATCCATTTCAATTGCGTATAGTCTGAGAAATATTTAATCAAAAGAATCTAACCATTTAATATTTTATATGTACATTATCCAATATTAACACATAGTTTTATCCCAATTATTGCATCGTAACTTCACATTTGATATCTACATTAATTTTATTAGTAATTTATTATTTTCTTGAAATCCCAATATGAATTCAAAATATCTAAGCCAGTCAACCTTTTTACGGACGTGGACCGTTCAACGTTTGGTAACCTACCGCGGACAGTTCAACGTTTTATAACCTACCGCGGACCGTTCGACGTTTTATAACCTACCGCGGATCGTTCAACGTTTTATAACCTACCGCAGACCGTTCAACGTTTTATAACCTACCGCGGACCGTTCAACGTTTTATAACCTACCTCGGGCCGTTCAACGTTTGATAACCTACCGCAGACCGTTCAACGTTTGATAACTTACCGTGGAGGGGGCGTTACGGGGGCATTTTGACTTACACACCTCTCCAGTAAGTCTACAACACTACTGCCATTCAGTTCACGTTAACCTCTCGTCCATGTTAAGTCACACAAATCCGAGATAAATACTCATCCAAGCCAATTAACTAATGATTAATGTATTATTATTTACAACTCTCACCTTAAAGGTAGTTCTAACAATCAGACTAATGTATTATTTCTATATCTTCAATAATAAGTACATATATGTATATGTGGGCGTATTATAATTAATATCATTATTTTATTTATTATATGCAATGGACAAAACGAGTTAATTTAAAATAAATTTTGGCGCTTGCTGTTGGCAGATTATGTAAGAAATAATGTTGGTATATATAAAATAATTGAAATTTTTATAAAATAAATTATTTAGAATTATCTAAAATTCATATAAATATGTAATTTGAATATTGGGTTGTATTTTAAGAATTGTTTTGCAGAAATTTCATTTGGTTGTTAAAAAAAGATATTTTTGCTATGCTGAAGCAAATCTATAGATTCATTGTTTATTGTCTTTGTTCGCACTGTCAGTTTTGTATAAAAGCCGAAATTCAGTCAGGGCAAGATTCATTCCGTCCGATCCTTTCTTATGCCAGCGTTGCCTTTGCGCATGTTCACAAAAGTAAAATCAAAAAACTGCAAGCGATACAAAACCGCTTCATTCGTCGAGCCACCGGTGCTAGGTGGTTCCAGCGCAACCTCGACTTACATTGCGACCTCAACCTGCCGAGTGTCAAGCAGTATTTTAAGCACCTCTCGAAGCGTCACTTCGAGAGATCGGACTCCCACCCAAATCCACTGGTGGTACGCTCGGTCAATTAGTCGCCCGACCCAAACGCGCCCCCCATACTACGGCGACCGCGCAACGTACTACACGATCCAGATGACGAAACGGCGTCATTCGGATCCCCCCACGACACCTACACTCACACGCACCCCGGCACTAGCCGAGCACTCAGCGTAGGTAACAACTCTACACCGGCCGCGTACACGAGGTTCGCTCACGTACCCGGTCGGTTCTCACCCCCTAGACCTTAGGGCCTAGGGGACTACCAGGGACCATACTGTTAGGCCAAAACTCCCTACGCGTTTAACGTAGCATCATGACACGTTTAAAGTTATAATATGCACACACACGTGCACACGCGATCGACAGAACGTCAAATTGGAACCTGCGACTAGCGCAGGTTTCACCAAATCATCATCTTGCCCGAGGGCCCCTAGCCCTCGGGTACTGTATACGATAAAGCTGTAAAAGCCTAACAGGCTACCAGCATCAACATCTACGATCCAGATGGCAAGATTCATTCTGATTCCAACCACCGTCGACGCCGAAATATACAATTAAACTTAATTAAATTAGCAAATGTTGCCAACTTTTTAGTAGCTGTAATTTATTGAAGTCGCAATTGTTGTTACACAATTAAGTGTTGATCGTAAATCTGGCTATCCAATAAATATGTGTGTCTGTCAGTCCTCAGTCGGATTAGCGTCCATTAAGGCGGACTATTATGCGATATATCTGGAGAGAGAATAAGAAAGGAATAGAAACTACTATCTACATTTAGCTATAACGCCTGCCTTGATATATAATATTTATTACGAGTATTTCTAAGGATACCTACATGATTTTACTGATTTGAACCACGACTTTGTCTGCGTACTCTATATATAACAACGTGAAAAGTCCGTAATAAACTTGCAGTTTAGGCTAGTATCTTAATTTTAAATATTATTGAGAAAATTTGGTTTTAACGTCCCTGATTCCCATCAGTTTTCAGGAAAGGCCAAGTCAAGGGTCCTTTAACCGGCGAGTTTGCATGAAGTGTGATGAATATGGATGAAGCAATGAAAGTGTGCTGAGATCGCAGCAGTAGACATCTGTGGCTACCCCTACCGGAAACAGGCGTGACTATATGTACATATGTTTCTCATCATGTATGGTTCCCAAAATAGAATAGGTTCATTCCATTTCTTTTAGTGGGTGTTTTAGCAAATACCAGTAGATTAGCAACAACTCCAGAAGTATTAAAAACCATCTAGTCTCCGAGCATTATAGCAGTAAAACTCAATGTTGTCTAGCGATGGACGGACATGTATGTTAAGTTTGATTTGTTGACGTTTCCCATTATGATATATTTTTTTTAAATCTTTAGCATAAAGACGAGAATTTTTACAGCTTGATAATATTTTACTATACTTAAACTGAGTATTATTATCATATATTATAACGAAAACTACAAGCCAATATTGTGAAAGTGGGCAACTATCTCTGTACACATTGAATGACTTGAAAATAATAAGCTCACGATTTGATTATTAAATAATAAATTTCGTAAAACTGAAGAAAAATATGGATTATATCAAGAAAACTTGTTTAACGGCAAAATGATATTTTTTTCGAATATAGTCAACATCACTATTGCCTTTAAAACGTAGTTTTCATGGAGATGGCTTTAAAAAAATCTGTATAACAGAAATATACAACAATAAAATCTTGATATCTTGGTATCTTGATACACTCTTGAAAAACTCTTGATATCTTGCTTCCTCTATTTAATATGCCAATGTTTTAAATTAAATCAAATAAATGGTTGTCATGATTACATCGAATTTGAATGTCCTCTAATAAAATTTGTGAGTGTGAGTATAAATGTTGCCACACACAAATAGATTAAATATAATTAATGGAGTCAGGTGTTACTTTGCGGAAATCCATTATTACATACATTTTGGAAGAGAGTTTCGTGTTGGTGACAGTGGTTGGGTGGTGGAGAGTTGCTGACGGCCGTTTTTCGGTAAGATTAAGTTTAAGTTCCCCGTAAATAAACTTCTTTCCATGTAAAACACACATTATTATTTTTCTATTTTTGTTTGCTTATCCACATAGCTTAAGTATAGCGCTTTGTATGAAACAATAATTTATTAAGTTTATTTAATAAACTGGATATTACTTATTAATGCACTAGCATTTCCAAACACATCTATGTTGGAATGGTGTGTTTTTGTAGTAATAGATGTGAAAAGGCTTAGGCGGTAGCTAAATGAATACTTGTTCAGCGGCCAATGCATCGGCAAACGGCTTGACAATGCTTCTCGTCGTGAAATAGAATATCAAGCCTAAGGTGATAGAAATTGGTAATGCTGGCAGGGCTGTCTTGAATATCGCCAACAGCAGTAGTGTTAAACTCAGTCCCTGTAAAAAAATATATATTTCTTTTTATTTATTATTCAAAAAGAATTATAAACCTATGTGCTTATACTAATATACTCGGTAACTTTTAAGTTGGCGAGACGCGCTCAATTTTACATAATTACTATACAGTACTATAATTTTAAAATACTATATGCTATTTTTGAAACAATTACTAGTCAAATCTTAGTTCATCATGAAACAACTTCTTTAGTTTTGACTTCAGCACATTTTTACTTATTATTCCGGACTTCCTCTTAACATTTCAAATTTTTAGAAATTTAAAATGTTAAGAGAGTTAAAATTATAAAACACAAATTCCCTGCTTTGGGGGAAGCCGTTATAAACACAAATGACTAGGACAAATAACCATGCTCAGTATACATACGAACACTTTTTTTTAGCTCCAGTTTCATCGTTAGACTTTTTCAGTCAACTTAAATAGTCACAACACACGTATTTACTTCATATCACTTCACTTATACGCCTTTATAGAACTATATTGCATAATACGCCACCACAATTAAAAAATAGCACTGATAATAATATATGATTATAGAAATGAAATAAAAACACAACGTCACTCATGTAAATTGGCGGGAAAAGTCTCAATAATATTTTTCCAGAATGTTTATGATGTGTTTTAGACAGAGTCGCCTCTATGGTCGACGGGTCAACAAAGTGTGACATCATGTGACTGGGGGGGAACGAGTCCTAATTTCCTTTATATATATATATATATATATATATATATATATATATATATATATATATATATATATATATATATATATATATATATATATATATATATATATATATATATATATATATATATATATATATATATATATATATATATATATATATATATATATATATATATATATAAAAGACAAAGCATCTGTAGTACACACAGTACATAAATGTGAGGACGTGTCACAATAATCATGAAACTGTTTTCATAAAAACAAATTAAGATGTATGGTTAAATAAGAAGTATATGATATACTTACAATAATTATAGCTATGAAACATGCGAGTGTAGTGTTCCAGTCCCCGTATGAACTCGCCTTGCCGACAAGCACGCTGTAAAATATGAAGTCGCCCAAGCCGAGTTTTACACCCTCTATGGAAAAAAAATTGTATAGTAAACTTAGTCTAACATGTAATAAATTTGTGCCAACTTTAAGGTTTATAAGCATACAGTATGATAATAATTACATGAAAATACTACATCCTCACAGAATATTGCTGTTAAGTATTAAAATTTTCCGGTAGTGCCACCCTGGTTTCGTTATGTGAATGCAAGAATACGAAAGCCCAAGTCTTTTCCCCTTCTTTAACTTCCCTCTTCCTCCCCCATTACTAATGACTTACCCTAAGGTAGGAAAAGTATCTGCAATGCTTTTGTTGTCCATGGGTGGCAGTGATTACTTTCCATCAAGTGTCCCGCGAGCTTGATTGTCTACCTGTTACTTAAAATTAGTGTGAAACCAGGAGATAACCAAGATCCCAATGGATAGCTTATCATTTAAAGGGGAATTTATTCAATTTTTACAAACTACCAGGATTACAATTATATTTTTCACACGTTTATCATATAGACCCATAGGCTAAACTAAAAATGCTAAGTAGTAACGGAATTCGGAGAAGTTTGTAAACAAACAAGTCACACCTGTCCAGGCCCACGCACGCTCTTAGTGTGTTATCTTCCATATCCAGAATCCGCTCTATGTGTATTGCGCTTAAACCTTACGTTTTTAAGGATGTAACAATATTGGTATTGACATAAAATATTTAAAATACAAGCTTAAATGTCTGTAAGAATTGGATAAAGCAGAAAATTAATCTGGCTTGCTAAGCAGAAATTTTAATTGAGCCATGCCTCTTTGATTATTGCAGAATGCAACATTGAATTGTTATTTAAATCTTTCATTCATCATTAATTCCATCATCAAGTCATTTTATTTTTTATTCGAAATTAAATTTATTTGTCTGTTTTTAGAGTAGGTAAGTAGATTTTTATCCTTACAGAGAGTCCCAGAAGTCAACGTCAAGCCGAAACGGGGTGACAGGATTGATAAAAATCAGAAAAAATAATCTGTCCCATGCAGTTTGAAAATTATGGGCATTTAAGAAAAACCTAGAAATTTGGTCAAACTGTAACCATTTTTCGGTTATTGTGGTTAATTTTTATTATTTTTGTTTTTTGCATTGAATCAGGATTGTACAATACTTGATAGTTTCATACTAAAAAAAAACGAGTAAAAAAATAAAAACCTCAAGTAACCCGATTTATGCTAACCCATTTTACTTAGTTAAAATGTTTTTTATTCGCACAAGCTCTTGGTAGGTTATTAATTTTAAGATCTTCAGATAGATTTTTTTTCTGATTTTTCTCATTATTCCTGTCACCCCGTTTCGGATGGACGTTGAGTTCTTGGACAACCTGTATATATATAGCGCTATACTAACTCTCGTCGTCGTTCTCTGGTGGTGGGGGACGGTCAACGCGCGTAGTGTACTGCTGGGGCGCAGTCCCGTCGACTCGGAGGCGCTGCGGCTCGCTGGCCTCGGCCCGCGCGCGCCACGCCGCATCGAACCCGGCCTCACCGCTGCCTGACGAACGGACACCTCCACTTCTATTTCCTACATAAACCCTTATGCAATCAATTCCCCAGTAATCTTCTTCTTCTTATTAGCGCCTCTCTGATTAGCGAAAGTTGGCATCCATCGATTGGCTGCCAACTTTCGCACAACTATTTTTTAGTCTCATATTCTTTACTTCAAATCGAGCACAACTATCTTATACTCTCATACTTTTTACTACCAATTGAGTACAACTATCTTTTACTCTCATACTCTTAACTTTCAATCGAGCACAAACATCATTTAGTTTCATACTCTTTACTTCCAATCGAGCACAACTATCTCTTAGTCTCATACTCTTTACTTCCAATCGAGCACAACTATCTTTTAGTCTCATACTTTTTACTACCAATTGAGTACAACTATCTTTTACTCTCATACTCTTTACTTTCAATCGAGTACAAACATCATTTAGTTTCATACTGGAAATAAATCCAATCGAGCACAACTATCTTTTAGTCTCATACTTTTGACTACCAATTGAGTACAACTATCTTTTAGTCTCATACTTTTGACTACCAATTGAGTACAACTATCTTTTACTCTCATACTCTTTACTTTCAATCGAGCACAAACATCATTTAGTTTCATACTGGAAATAAATCCAATCAAGCACAACTATCTTTTAGTCTCATACTTTTTACTACCAATCGAGCACAACTATCTTTTAGTCTTTAGCTTAGGCGAAATAGTTCAGCTATACTCAATATCCCTGTCTGTTTCCTGATATTGTACATGCATACATACATACATATCGTCACGCCTATTTTCCGTAGATGTAGGCAGAGACCACAGATCTCCATCCGCTACGATCCCGGCACAGCTCCCTTGCTTCCTCCACACTCACCATCTTTTCATTCATCCTTCCTCTCACATTCATCGTAGCCAGTCAGCCAGTCGCTTCACGCCCTCGTGGGAATCAGAATGTGATGGGTGGCAAACCACATCGCCATCATTTTTTAACAAATTAGGTTTATTTTAATTCGTCATAGTGAATCCCACGAGCCGCAAGGGAGGATGGAGGTCAACCCCAGCAGAGCCCCTATATTGTGAAGCCAATATTTCCTTCCCCGACCAATTTGTAAAGCTTTTATTATTATTTAACAATAAAAACTTTTTATTAAAAAATAATACAAGCTTTACAATGGCCAAGTTTTCATTAAGCTCAACTCAATTTCTATTATTTATGAAATATTCTTTTACAAGCGTAAGAACATTTTTAGACAACCTTATTGAGTCAGTGGCAAAGCTACCGCTTTCCGTGTCAATGATCGCGGGTTCGATTCCGAGTCTACCCAGGAGTGATAGGTTATATTGGTAGGGTATACACCCGTATACCCTACCAATATAACCAAACACTCCGCCTTGGACAATTGTAGTAGCTTAATGTAAATTCCTCTAGAAATAGGGAAAAATGCAATCTTAAGAAGTAATTAACTAATATTAATAATATAAAGAACATGTTAAAGAAAAGTAGTAATAAGTTCAGAATAAATAATGTTCGTGTAAATAGAGATACATACACACACACTAAAATACGCGTGTAACATAATGTTTAAGGTTTTATTTTTATTTCTCTATACATACATACATATCATCACGCCTGTTTCCCGTAGAGGTAGGCAGAGACCACAGATCCTTGCATCCTCCACACTCATCACTCTCCCCTTATGTAAGCCCGCCGGTTAAGGGTACTCTTGACCTAGCCTTTCCTAAAAACTGCGGCAATTCGGTCAAGGTACGTTTTTCTTGGTCTTCCCCTACCGACCCTTCCAACCACATACGCAACGTAAATTTCTTTTACCACTCGTCTTGTATCAAATTAATTATTATTATTATTATACTAATGTATCGTACAAGCAATGTTGTTTGAGAGAGAAGAGAACAGACCGTGTGGATTAAGAGGGCGAAGCTCGAGGGGGCGTGGCTCACCTTCAGCGGGGGCTGTGGTTGTTTCCGAGTCCGCAGCAACCACCGCCGTGCCGGTCGCCGCCAGGCAGTACATGACCGTCGCTATTGACAACATTACACGTTACAACCACTGTTTTAACACATTCCTATCGGGAAACGATACATCGCGTTCTTTAAAAATTATATAGACGCATAGAAAGCAATTAACCGACCTTTATTAATAGTTAATTAACAAGCTGGTGACAAAGACAAAGCACGTTTTGTCGTTGACTAAAATTACCCATTCTTTGTCATTGACAAAGACATCTCGCTCTTGTCGTTGTATCCATACCAAATTATCTTTTTAACACTGTGTCTATCCTACAATTGACTGGAAGCTATTAGCGATAAAACCGCCATTTGTATATAAATATTACAATCAATAATTGTATAACTCTGTTTTTGGTGTACAATAAAGAATATAACTATCTATCTAAATATTTATTTTGTACGTACATGAATATATAAGTGCTGGAAATATTGGTTCATTTCTTCTTTGAGCAGTTTCAACTAATATCCTAAGTGGTCCGTTAGGTGAGAGTACAGCTATTAAATCTGAAAGAAAAGAAAAAAAATAAATTTTAAATTAACTTTGAATGAGAGCTAGAATTCTAATAAATGATTTTTATTGTTCAGGTTCATCTAAATGAAAATGTCAACATTAAATTAAGGAATAAACATCGGTCGGGGCAAAAGTATTTTCGTATTGTTCATACAAAGGAAAATATTTTTTTTAGGTATAATTTTTTATTTCTTTATAATATGTATGTGCCGTTTTGATCGATGACTTGTTGCCATCTTGTGGGTAGTGCCATGATCCCATTCCTGTAGAAATTTTGAGATTTTTGATTAAAAAAATCTGAAAGGTAGTGTTCAGTGTTCTTTTGAGGTTAGCTTTATGCTTCCTAAAAAGTTCTGCGATGACCGAAACAAGTGGAAAATTGATGGAGCAAGATCAGGGCTATACGGAGGATGCATCAACACACCCCAGCCAAGCTCTCTCAATTTTTGCTGCGTGGCTATAGATGAGTGCGGTCTGGCGTTGTCATGGTTTCTCTCATTGAGATCATGTGGTACCCAAATGTCAAGTTTTTTCTTGTACTCAGACTTTCGTAAATGACGTAAAACTGTTTTATGATCAACATCCAGTTCTTCAGCAATGTCTGCTACTACTACTAAGCTAGCTACTAATACGTCGATCTTGATCCACTTTCTCAAAGATGGCACTGATTTTATCTGCGACCAGGCGTCTAGAGCGAACCTCATCTTTCACACTAAAATTTTCAGACTTGAAATGCCTGAACCACATTTGTGCTACTCTTATTGATACCGCATTAGGTCCGTAAACCGCACAAATTTTATTCGCGTGGTTCGTCGCATTTTTACCTTTTTTGTAATAAAACTTTAAAATGTACCGAATTTCTTCGTCACATACGTTCATTTTGCTTGCTTGAAAAACCATTGAAAAATGGCGGGAACTAATTTTCATTTTTTATTTATTGCATCTTCAGAATGTCACATTTAATATGGTATTAAAACCAGCCAGTTACATTCAATACAGCCAAAGAGGTTTGATTACTAATAATATTTTTGCCCCGACCTATTATTACAATTATAATAAATAATATTTTTTTTACACTAAAATTTTAATTACACTAAAATGATTAAAGGCGTTTAAAAGGGCTCAGTGGCGAAACTACCAGTTCCTATATCGATAATGAAGGGTTCGATTCCTGCATCGAGATAAATATATGTATGACGCAGATGTTTATTCCAAGTCTGGGCGCTCCGCTAATCCGCCTTGGACAAACATCGCTGATAAATGTGTTGCAGAAATGAGGAAGCCTGTGACAAGCAGCGAGTGAATGATTATTTCAAAAAGTTAATAATATATTTGCATACTAGTAAGTTCTAGGTAACTAAAATAAAATACAATACACTTCTAGATATGTGCAATACTCGTCTTGTTTGGCCTCAAGTTCTTATATGACAAATACAATATTCAATACATTTTGAATATTGTATTTGTCATTATATGGACAGTCAAAAGTTTTACTAAGCTAAGATCCGCGACAAGCAAAACAATAACAGAAAATTAATAATGTGTGTTTTTCCGTTGGGTTAAGTGGATTTATTTGGAACTTAAACCACTATACACAACACCAAACACACATTATCACTTTTCCATCTTGTAAACGACACGTGTTTCGCCCCAACACGAGGCATCTTCAGGTATAGTCGACTCTACGGAACACAACCGAAAAGTCACTTTTCGGTTGTCTTCCGTGATAATGTGTGTTTGGTGTTGTATATAGTGGTTGGTGGGTGGAGAATTGATAGCCGATTTTCGGTAAGTTTTTTGGTTTAAGTTCCAAATACATCCACTTAACCCAACGGAAAAACACACATTATTAATTTTCCGTTATTGTTTTGCTTGTCGCGGATCTTAGCTAAGTAAAACTTTTGACTGTCCATATAGTGATAGATTTCCGCAAAGTAACGCCTGACTACATTAATAATCTTGTATTTGTCATATAAGAACTTGAGGCCAAACAAGACAAGATTAAGGCCAGACCACCTGCAACCTATAATTATATTTATGTACGGGGAATGCTAACTTGCAGTGTATGCAGAAATACACACACTACGAAAATGGCTTATATTAGCCATTTCAGAGCGCACCAATGAAGCTCTCATTAGATTTGCCATTCGATATGGCCGAACACAGTCAAGATATATATATATAAATATATTTGTAAAGGTATAGTTCGGAGAAAGATATCACTGTTCATAGATAAATGGTACTACTTCTTATATTCTATTCTTCCGTACAATTATTATTTTACGTAAGCCTTGTACACTTATCTGTTGTGATATGTTAATAATTTTGTTTGAACATACCCCAAATAGGAATAATGACTAAAACAGCCCATGTTGTCCACTCAGGCAGATATTTTATGAAAACTAGTGCCATTAGAGCTGCTATGAAGATTAAATAAGCTTGTTGTAGTGTTAATGGCCCCTTCCAATGTATCACTATCATACCCATCATACCAAAGTTCCACATTACAAACACTAGTGTGATATAGTCCATGGGTATATTGTAGGCTCTTAATGTTTCCCTGTAAAATACATACAAGATATAAAGACAAAAGTACATTTTATTATATATGTAATGGACAAGGCCCCATAAACTGACTGATGTAGAAACAACCCCCTTTTTGTTACAACAGCTGTCCGCACCGCTAATTGAACACTGCATTTCAGTAAACTGATGTTCGGATTTTCTTATTTAAATGTTACACAACAATATATTTGTAGATTAAAAGAATACAAACTTACCTTTTTTTCATAGTAAATCAGTATTTGAAAAAAAATTCAAAAAAATTTTAGTAATTTAATTTGGTATGATATCACATAAATACAGGCTAAATACAGTACTCGTAATGGGTTAATTAAGATGATACACAAATTTCATTACAAATTGTGTAGTACTTTTCTATAGTAAAAAATATAAATTATCAATTCTAGCCGGATAACATCATAAGGAAACCTGTCCTTGTTGTGTCCTTTGAAGATATATGAAATCCATTAATTAAAATCAAACATATTGGGTACACTATCAGTATTCCGTCCCATAAAAGTGAGACGAAGTCTATGTTATACCCAGTTCAGCAAACCAATATTAGTGTTAAAATATAATGCACTTGTAGATTATCCCAAAGGCAATGTTATATTTTACACAATATTGTTCTATGTTTTATTTTACTCATGTTTTTAAAATAAAGAAATATTGTTCCATAACATTACAAACATGTGGACTATTTGTGTCACTTGAAGATATGTCAATGAAGCACCAGAAGGAACACTATGTTCCTTCAGATCAGCAGATCCTTGACATATGTCCAATTTAAAGTCTTAACGTCATTTGGTCAAGCTATTGACTTCAACATTGACACCTTTATAGATTAATTTGGAATCAAAACAAAATCTTTAAAAACATTAAAATCAAAAATTGTTAAACAAACATTGTTTCTTTTAAGTTGAATTCTATCTTTTTATTGTTTTTATACAAAAAAGGATAAGGTGTGTTTAGAGACATTTAGAATGACACTTACAGATTTCATGGAAACAATATTTATTAATTGAGCGCCGCAGGTTAATCTTATTGATGATGATGATATTTTTATAGTTATTTTTTAATATGGTTAATAAAGTATGTAGGAGGTATCTGTGATTGATAATATACTTACTCAATGTACAAATAAGAGAACAAGAACAGCAACATAAATGAAGAAAGGATGAGCCAACCATGGATTACTTTGTAATACCTCTTTTTGTACAGAACAATAAGAAGCACAGTCATTAGGGCAATCACACACAGCAAAATCATAGAATTGGCGAGAGCATTCCACACCTTTGTTGATGCATGTGGACTCTCTTCATGGAATGGTGTGTAAGCTCTGTAAAACATATTTGTTTTATTACATAACTTAGTCATTAAGTGTCTATATTTGTGATAGTTTAATTCAATGTTATTGTAGGAACTGATTTAGAGTATATATAATATTAATGTGTATGAAAGTTGTAAATGCATATAATGAACTTGAAAGTAAATGCAACTCATTTGTAACACCTATGGCTTTGCACACGTTTATAGACGCTAGTGATCATTTCCCATTAGGTGACCTGCATTTTTATTTGCTTACTCTGCTTAGCTATATAAAAAAAGCCATGTCTTATATGTATGTACAATGTCAATATATGTATAATATTTGTCATGATGAACAGTGACTGTATGATTATGATGGACATTTTCACTTAAAATGATTGATTTACTTACAAGTATACATCTTTAACAGAAAAGAAGTTTATTGATGAAATTGTAGCTACAACAACCATTATACACAACGTCACAGGAATAAATAGCTTGATAACATGTTGAGCTCCATATTTGAGATCATAAGGCTCTACATGATCCTCAGGTACCTCAGGATTGCTACTTTCTTGGACTATATCTCTGTTCTCTCCTGAGCCACTTGCATCTCTCTGTTCCACACTCTGTAAAATACTAATACTTTATGAAAAAATCTAAAACCAATTATAAGTATTAATGTATGTTCAGCACAGTAAATCTCAGCCAAAGAATACTGCAAAATGGATGTGCAACATCTGACACACCATAATCAAACCATATCAATATTCTGCAACAGCTAATACTTGAATATTTAACTCTTCAAATAAACACTAATGAACTCCAGAACATATATTCAGCCAATAATAATAATGTTTCTTAAGATAAATATATACTATAATATGCAGACAAGTTTTTTCTTTAGAACCTAGTTAGGTCCCCTTAACCGTCTAGAAATGTAAGCTTCAATAGAGATTAAGTTAAGCTAAGCACTTTTTTGAGAGAGTACACAGAGCTCAATCATGCAGTCGGGAACTATCATCTGAATTTGTCAGTCCAATCAACTCCATGTAGTTTAAGAATTTAAATTGTTATAAAACTATTATAATTTAATTACTAATAATTAATTTTTTTTTTTAAAAACTAAGTTATGTTCCCAAAATTTGTCTATTAGGATCGCGTTGAATAATTGTGCTGTTCGTGTAATATAGTAAGTGTCTAAATCTGCTCGAAATACGCGTGCGACACGCGATCCGCTAACCAACAAAATTCCGCAAAATACGGGAAATGAAGATGGTTCCTGCGACTGGCTTGTGAGTACAACTCCTCACCATCCTATGTCATTCCTTTTGCTATATTAAGATCAAACCTTTCCTATTTATGTGTTGTATAGGCGTTATCTGGTTTTAGTTTTATGAAACAAAGAAATAATTGTTTAAATAAAAAGAAATAAGAATTATATAATTATTTTTTTTATTTTTTATATATTCACGCCTATCCCTCGCAGGGGTTGGCAGAGACCACAGAGCTCCATCCGCTGCTATTCATCGCAGCGACACGGCTCGTCATTGGTCGCTTTTCGCCCTCGTGAGAATCAGGAATTTAATTATGTAATTGGAAATTGAATATTAAGAAAATTATATTTTATTAAATTTAATCGAAATTTTTAATTGTTAGAAATAAGTGATTTGATATTTTATAATTAAAGTAATTCACACAATTGATTAATTTAATTTTGTGAATTATTTTTCAATATATTATTTTGTAACTGTTATTTTTGGGTGTTCGTATGTTAATTTAAAAAATGGCTTGTGAAACACCTACTATTAAGCTAATACCATTTGAAATTATTAAAATTATTCCAAATTTTAACGGTGACAAAAGACTTTTAAACTTATATTTGCGTAAAAGTGAATATATTATTGAAAAATACACGTGAAATGAAGTACAAAATGATTGATGAACGTTATGCAGACCGTTACTACACGGTTATCAGGTGACGCCTCTGCAGATATTGGAGATCGCGAAGACATAACATTGTGGGCTGAGATAAAGAGTTTGTTAATTCAGCATTTTGGCGATCCTCGATCACAGGCTTAAGTTCACATAGAGCTAGAAACATTACAGATACGACATAATGAAAATTCTATTTAATTCTGATATAGAATTCAATCTACATTATCTATTTTAATTTCGAAAGTATATCAATCAGATGCTTCCCTTTTAGAAAAAAAAGTAAAATCAACATTTAACAGCATTACAATTATTGTTATAAGGGCTACCCGAATACCTGTTGCAACATGTACGTTTATACAAACCTGTAACTTTAGAAAAGGCTTTGGCGATCGTATTAGAAGAGGTAAATTTCAGATATTAGTTTAACGCACGTAATAAAATATTTAATAAACAGATACATAATAGTTATACAAACTCTCAAAAATTAAATGCTCCATTAATGCCACCTTTTATAAACGTTATACCTAAAGCACAACCACCATTACAACTAGGACTAGGCCAACAGTTTAAATTTTATCGTCCTACAACATAATTTAATATGTGTAATAACGCACCAATGGGTTATAGCCACCACTTTATTTACTTCAAAATTTGGCACCAATCAAACCCTCAAAATTTGGCTATAAACCACCTCAATTTGCTTTTAAACCAAACAAATGAGCGTTTGGTTATAAACCCCCTGAAATTGGGTACAAGCCCCACAAAATTGAAATATTGTACCGTAACAGTTTGGTTATAAACCACTCCACTATACTCTCAATTGCACAATATTGACGTCTCTATGAGGACGGCTCCCCCGAGACATCAGATACCTCAACAATGCTTTCTTGACCCTTAATTTGATATTGTCCGCTACACCGAACACAAACTTTTTAAATAATCCAAGTCTTTCAAATTTGTAATTTATTTATGTCAAATGTCCACCACAGAGGACATGTATTTCTCAAAAAGGGGAAGAGCATGATTTTTTTTATAATTTTTTACATGGTACTTAAATATCCTAAAACACATATTTAATTCACAAAATTAAAAAAAAAAGATTTTTTATTCTGCCAAATTAAGGGTTAACGAAATTATGTTAGACAATGGTTACAACGACGAATACGGATAGAAATTTATCTTCCTGAAATCGATGCAAAATTAATGATTTATACCGGGAGTTCTAGATCTTTTATAAGTCCTCACATAGCATATCGTTATTTTTCCCAGTATATTTCATATGAACCGTTCCAACTAACAACGAAAAACGACTTACATCCTATAATTAATAACTTAAATTATACTATAGAGTTGCCACTGTGCTGTGAAAAATGATTAAAAATAAATGTATTGGGTGAAGCCATGCCTACAATTCATCATGGCCTTGCAAGAAAATTCTTTCAACTTGGGAAGGCGCAACTATGTGTGGTAATCAGTGTAATAACTGGACATGGTCCATTTAACAAACATCTATTTGTGTTAGGTGTTACAGATAGCCCACTATGCAGGGCCTGCATGGAGGAGGAGGAGACAGCTGCTCACATCATGCTTCAGTGCAGAGGAGTAACCAACTACAGGGCTAGACACCTGGGTGCACCCGGGTCCCTTGAAGATGCTGTAGGTAGACCGAAGAGGCCGCTGCAGTTCTTTAAGGAGCTGGGGAGGATAGAATAGGAGCTATCCATACTGACGACATGCAAAATAGGAGCATGATGATGTCGAGTTGCGAAAATCAGCCCGTCACACCATCTACCATCTACCATCCAATGCATTGGGTTCAGATAATGACTCCATGTTAGTTAAAGTCAAGAAAAATGAACAAAAATTTATTAAAAAAAATTTGATTAAGATAGTAGTAGAGAATTCCATATACTCCACTTATGTTTTAAATTTATTCACCATTTTTATTGATAACTTCCACACTCTATACATAAAGTTAAGTGAATTAGAAACCTCATTGGCTTTTAGTAAAGTATCTGTACTTCATCAATCTATTATAAGTAAACTCTACAGAATTGTTATGTATTTTAAAAAACTATTTCTGATAATTTGATGTGAAATTCAATTGAAATTGATTTGAAAAAAAAAATTTCAGTGGCTGGGTCACTGAGAATTTAAGCAAGAATTAAGCATATATCAAACAGAACCAGATAATGTTTATCATAGAGATTCCTTTATTACATCCTACACCCTCAATTATTTTCAAACATATTCTTACCAGTTTATAATTCTTCAAAAGATAAAACATATCATACATCCTAATATCCTCTACTTTTGGTGAATGAGTTAAAGGACTTACCTGTAACTAAACAATGCCAGCATTCAGCAATAGCAGACCAGTTCATCTGCTCTGAAGATAACTGAAGAAATCTACATAGAGCAACTAATGAAATTCCAACAAAATGTAGACCACTACAAGCCACTTTAATCAACATTAAGAAGAAGAGACAAAAATTCAAAATATTGCTTCAAACAACTAGATAATTTATTGCAAACATGATGTCATCTGAATGAAAAATTGTAACAAAGATATTACTCATGAAACCCTACAAGGCACATACATCTTAATCGTTGATGATGACTGTGAAATCAATATAAATAATCAACACTTGCATCACCATCATGCACTGCTGAAAACCAAATATAAAGCATCTGTTCCAGTTATTAATTAGCCACGGTTTTTGTGAAAATTTCCTCATTCAAGTTAATCTCAATGTCCTGTTTATCATTCTCTTTACACAAGCAAGATTTTATGAAAACTGAACAACCTAATATTATAATTATATATCATTTTTACCATAGTTGTGTACATTTTCATATTAAATAAACTTAGATTTAGATTTTTAAATAAGCTGCGTAATGAGGCTTCAATTTCAGCCCCTAATTCCACTCTTGGTGAGAGAGGAGATATGTTCCCTCAACCTTCTAGAAATGTGAGCATCAATAGAGATTAATTTAAGCAAAGCAGAGAGTTTTATGAGAGAACAGCACTGACAGAGAGCGAGAGAAAATAGAACAGAGACTGCATGATTGAGCACAGAGCTCAATCATTAATTCTTTTTAAAAAAACCAAGTTATGTTCCCAAAAATTGTCTACCTATACCACATTGGTACACATTTATACTTTTAAATATTTTACTGTTTGAATGGTTGATGTATTTTGGACAAGAAAAAGGAGTAAACGTTACCCTATATTTAAGAAGTTGCCACTTACACCATAATTGAGCTGAGTTTCGGATTTTGTCTTTCTTTTCCAAATACTACGTCCGGCTACCTCCCTATCGGGACGAGCCTCTGCTATGTGGCCGTCCATGAGTGCTGTGTACTCTGTCGCTGACGCCTCTGAATCACTGCTGCTATCACTCATTAATTAATACTTTATAATTGTCTTCAACATCCCGTTACGTATTCTCATAATCTTAATTCTAATATCTTAAATTTTTAGCTGAAACAATTCTGTATGTTTTGCTTATATTAACATTTACAATTGAGTTATAACCTAACGTAACATCAAAAACTGTATGAAGATATTAACATATGACATTTACAATTTAATTTATAAAACCAATACAGATAAAACTAACCTGGAGTAGCCGATGTTATGAAACATCGATTATTAAAATCACAATCTTTTGATTCGTGTTGAGAGTTTGAAGTGAGAAAGATGGTTATTTAAAATCGATTATAACCAATGAAACAGAACGAAAATATTTTTGGTCATTTAATTGACCGAAAAAAAACTTTGAACAAATTTCAAATATTATTTTTACATTGAAAGAAAAGAATCATGTTTTTTTTCTTTGATGATGATTTCAACATTACGTCCTTTAATCATGTTCTCATTGTTTTCATCAATCAATTAACTCTATAAAACAAGAAATTGAGAAAAATGATAAAATATATTGTTTTTTACGACATATAGAATGTATAAGACAGAATATACTTGGAGTAATTGTTATTATTACCTCAATTCTTTTCGTGATTAAGTATATTAATTCAAATTTATTCATTATATAAATATATGTTTTATTAAAGATTCTAGCAAAAATGAATAATAACTTTTTTGTCACTCCTTCATAATATGACGAGTATTATTACTTGGTTTAAATTGATTTATCATCAATATAAATGATGTCATCTTCATTAGTTGTATATGAGCTTCATCATGTCAATTTAACCATAAAGTTTTATAATACTCATATTTAATAGGAGGAGTGAATTTCAAAAAGTCCATCAATCTTTCTTCTTTTTACTGTTCTACCTGTTGGATGCAATAAACGCTGGTTTACATTTTTCAAACCTGCTACACTTTTTCATATTTGCGGCATTAAATTCGGTATCAGTGTTAAAGTCACGCTTAAATTATATCAGGTGGGATTTCGAATTTTTCTAATTTTATTCAGTGCATTTTGAGCCAATTTACTGGTATCCCTGTAACTGATCTTCCTATCTCTGATTAATCCTGCATGACTGCAGATCGCGATCACCAGACTTCACCCAGTGATTCGTTAGGCTCTTCCATTCATTACGGTCGGCTGCCAATCGGACCACTTCCCCGAAACTGGAGGTCTTATTCTGCTTCAGTTGGTCGGACCATCTCACTCTGGATCCCTTTTCCCCTCAATATTTGCACAGATCATCAATTTTTTCAAGTTTTCATCTTAGCGGCGGATGTGTCCGAATTATCTGAGGATACGGCGGCGACATATCGTAGATAAACGGTATTTGATTCCAAGTTCTCTAAGGATAGACACATTAGTGCGGATCGCTATCCATGATGTTCCGAGCATACGTCGCCAACACCACATTTCTGTTACATTATTCATTACTGTAATATCTTTCTGACATTGATAGAATTTTCTAAATTAGTTTTCTATTGATGAATCAAATCAATCAGATGTTTTTGTTTAGTGTAAAAGTATATGTCATGACACTAAATACGAAAACATAATTCGTTTGAGTATAAGTATGTTCCAGAAAATATTTTATAAATCCAAAAGAAGCCCAAATAAAATTAAAAAAAATACAGTCTTTAGAATTAGCAAATTTATTATAAGCATTAACTCATACATCTCCACTTGCTATAGTATAATTATCATTATGTTTAAAAAGTTAATTATTATGTTAAAGATAAAGGCCCTCGGGAGTGCCTTCTTTCTTGCGGTAAAGAACACTCTCCTTGGATTTCTTAAAATCTTCATTGGTGACTTTCATACGCCGCTCTCGGAGGGCCATCAAACCCGCTTCCGTGCATATAGCCTGAAAAGTAATATGCAGTTACATGAAAAATGTGTAGTTTTACCCACGGTCATATTTGTTTACACTGGAATGTGAAGTTACAAAAAAAAAACAAGAAATTTCCCCATATTTTTAAAAAATTTATAAAACTACCAAAATAGCAAAAATGGCATTGCTGCATATAATTTGAAAAATAAATAAAAACATTAAATAAAAATATTTCTTTTATTGTGTTTAAATTTTATGATGAACATTTTTCGTGTACTAGATTCCCAACTTTAAATTGAGAAACAAAACCTAAATTATAAAAACAACCCTAATTTTAAAGGTAGCAAAATTGAACAATGAAAATATTACTACTATGGATGTAATATGTTCAAGCATTGACTTAGTTTCTGATCCTGATGATTGCTTCTTATCTAAATAAGTTGAGGACATAGTCTTTTTATGCCTACAAATAATTCAGAATATTCATATACCGAGAAATCTTATATTAAAATTATAATGATATAATTAAAATCTCATGATAAGCATATGAGATATACTCTGAAATATATAAATGTGAATAATTCCACTTAAAGAGAAAAGACTCAAGAGAAAGAGCAAGGAAGAAGTCAAAAGACTGTATTGAGGCTGTATTTTTTGAAGTATCAGATAACATATTTTGAAAACAGAGAGAGAGAGAGAGAGAAAAGAATCACTGAGAAAGTCAAATCCACAAAATGGTAGGAAGGTAACAAAAAAGTAAACAAATACCACACCCGATATGGGTCTTTAAAAAAACCTTAATGTATAATATCTATACCTTTATATCTGCTCCAGACAGATCATCTTTTGACATAATGAGTTCAGAGAGATTAACATCGTCAGCTAAAGTCATTCTTGAAGTATGTATGGTGAAAATCCTCCTCTTTGTTTTTTCATCTGGAAGTGGGAACTCTATCTTACGATCGATACGTCCTGGTCTAATTAAGGCTGGATCCAGGGTTTCAATTCGATTAGTAGCCATTATTACCTAAAGAAATAAAATGGACATTTAAACAATATCGAATAAATGTACCGAACACATGAACATACAAAACATAAAAAAATTTATTGGTGTGTGTGTATGTTACTTACATGTATAGACACGTACGTAACATGTTCTCTGTTGCATATGCATATTGTATGTCTGTTCCTAACTATGTTCTCAGCATAGACTCACCACTTCTTCCCATGAGGGTAGAGAGATGACTGTGGGTAGCAATATCTGATACTGATATTATTATTTATGCCAACATTACTGCATACATCATACAGAATGTCTCGGTCTGTTTTGGCCACAAAAAATTACTGTTTTAAATATCTTTACAATTTAAAATATACTTACTTTAACATCACCACGAGAATCAAAGCCATCAAGTTGGTTTAAGAGCTCCAACATAGTTCTCTGAATTTCTCGTTCACCTCCAGAATTGGAATCATAACTGAATATAAGAAATATTAAAGATATTATTTCAAAACCATACACTTTGTAATATATCTACTGACAAGACTGGGTTTTGCTAGATAAAAAAGTACAAAAGGAATTAGAAAAGTTGAACATTAATTGCTAGATTACCGTTTTGTTCCAACAGCATCAATTTCATCTATAAACACGATTGATGGTGCATGTTCCTCTGCAACTCTGAATAATTCTCGCACAAGTTTGGGACCATCACCCTGTTGAAATATGGAATATGTTGTCATTTTTTTATACATTGGTAACACACATGCAGCACATTTTCATAGCATTTAAGCAGCAATAGCTCGATTGATAAGGATTGGGCTTATTACCTGAGGTCATGAGTTTATTTATATTCTCTATTGAATTATTATGTGAACCATTTCTTAGTGCAAATATTATTTGGAATGATTGACAAGGATTATAGTAATACTAAAACCATTAATAGCATTCATTTTGTTATAAATATAAATAAAATATGTATTAAGTATAACTTAGAAATAATTATATATAACATACATAAATCCTCCTTTATGAAAAGTCAGAATGTGTCAAAAACGGCCCGACTGGTGGTTCATCAGGGGGTGCTTGTTCCGACGCTTATATACGGTAGTGAAAGTTGGGTTTGGCAGAAGAAGCATGAAAGCAGACTGAATGCGGTGGAAATGAGAGCATTAAGAAATATGTGTGGTGTAACCCTGAATGATAGAATAAGAAATAAAGATATAAGAGAGCGATGTGGAGTAAAAGAAGGTGTTGTGACAAAAGTAGAAAAAGGGATGCTTAGATGGTTTGGACATATAGAGAGGATGGATGAAAGACGACTGGCAAAAGAAATTTACCTTGCGAATGTGGATGGAAGGGCCGGAAGAGGAAGACCACGAAAAACGTACCTTGACCAGATTGCTGAACTTTTTAAGAAAGGCCAGGTCAAGAGTACCCTCAACCGGCGGGCTTGTATGAGGAGAATAATGAGTGTGGAGGAAGCAAGGGAAGTATGCCGAGATCGTAGCAGATGGAGATCTGTGGTCTCTGCCTACCCTTACGGGAGACGGGCGTGACGATATGTATGTATGTATGTATGTAGAAATAATTACAAAGTTGCTGATGAATCAGTTCAGATCCCAAAACCCAAAGAAGAGCAAAAAGCGGTTGACAAGAATTATAATAATACTAAAAACATTACTTGTATTTTTAACAAATAAAATAAAATATGTAAAGTTAAAAATAATTACCAAGTACTTCTGAATCAGTTCAGATCCCACAACCCGCAGAAAAGTAGCTGATGTTTGATTGGCAACTGCTTTTGCCAATAGAGTTTTGCCAGTTCCGGGTGGTCCATATAAAATTACACCTTTAGGAGGTTTAATGCCCATTTCTTCATAATATTCAGGATGAGTAAGTGGTAGTTCAACTGATTCCTTAAATAATTATAATAAGTAAGGTAAGGGGAGTAAATATTGGGTTGGAAACTAAGTAATTGCGGATTTCACTCACAGATGGCTTCAGTTGAATGTTTAGGTTTGCAAACGTGGTACAAATGTAAAACATATTTTGTTATTTGATAGTTGGCAATTCAGCTGTCAATCAGTAAAAAAAGCTTTTTGATCAGTTGCATAGTTTTCGTTTGGCGTTCATTAAAAATGAAAAATCAAAAGGAACATTTTCGTCATATATTGTTGTTTTATTTCCACCAAGGGAAAACCACATCACAAACTCATTAAAGTTATGTGCTGTTTATGGTGACGAAGCCTTAAAAGAACGGCAGTGTCAAAATTGGTTTGCTAAATTTCGTTCTGGTGATTTTTTTCTCAAAGATGAAAAACGCTCAGGTCGTCCAGTTAAAGTTGGTGATGCCCTAATCAAAGCAATAATCAATTCGGATCGTCACAGTACAACACATGAGATTGCAAAGAACTTAGTTTCCAACCCAATAGTTATCAATATATATATATATATATATATATATATATATATATATATATATATATATATATATATAGATAGATAGATAGATATATGTGTATATATATATAGAGAGAAAAAGATTCACATACTTTAATTTCCTGAATCTGTGTATCAAGGCCACCAATATCTGCATAGGTCTCCTGTGGTGCTTTCTCTAATTTCATTACAGACACCATTGGATCTGTGTCATCCCCTAATACACCCACAACAGCATGAACCTATGGGTAACATTTAAGAAGAAAATGGATGATTATTAATTCAAAAACATTAAACTACATACATAAATACTATATATACATAAAATTAAAAGAAATCCAAAAAATACTTGTGCATGTGATAGCTTATGGCATTACTTGTTACATGTTTGATAGTTAATATTATTATATTAATACTTTACTGTCCAGACGCACCAAGTTAATGCACCATAAAAAATATCAAATGCCAATAACACTATATCATATATATGGTAGTCAGGCACTAGTGATAAACAAATCGATTTGAATGAGTCCTATGTGCACCAAATAAATATTAAATATATGTTGCACTTTTTTCAGTTAATTACAATGAAATAAGTTCAATTTTAAATTAATGGTTCTTACCTTATGGTTCAATAAGACAGAACAACCTGGTTCCAACTGATCTTTGTCGACAAAGGACAAGATACTGACATAGTGCTCACTACCTACTGAAGTGGAAACTATTGCATGATTGTCATCTATTATTTCTTCCAAATTTCCAACAGACATTGGTGTACCCCTGAGATCATCAACCTGTATTCAAATGTTATATTCATTAAAAATAATACTACATCAATTCATCTGAATTAATGGCTTTCAATAATGCCAAAATAGCATAGATTATTTTACCAATGTCACACAGAATGGAGATGACATGAAGGAGATTAATCAGTGCAGCTGAGAAAAGGAAGGAATAAAATGGAAAGGACACAAAGGAATTTGATTGGTGTGGTTGATGTAAGAATACTAATATGTATATAAAGAAGTATAAGCAGAAATGGCACTTCTTTTAAATTTACCTTTTAGTACTATACACAATTAAAAATTAGAATGTGCAACTAATAAAACATACCTTAGATCTCTCCTCCTCAATCTTTTCTTCTTGGGGCTTAAGTCTCTCTTGATTCCGAATAAACTCTTCCTCCATAAGCAAGTAATCCTTAATTCTGTCTAGTTTTAACATTTTCAATCTACATTTAGTGTGTGGCGTAACCTGTGGCAATTTAAGAGCAGCATCAGGCCCCTTCGCTTTGCGCTTCTTTTTCCCTACTCTAGTAGGAATTGGAGGCTCATATTTTTTCTTCTTATCCTTGTCATCTTTTTTATCTCCTCCACTTCCACCTCCCGATTGATTCTGGCCCTATAAACCATTTAGAAAATTTATAAACTTCTATTATATTATATTAATTAAACATTCATCTTTAAATCAGTTATTACCATATTAAGCGGCGATCCTTAATTTAACTTATTCTTCATTAAATTGAGAACACAAGATTGTCAAGAATTAAGAATGAAGTAACAATTCCCCACAAAATATTACTGACAGAAGCTTGACGATTACAAAGCGAAATTTCCTTATTTTTACGTTCAGAAATTTATAGTGAAATCTTTATTTGTCGAAAAAATCGAAAAAATCTTTATTTAAACGATTGTCGTTAAAATCAAACAATAAAAACATCAATGTTATGAAACGATACATCAAAGTCCTTTCATTTTATTAAATATTTCACACCAAAAAATCTTATGTATCTACTGTAGTTCTTTTAAAAATATACAAAGCATTTATAATTGGATTCGAAGATGTTAATGCTGGTAGCCTATTGGCTTTAACAGCTTTATCGTATTCAGGGCCATTTTTACTTGCCCGCGGGCTGAAAGCCCGCGGGCAAGTAAAATATAATTGGGAATCTGCGCAAATCGCAGACTCCATCGGCTTGACGCCGTGTCGGAGGTACACATATGTGTGTGTGCTGATTTTAAACTCGTCATGATTCTACGTTAAACATGTAGGGGAGATTGAACTTTAGTAACTATAGTCCCTAGTAGTCCCATAGACCCTAACGTCTAGGGGGTGAGAACCGACCGGGTACGTGAGAGAATCTCGTGTAAGCGGCCGGTGTAGAAGTGTTCCCTACTCTACGTGCTCGGCTAGAGCCGGGGTGCGTGTGAGTGTTGGTGTCGTGAGTGGATCCGAACGACGCTGTTTCGTCATCCGGATCGTGTAACACGTTACGCGGGCGTCGTCTTTTCGGGCGCGCGTTTAAATCGGGTGAATAATTTACCGATTGTACCACCAGTGGATTCGGCTGGGATTCGGATCTCTCAAAATGTTTCTTAGAGAGTGTTTTAAAATGTTGTTTGACGCTCGGCAAGTTAAGGTCGCAGTGGAGGTCGATATTGCGCTGGAACCACTGAGCACCGGTGGCTCGACGAATGAAGCGATTTTGTATCACTTGAAGTTTATTTATTTTTCTTTTGTGCACGTGCGCGAAGGCGACACTTGCGTAGGAAATGATTGGCCGGACGCATGTTTTGTAAAGAAGCAGCTTGTGTCTGAGGGACAGTTTGCTGCGGGCGTTAATTAAAGGGTGAAGACGACCTAAGACGAAGGCCGCTTTGGATCGAGCGTTTTGAATGTGTTTAGTAAAATTCAGGTGATTGTCGAGGGTGACGCCTAAATATTTGACAGACTTTTTCCACGGGATAGGTCTGCCAAAGAGAGTGATATCTAAGAGTCGGCCGCCTCGTTTGTGGAAGTCTCTACTGGTGCCCCTTGAGAAGTAAATTGCTTCACTTTTCTCGGGATTTACCTCGATTCTCCATTTTCGGAACCATTCACCAAGAGTAGTGGCCGCGGTTTGGAGCCGTTTCGACACGCGGTATTTGACCCGCATTTTTTACAAAGCATTTAATAATTGCTGTATATTTTATTAGCACAGCATAGCATTATCTCATAACAGTTGCTATAAAATAGTTCAAAAATTATGAAGAAGTATGCATTGACTCAGTTATTAGTTTAAACTTGTAACTTGCACAGCTTATGAATCCAGCGCTTGAAAAGTCCCAAATTGTACGCAGAGATGTATCATCTTCCTGCCCAATAGATACATTTTAGAGGAATTTCTTAATTTTCTACCAGCCGCATAGTCCCGCATAGACCCATATGCTCGTTTCATTGCTCGGCTTTTAAAAAAATACTTTGCATTGTTTTTTTACGCCTATTTATCAAAAAAACGCTCATAATATGTCCGTACAGATCCGTTTTATCTATCTAAATGAAAAGCATTTCTTTACTGTCTACATTTATGATAAAGAATACTTCATATTTAAAACTAAGATTTACTAAGATCTTAAACTACTTGCTATGAAACAAAATTCTAAACGTTAGGTATTTGACATTTTGACGTGTCGATTGTCGACTTGTACATCTAGACGTTTGACAATCCGATCATCAGGTTAATTATGTTGCATTGTGATTTGCGCTGACCTCCCTATTAAACTTAGTGTCTGTTATTGTGCATCTCGTTTATATCAAGTATTACAAGATTTGTTTCATATCGTGAAGTAAAAAGAAATTGAACTAAAATGTCACAAAAGCATTTTCCATGTTTTAGTTTGTAATACCTTTTAAGTAGCTCATTAACTTCTAAATTCAATTTGAGTTTTTCAAAAGAATATCAAAGAAATTCAAAATGGTACTAGCAGATTTAGGACGTAAAATAACAACAGCTTTGCAGTCCTTAAGCAGAGCTACTATCATCAATGAAGAGGTAATGTATTTTCTAATGAGTCTACTATATAAATTTACAAATCGTACGAAATAGAAAATTACCAATATGTGTCTTGTTATTTCAGGTATTAAACTCTATGCTGAAGCAAATTTGTGCTGCACTACTAGAAGCTGATGTTAATATCCGTTTAGTTAAGAATTTGAGGGAAAATGTACGTGCTGTTATTGATTTCGATGAGATGGCCGGGGGACTTAATAAAAGGCGTATGATACAATCTGCAGTGTTCAAGGAATTAGTAAAGGTTAACTTCATTCAATACTTCATTTACTAATTAAGTTTTAGTTTTTTATTTAAGATCTTGGTTACATATCAGCATTCTCAACTATTTTATTTATTCCTATTATTTAGTACCGTTTTTTTTTCTTTGGAAGTAATTATTGCTGAATACTTTGAAAGCAAATTATTATATTATGTGCTATCAACCTAATCTGATTCCAATGAAGTGGGCCCAAATAAGATATAAATGAAAAAGGTGTTTGTTTTATATATGTTTCAGCTTGTGGATCCAGGAGTGAAACCATACCAGCCTGTCAAGGGTAAACCAAATATCATCATGTTTGTAGGGCTTCAGGGTTCTGGCAAAACTACAACATGCACAAAGCTTGCCTACCATTACTTGAGGAAAAATTGGAAGTCATGTCTTGTATGTGCTGATACATTCAGAGCTGGAGCTTACGATCAAGTAAAACAGAATTGTACCAAAGCTAGAATACCATTTTATGGAAGGTAGAAGTTTTATATTTTTTATTTTTGTTTTGGTAAATATTTTTGATTTAGTTATGCATCCTGATAATCACTGATATCATTGCGATAAATATGTAGGTGGTCAAACTGCTGACTAGTTACCTGATCCTAGGTGGCTTTGTGGGATCTGTAATGCCCAATGGATGCATTGCGCATCGAGAGATGTGACAGTCTTAGGTTAAGCAACTGTATTACATAGTTGAGACTTAAATCTGCTGCATCGCTCAACATTAGTAATTAGTAATATTAATTGTAATTGATATAAAATAAATTAATACTTTTTTAAAATCATATTTTATCATACCCAAAACTTGACTATTTCTTGTGCTCTTTAGTTACACAGAAGTTGATCCTGTTGTGATTGCAACAACTGGTGTAGAGATGTTTAAGAAAGAGGGCTTTGAAATGATTGTTGTTGATACCAGTGGTCGTCACAAGCAAGAGGACTCACTATTCGAAGAAATGTTGGCTGTTGCAAATGCTATTGTAAGTACTATATCACTTAAATTATTTTTTATTCTTATATTCCAGTTAGTCTTTGGTCCCTTATGTATGCTGGTTGTGAAAGCGATGGTTGAGGTTGGGTGTTAAATACATTGTCACTTAGATCCACCAACAGTTATTTAAAAATTGTTGTTACTGTTTACTATCTGTCTTTTGTTTCACTCTCGACCAGGTCTTTATACAATGCATGCGCAAACTGTGGGATAAAGTATTGTGCCTTACTGAGAGGGCGGCTACAACATGAGACAAAGATTGTATTGTTTAAACTGTTAGATTAGCAATAGTTATACATAGTTATCCTTATTATCTGTTTGTCTAACGACAAAGGCCTCTTCCAACATTATCCATTGACTCCTAGTCCTAGTTCTCCTAGTCCATAATTTTCCTGCTACTTCTTTTATTTTGCCATCCCATCTTTTGTTAAGTGTCTGCTTTTCAAGTTTCTCAGGTACCAATTGGTGATTGTCCTACTCCATTGCTTTTCCCCTCAAAGAATATGCCCTGTCCAACACCATTTATGTATTATTAGTTCAAGTAATATTTGTAAATTTGGTCTTGTTCCTTATGACTGAAATAGTGAACTTTTTTTTTATTTCTTAACGTTTTTGCAGAAACCAGACAATATTATTTTTGTGATGGATGCCACAATTGGACAAGCCTGTGAGGCACAAGCAAGAGCGTTCAAGGAAAAAGTAGATATTGGTTCTGTTATTATAACAAAATTGGATGGACATGCTAAAGGTGGTGGAGCACTATCAGCGTATGGGTCTTTTCTTTTTTGTTTTAGTATTTAAAAGATGGCCAGCAATGATATTTTCAAATAAATTCCCTTAAACTGTGCTAACCAGGAAAATGGTATTCAAGAGTATTATTTTGTTTTATTATTTATTAATGAATATTTATATGGTAGACACTTGCAGTGCTCTTACAAAGCCTCAAGGAGGTCTTAATGAACAAATCGGTTTTGTTTATTAAGCCTTCTTTAAGAGTATGAATTCCAGTCCATCATCATTCCACATCATCCTCCCTTTGCACCATGATGAGTTTTCCTTAGTGTCTAAGCTCTCAACTAACTTACTGATATATTTCATATGAAATCATCATTTTTCATGTGAAAATAATATTCTTATACAATAATGCTGACTGCTGCTTAGAACTAGGAATATATTGTTTTTTTTATTTTGTGATAATAAAATATATGAATAAAATTTTTTAATGTTTATTGGCTTTTTTGTAGCACAGTGTTATAATTAGTGTAACAGTAGTTTAAATGATAAATACATTTTGTGTGCATTACTTTATTGTAAGTAAAGTGTGTGTTGTGTTAGATATTTCCTATTTTGGTATTCCAATGATTTTATTTACAGTGTTGCAGCAACACAAAGTCCTATTATTTTCATTGGAACTGGAGAGCACATTGATGACTTGGAGCCATTTAAAACAAAACCATTTATTAACAAACTATTGGGCATGGGAGATATTGAAGGTTTATTGGATAAAGTAAATGAGTTAAAACTTGATGATAACGAGGAGTTGCTAGAAAAACTCAAACATGGCCAATTCACCTTGAGGTCTATGTATGAACAATTTCAAAATATAATGAAAATGGGACCCTTTTCCCATATAATGGTGGGTATTTAAAAATGTTGTAGTTTTTATATAAGTGGTGTACAATTTGTTATTGTGCTCCACAGTTTTTTATTTATTACTATTGAAGCGGACTGGGATCAGAAATGAGGCTGGATATGCTTTCATAATACTTATGGCATTGCAGATGTCTATGGGTGGCATTGCTTGCTTACCATCAGACGACATATTTGCTTATTTGCCTGCCTATGCAATACAAAAAAGCTAATTGAGTTTATACTAGCAACATTCAATATAGATTCTATAACTCAATCAATCAATCAAAAGCCTGTGGCAGTCCACTGCTGGATATAGGCCTTCCCCAGAAGCGCCACCTAGCCTGATCTTTGGCTTCAAGCATCTAGTTTCTGCCAGCTGCCCTATACAGATTGTAGCACAATCTAACCAGGGAACCCCCGCGCTACATTTGCCATCCAACACTCATCTGCTCCAGCAATTGTAGGATCTCCTACAAATGTGACTGGCCATTGGCACTTTAGTTTGCTAATATAATATATAATATAAACAACAAAAATTATTTTTAATGACAATGTCATATAATTGTATCCTTTTTTTATTGAATATCAGATATCTCTCTTGAGGAAATAAAGTTTGCCCTTGGATAAGTGATTAATTAAAAAAAACTTTAGGTGAGAACAGGGTTATTCTAAGGGCAGGACAGTTAAGAGAGCTTTGTAGAATATTCAGCTTTATCTTTTAGATTGAGAGAACTCCAAAGGCATACAATAACAATATAATTCCTATTCTGTAGGAAAGGGGATATAACCAAAATAAGTGTTTGAAATGAGATTTTTCACAAATACTACACAGGAAATTATTAAGACATTAGACTTGTAATATTATATCTTGCATTTCTTGCCGATGATCTAGTGTATGTTAATAATTTATCGAACTTATTGGCTTAGTACTGGATGTACCTCTTTTGGGGATCAATAGTTGTCAGCTGAATTTCCGTATAAGGATAAATATGGGTGTAGATTAATATTGATTCCACAAGAAATCGGGAGGTAACAATGGGACATATGTGAGCTGTTAAAAAATTCTATTAATACATGAATAAGAAAGAATGAATCTTTGTACCCATTTTTAAGACAAAGTTAAACTACATATGGAGATGGAGTGGAGAAAGATAAAAAATAGGTATTTAATGAATTAAAAATAAAGTGGTTACAATATACATTAATGAGTTGGTCACATTAAAATTGTGTAGCAATCAGTTGAATTTGTTAGAAAAAAATAAATTTATTAATCCTAATTAATTGTATTTTTCTGTTTTTAATCTTAAGGTTATGATTTTTATAGGGTATGATACCAGGGCTGTCCCAAGATTTAATGTCAAAGGGTAGTGAGCAAGAGTCAATGGCCAAGCTCAAGCGTCTCATGACAATCATGGATTCCATGAATGAAGGAGAATTAGACCACCGTGATGGTGCTAAAATATTCTCCAAACAACCCACACGAATTACAAGAGTGGCCCAAGGAGCTGGAGTGACTGAGAGAGATGTTAAAGACCTCATTGCACAATATACAAAGTTTGCAGCAGTTGTCAAAAAAATGGGTGGAATCAAAGGTTTTTTCAAAGGTGGTGATATGGCAAAAAATGTTAATCAAACTCAAATGGCAAAGTTAAATCAACAGATGGCTAAAATGATGGACCCTCGCATTCTTCAACAAATGGGTGGGATGTCTGGCTTGCATAATGTAATGAGGCAACTGCAACAGGGATCCGGTGGAATGAACAGCTTGATGGGAGGAAAATGACATTAGATGATTATTATTAAAACTACCGAAAATTTGTGTAAAAAAGTCAGCCTAATTCATTACTTAATAAAATCTGTTTTACTTATCAAATAACTAAATGTGTGTTATTGCATTGCTTAATTAATTGCTAAAAATCCAAAACTATGAATAGTGGTGATTTATAAGAGGTAAAATAAGGAACTATAATACACCTGTTCCAATGAAATATCAGTCCCAGTGACTTGTTCCAAAATAACAACATGTCATTATGACGGGCTGTTATTTTGGAACAATGCAATTTGGAACAAAGGTAACTTCCATAAGCTAGAATAGAGAACACAAAACATGTTCTGTGTTTAATTAAGTCAGCTTAGTTCTTAGTCTTAGTAGTTGTTTTTATGGTTTAGAGATATCAGTTCCATATTACTTTTTAAAACCGGTTATTTTTAACTATTCTTCCCAGTATTCAATAAAGCTGTTAAAGCCAATGGGCTACCAACATCAACCTCTACAAATCAAATCTTAAGTGTTTCGATATATATGCCTCTCAACCTTGAAATTAATAATGTCTTAAATGCTAGTGAGACTCCCCTGTTAGTATACAACATAAACTGTCATAAAAGTAGAATTGTATATATATAATGGATTTTTTATGGTAGAGCTAGATAAACAAGCGGCGCATCTGATTGCACTCATGGTCATCTGCTATACTAAGGGCACTGCATATGCATTGCCTACCTTGGACTAAGGCAGTGTGTGCGTAATAAGGAAATAATGGAATAATAAAAGAAGTTTATTCTCTAGATTCCTTTACTCACACATAGTAAGATCGTGATAAGACACAAATTTTGACATTGCCTTGTCATATTCTGCTAGGAAGTACTTCTAAGTATAACGTTATTGTTTTTAGTTACCGTTGTTTGGTTAGACACCTATGGCAATAGCATTAAGAATGCTGTGATATATATCCTGTTAGTGAAATCGTATTTTTTTTTTGAACTGTTATAATTGTGTATAATATGGGTACTAACTGTACACATCAGTTAAAAAGAACATGTTTCGACTACGTGTCAATTATACACATGAATACTTGGAATATAGGAAAGTGGGCAGAGTTCTTCGGGATGTGGTATAAATAATATTCAAGGCTAAATATAATATTCAAAAATACTTCCACTTAGCCACATATTTTAAGTGGTCAGACAGGAAAGTTGAGTTGCGAATATAGAGCACATCTTTAAAGTTTCTAGTTTAGAAACATTTTTAAAGTTCAGTGACAGTATGTCAAGGGACAGGTTCTATGTGCAAAACGGTAATTTAAGGAGGTAAATAAGTTTAACGAGACAACATGTAAAACTTTAATAGCCTCATTCATAAACGTTAATTATTTTTAAGCAACTTGTAATAGGTAGTATCTTAGCTTAGAAGTATTATATACACAACTACGGCGAGAGAAGAGTGCGGGGCGTGGGAGACGTGGTCGCGCGTTCCGCGAATGCGCAGTATTAAAGCGCGTTCCGCAAATTTGTTCCCGAAGTATATATTCGGTAGTAGTAGCTACAAACTCTTTAAGCAATGATTAACAAAAATTATATTCGTAAACACTGTTTAGTTTATCTGTTACTTAATTGCTTTGCTGTCTAATTATACAACCTCGCACCCATGTTTAAAAGTTAATTAACAAAATGGCGGACAAAAATTACACAATAAACAGTTGTTTGCAATGATAATGATCTAGCCAGGAAACCGAGCGGTTTTTCCCTGTATTTTCACAGAAGTCACACAGATTTATTTTAAAATAAGGCTAAACTAATTATAATATTTATACAGCCAGGTTTTTACCAATTAAATAAAAGTATAAAAGGCAAATATAATTAAGAATCTTTTGTACAAAATCCTTATTTATCATAAATAAGTACAATAATTTAAGATCATTAGTTTTAAGATAAATTATTAAGCGTTAAGTTTAATATAATAATTAACTATGGATAATTTTAATATTTGGCTAGAACGGAAGTACGTTGGTTGGTTGTTTTTCACAACAAACTTGGTTATAAGAGACTGCTCTAAGTTGATCGCATAAATTATAAGCAATTATTCAACTTACAATTGCATTACATTTTATTAATGGCAAATAAAATGTGATGCATTGGTTTCTTTGTTCTGTGTTTTTTGAAACGTTTTTATTAAGATTTAAATTGAGAATTCGCAGTCACAAATCATTAAAACTAACTTTGTTTTAAGATTAGAATTACCAATAAATAACAAATGTTAAGAATGTTTTTGATAATAAATAGTTTCCTAGAACGGAACTGCCATTCTATGCGTGTAATTTTAAAGGTTTATTGTTTTAATTAAGATTTAAATTGAGAATGTTCACTCATAAATCATTAAAACTTACTTTATGTTTTTTAAGCTTAGAATTACCAACAAATAATAATTGTTTACAATATTGTATTAAGAAATAGTATTGTCGCTGTGAAAGTATTGGCGCTGCGAGAGCATTCCCTAAAACGGAACTGTCATTCTATGCATGTAACTTAAATGTTTTATGTTCTAATTAATATTTAAATTATGACTGTTCAGTCATAAATAATTAAAAATAACTTTATGGTTTTTAATCTTAGAATTAACAATAAATAATAATTGTTTGGAATATTGTGATAAAAAGAAGTATTGGCGCTGTATAAATTATGGGCGCTAAGAGATTGTTTCCTAAAACGAAATGGCCATCACAGAGCCACATTCCAGAACGAGACTTGGGATAGAAAGGTCGAGATCTCTTGTGAGTACCCGGCAGCCTATTCATAGTGCCTTTATATTGTAATTAATCGTAACAAAGGTTATAACATTAGAATTACTATTTTTAAAAGTGATCGTTTTGAAAAGTGATTTGGTTGCCTTTGTGAGTCTATCTATGTTCCAGTTTATTGTGTTGTAATTATAGTAATGTTTATAACGCCAAGATAGCGTCATTATAATTTGATCACGTTGAAAGTGTTTTGTTTTATCACCTGTAATGAGTGTAGAGGACATTGGTGACGTCAGCTCTGCTGACGTCCCCCTTTTTAAAAACCATCTAGGGCTGAATACCCCGACATATATAATAATGTATTATTTATTGTAAATATAAATATATAAATGTATAAATTATTTGCAATTATCTATCATATTTATTTGTAAAAAAATCTATAAATAAAATATCTAATGTTCACTTTTTTAAATTGTTAACCAATGATAATTGCACGTGGTGTAGATGTTTTTGTTAAAAAATATTTGTCACAATTTAAAAATTCATAAATGGAAATGATTCATCATTAATTTATAGGAGGAATTATTATAGGTAATATAAATTTTCTATTTATTCAGTAAATAACAAAACTATAATCGTAGATATGTAATGCACCGTGAAATAAATATAGTCAGCTGTCATTTATAAAAAATATGAAAAATAATTATGCAAATGTCGATAACAAGTTAAATAAGAATAGTAATAATCAAATCGATAATCGAATACGTTCATTAACGATTATAGACTGCCCTCATCCTTAGTGTGACCTGTCAAAATTATCATCCTAAATTTTACAAAGTATAAGCAATTGTCAAAGTAGCTTTTATGAATAACAAAATTTGAAGCATTGTTTAGCAAGTTTAATTAATTGATTATTTAAATAATGCTTAAGTTCAATAAGCCTCAATAAACGAAGTTTTATGAATACGACTATCTGATACTGATCTATACTTAACCTGAATACCTTTTTTCATGTCTGAATTTAGTTTTCCAATGATAAGGATATTTATATAATTTTATTCAAAATAAAACTGATCATTTTAATATTTTTGCATTTAAATTTCCTTACTAACGTAAGATACAATGAAGTAATAATTAGTTTCCCTTTTCATTCATTCATTTGTATTAATAGTATTTAACAGTGCCAAAATAACACGGATGATTCATAATTTTATATAGAAATATAATAACTAGAAGTCGAAATATATAAAATAGTCTCTTTTACTGTTGCCATAAAATTAAAAGGTCTTATTATAAAAAAAATCAAAACTATCTCATGTCAACGTCACTGTCAATTTCTCGTTTTCATTTTTAGTGAATTTTGCTGTAAATAAACATTATTTTCAAGCACTGTTGATGATTTGTTTTATCAATTCCATTTCTTTCTTACCTTTCTTAATAATTATTTCCGAGTTTGCATTAATAATTTATATGCTTAACTCATAAGTGTTAAAATAAAAATATTAAGAGTTTGATTATGTCTTGTAATTCTTGTTCGCGTGCATTTAATTTACTACGTGCCGAGGTAAAACAATTTTTATATTATATTGATTTATCTATATAGTTAAACTTTGAAAGTACTTGTAAAAAACTAACTTATTTTTGTTTTGCAGAAAGGTTGTCCTGGCTGTGGTTTTAGTTACTGCTCAAAATGTTTAAAAAGTACAGTATTCCTTCATAAATTAAATTCACAAGCCAAGGTAAATGCTTTAGCAAATATTTAATTTCTTAAGATAATTAATTTGTATTTTTTCTAATTAGAACTAAAAACAGGAATATAATAAAGATATATTAAAGCAAATAAAATTAGTAATATAACTAATTGAACAATTATAGTATTAACATCTAACAATCATTTATATAAATTCCATATATGGAAGCAAATAGTTAAAATAAAAGCTAGAAAGTTTGTATCATATATTAAGCACTTGATAAAAAGGTGAATGTCTACAGACAAAGAATATGTGTGCCACTTCTATTTTTGTCATAGACAGATAGTTTTATTTAGCTAAGATCCGCGACAAGTAAAACAATAACAGAAAATTAATAATGTGTTTTTTGTGCTGGATGAAGTGAATTTATTTGGAACTTAAACCAAAAACTTACCGAAAATCGGCCATCAATTTTCCACCCACCAAACACACATTACAACTTTTCCATCTTGTAAACAACATGTGTTTTGCCCCAACACGAAGCATCTTCAGGTATAGTAGACTACAGAAGACAACTGAAAAGTGACAACTTTTCTGTTGTCTTTCATCATTCGGTTGTTTTGCTTGTCGCGGATCTTAGCTAGTAAAACTTTTGACTGTCCACATAGTGATGGATTTCCGCAAAGTAATGCCTGACTCCATTAATAATAACTTACTAAGTTAAAATGAACAATCAAATTTGTTTATTTATTACTATTAAATTTAAAAAATAATTTTTTATAGGTTTGTGTTAAATGCTCACAAATGGTGAATTCCAATAGTAATATTCCACAAAATGTTGAACCACCAGATGCCTATTACAAGTGAGTGTAATGTAATGATAAAGGAATGTTTTTTTTTATTTAAACTACTATTTGGTATTTTCTGTGTCTAATGCTGATTCAGTATTTAATAAATTTAGTTTTTTCTTGTGGATGTTATGGTTCATATATGATATAGTTCACACTTTCCCTATATGTGATATTCAAACTTCAATCCTTAATAAAATACTTTTTATTCATACACTCAAGTTGAAATACATTTTTTTAACCTTCTAGTGGATGACGCTTGATGTAAATACAGTTTAATTAATAATTTAATATAATTAATAGTAGGAATAGACTTTAAATATTGTTTTATATCACTTGTTTATTGTGTTAATTTAGTAATGAGTTGTTTTCTAATCCAAGGGTTGTGCATTTGATTCCCAAACAAGATAAATATTTGTATGGCTCACCAGTATTTGTTCTAAAACACAGTATGATAACGAAATTATCATACTGTTTGTAATGGTATGCAGGGAATTCTTGCGAGGCATTATGAGTGTAAAAGGATTCAATTTATTTTGTTTGTTTAATGACTTAAATTTACAACCACAAATGATAAAACATTTTTATTCAGAAAAGGTTAGCTTTTGAATAAATAATTTGATAAAAGGTTGGCTTTGCATTATTCAAGAACTTCCTAATTGTTCTGCTAATCTCTTTTATATTCCTTTATTCAATTCAAATTTCAATACTTTTTAATTTTTTAGACGTATTCATAAAACTATGTCTAAAGATGAATACAAATTAGAGATGAATGAAAAAGATGGGGTGATATCAAGTAAACTAAAAAATCTCAAAGAAAATACAATGGGAAAAGATAAGGTCACAGATAAGGATATAGCTGAAAGACTGGAAAGATTGAAAGGAAAACAACCATGTACATCTGATGCTGAGTTATACACCCGTTTGGCTAAAATAAAAGATGCACCTGTAAATTTAATCCAAAGTAAGGTAATACATTTTTCATATATTATTATCATCATCATCAGACTTCAGTAGTTCACTGTTGTTCACATAGGCCTTCCCTAAGATGTAACACTTTGTCACCACACATATATTGGGTTGGCAAGAAAGTAATTTCGGGTTTTTAGTGTGAAATAAACCTCAAATTTTCTATATGAAAATTAACTTTAATCAATTAAATATATGCTACTCTTTTTCGATGACTTTTTGCCATCTTCTTCTTCTTTAAATCATCATGATTCCGCACCAAACTCATAGAATTTGTTTTTTTAATAGCAAAAAACCCTACTAAGTGCAATTTGTGGTCATCTGAAATTTTTACTGTTTAAAGAAGTTTAAACTGTGGAGTAAATGATAATCTGATGGTACAAGGTTGGGCTGTATGGGAGATGCGACATCACTTCCCAAACAAGCTCCAATAGTTTCATATGTGTTGCCTGTCTCCCTGTAGGGTTACAAGTAGACAATTTATAATTGTGACAAAACTCATATGTATTTTGTATTCACATTATTAGCCCTCGTTACCAACAATCGATTTACGAACTGAGCAGCAACAAGCAGATGATTTAGTAAAGCAATATGTAGAACAGACCAATATTGATTCAAATTATGAAGATAATTTTGATGGAGCTATTAAAAATATTGAGAGTAGACTACAAAAACTAAAGGGTGATTCAAGTTCAAACTGTATGGATAATGGACAGTCTGCTGGGGAATCCGATGATGAGGAAAAAGCTCTAAAAAAAATAATGGAAAAGGTACCTGATTAAATAAATACCAAAATAATAATAAAGAAAATATTAAAGTGGTACATTACAATTATACAAATATTAGTTAACTTAGGATTGTAAAAGAGTATGTATATAATATTATTGCATTTTATACCATATAGGTTACACAGTTGTTACTTCAATGTCTTTTATTTACACATTAACAAAATATAAATTTGGTAAAAATAATTTCAAATGCTCAAAATTTTTATACAGAGCTATAGCTGGGAATCAAATATTGTTGTCTTTGAAATCTCTTCCCTGCGTCTCTGACCTTACCAATTCGAATATTTAAGAATAAACCTAAAAAATATAATTTTTAATTATAACTACATATCCCAAACATACCATTTGAATATTTTATACTATTCTTGATACATTCTTGTACCTAGAGTTTATATTTCAGGTAAAACATGAAATTAAATTAGAAGACAATGAGATTATTCTAGAAACTCTTGATGAGCTTCCATTTTGTGAAATATGCAATGAAGATGCAGATGTACGGTGCCTGGGATGCAAATATTTATATTGTAAACAATGTTTCAATGAACATAAAGATGATGATGATGGCTGTGATCATTATGAAACATATAAACCAACAACAACGAAAACATTCTCATGATTAAAGATGTACTATTTACATTTATTTATTTGAAGAAAACTAATGAAACAGTAATATGAACCTAATGTGTTGTTCTGATTTCGTAAAAAAAACATGGAAATAACTTGAGAATTCATGCATTATATTTTATAGGATTGCGGTGATTGCTTCCCGTCAGGTGACACACCTGCTCTTTTGCCTTTGTATCACAAAAAAAAAACACTTTTCCGTGTCATGGATGATTTTATAAACTTACACATGATTATGACTCAGAGAATTTAACCAATGATACTTGACGCTTAAAGTAACCATATCTATAAAACTTCATCATCATTTGGTTCATCCTTACATTTCAGCTCTATATTTATTTTTGTGTTATTGATATATTAATGTGTTGCATATTCTTCTTATAACTAAGTCCTTATTTATTTTTCATCTATTGCATGAAAATCTCTTACATTTTAATAAGAACTTGTTGCATGTATCCATGTGACATAATCTGTGGATTATCTGCTGCAGTAAATGCCGAGGAGATCTGTTTTCCCACCAAGGCGGCTTTTGTGTATTAAAACCAGATAAATATTAGCTTGCCCCCAATTTTGTATGATCAACAGCAGTTAAAAATCAAAGTCCCCACAATGCGAACTTTGAGACACTAGAGTTACTGTGTAGGAGCTGTGTAAGTCAGCCACTTGTATTTATATCTCTCAATATGTTATTGTTAATTTTAATATTTTTTTATTAATATATGAAATGAAATGCTACAAATGTTTAATAAATTATTTTTAATTATATTATTTTAATATATAACAATATAAGTTATGTTTTTTTTTGGTTTTGGAATTCTTCCACAATATTAGGAATTAATTTAATAAGATCTTCAGCAGACTGTTTGTATTCATTTTCGCACCATGTATTTTTTAACTTGGTAATAATGGGGCCATATAGTTTCCCAGGTGGAATACCACTATCTTTGAGAACTTTGCCACCTATAGGAAACCGAGGAATATCCCAATTGTCAAAAAGCTTTAAGAGTGTCTTGTCTCCTCTGTATTTCAAAACCTCACGTACATAGTCAACAGCATCTTTTTGTTTAATTTTAGCATTCAAGACTAATTTTTCATATGGACTGAAAAAAAAACAAGTATTATTAACTTAGCCATTTACTAAAAAAAGGGTTCTATGAATGATAAATAAAATATATTTTTCATCTATCGGTACCTACATAATGAACAATGTTTAAAAACAAAAGCAACAACAAATTATATATACTTTTTAGTTATATTTATAGTGTATAGTTGACAGCTATAGACTTTTGTGCAGCAATAGACTGCATGATAAATTTTACCAAGTTAGGAAGATTTGTCCAGAGTCACCAAGTTGGGCAGGTGAATTAATGACCAGCAATGGTGTAATTCTTAATTTTGGCAGGAGCAGATTGATGATAAGATTGGTTTAAATTACTTAAATAGCCAGTTGCTAACTACTTTTATTTGCTTATATTGTCACTTCATATGATACTTAGGTACAAATGGAATAGGCCTATTGTATGCTGTTAATCACAGCAGTATTTTTAAATATTTATATTTTATTACTCACAGTAAGGGTCTACTTGATACTTTGTCTCCTCTATGTTCCACAATAAAGTATGCCATATCTCTGTCATATCCAGAAAATTTAAGGCGATTGTGTAAAACAGTAACATCATCAATATCTTGAAGCAATGCTGCTAAATAGCTTATTGGATGTAAGCCTAAATGCTGACTTCTCTTAAGTACTTTGTCTAGTTCTTCTATGTTCGGTTCAGGTAAACCTGTAATGTGTTTAAAGTATAGAATATCATTTATAGCATACCAAAAATGTATATTCATAAATTTCAGGCTTTCAATAATACTAAATTAGTTTCAAAAGCCTACTATATAATAACTAATATAAGAATAAAAGAAAGAAAACAATAATAGGACAGTGCTGTGAAACAGCCATACAACAAAACTAAAAACCAAAAATAAAATCCATTACTTTACAAACAAATTTTACCTATATATTTTCCAATGCCAACACTGAACATAGTCTTAAGTAATTCCCCAGCAAAATTTCCTTGCAATGTTTTCTTTAGCTCTGTCCATATTCTTTCACCTGATATATTTTGTAAACCCTCTACGTTATTTCTTATTACATTTAGAGTACTTTCTTCATGGTGATCAGGTTTTTCGGCTATCCGTCCATAAAATCGAAAATACCGCATTATTCTAAGATAATCTTCTTTAATTCTAACATCGGGATCACCAACAAAAGTAATTCTTCTATTTTTCAAATCATCATATCCGTAAAAGTAATCATATACAGAGCCATCAAAACCTGTAGCAATAAGATATATGGAAAAGTTTATACAAAATATCATAAAAATTTCAATTTGAAACAGAGAATGTGAGGTTTATCTAGCTTCAGGTTTCTGAAATAATTGATGACAAAAGTGCCATTCATACTTACATAACTTATGGACAAGACAATAATGATGAAGCAACTATTTAAAAATATTATAATATATAATTAATATTTATTTATTGTTTTATTATAAACAATAAATAAATATTAATCAACTAGACTAATAATTACTAGACATATCTAGTTTCCTACTTTACAATTAATCATACAACTTGAACAGTAATCTGATTACCTAAAAACATAGAATTAATAGTAAGATCCCTTCTATTGGCATCAAGTTTCCAGTCCTTAGTGAACTCAACTTCAGCATGTCTTCCATCTGTAACTATGTCTACTCGCAAAGTTGTAATTTCAAAATTTTCCTTATCATTTATCCTTGGTGTTATTGTGCCGTGTTTTTCTCCATTCATATTGATCATTCTTATATTTTCATGAGTAAACATATCTTTTAATTCTTGAGGTGTGGCTGGTGTTGCAAAGTCAAGATCCTTAGGTTGCTGTCCCATTAGTAAGTCTCTAAAATAAGAATATATTTTAGATAGTAGATTATAAACTTAAATGGTTTATAAAGTACTTTTACCTTTTTTAGTAACTGGTATAATATTTATATGTGCGAACAGTAAGTAGACTTTGAAAATATATAAATTATTTTGTTGTTAAACTTAAATTCTCCATAATAAAATAAAAAATGTATTAAAGTAGAAAATAAAATAAATTATATCCTAAAAATATTTTACTATAGATAATATCGCTATAGATCTATTCAGTCACTTCATTATCATCAGCCTGTTGGGAGTCCACAGCTGGACATATGCATCTGAACAATGTTGGTAAATTAATAATTTCTTATTTATTAAACTATATTCCAATTAAAATATAATTTCATTAAATTGTCATATGAGTTATGATGGAAAGTGAACTTTCACACTTATATTGATAGAAAATCAGTTATTTCTTCATAAAATATTGTTTTACTTAAAAGGAAAAATACCTCACAGCTCCTCCAGCAATTCTAATCTCATATTGATATTTATCAAATAATATCTTGAGATCTGTTATTTCTTTAGTGAATATATTTTTGAATTCTAGTGTATCCAATTTGATTACCACTGGATTTTCGCGACACTTGAGCTGCAAATCCATTTTTGATCGATGTCTTATACGGTTGGAGAGTTTTGTTGTTGAAAAAGACTGAAAAAACAATAACTCAGTATTTTGATGCAAAGGAAAATGACACTAATTATTTATTGTTCCTTACTTTATCTAAAATGAAAGTAAACCCTTTATATCTGAAACTAATGGAATTCATAATAATGAAAAAATAACTAAAGTGGACGTACTACATGTGAAATTTTATAGCATAAACTATGATCTTAAATCATTTTATTAAATTTTTAAATCTGATGAAATAAAGGAATGAAATACTATTTCAATTTTTAGGTTATTCTCAAGTATGTATTATTTTGCCACTATAAATTACAAAGAAAATTATAACAAGAAATTGATCAATAACAGAAAAATAAACAAAGAACATACGAATAATGGAGTTAGCCAATATATTTTATACAGGTTTAAGTAAAATTGAAGGAGAAGAGCCCATTTTGACACTTATTTGACTGTGAATGCTTTTTAGCATGGAAAGTCTTTTAAAAATTACTACGCTAAAAAGCATTCACCTAAACTAATATTAAATAGTGTTTATAAGGTTTAAGGCCACAACTTTAAGAATTGCAAGTTACGAAACAGAAATAAGACATCGATGACTCGACGACTGCTTTTCAATTTTGGGACCCTCATGAAACATATTACGTAAGGGACTAGTAGTGATTTAAGAATCCCTTCGGTAAGGTTGAAAACTTGGCTAGGATCTCTATTGAAGAAGAAGGATGCATCACTCAATTTGAAGGACAAGGACATCCTCGTATAAGCTATGTGACGATGGCTTTGCGCCCACAAACATTTACGATACCGTGCAGTATATAGATGTTGGAAAGCCTTCCAGACTGCAGTAGTGTTGATTCTAGGTTAGAGAGTAATATTATGTTTTTATATGAGATATCTGGTTCATCAACAATATCTTTTGGTGGTCAGTGAACTGATTCATTATTCCAATTGGCGTTAGGGGAGGGGGGGACGCGATGGGGGCGACGGCCCAGAGCGCGATTGGTGGGGGTGGGATGCTTTCACCATCAAACAGACACACATTGTGGATTCTTGTGGAGAGAAATCACTTTATTGTCGTTATTAAAGTAAAAGTAGATAGGTATGGGTAGGAGGGAAGGGTATAATCATCAGCATCATGTTTATTAGCCAGCAGCAAAGAGCTACTGGAGATAACAGTAATATAATCTGAATGTATAAATTCTGGAAGATAACAGGTAAAATTAACTTTTTCAATATTTAGATAGTAAGTAGGTAAAAAAATATATATTATTTATCTAGTCTAAATAAACAGAAAAATTGATCAGGTAGAATTTTATAACCAAGTGGTAGTAAAAAAAAACAAATGACTCATTTATGTAGAATTATGAATAAAATTTAGTCAATCAAAATATACAATCCATTAAAACATGAAAATATTTTAATAAGAGAAATCATTTTAGCCTATCCAAAAATACATACCACAAACAGATTCTTAGAAAATGCTTTTTATTCCATCATATGTTATAATGAATTGTGCAGTGGAATTGGGCAAATCAGGAGCAAATTCAACTGAGATATTTCTAATATTATAAATATTGGGAAGTGGTTTTGAATATGAAGAAGTTTCAATATTGATTTTCTTCTCCATTTTTTTCAAGTAAAGTCTGTAAGCTACCATATTAGACCAAGCCAATCCAAGCGATGGTAAGGGATGTACGCCTTCTTCAAATGATGCAGTTACTTGGTTTATAGTCACAACAGCTAAATTATACTTTTGTGCAAGAGCTATCAGTAAAATAGCTAATTCTCTTAGATCCTCAGCTCTTTGCACATAATTTGTGTTTTCAAATCTGAATGGGGCAGCTACACTATCTATAACTATAAGAGACACTTCATTGCTTTCAAGTAGTTTAGGTAAATTGACTCTAACACAATTTATAAGTTCTTGAGATTCTGTAACACACTGTATATAAACATGTTTTCCATAGTCAATATCATTAACATTTATTGAATTACTTATTATTTGGTTGTATCTCTTGATAGGAAAAATACCTTCTGTGCATATATACACACTCTTGTTTGGCCAAGTGTTAACTGCTGTAACAATTCCAATTTGTGTTTTACCTGATCCACTTTCACCATATATTTCTGTTATAGTACCTCTACGGAATCCTCCATCCAACAAATTATCTACACTTATACATTTAGTTGCTGTTTTCAATTGACCATTCATCAATTGTAATGCATCAATTGTATGGCTCACAGGATTAAAATAATCCGAAACAACATCCTTTAAAAGTTTTATATCTTCAAAAGATAAGTTTGTTAACTGTTTTAAATCCCAAATCGAGAGAATTAGAATCTGACGAGGAGTATTTACTCCAGTCCTATTTAACACTTCAAAAATATAAGGAGGAAGTAAACTTTCTAAAATATTATTTTGCATAATAATAAATATAACAAATTTGCAAAGTATTTGTAATGTATAAAATTTCGCGGTTCGTGGATTAATGAAATTTTAAGTAATAAAGACAATTGCGTATTTAAGTTATTTTGCCATTGTCAAGAATAAAAATTTAAACGCTCCTTTTTAAAAACGAAACCTCTCTTGCATATAATAGTATTTTTGAGGTTTACACGGGATATTCTCGTGTACCAAATCGTTCATAAGTGACCGACGTATCCTACCTCTTCAATTAGGCTTTAAACAAAGCTCACAACCTCATCAGGAGGTTTTGTTAGATTGCTACTCTTGCTGTTGTTTCAGCAGGGTTTAAGATTGATGAGGAACCTTCGTTGACGAGTTATCGTGACCGTCGTCCTTCAACTCATTCCATTGAAAAAAAAGTCAGAATAGATACTAGTGAGTAGTATAATAGTGAATATATAATAAGAAAGAATATTAAGTGTCATAATATAATAATAATAAAGTGAATATATACTAAGAAAAAATACCATACAGCGGTGTAAATTGGCGTTATAGTTTGTGGTGTGTGGGAAAAGGCAGTAAATTATTTTAATATAGTAAATTTATCTCAAGATTTTTTAGTTTTAACTTGTTAGGATTATCTTGATAATAAAAGAATATAAATTTTATTGCCTACTACATACAGTTACTAACTATTCAAGTCACGTGTATATTCAAGCATATATACGCTTATTGTTCATAGATATTAATGATATAGTCCTTAAAGTTAACCAAGTTTTGTTACTACATAATGACATTATTAATGAGGTAACCAGTAATCTGTATTCAATTATGTACCTATAATAAACAAGTACAGAAAAATATATCTTGGAACCTTTGTTTTAAGTACTCATTGCTATCCAGTGCGGTATAAAAGGGTGCGTGTGACGGGTACGGGTAAAGGGTAATCCTCACATTAAAGTAAAATACTAATTTCAGTACTGCGTTATGCTCGATCCCACGCCGGGTGTGATAAATTTCCTAGCGACCTTACCTACCTATCTAGGCCTAATCTATTGGAGCGTCGTATTTGATTCGAAGCTTACTTCAGTGACTTTGAAAATTATTTCATTTGTAATATCGAAAGTGTATAAATATTAGGCCTTCTTATGATATTGTACTAAGATATACATGGTTTCAAAAGTTAATAACAGTATCATGGATCTCGAATTTGGTTACTAGTGATTTAGATATCAAATTGATTTTTGTATTTTATTAGGAACTGGCTATTGTGTTATTTTACGTCTGGATATCTTGGAATATGTTAAGCTGGCGTAATAGTTTGATATTTAATTGTCACAAATGACAGAGGAAGAAAAAGAAGAATGCATATTTATTAAAAATCATTTTAAGAAAAGTTCATTATTCATATATTTTTAAATTCTACTCATTTATCTATTAACTATATATATAAGTAAAAGTGAAAATGGTAGCCTTGTATAATTTAATTGAAATGTAACAGTTTAATATTTTGGATGATGTTTCTGAGCAGAAGGTTATACAACGCGACTTGTTTGATACACTTTCACCCCTTTGCATTGACTCGAGCAGAGCGAGGTTTTGTCAGTGATACCCGCTTCATTGCCACTAGTGTAGTAACAGATTTTGCTAGCGTGTTTCGTGGCAAGAAAATGGTGAGTGCTTACATTTTTTTAATAAATATGTATGTATATAGATGGCTTCAACGCGTTTCATAAATCTTATGAAATTGTTATTATTCAACTTTAATTTATTTTATGATCATAGGCAGACAAATTAAGTTCAGAAGAGCGTGAAATTCAGCTTCAAGCCCTGTTTCAAGCTGGATGGAAAGTGCAAAGCAATCGTGATGCAATTGAAAAAGAATTTAAATTCAAAGACTTTAATGAAGCATTTGGTTTTATGTCCAGAGTTGCATTACTTGCAGAGAAAATGGACCACCATCCTGAATGGTTTAATGTTTACAATAAAGTACAGGTATTTGTTAGTTATATTTAAATTATCACCAAGAACAAAGAGCAAAAGAGAATAGAGCAGAACTTCAGCAATCTTGCAGAACACATATATTTAAGGTCTATAAAAATTATAAACTAAAAACACACATTAGTTGAAAGAAATAAATAAAAATTAGAATTTTTAAATAACTGCTTTAATTGTAGGTATATATATATTAGATTAATTTAATTTTATATTTTACCAATTATTTGCATAACCAAATGTTTTAATCACAATTTTTGCTATGTGGTCCTTGCATGGAGAAAAGCTATTACATTACTACCTGTGGGCGTCATTAGCAGCGACTACAGTAATAAGTAATCTGCAATACCAAATCTGCCTTCCAAGTGTGGGGATTATGGCAACACTCCTTACTTTAAGGGAAGCCAATGTCCAGACAGGATTTATTATGGCTGTATTGATTAATATTGTCACAGGCCAGGGCCAGGTTAAGGAAAATATCATCATTATTATTTAATATTTAAATTTTATTATTTTTTATATGACTCATGTGAATTTTGTTTTTAATTGCTATCTGGTTGTTTTTAGTCTAGGGATAAAAATGTTCTGGTGTCTATTTTTTAATCCCGCTGTTTTTTATGCAGGTAACATTATCTTCTCATGATGTTAACGGCCTAAGTAAAAGAGACATCCGAATGGCTTTATTTATGGATCAGCTGATAAAGTGAAGATACACAAAAAACATTCAGTTCTTACAACTGGCTATATTTGACAATAAATTATTTTGATTGCAATATAATGAAATGTGTTAATATGTATGAATGTGCTTCTTAAATTTGTATGAGTATGTTGATTGTTTTGTTACATCACATTATCAAGCAGATAATAAACTTTGCAAAAAAGACAAATTTATTTTCTCAGTTAAAGAGATTAACTTGTACCTCATATAATGTTTACTTATTTTATATATTCAAACTTATAAACAGAGTTATAAAATAGAACAAGTTTGTTTTATTCTACTTTATTCTGCAATTTTTTGTGGTATGTTCATCTATATTCTGCATATACTGTCTCCCATAGGGTTAGGCAGAGATCACAGATCTCCATCCACTACGATACCGACACACCTTCCTTGCTTCCTTCACGCTCATCCATCTTTTTATCCATCCTTCCTCTCATATTCATCGTAGCGAAACGGCTCTCCGTTCGTCGCTTCTCGCCCTCATGGGAATCAGGACGTGACAGGTGGCGAACCACGTTGCCGTCATTTTTTAACGAATTAGGTATATTAAGATTCGTCATAGTGAATCTCACGAATCGCAAGGGAGGATGGAGGTCAGCCCCAGCAGAGCCCTGCATGCTGAGGTAAGGCACCATAGTACCCGGGGAGCCCGATCCCGGGACGATCGGCACGCTTGCGATTAAGTTCGTCCCTAGCCACGCATCCTTTGGCACGGCAGTAGATGAAGAGAAAAGGATAGAGAAGAAAGGATTTAGGATGATACTACCGCAACGGAAGACGAGGAGTGATACGGTAGTAGCTCGGGAGGCCGAGGTCGCGTACCCGTGTACCAATACCATAAATACCGGACAAGTGGCTAGGCAATGATACTCCCTGTTTCATCATCAGCAGCCCGCGGCAGTCCACTGCTGGACATAGGCCTCCCCCATGGAGCGCCACCTAGCCCGATCTTCGGCTACACGCATCCAGTTTCTGCCAGCCGCCCTGCGCAGATCGTCGCACCATCTAGCCGGGGGGCGTCCCACACTACGTTTACCGAGACGCGGTCTCCACTCCAGCAGTCGTCTGCTCCAACGATCGTCGGATCTCCGACAGACGTGACCAGCCCATTGCCACTTAAGTTTGCTAATTCGAAAGGCTATGTCGGTGACTTTAGTTCTCTGGCAGATTTGTTCATTCCGAAACATATCTACCAGAGAAACTCCGAGCATAGCTCTCTCCATAGCTCTCTGAGCGACTCTGAGCTTATGAAGCAGACGGACTGTCAGCGTCCACGTTTCGGCGCCGTAGGAGAGTACGGGTAGGACACACTGGTCGAAGACTTTCGTCTTCAGGCTCTGAGGTATGGGCGACGAGAAGACCGGACGGAGTTTCCTAAATGCTGCCCAGCCTAACTGAATCCTTTATCGGCTTCTTTCTCGAAGTTGTAAGGGTAAGTGAGATGTACTTACCGTTTACGTTTATGCCTCGTCCTTTCCAGTCTAGCGTCTTGAAAACGTCTTCCAGTGCATTAGTGAACAGTTTCGGGGATATGACATCCCCCTGTCTCACACCGCGATACAACTGGATTTGTTTTGTTTGACTGCCCTGTACTCGAACGGACATCGTGGCGGCATTGTAAAGACATCTCAATACCTCGATGTATCGATGATCTACCTGGCACCGCTGCAAGGCTTCCATGACAACATGATACTCCCTGACCTGGTCGGAATTTCTTCGAAGTTAATCTTTAAAGTGCTAGTCTTCTTTTAATTAAGTTATTGAGAAATAAATAAAATTAAAATGTAGAAAAACTACTAGAAATATTGTTACGTTAGTTATGATATTTGACCAAAAAACACGCTCTACGTAACTTCATCTTAACACTTAGTCTAATAACATTTCCTTCTTTTTCACTTCTGAGTTTTGTTTTTTGAAGAAAATGGGTAAAACTAAAGAACATTCCCAAGAAATTAGAGACATCATAATCGGCTTTCATAAATCCGGTAAAAACAATCGTGAGATTTCAAGACTGTTGACTAAATTGTTAAGAATTTGCCTCTGAAAGAACAATTGGCACCAATCGTCACCTAGGCAGACCGAGAGCCAAAACTTTGAGTGAAGATTTGAATATAGTTATTAAAAGCAAACGGGATAGACGATTACCTGTAAGTGTATCCACAGTCAAAAGAAGACTCCTTGACGCAGGTCTTAAGGCTGCATTGCGGTCTCAAAACCACTTCTTAAAACAATTAATAATAAGAAGAGACTTAATTGAGCTAGAGAACACAAGAATTGGACAACAACATTGGGAAAAGGTCCTCAGAACGGACGAATCAAAATTTGAAGTTTTTGGACCCAAACAAAGAGTTTTCGTACGGCGGCAGTCGCACGGAATGACATTTGTACTGTGGCTTCAGTTAAACACGGCGGAGAGCCTGTGATTGTTTGGGTTTGTTTTGGTGGCTACGCCGTTAGAGATCTAATGTGAATTCAAGGAATCATAAAAAAGAAAGTTACAAAAACATATTAGAAAATAGTGCAGTGCCTTCAGGATCCAGTTAATTGGTTTAATTGGGTTATATTTCAACAGGATAATGATCCTAAACACATGTGAAGCCCATCCAAGGACTTTTTAAAAGGAAAAGTATAATAAAATGTATTGAAACTCCTGATATGCCCTCCGCAGTCTCCAGATTTAAACTCAATAGAAATATTGTGGGATCAGCTGGATAGACAAATGCGAAAATGTTGTCCTTCAACTCAGAAAAATTATGAAGAAAACTGCAAGGCGAATGGCAGAAGACAACCAATACAACATTGGAAAAATTAGTAGCTAGGTTGTCGACGTTGAGGCCGTCATTAAAAACGAAGGTGAACATTTAAATAAGTCTAAAATTTAAAAACTGCAGTATATATAATGTCTAAAATATTGTTAATAAATAGTTCAAATGATTATATAGTAGTTTTACTCATTCAAACTTTTACAATTTGTATTTTACTGGGTGGCCAAGTACTTTTAAGGGGTAGTGTATATGCTTACAGAGGCTACATCATAATTTCCAATGTAATACATATTAGCTAGTTTTGGGTAAATTGCGTATTATTGATTTATATACTTTACTGTTACTTTACAAGCATTCTGTCTATATAGTATTTGCCAGTGAAATAGATAAGATTGTTAATTTTTTATTTGTTAATATTATTTAATTAATTATTGCTATATGTACTATAATCAAAATTAGCTTGATTTCAAAAGTGTTTAGGGAAATTTTTCTGCAGCCCATATATGTCTCACTGCTGAGCACGTGCCGCTCCGTTTCTGGAGGAACGGACCGCCCCATGATTGGAATAAAGGAGATATACCCACCACGCTTGTCCAACGCGGATTGGTGGGGTTACCAGACTCGAAATAAATATCCGTAGGCCGTACATATATATTCCGATGCGGGGATTGAACCCGCGACCATTGAATATGCGGGCGGGGGCCCCGCCGCTGAGCCAATTGGTCGTCCCGCACATATATTTATTCCGATGCGGGGAGACAGTTTAGGAAAATCACAACATGCAATATGTGATTATCGAAAAAAAACAAAGGAGTGAATTGACGAGGTCCAATTTAATTATTGGTTTTCTACATTGAATATTTCTATTTTCGCAACTATAACTCTATTCTACAGTAATATATCTTTTTTTTTCAGTTATTTATAAACCTAAACATGTATGATTTTTGTGGTAGTCATTATTTCTTGTTCATTCTAATAGTTGTATATAGTGTAAAACAAAAAAATAAAAAATACTGATTTTTTTATAGCAGGAACTGGTCATTTTAAGTGCTTTTTCTGATGTAACATGGGCATAAACGTTTATCATTGAGAGGTTCTGTTTCAAAAACAGCAGTGGTAGGGTATGATTTTTCAATTATCTTCTTAAGATGTAAGGCATGCTCCAGATCCTTGGTTTCACATACAATTTTGGTCTGGAAAAACGAGTCTCCATAAATTTCATAAAACAGTAAAGAGCCTACACATTTATTTTGAAAGATTTTTATGAGGGTAGTTTATTTTGGAGTAAATTGTTAAATGCTATAAAGGCAAAAAAAAAATAATTTGCCATTTTTTGCATCTATAAAGGATGCAAAAAAAGGCAAATTTAATTTTTGCTATTTTTTAGATGGTCTTGATTTTGATGTATCTAATTTCCTATGATTTTTTTCGTAAACAAACAGTTTTTAACCAATACATACTTAAAAATAATGAACTCGTCTCTACACTAGCCCTACAAGCCTTATCGATGAATTTGTATTTTGTACTAAATAAGGATAAAATTTAATACCTCGACGCAGTGTATTTCTTCATTCACCCACACATGATCCATGAACTGACGTATTACATTAAATCCATTTTCAGCGAGAAGCTTAAGGAGTTCAGCCATTGCCTCTGAATTGGCTTTGAGGCCGACCTATGTAATAAAAAACACTTGAATTTTAAGAACATACTTTAATGTGTACCTATATGTTAGTTGTAGCAAATAAAATATTATTTTGATTAATTGAGAGACATCCACAATTTCGTTTTATTAATTTTTGACAAAAATTACGAACTCTAGCGAGCCGTATTATTCGATTATTGTAAAAAAAACTGAATTTAAAACTTTTTTCAAAATGGCGGAAAATGCACGTAGTAATGCATGTATGCACGAAATCTTGGTCGACAATTTGAAATTAAGCATTTCTAGGCCCTCGTCATATAATATTCAAAATTTAGCTTTCTCGGTTCACATGCATTTCCAAATGTATATACTGACTGGACTAAGATATTTGAAAATGACGATGAAAAGACGATGAAAGACACATTGAGGTGGAGACAGGTGAGATTGAGACCTTAACCTGGAATGGTATCGGAGACTGACGACAGGTAGGTCAATTTTCCTTTAACAATTCTTTAACAATCAATATATAGTCTGTTTGTAGTGTTTAAAATTATTTTAATGTAAATACTATTGCTGCTCTTCCAAAAACAAAGCTTTTCTTACAACAAAAAAAAAACTACTTGCATGTAACACTGATTATTACGTGCAAGTCAAAACATAATTTTGTTGATTATTTTTTGTTAGTAGCAATATTTACCTTAAATTTAATCATTCGGCCTTCTGCGGCAAGTCCTCTCTCTACGCAGCGATTTAATAATATAGCGTCGATGTTACCTCCACTTAAAACACACACGACACTAGAAAAAAACGTGAGAAAGACTTGAATAAGTATACATAAATAAACTCGAGATAATAACAGTTTTTGCCGTTATTGTACACTAGAAAATGAATACTAAGGAACAGGAATAAAATGCACAAAGGGAAGACGAGATGCTTTTAAGATATTTTTTCCAGTCAACCGTATATGTAACTTAGAGAATAATAAACAGCATTAGAGAATAGTATGGGTAAAAATTATTGATGTTAAGATTTTTTTAGTTATACTGCTCTTGAATGTAGTTAGGTCTCGTCCAACGGTTAGATTCGATGGCATTGCAAAGAGATCATCTCTCAGCAGCTTTTATTGTTTTTACTATGGGGAGTGCAAAGAAACATAGCTCGCCAAGTCTTATCCTTTATATCTGTATGAGTGGCGATGCACACTGTGCAACCAACTACTTTAACAATAAATAGTTTGTTGGTTGCGGTATTTTCAAACCGTTATAATTTATATAGTTTCTATATTTCATGTTAATTTTATGGACGTACTGCTAAGCAGAAACATTTAAATTATTTTAATGTTTATAAAGCAAACTAATAGAATAAAATTACATTGCGTTTCCGACTGATCGTTACTACTACTAGGTAAAGCCTGAACTAATTAAGAAGGAAAATACAAAACTGATCAGTATTGTAACATAGTATCTTATATATAATAAGATAATCCTTTAATCAATGTCAATTTCTAGATATTTGTGGATCCCATTACAGGATCCTATGTACTCTACACGTGCTAGATTACATGCGAGAGGTAAAATTATTTCATTCTTAAATAAATTTTTATTTGTTTGAAGGAGTAAGATATATACAAACGGTAAAATACGCTCGAAAACAAAGTGTCCGTAGCGCATCCTGTCACAGGACGAACCACAGACATTTTGTTTTCGAAGAAAAGTTTTCGCTCACTGACAAAAGGTTATTTGGGAATGCTTCTCGTAAGAATTCTACATTCATCAAGACATGACAATGTGAAACTGATTAATCATATATTAGGTGTTAAAGGACTTTACTGTTTAGTTTTAAGTTCAGGTACAAGGCTGCAGAGCACCGCCGCCAATGGGCATGCGCCGGCACCCTCCACTACGAATCTTTCCTTTTCAATCAAGTGCAAAATGGCGCGCGCTATCCAATCCTCTTGCACTAATATCTAAAAAAAATCATTCGTAAGAATTTATTAAATATAAGTGGCTCAAGGCAGATGTCCTTTCACAGACATCGAAATTTCGAACTGCAGGTATGAGAAATTCGAAAAAAAAAAATCTTTCAAGCTAGAACCATCACAGCATATATCGAAATAGGATGGGAGGTTTAGGAGATTAGCGTGTATGAACACAGTGGCACGTGAATTTTATATATTAAGAAAATTATAATCATCAACTTAACAACGTGAAAAGAAAATAATAACTCGTCCATATCAATACCATTTTATCAATCAGAGGCTGTGCAGTAGCAAACGAGTTCACTCCCACATACGGCATAGCAATGCCCTCTGCAATTGAATTTTCCATTGGGCATGTAACAGCCGTGCCTGCTTCGAGGGAGTTGAAGAACGTCGGCATCACCTCAGATTGGACACCCTATAAGGAAAATAAATTATTTATTTTTCAATCAATTAAATATTTAAGACGAAATAAATATGAATGGGTTTTCATATTGAAATTATTAGCTACCGGATTCTCTCTCCTATCTCAGAGAGCAGTAAATAGTTTTCCTACATAAAGTACCTTTATTCAGTTAAATGCTTCATTTTTCATGTCTCTAAATGATACACAGTTGGCAGTCCATATATCTATGTATATATGTACATATGTTTACGGAAGTAGCTCAGTTGGTTAGGGTTACGCCTGCAATCTAATGTTTGAATCTATCACTGGACTGTTCACGTAAACCAATTCTAGCACAAGCATTATTTAGCTAAGCTGGAATGGTTAACAAGAACTCTAGCAACATCAAAACATTGATAGATTACGGAACTGCATTTTGACAGTTCATAATTGCAATGCATAACATCTTCAAGGTTTCTGATGAAGTAAACAGTTTACTTAAAGTACTACACTTTATTTAAGTTTGTAGCGTAAGGAATTATTTTAGCCTACTTACGTATACAAGACAGTCAGGTTTGGCGTGCTTTATGACTGCGGCAACGGCTGCTATGAGTCCACCCGTGCCGACTGGTACCAACACTGCGTCAACGCTGGGGATCTGCTCTAATATTTCTAAGGCTAGACTTCCATATCCAACCAATACGTGTGGATGATCACGACTAAGAAATTAAAATAAGACGAGATAATTTATTTTCATCATCATCAACAGTCTGGGGTAGTCCACTGTTGGAGGTAGACGTGCCACTTAGTCTGATCTTCGGCTTTAACCAATCGGTTTCTGTCAGGCACTTTGCACAGATCGTCATACCATATGGCTGGAAGTAGTCCCACGTTTGTCGGTGAATGGACAATCACTGGAACTGTAGTAGAGATCGCGTCTTGGCAATTTGTCTTCTTTCAGTCATAACCTTTGAAATTAGTGTCTTCTAAGCTTATTAATGAAATAAGTAGAACGAAATTTTTTTTTTATATATTCACGCCTATCCCCCGCAGGGGTTGGCAGAGACCACAGAGCTCCATCCGCTGCCATTCATCGCAGCGAAACGGCTCGTCATTGGTCGCTTTTCGCCCTCGTGAGAATCAGGACGTGACACGTCGCCGTCATTTTTCGACAAATTAGGTATATTAAATTCGTCTTTAGTGAATCCCACGAGCCGCAAGGGAAGATGGAGGTCAGCCCCAGCAGAGCCCTGCATGCTGAGGTAAGGCACCATAGTCCCCGGGGAGCCCGACCCCGGGACGATCGGCACGCTTACGACTAGGCTCGCCCCTAGCCACGCATCCATTGGCACGGCAGACCGTGGATTGGCGGAGAGGAAGGGAAAGGATAGAGAAGAATGGAAGGGGCAGGAAAGGAAAATGTGGATTGGGGGGGTTACCAGACTCGGAATAAACATTTAAAAATCCATATAAATATTTATTCCGATGCGGGAATCGAACCCGCGACCATTGACTCCGCGACCATTGACTGAGCCAATCGGTCGTCTACGAAATTTAATTACTAAATTTAAGTTATAGTCACAATGGATAAATAAGATTCCTGAATATTCTTTGAAATAATACTTTACAGAAATAGTACTTGATCAGAGAGATCTTAAGTGTTGACAAATAATATAACGAAAAGAAAGGCTATACTAAAATAAAATAAAGTTCCTTATTTATAATAAGCGTGAGAGCGTACTTTTGATATTCATGAATATTTAGTTATGAGTGGAGCATTCAGTTTATCAATAATATTTAGTTATGAGTGGAGCATTCAGTTTTCAACAAATCATTTGTTCTATGGAGTAATTACAATAAAACACAAACCCATCGAAACAGGGGAGTGCTTGATCTTTGCTGAGTGTAAGAGCATACTTTTGGTGTTTATGAATGACATTTTCTAATGAGCGTTGAAATTTCCGCAAGCACTTTGCTAATCATGCACAAACCTTAAATTTGTGCTAATATAAAAGTAAACATATTAAAGCACAAACCCGTTGATATAGGGAAGTCCTTTATCTCTGCTAAGCGTGAGAGCGTATTTTTGAGATTCCTGAAGATCCTTGCCATGTATGATCACCTTGGCTCCAAAGCTTTGACACAATTGAAGCTTAGCATGAGGTGCGCCTTCCGGCATTACTAACACAATGGGTATGTTGAGCTTGCGTCCGTAGTAGCAAAGACCCACTGCTTGGTTCCCGTGAGAAGCAATAATTATTCCAGTTTTTTTCTTGTCCAATGGAAGAATTTGTAATACATTTAAGGCACCTCTCTCTTTAAAGCTATTAAATATAATGAAGATGATTAATAGAGTTAGGAGATACTTTGCGGAAATACATTTCTATGTGGACGGTCAGAATGTGTATTTGGCTAAGATTCGCGATAAGCATACTAAAGTACAAAAATAATAATGTGTGTTTTTAATGGAGGAAGTGTATTTTCACGAAACTTAAATTAAATCTTACAGAAGCCGTCAGCAACTCTCCACCTCCCAACCACTGTTACCAACACCAAACACACACTATCACTCTTCCACAATGTAACTGACACGTGTTTCGCCTTAACACGAGGCATCATCAGGTATAATAGACGGAAGACAACCGTTAAGTGATTGATTGAGTCACTTACTCCAGTAAAAATCACTCATTATTATTTTTCTACTTTTGTTTGCTTATCTCGGATATGATAATATCGGAAAAAACGGAAACAATGCATCAAGTATGCTTTGTTTCCGTTTTTCTAGACTTTGTGTCTGCAAAATTGACAGTTTAATATTAGTAAGTAAATTAATATATCACTTACAAATATATGTATTTAAATATTTTAAATAAAATAAATACAATTTTACCTTCCAGTTTTGAGAACAACTTCTAATTTATAGTATAAGTTCATACAGAATTCTTTTTGAAAATGTGAAGCCTGAAATAAAAAATATTTTTTTAAAAATGTTTCACCGGATCAGTTCAGTAGGAACACTACTGCACGCTCGATTTATGTGGTAAAATTGGGTTTCATTCTAGTGTATTTTTCCCAACTATTCCAAATTTCTAGGTGCTGTTATAATATAATATAGTTTGATTTTCATGTTAATTTCTTAGAAAATATTTTCTTGTTTATTTACTTTAATAAGTGTAAGCCTTCGGTCGCTCACCAATCGAAGCGCTTTAACAAACTTACTACTCAGAAATATTTCCTGAGAGAGTGTGGTATTAACCGGATGATCCGGCCTTATAAACGACAAAGCAACTACGATGCCTCTGGTGTTGCAAGTGTCTATGGGCGGCTTTATTCCATAAAAAAATCATCCTGCAGAGAAGACATTTCTATAACGGCCTTAGTACATATTTTATAGTTTTTACTGAGTGGCCTTAGTACATATTTTATAGTTTTAGCCTGTTATTCAATAGCAAATATGTATAAAATCATTAACATATCAAGGGAATAAAATGTTTACCACTTACATAACACGGTGTTTTTGTTATATACGCCTTGTTTCGATTTGCCGCATCCACCACTTCTTGGTAAGTAATTCGTCTAGGGTTCTCAGGGTCACAATTTTCATCGAAATCTTCCTGTTTTAAATTGATCAAGTTCATACTTCACACACGAATATTAGAGGTAACAAAAAAAATAAACAGAGACAAAAATAATAAAAGAGGGAGCTAAGAAAGCGCTATATGTATTGTATTAAAATGTGCGTATTAGACTAATTAGTTTGATTCGTTCTAGGCCTTATGTCTATTTCCATTTTAACATCCTTATATCCGGATATTGTTTAAAAAAATTTTCATTTATTTGTTGATCATATATTATTATCGTTATTATTTAAAAGAAGACTATATTTTTTATATTACAAGAATTATTGTTTACTATTCTAACTAATCTAATAATACAGTTTCAAAATTCAGTAAGTCTAATATTAGAATCGAACCGGCAAGCTTAGATCGTAGATGTAATTCTAACCAATTGAGCTAATGTTATTTTTTAATTATGTCCTGATATAAAAATTGAGAGTAGCAGTAGAAATTTTATATTTACACTCATAATGTGAATAATCTCTTTGAACTTTACTAATGGGTACATAGGTTAATTCCGATCAATGGCGATCTCATATGGGACATTTTTCCCGAAACTTCTTTCCACACACCACTACCCTGTGAAACCAGTTAACTTTAGCGGTGTTTTCAAAACCGATAATATATTGGAACCTTCAAAAATATGCCTTTTTTAAAAAAATTACGATAAACGCATTTATTTCATATCACTTCACTTAAACGCCTTAATCAAACTATATTGCATAATACGCCACCACAATTAAACAATTTAATTGATAATAAATAAGATTATGGAAATGAAATAAAAATACAACGTCACTGACGCAAGTTGGCGAGAAAAGTCCCCTCCTATGGTACAATGGTTGTCTATTGGTGGAGTTTATTGTTTACCATTATAAAAGACGTGTCGTTTGACTTCCTATCCTATAAAAAATTACATGATTCGATAGTGATTTGACGCGTACCTACTCTAGCAAACAGTAGTAACATTAAAAAAACACATACATAGTAGATAACAGTTTAAGGTTTACATATATTTTACACACCTATGTATGTCATATTGCTAGACACGGCCTCCCCAAGTTTGAAATAAAGGATATTAACCCAACGCGCTTTTCAACTGCGGTTGGTGGAATAACCAAACTCGTAATAAATATCTGTCAGCCTACATATACTTATCCCGATGTGGGGATCGAACCCGAAATCATTGACTGCCTAGGTAGCAGCTTGCTAATGAGTCATATAAAATACATAGGAACTAATGCTACACTTCTCTTCAAATCGACTTATTGTTGTTAGCTATACACTTTTTGCAAAAAAAATGGGCGGTTTTGATTTTTCTACATTATTAGTAATAATTGAGTTCTAAAGAAGTTTTAATAGTCAAACTATGTTACTGGCATTTTATAAAGAATCTGGATATGAAAAAAAATTAATTTCAAATTCTAAACATTTGATTTTTTAAAAAAATAATCCCTTTTTAGTTTGTGACTTTTTACTTACTTTTCGCGGGTTTGTTGTTAGAAGGTTATCAGGCAACTAAAACTTTTTGTTATTTTTAGTAGAATCATTTATGTCTGTAGCATCATCCAAACTTATTGTGACTTAAAACAGATATCTTTGTGTTTATTGTAATGGCAGAAAAAGCAATAAGAGCTAGTAAAATCATAACGCTACCTAATATAGCATAGACCTCAAAAGAAACCTTGAAGAGGTACGAGGAGCACAAGTTACCCTATGCACTGTGGAGAAGGCTTTTAGTGGCTGATAATCGCATCGCAATCGACGACCACCACGACCCTCCAAGTTACTCCGTGAGTACCGGATTGCTGAAGATGCCGTTTACATCGATGATAATGCTCGGGCCCACCGTTCTAAGGACGTAGATGTTTATATACAAGAGGTCAGTATTCGTTTTCCATTTTCACACGGATTTCTGTTTATATTAACTAAAACACCTATTCTATTTTTTTCTAGTCATCTAAGCTAATGACATACTAAAAATATTATTATTTTCCATAGAAAATCCAATGACTATAAGGTGCCTGTTTATATGCAAAGGAGTTTATATAATAATAAATATAGAATGTTAGATATTGGTTATACAGAAAAAATATAATATAAGTAATTACTAACATATCGGCGTGAAGACATTTCATAAGCGAACTAAATGCTGTTTAAAACACGTTAAATTTAATTTGGATATTCTGCACAAATATCATTGAAAAATTTGTATAAGTAATTACGATATAATCAAAATGTCAATTATGACAGCGGATTATATTAAAATTTTATATTTTTAAATATTTTTAGTGGTAATAACTCTGTTCTCTGTTCTGTCTACGTTTTGGTTATTCTTGCGCATCGGACGTCTATACCTAAATGTAGATTAGTCACGTAAAAATAGTCCATTTATGATTTTATATCTTTTTTTTTTGTATAGAAGCTATTTTTGGCTCTAAGGTATTTGAAACTTCTTATCTGGATTCCGTCAAAAAGAGGGCTCTTCAATCTCGGGGTTTCGCTGATACGACGATACACGATGCATTTTGATCATCGATCCAAGGCCCTTCTCATGTGAAATCAGCTAAAAACGGCCAAATACATGATGATGAGATATCATAGGATGTGAAATAGTGTCCTTCACTAGTAGATACGGTATGTAGATTTTGGAAAGCCTATCTATTTAGTCTATGACTGTTTATTACAGGTTTAAGGACCACCTTGCCACTGGGATTTAGTCACGACAATTGAAATTCGGTCGGCCTTTTGCAACTAGAGTGGAAAAACGGCTATCCTAAAAATTAGGTGTGTAAAAATTGTAAGTAATTGTTACGGATTCATAGGTGTAGGCAAAAGTAACATTTGCATATGACATAATCGATCAAAGCAAGTTGGGTAGAGACGCAACTTGGGTCTGAAGGAGAAATAAAGGAGTGAAAATGTTGAGGCTGTTCTTAGTCTATGAAGTTTCCTAACTATAATATAATAAGAACTCTTTATTTTTCTTATCGATCTTCGTCCTGCTATTGTAATATTTTATTATAATTTTATCCTTATATAATTTATTTGATTTGCATTATGATTATTAATATTGTAAAGTACATTAAGTCAATCTATTAAATAAAAGTACATCAATCCATGAAATCGAAAAATGTTCAATAGATGCTGCTCATTAGGCGCTATTATATATATATAGGATCTTCAGACGAGGTCGCCCTAGGCGAATCGGCTAGAAAAACTTCCTTGTTGAAAGCGCTTGAAGTGAGTCCGAAAAGAAGTGAGTTCCTCGCTGTGCCCTCCCTATAAAGTAACGCTTTATACATATGCATTTACACCTGATTAATCTGGCTACCAATATCGATCGAATATTGATCAAAATTAAAAAAAGAAAACAGTTGGAATAAGCCTTTGCTAAAAAAAAGCAAAATAAAAGAGTCATTAATAAAAAAATAATATTTTTTTATGTAAAAGCTATTATTTCATATATTTATCTACATGAGTAACAGTTACAAAATTCTGAAAAACACAGATTATTTTCCTTGACTTGGCATATATTTGTAAAATACTTTTCGATAACTTTTTTAAAAATGCGAGCGTGTTCGTGATCACGAGTCTCACAGGTCATTGACATCTGAAAATAAAACGTGATTAAATTAATCACATTGTTTAACAACACTTATTTTAATTCTGATACACGTTTTGTTTAGTTCTTAGTTTACAATATGGTCGATTAATAAAATGTTATAGTTCCATATAAAGGAGGATCCAGACTAAAGAGAGCCATAAGTATTTGTAAATACATTCTATATTTACTGATTCGGTGATGTTTTTTTTTAAGTCTCATGGCTTTTATAGCGCGATGGTGTGAATTAATAATTCATTCACATATCACCATTAATCTTCAATTGCACGAGAAAAAGGGCGCTAAACTCAAGGTTTCGAAAAATTCGAGATTGATGAACCCTAAGACTGATCATTGCTATTATAAAGGCTCATACATATACATAAAGTCATAATTTTAGAGGGTCCGGTGGCAGAACAAGGTGACATACATAAATAATAAAAACCTACAAAGGATATAAATAGATTTCAATTACAAAACAGAGAAGTGCAGGTTTTGTTTTTAAAAATTATTGCGTTTAACTCTTGACATGCACGTCTTTAGTAGTATTCTGTACCACTTGCTAAAGTCGTCGGGATGCGGTTAACCATTCGGACAATATTTTTTGTAGTTGTCGGTTTTTTTCATAGACTTTACTTTTACTCTCATAGAAAAAGTCTACGACGTGGGTGGCCAAGCGATACCACCGAAACGGCGTATTATTTTACTAGGGAAGAAATCACGAGGAAGTTCCATGGTCTCTCTAGTAGTGTGGCGCCATCTGCTGAAACCATGTGTGTGAAGTAAAGGCTGGATGTTCTTCCAGTATTGGTAGAAAATAATCAGTAAGCATGAGATTATTGAATATTCGATCTATAACTTGATTCTGCCACCGGACACCTTACATGTCTTCAAACAAAAATCTAAGTAAACATTATTTTAGATTGTTTAGGTTTTAAGGACAGCAGAATTTTGTTTACTACTATCCGTTAACTAATATATTTTATGTGAAATAATTTCCCACTTACAGTAATATTGTAGTAATCATTTTTTAGCGACCAATGTCTGTCCACTTCCTGGTGCAGTACGTTGCTACCCAAATTCGCTATCGCTTCAAATATTTCCCGAAATTTGTCTGTTCTCTGTTCTGGTACAATTGCCTGAATAAAACTTAAATTACAATTACTTAGAATTTCCTCCCTTTTTTCATATTTGTGGTTTGAGTGTGGTATATTTTTAGACAACTTTTCTTTTTTTTGCAGTAATAAAATTTATATTATTAAAAACCCCGCACGTCAATGACGTTTGTCATACCACTACTTTACTGAAAATAGCGTTCAGTCTTACCGTATCCCAACAGAAGCGTTGGGGATATGGTAGACCCTTTTTGTTTCCATATCATCTGGCCATATACTTTTTCTTTTATATTTTCTATTAAATATTACGTTAATGTCTTTTATTTTAAATATAAAATGTGAACCAAAATAAATTCTTATTCTATTTTTAATTTGTATAAATTGTATATTGACACTATATGTAGTGCCAATTTGAAAAAAAAAGAAACTATAAATTTGTACCCAGACTCGAAATAAATATCTGTAGGTTAGTTATACTTAGGAACTGAATCTATGACCATACCGGTAGTTTCGCCACTGAGCTAATTAGGACGTATGTACAAATATAGCTAAACCTGTTTACAATATTATTAAATTATCTTAAAGAGAAAAAAATTTATATAAATATTAGGCATCTACACACCTGTAAATTGACTAGTCGGCCTTCTAATGCTTTAGCTCGTTCTAAGCATTTATATAATATAGGTTTTAAATTTCCACCACTTATGACACAAACTACTCTGTAAAAAAATGAAGATGTCACAACAAGTGTTACACAGCATATCCTTACAGAATATAGAAGTCAATTTGTCGGCTTTTACTGTGGTAACGCGTTTTGTACGGTACGCGTTCAATGCATATATCTGGAGCCTAATTCCTTTCGCTTTACTTTATTACCTTCTGAATTTCTTTATTAAAAATAGTTCTTTTAATTCCTTATATACTTTTCTCGACCTTTTCTTGCGAAACTAACATAGTAGTTGGGTTTTAAACTCTTTGCATTAAATACTTACGTTTTACCTTTTAACACTTTTATTACTTGTGGCAGAGCCATAACACTTGCCACAGTTATTGCGCCTGCGCCTTCCACTACGAGTTTTTCCACTTCCATCATGTGAAGAATTGCTTTTGATAACCAATCATTGTCAACCAGGACCTAAAGATTTAAGTAGAGTTATTAATATATAATTCTAATTTTAAGCTAAAAATTTATCTAAATTGAACTTTTTAATATTTTTATTGGGGTTTTAATTAATATATTATAAAAGGCTATCATTTACTAATATTACTGAATAAAATAAAGGCTGTGTTTTCAGCGTCTCTGGCGGATATGACTCGTAAAGAAGAAATCCGCCGAAATCCGAAAGTCGACCAACCACATAGATCTTCAAGTTAACAAACTCAAGTGTCATGTTTTTCGAAAAACCGATAACCATAGTTCTAGACCACGTCTTTGCTATGTTCTACGGTGGCTGGTAGAAACTGGGTGTGTAAAGCCAAGGATCCGTCTGGGTAGCGTACTTTAGAATTCAACTGTAAGTTTGCCGTAAGCTCTTGTTGTTGATGAAGACAGTGATTGAATTAAATATATTTGATTAATTAAAACTATGTAGGAATAACCGAAAAATACAATATATTCAGATTACCATTCCGTCTATCAGTGATTTTGCGGTATGAAACGTATTATATCCAGCCGAGGGTATCTCCAGTGATGTGGCTAAATTTCGTTTTAACGTTGTCTCACAGGGTCGACCATTTTCCAAGGCTTTGAGAAAACAACAAGAGTCTTGAGATTGTACACCCTGCGAATTTTTGTTATAATAAATATTATTGCTTCTTAAATTTTATACATCGATAACGTGATACTACAAAACAAATGTTTTATAGTATGACACTAATATAAAGAAAAATATATTCATTATATTTCCCTACCATTACTTAAATATTAATTACTAATTTTGGTTTGGTGCTCAATATGAAATCGATTTCGTTCATGGTTTTTTGATCTGGGGATATCCATGTCCATTTCCGAGATTTTCTCATTTTAAAATATGTGTACATAACTGCTAGTTTGTATTCATAGGTTGTATATACTGAAACCTAATTCATCTACTTCACAATTTCAAAATGTTGAGCTTGCTATTAGAGGCTACGCTCCGAATCTCTTTGGTGGGTAAGATTTGAAACAGAGATATCCACCAGAAAACTAAATAAACATGAAATGAAAGTTAAACGAAGATATCCACCTGAAAACTAAATAAACCTGAAATGAAAGTTAAACGGATATATCCACCTGAAAACTAAATAAACCTAAAAGAAAATTAAGCATTACATAAATGAGCACATCAGGTTTTATGTGTTTGACGGCTACAGCAATGCCCGCGATAAGGCTGCCACCGCCCACGGGCACCATTATTGCTTCTGTTTGGGGTAGTTGATTGAGGATTTCGATTCCAATACAACCGGATGCCGCTATAACGTCCGGGTGGTCCGATCTGAAATAAAGAAAAATTGTATTATACGGGGTGACCCAGAACTTAACAACGTCAAGCCGAAACGAGGTGACAGGATTGATTCTAACCATCATGAGAAAAATTAGAAAAAAATCTATTTCATGTAGTTTGACAAGTATGGGCATTTAAGAAAAAGCTAGAAATTTGGTCAAACTGTAACCATTTTTCGGTTATTGTGGTTAATTTTTATTATTTTTGTTCATTTAAACTTTGGAACCGTAACCCTAAATAATATTTCTAGAATCACAGCAAAAAATAATGACACAATTGCCCCAAGTTTCCTAGAATTAAGACTATTTGTTAAACTATGAATTTAAAATTTTCAAAATATGTCGACTTTGAAAGGCCCTCCTTTAAAAAAAGTACTAGAGTGCCTTGGCAAGTGCTATTAAAAGTTGGCGCATTTAATCAGGATTGTAAAATGGTAAAATACTTGTTAGTTTCATATTAAAAGAAACGAGTAAAAAAATAAAAACCTCAAGTGACCCGATTTTTGCTAACTCATTTTACTTAGTTAAATGTTTTTTATTCGCACAAGCTCGTGGTAGGTTCTTAATGTTAAGACCTTTAGATAGATTTTTCTTCTGATTTTTCTCATGATGGTTACAATCAATTCTGTCACCCGTTTCGGCTTGACGTTGAGTTCTGGGACACCTGTATATTAGTACAATATTATATACTATACAGAATAGAATTGCAAGTTGTTCAGAGAGATAAGGAGAGCCCATGTTCTCTTCTCTGGCGGATATGATTTGGAACAAAGAAATACGCCAGAGAACCAGAGTCACCGACATAGTTCTTTGAGTTGGAAAACTGAAGTGGCAATGAAGACGTCTAATGGTTTCCCCGTTAGACGTCTTCATTGCCACTTCAGTTTTGCTCGGATGACCATTCGAGTAGACGAGTGTTATAGAGACTTAATGCGTGTATGTTTATGTAATTTAGACGATGGCGTACAAATCATAAAGAAACAATCTCATTAAAAAAATTGGAATTAATATGATTGTGAACTATATTATCGAAACTAGAGGTGGGTAGGGGCGGTAAAATTTGATCAGCCTATTGGCGGCAATTGTGTAAAACCGCCACTGAGTGGACTACTATGTGCTATGAACGATGTATTGTTTATTCTTACCCGTTGATGTATGTCAGATTTTGATCAGTTCTTATGGTAAATGCTTTTTTCTCTGCTTCACTTAAGCTATCTCCGTGCAGTACAACTGCGGCACCAAAATCCTCGCACACAGCGCACGTACGTGTCGATGTACTGACAGGAAGCACAACAGTTACGGGCACGTTTAATTGCTGGCCGTAATATGCTAAAGCCTAAAAATATTTAACAAAATATATGTAGTAGGTACGAAATTTTTGGTGTTGTAGGGAATGGCATTGTTAGCATTCACGACTTCCACACTCGGTTTTATATACATATATAAACTAAATAATAATTAAAAAATATGTTTACTTACTAATTCTGCGCTCACAGACAAAATATAAATGCAAGCACGAAGAAAGGAAAAAATAACTCGGTGTAATAATTTCTGGCATTACCAGAAAAACAAAAGATTTCCAAACTTATTCATTTTCTACTACGGAAATACACTTTAAATAACTTACAGAACTTTACCAGCCAACTTATATCAATAACGTTATGTATTAATTTCATTTTTATAATCTTAGTTATTATCAGCATTTAGTTGTGGTGGCGTATTATACAATGTAGTTCGATTAAGGCGTATAAGTGAATATGAAATAAATGCGTGTATCGTGACGTTTTAAGTTGCCTGAAAAAGTCCATAGAAGGTTTTGGTAGAGTAGTCACCGTTTTATTAAAACGTCACGTGTCAAGCTGACTAGTACATTTCAAGATATTTGATTTTCTACAAGACTTGAAATTGTTATAATATATTGATATATGATATAATTGTTATATATGAAATACTTGATACTGGTATAATGGTTATAACTAATTGCCATTAAAGAAGAGAAAAAATAACTAACCATAGCCCAGTTACCTAATGACGCCGTAATCACACCACGTTGCTGTTGATCTGGATTCAACATTGACAAGGAGTAAAAAGCTCCACGTTCCTTAAAACTAAATAAAATAAAAACGTATTGCCATTAAACATTAAGAGATTAGATATTAAGTTAATGTTTTCATTGAGACATAACGTAACTATACTCGTTATTTACTAACCTTCCGGTACGGTGAAATATTTCCCACTTATAGTAGACATCCATTGGAAAATATTTCGTCGATTTGGATTTCTTCAAAGACAAAATTAATGTTTTAACGGGTATTTATAACACATGAAATAAAACTTTTCTTTAATTTTATACGTCAATAAAATGTGTATAGTTTATTTTAATTCTGATCCTTATCAAATATTAAATAAATACATACATATATACATATCATCACGCCTGTCTGTTAGGCAGAGACCACAAATCTCCATTAGCTACGATCCCGACACACCTTCCTTGCTTCCTTCCCACTCATTCATCTTTTCATCCATCCTTCCTCTCATATTCATCGTAGCGAAACAGCTCTCAGTTCGTCGCTTCTCGTCCTCGTGGGAAGCAGGACGTGATGGGTGGCGAACTACGTTGTCGTCATTTTTTAACGAATTAGGTATATTAAGATTCGTAATAGTGAATCCCACGAGCCGTAAGGGAGGATGGTGGTCAGACCCAGCAGAGCCCCGTATGCTGAGGTAAAGCACTATAGTACCTGGGGGAACCCGATTCCAGGACGGTGGGCACGCTTGCGACTAAGCTCGCCCCTAGCCACGCATCCTTTGGCACGGCTGACCGTGGACTGGCGGCGATTAAATAAATATTACCAAATATTCGTACAATAAAAGAAATATCAGGCGTTTTACTATGCGATACTTGGCTGATACTACGATGTAGATACTAAATTGATAACAAGAAATAAGATTTGCAGTAAGATATAAGGTGTCCGGTGGCAGATTTTGTTAAGTATCGAAGTTTGAATAATCAGTAAAAGAATGCTTAGTGATTATTTCCTGCCAATATTAATAGAACATCTTGCCTTCACTCCAATATGTTGGCGCCACGCCTCACACTACTAGAGAGATCGTGAAGCTTCTTCGTGATTTCTTCCCTAGCAAATTAATAAGTCGTTTCAGCGATATCCCTTGGCCAACTATGTTGCCGGATCTCACCCCTATGAGTTTTTTTCTCACACTCAAAAGTAAAGTCCATGAAGCAACCCGATGACCGTCTTAGAATTAAAATGAAATATTGTCTGCGAGGTTAACGGCATCCCATCGTTACTATTCAGAAATTGGCACAGAACACTGTGCCTAGATTCCGAGAGTGTGTCCGACATGGTGGTCAACATTTAAACGAAATAATTTTAAGAAAATGAAACCCGCACTACTCTTCTTTGTAAAAATTATTGAATTCTATTTGTAACCTTTTGTAGTTTTTTTAAGATTCAATACCTTATTCTGTCACAAGACATCTATATTTTGATGGTTCAACGTGTTATTCGTTTTAAAACTTATTTCTTACTTACTTCCTGCGTCGCTACAACCCATTATGGATCTCCTCATTCATCTTTTTCCATTCCGTTCTGCAACTGGCCTTCCTTCTCCAAGATGTTTTGCCAAATCATAAAAACAATAACATAACATCGTTTCTAGTAAACCTTACCGTTAATGGAGTATCAAGAATGAAGCCTTTAGTTTTTTCTCTTGCTTTAACTACTTGTTTATAAGTTATCGTTTTCGGATTGTCTGGATCACAAAACGGGTCGAAATCTAAATTTTGTTTCTGGGAAAAATATTGTAATTAAAAATGTTATGTGAGATTTTACTAAAATTATACGTAAATATATTTATCTATTAATTATGTTAATCAATCATGATCAACATAGATCCAAGAAGTACTGGTAAGATACTACAATTTAATTCACAATAAACAAAAAAAAATAAGTTAATGCACTTACTGGAGACCAAATATCTCTTTTTACAAATTTTCTTTTAGCTAAGATTCCAGGAGATTCATTTAGGCTTGGGGGCTCCAGGTTTGATGTTATATTTATTTTCTGCATTTTGGTCATTGTGGTGTTTTAAATTTCCATTGTTCCATTGATATAGACCGTTTCAATTAAAAGTAAACATATTCAGCAGAGTATAGGGATGCTAAAAAAACTTTAACTTTTACATTTCAGATGTACACAGGTTACTATATATTCAATATGTCAATTAACGTAAATGTCTGTCAATTTTATAGATATGTGAAGCATGAGATAGACTGTCAGCCTGCTGCAAAAAGTGTTGCAGAACAATGCTAAACGTATGCTAAGCAAAATTAGCAAGTCCTCGTGGAGTTGTGGCGAAAGGTTAAAAAAAATAGCTTTCGGTATTTTATTTCAAACGAAGATATCAATTTTTTCGGACTAACCGTTACAAATCTCATTTTTTCCTTGCAGAAATAAATAAAAATTTGTTTAATGAAAATGAACTTTGAAAGAAGTTGATATTGGTCCTGAGCTTATTGTACAGTTATCTTATCAGAAACTTTCCGTTAATAGCTTTAAATATCTTAATTCCGAATGGAAGAGGGTAAGTTTGTAATGCCAACTTTTGTTTTTATTGTTTTATTTAGGTTGAAGCGATAACATTTGTACTCGCTACTGTTTGATTGGTTAGTTATTATATTTGAACGACCTTTTGTTCAGTTTTTAGAATATTAGATTTGTGAATCAAAGTTCTGGGTTTAAATCCCGATCGAAATCAAAATTGGTTTAAACACGACAACATTTCTAATACATAAAACAGTAATTTAAGGGTAATTTCTAGTATTATTTTGTCTCGGAGACACTGCATCTATTCTATCTACTGCATGAATGTATTTGTTTTCCGAAGCGATACAAATATGTACTATCTATAGTAGTACGTTTTACAGATATTTGTTCAATGTATGTTATATTAGTGTTTATTTGTCAATGTTTTACGCATATTTTTTTAATGTATGGATAAGTAAATATTTACCGTGAATTTCATTTCATCTCGTAGGTTCTGTGCTTACTGGTTTGCACCCATGATAAATAGGCAGCATTAACCTTAGAGTTAAAATCTATCTGCGATCTCCAAGCGAGCCAAGCGAGGAGGTTACAGCAAAACTCCTTAATTTAAAGGGAGGCCAATGTCAAGTGGTAGATTGTTATGACTGCGAAGATGTAGTTACTCACTCATCTCTCTCTGGCTCAACAATTCTAAATGTAGCTTTGCCTCCGAATACGAATATTTATTTATTTTTATTGTATAGTTTTTGGTACAAAGGCGGACTTGATGCTGAAAGGTATTCTCTGCCATTGAAAAAAAATTTCAAGTGTAGATACATATGTGTGAAAATGTTTCGTTGATTTTGAATTAAAGTTATTATTATTATTTAATACTTACATATATAGATATATTTTTTATCAAAAAAAGGGAAGCGTCATAGGACGCTTGGTAGATATGTACCATTGATGACGGCTCGGTCTCTGTAGTATGCTCACGGCCACATCTAAGTGATCTTGTATAGAATCGAGTGTATAGGGGAGCGTAGCCTGAATCGAGACGACGTTGCTATCTATGATTTCACTCCCATACCTCGTGATTAGATGTTTCATATTAAAATATACTATATATACATACAAATAACACATACGATACATAAACATACAATAAATATATACATACATTCATGGTATACAGTTCATAGTGTACTCCTCCGTCATGATTGTACATACTCCGTCATAGTGTACAATTATAACGGAGGAGGATGAATAGGGAGGCAGAGATTTGAAATAAGTCTTTGATTTTACCTTTAAAGCAAGGTTTGCTAGGGGCTCTTCTTATGTCAAGGGGAAGCACGTTCTAAATTTTAATAACTGTTATCGCGAACAATTTGGAAATAAAAGCGGTACGGTGAAAGTACCTCGAGAAGGTTTTCTGAGCCACGAAGAGTGCGATTGTGGGATCTACCCAAAACAAGGATGTAGCTCTTTAAATGCTCAGAAGTGTACGAATTTAGCGTTAATTATAGACCGACAAAAACGAGGTACTTCTCTGACGGCCATTGAACGGTGGAATATTCTCAACTAATCCCTGTCTTGTGCTTGTGGGTTCTCGCCAGTTGATTACTTGAAGTTGTTTAAATTGGCGAGCCACTGATATCTGGGACGACCGACCGGGCTGTGACTACATATACCTTTTAGCAGCACGATCTTCACTTATTATCTATAATGATTATTAATTATATTCAGTACTATTTGTGTGTATTAAGGGCATGCTACTAAGGACATATTCGATACATTACGGTAGTGTAAAATTATAATATTATTTAATATATCATATCAAACGTTAATAAAAACATAAAATTGTTTTAAAATAATGTTAGAATGTAGTATTTTAATATCTTTATCGGAGTTGATATAAAATAAAAAAAGATTACTTGAAGCTTGTTTAAATTGGCGATCACCCCACTGCTCCACTGATATCTGGGGCGAGCGACCGTGCGGTGACCACGTATACTATTTAGCGGCACGATCTTCATTTATCTCTAATGATTATTAATCATATTTGTCAGTACTATTTGTGTGTATTTAGGCATGATACTAAGGACATGTAAGATGAGTTACGGTAGTGTAAAATTATTATTTATTAAATATATTATATCAAACGTTAATGAAAACATAAAATTGTTTTAAAATAATGTTAGAATGTACTATTGTAAAATGTTTATCGTAGTTGATATAAAATAAAAAAAGACTACTTGAAGCTTGTTTAAATTGGCGATCACCCCACCGCTCCACTGATATCTGGGGCGAGCGACCGTGCGGTGACCACATATACTAATAAGCAGCACGATCTTCATTTATCTCTAATGATTATTAATGATATTTGTCAGTACTATTTGTGTGTATTTAGGCGTGATACTAAGGACATGTTCGATGAGTTACGGTAGTGTAAAATTATTATTTATTAAATATATCATATCAAACGTTAATGAAAACATAAAATTGTTTTAAAATAATGTTAGAATGTACTATTTTAAAATCTTTATCGTAGTTGATATAAAAGCAAAGTAAAAACATTCGCCACCTTCAGTTGTTGCGTATGCATTGAAGTGGATAGGTCAGTCGTTATCACACAACATTTGCTGAGAATTACGTAAAATGGAGATATACAAAAAACACCAATTTGTAAGTCATTTTTGTACGTGACATTAATTCAACATGTGCGGGTAGTGTGAAAGTATAGTTGGCCGGTTATGTATTGCTTATTATATTTATCATAATTACTTCCTACCATGGCAGATACCACTGTCACCTTTGACCCTATATTTAATTACCGTAGACCGTTGCCCTATTTAGTTCCTGATAGGACGCGATCAGAAGCCGTCGTCTGAAGTCTCAATGCCTATATCATTAGTACAATAATTATAGCTCGATTTATATTATAGTATCGGTTTGGACTTGCTCATAACAATGGTATTTCAGACGATCGACTATGACCCTATGTGCGACAAAGAAAACCCTCAAAAAATATCTTTTGAGGATGTTTCGGCTGCAGCTTACAGAATACAAAGTGGGATTGTAAAAACGCCATGCGTGGTGAGTGACAGTTAATATTTTAAAAAATAGTTTATTATTTTATATATACTCTTGTTTTTTAACAACCCATATATTTATGCCCCACTGCTGGATACGGGCTTCCGCATTTCTGGAGGAATAGACATTAACCCGTTGTGCTAATCCGGCGCACATCGGCGGAGCACTCGAAATAGACATAAATTTATCGCGATGCGGGAATAGAATCCGCGACAATTGACTCCAAAAGTGGTAGCTTCGCCACTAAGCCAATTGAGTCGTTTTCTTTCTTGCTTACGTTATTATTATTAATATACTTTCGATAACAGCGTGTTGTCTCCTACGGTCGCCAACCTCTGGTGTAGGTACCAATTAAAGCAAATTTTCCTAATAACGAAAATAGCCGTGGCAATAATTGGAATATTTTAGACTAATTATGATATTAACGATACATTTAACACAACAATAAATAAATCTATATTATAATAGAAAAAAAATAAATTAAAATTAAATTGTGTCACATTGCTTTCAGAAATCCCACATGTCTTCGATATATGGAATGAATATATACCTTAAAAACGATTTTCTGCAGCACACGGGAAGGTAAGTATTAATATTAAGTATAGAATTTTATCATTGAGTGTTTCAGGACAGAAACACAAATTTTACAATTTCAACACTAAGCGCGTAATTGTATTTATAATAAGTTTCAGTATAAACTAACGTCCTACGTCTTTCACCTAACGTACTAACCTCACCTTACGTACTAACTTTCACCTAAATAATCAGATAAAAAGATACACAGTAAGAAAGGGAGATAGATATATATGTACTAGATGTAATCTTTCTAAAAAAATTTATATAAGTTATTTTCTCTTAATTTAAGGCGTTCTTCATAAAAACATAAATACTCTTTAGATAAGCTTTATTTAAATCATTTTCGTACCTCTTTTACCGCGGTAGATTGTTTCTGCGTTATACGAAAATGCGTTATACAAGAGATCACTGTATGTATAATAAATGTTCTCAAACTCAAAAATTAAGAATACAAACTTAATAAAATAATTCAATTTTATTAGAACAAGATGTGCAAACGTAACAAAGTTGATTATGAACTGTCAATTCATTATAAATTTCATTATAGATATATGAATTGGAAAATCTCTGCGTTATACGAGGGAAAACACCTGTTATATGAAATCGCGTTATGAGAGTACCGCGTTATAGGAGAATTTACTGTACTGGTATTTGCTCTCTTAGTTGCCTCGTACAACAACTACGGAAAGAAATTAGGTGGCTCTATTTCACGCCGGAAACCACAGAGGATACCAATAATATAATTATTTTCTATTAATCCTAATCTTTTCATTCCTTCTTTAGTTTTAAGGAGCGGGGAGCTCGTAACGCGTTACTACTTTTATCAAAGGAGGCCAAAGAAAACGGTGTCATCTCCGCCTCTTTGGGAAACCACTCTCAAGGATTGAGCTACCACGCCAATCTTCTGAATATTCCCACTACTGTTGTGATGCCCAACGTTGCACCCATTATGAAAATACAAAAGTGCCGTTCGTATGGGGCACACGTCATTATCCATGGTCACAGTATGAAGGAGGCCAAATATCACGCTATGACATTGGCGAAGGAGAAAGGGCTCACATACATTAATGGGTAGGTTGTTTGTCTGGTATTACAAAATTTACATTGATTCACGATTGTAGAGCTACTTGCGCATTACTTTGTAACTTAGTAATAACTAAAAAGATATTTTGTAATACGCTTAACCAATAAAACAATTTAACTTCAATTTTTAATAATTTAGCATTGTGATTTCTAAATGGGTAATATCTATAAATGACATTCTTGTGTAAGCTTGAAAAGAACATTCATCTTTTGGTTTATAAGAAAGTCTATGATATTCATTCGTCATTGGAACATTCAAAAAGCAAGCTTATATATTCCTCAAAGGCTGGCAACGCTTCTGGTATATCTAAGGTGTTGCTGATGTCTATGGGCGGCGATGATTGCTTTCTTTTAGGCGACACGCTTGCTCGCATGCATTCCTGTCTCAAAAAAGCGTTTGTTTTTCGACTATGTTCCCGTACTACACTAGTAGAACGTTAAAACTATCCAAGTGACATGCAGCATATTTTTTCTACTTTCTCAGCAATAAATAAACGGCGTTGTTATTATCACAATCTCTAGTATTGTTAAAATCTATCTATAAACAGTACTGTTACAGAGTCTCTAAAAGTGACAACAAACTTAAATGTAAACGTCTTTCCTATAAACAAATGAAAAATTAAAAACTACCACACAAATGAAAAATGAAAAACTATCCTCAAAGGTAAATCTCCAGAGAACTTTGTATTTGTAACTTTGATGTCAAATTTACGGAATGAAAAAATTCAAGTATATTACCCAACATGTAAAGTATGCTTTCCAATAAGTGTTCCATCGATGGAAAGTGTTCTTATGAAATCTTAGACGTGTACTATTATTATGTTATATTTATACAAGATATTGTTAAAAATATACATGTGTATACTAATAGTATGCTGCTTAATAATGCCATAACCAACAAATGCTTTATTTGAAAGATGTGAAGCAAACAACGCCGCCTATTTCGCTTTGAGAAGAGCAAGCAATAAATAATAAAGGACTAGATTTTTTAAATAAAGCTATCATCATAACATAAAACGTTGATGATTATATAAAAAAACGTAATAAATATAATGAAATGTTATTTAACTTAGGTACGATCATCCACATATAATGGCTGGGCAGGGCACGCTCGGTTTGGAAATAATGGAGCAAGTTCCGGGCGTAGATGCTGTGTTAGTTCCTGTTGGAGGAGGTGGATTGCTGGCTGGAGTAGCAACAGCAATAAAGCATCTTAAGCCAAACGTGCTTATTTATGTGAGTGATGTTATTTGTATCGTTAAAGTATGGTTTAATAAACTTCGTAGTGGCTTCTAGTCGCCCATACTTCAGAGCCTAAAAATGATACGGTTCCGAAATGCAGACACTAACGTCCTGCTTCATAAGCTCAAAATTGCTCAGAATGGTATGGAAAGGCGTTTCTCTGATGGTTATCATTCGAAGTGAAAAACTCTGCCGAAGAAAATATAGTCGCCAGCGCCACGCTGAACAGGGGGAAGGCAAACGAAGAGAGAGAGTACTGCTGATATACCGTTCTCTTACTACTTATTATTTTTTTAAATATCGAAGCAAAAAAGTGAAAACGTAGTAAATCGTAAAACGAAAACTTACCACCAGAGCCAGAAAGAAAACTTAAATTTTCTGAAAAAATTGTCAATTTCATGCCTATACAATATGTTCTATTGGTCGTAGAGCTGTAACACCATTCGGCGCAGTATTTTTTTCTGATCATTTTTCTATCATTCAGAGGATTTTCGCTTTTTTTGCGTTGATATGTAATATTTCGATTTACGTTCGAGCGTTGACATATTGTGAATTTTCTCTATAAGTAAAGATATGTAATAACCATAATCATTTAGGGTGTAGAGACGGAAAAATGTCCAAGCATGCGGGTGGCGATAGATCATGACGAACCAGTGAGCGTGGAAATCCGTTCGACTCTAGCGGATGGTCTGGCTGTGCCCACCGTGGGATATAATGCTTTTCTAACCGCCAAGCCTATGATAGACAAGTTGGTGAGCAATTTAGACACATTTGCTTATTGCATATGTACCCCACCCTCCTCTCCCTACACAAACATATATGCACAAATGCATACAATATACGCGATTTGCCTTCGCACATACAATATACACATTCATAATAGTTTAATTCCCATAATTAAAATTGCTTTTCTATTCTTCTGGCACTTTGAGCGTTGATGCGAGTGGCGTAGCGAGCTTAACTCGCGCCCGGGGCACAATATCTTTTAAGTTCTTTTTTCTTCAATGATTTATATGTAAAATATACTGAAAATATACGCAAATTAATAAATTGTTTAAAATAACAAGCGTAAGCGTACATTACGTTTAAGAAATAAAAATAAATAGTGTTCTGAAAGAAAGAATTAGTTTATACTTTGTACGCTACAAATATTTATTATAACATATTATTTTATGAGACAATCAATTTATGTAGCCACACAGCGTAGATGCCATAAGGAAGTGCTGACATACACAGGTCGAGTCAGCTCTGCCAGTAGAAAAGACGTGCTCTTTCTATTATGAATTAATTACAGTTTGTTTTAGACTATTAGTGTTCCTTTTTCCTTTTTATGTACGAATTTTATTTTTATTATTTATGATTTTTTTATATTTTATTATATTACACTGGCGCTAAATTTTAAATATATTTTCCAGAAATCAATTATAGTAAAAATAAAAATTATCCAGCAATTTTTTGTTTTGCGGACCATTTGGTGGCCCTTTGTGAGTAGCGCCCGGGGCATGATGCCATCCCTTGCCCCCCGCCCCCTCGCTACGCCACTGGCGGTGATAAATATCTGATATTAAGATCACAGAATTTGCATAAGTCGTAGTTTTAGACTCCCTTCTAGCAATGGTCTGCATAACGGACATGTCGTTAAGTTGTTACTCGATATCTGTCAGCATTGTATGAACAAATTAACACTACACAGGCTTTGTTGATTAGTTTAGGCCCTTGTTTTTCGCTTCCTGTTTAGACTATAACCGTGAACACGTAATGTAGAGGAGAATTTATTGGTTGTTATTGTTGATCAAAACTATCAACAATCGTTATTAAATATATTTACTTTTTTATCTGGTCAGTTGTTACATTACAAATTAATATCACATTGTATGTTTTTGTAATTGTATAGTATAATTGATAAAATTCAATAACATTATTTAAAAATATTAATGAAAAAAGATTATCGCTTTATTTTATTGTTTATATTGTGCAAACATGCACTCGCTGATTCACAACAGAACAAATAAATTACAATCAATAAGTCGAATAACGCGAAAATTTTTATAACATGTATGGCAATTTCCCAGGGAGTTTAAGAGAAAAATTATAATGGTGCGTAATTACAAGGATTTTTTTTTAAATTTACCCTACGTTTCTTTTCATTGTAAGAAATATTTAGAATAATAAAAGTAATTAATAAAATAAAAACAACATAAATACTTCAATAATAATATGCCTATATTATAATAATATAGTATAAAATATCAGTTATGAAAAAAAATATTTATTTTATTTCGGATTTCTGTATTACTGTTTCTGCTTATTCTGTTATTTAATTTGTTATTATTGTTTATTTAACTGTTTTCTTTATATTAAGAGAGTATTTTTGTATGTTCGTATGTGTATATAATGATAATATCAATTAATTAATAAGTTTACTTACGACTAATACAGATAACAGTCAATGAGGATTGGATAGCACGCGCTATACTGCGTCTTGTAGAACAAGAAAAGTATGTGGTGGAAGGAGGCGGGGCGGTTGGCGTCGCAGCCATCATGGCCGGTCTTGTGCCAGAGCTCGCCAACAAAAAGTAAGCATTTCTTACATCCACGTAGAAATTAAGTGTCCACAGAATATATAAACGAATATTACTGAAAAATACTATGTGTAAGGTATTAAATAACATCCCATAATTAATTTTTTCCATTATTGAATCCAATTCCATTCCTCCAAATTAATGAAAAGATAAATAAAAGGTTAAAAACATTGAATCCAAACCATTGACTTCGTCACTGAGCCAATAAGGTCGTCGTCGGTAGGTTATCATATATTATTGTTATAATATATATCTATATGTTCATCAAAATGAATAATTCTTTGTACTTTGTCTTTTATATTGCGTTGCTAAACCATTCATCAGGTTGTAATGAAACTTTGGTAAGCTGTTATGCATACGACCACAAAGGTTCATGGCCCAAAAAATATAGAAAATGAATGAAACCCGAGTAACATGGGTTACAACAGCTAGTATTTACTAGTAACATCTACGCTCATACGCCTACCATTTACGTAATTTATAACTCCTGCATAACATTTTTGCAGGAAGGAAGTGGCTAAAAATCATCCCTTTCCCTGTTAGCAAAAGCTGTGTCACTTTATTTGCGTAGGACAAGATTATATGTCCATGTATCAATAATTAAGTATATTATATGTATAAAGTTTAATGTAAGGCTATTTTGTAAGAAAAAAATATATTCTTATCTGGCAAATAAAATATTGTTATTGATTTTTATTTACTTAGTAAAACTAACACATATTTTTTTTGTATTGATGGCAGAGTCGTGTGCATTTTATCGGGTGGAAACATAGACACCACAATCCTAGGCCGCTGCCTGGAGCGCGGGCTAGCAGCCGAGCAGCGGCTGGTCAAGTTCAATGTGACCGTGAGCGATCGTCCCGGCGGTATCACCGAGCTTTGTAAGCTTATCTCCTCCACCGGGGTCTCCATAAAAGACATCATACACGAGCGCGCTTGGGTCTATGGAGATATATTCAGCGTGCGAGTAAGTTCATTTGTCATACCTATAAATACGATATATTCAAAAACAAAACTACACTTTTCTTAAAGGCCGGCAACGCTTCTGCAATGCTTGGGGTACTGCGGATGTCTATAAGCGGCGTTGATTGCTTTCCATCAAGTGACACGCCTCTTCGTTTGCCCTCCTATCCCATAAAAAAATAACACTTATGGACAGCTAACAAAATACTCAGATTTAGATAAACGCCAGATCGATGTTAATAGTATCGGTGAGAATTATAAAAAAAATACTTTATTGACGCCAAATGATTTTGTATAATTTGTTCAGCTTAGACTAAAAGTATTAAGCGCAGGTCACACTAGAAACAGAGCGAAACGAAGCTAAGTTCGTTAAGCTTCGTTTATGCCATTCAGCTATGAGAGATAAGCGAATTTTATCGAGTTAAATACAGTGGTTCCATACTAAAAACTAATGTCAAAAGACAACACCAGACTGTTCACTTCGCTGGATTTGTCGGGTTTCTCAGCTTGCATATAGATAAACAATTATAAGAGCAGTTCTTCTGTTCAGTATATCTTAATATTAAATGATATTTTTAAAGTCACAACATATTTGCTAGAGAACATTAGGTATAATGAACAAAACATAGTTTGAATTTATCCTTGATTTACACGATTAAGATTTTTTTACCCATCCTCACACTAACTTACAAATCTTCTTCGCATTTCATTTAAATGGAAAATTATTTTTTTAATATATGAGATTAGATTTTATTTGTCAAACGTCAGTCTGTTAACAAGCTAGATTTTACCAATTCCATGAATCTATAAATATACACAAAAAACAATTTTAAGAGAATCAATCATTCATAAAAAATACGTTGAATAATATTGTTATGATTTATAATGTTAAAAATTCTTTATCACTTTATAACATATAAAAAGACGCAATTGATTTTTTATGAATGATATTTACTTATAGAGCTCAGATTAAAAACATCACGAAGATAAGAAAGACGAGAAAAAAGGGTCAAAGCAGTTGTGAAATCATTTTGTTATGTAAATTTAAGAATATAAACTCCTTTGTAAAAAAACGGGCACCTTACAGTCTTTACTGGGTTTTTGATGGATAATATTAATATTTTTAACTTTGCCTTGTCTGAACGGAACCCGTCTCTTGGTATCGAGTCCAGGTTCTTTGGACGGTAAACCCCCCTCCAACAGCGCTATAATTTTACTCGCTCTTATGAATTTTTCCGTCATTACACACACAAAGATATCTGTTTTAAGTCACAAAAAGGCAGGATGGATGTGACAAATATAAATTATTCTACTAAAAATAACAAGTAGTTAGTTTTATTGGGATGTAAGGGAGCATACTCAAACCTACTGCTCCAGCCGTCAACCTCTCCTGCATGCGGTGCATCCTGCCATAAACCAACGAGGCAATGACGACGAGTTGTCTGATAACCGCAACCCGCAAGTTTTAGCTGCCTAATAACCTTCCATTAACAACAAACCCGCGAGTTTTGATTGCCTTATAACCGCAACCCGCAAGTTTTAGTTGCCTGATAACCTTCTATTAACAACAAACCCGCGAAAAGTAAGTAAAATGTCACAAACTAAAAAAGGGATTATTTTTTTTAAAAACAACAGCTTCGAATTTAGAATTAACTTTTTCATACCCAGACTCTTTAGTCTAAGTGTCAGTAACATGATTTGGCTATTAAAACCTTTTTAGAATTAAATTATTATCAATAATGTAGAAAAATTAAAACCGCCCGGTTTTTTTTCAATGGGGTGTGTATTCATATCGTGAGTAATAATGAGTACTGAAAAATATTTGAGATCATTAAAATATTTAAATATCACTTAGCTGCTAAAAATCGTAAAGTGGAAAGGAGGTTTAAGTTAAAGGTTTGGAAACAGAAAACTACGGATTACGAGATGTAAACTCGGCTACACTTTAAACACAATACTTCCTTTGTTTTTTTTTATATTTTTATAACAATTATTGTATTATTTTATTTACACAGGTTAAGGTAGTATGCGAGACCAGAGGCCCTGAACATCTTGCTGAACTGCGAGCGATGATTGCCAGAACTTATAGAGAGTGGGACTTTACTGGCGAATGCGACAGCGTGGATACCCCGAGGAGAAACAGTATAAATTCTCTAGATAACGTTTCGCACTAGCTACTAAAATAAAAGATTCTAGAACAACTTCGTGGAAAAATTTGTCCTATATGTATATTTAAGAATAGAATATTTAATTCGAATGTGACCAATTATATAATAAATTACACTGAATATATGTAGCGGAAGATTAGGCTAGAACGGTCATCAACCCACTACGCTAGTCCGATGCAGATTAGCAGGACGCTCGGAATAAAGATCTGTAAGCCATTTATATATTTACTTGCCTTTTGACTCTAAAAGCAGTAGCTTCGCCATCCAGTTAAATATCACTATCCCGCAGAAAACCCCCCGGGCTCCCCCGGCAAAGATCGGGCTCCCCCGGGTACTATGGTGCCTTACCTCACTATGCAGGGTTCTGCTGAGGCTGACCTCCATCCTCCCTTGCGGCTCGTGGGATTCACTATGACGAATTTAATATACCTAATTTGTTGAAAAATGACGGCGACGTGGTTCGTCACCCGTCACGTCCTGATTCTTATGAGGGCGAGAAGCGACAAATGGAGAGCCGTTTCGCTGCGATGAATAGTAGCGGATGAAGCTCTGTGGTCTCTGCCAATCCCTGCGGGGGATAGGCGTGAAAATAAAAAAAAATAATAAAAAAATCCTGATGCATGGAACCACGGCGACATGGAAACATTTCGCGTGGAAGTAAAATGTGCACGGGAATCTCGTCCCGAAATGGAAATGGTTTACGTAACATGGCTGATAAGGCGTCAAGTTCGGGGACATCAAAGTTATACGAGAGGAAGGCTTATCAAGTTTTTAGCTAGACGTTTAGTATGTACGCATCGACACCTATAGTTTCTTTTTACTTAGAATAAAAGAAGTTATAGTAATATCTTAGTATTTGTAGACGTATGGCTAAAATCTGCCATCTGAATACAATGCTGCCACCTAGATACAACATAACACGCTTGTGGAAAATGATATAGTATATTTAGTATAAGAGAATTTTGTATTCGGTGCTTTTGTATAAGATAAAACAATATTTTTCACTTTATTTGCTAGCGTTTAATTTGATTAGTAAATAAAGTTTATAATTAGTTTAAGTAAAATGGAAAACGTCTTGGACGTTAGCAAGCATAAAGAATATTTAGAATTATACATATACAGTTCACAATATTTCACAATTTTCTCTTTCACTAATGGAATACAATACAATAGAAGAAGATTAATTGAGCATGAAATAGTTAAAAACTGTTAAAATGTAACTCAAAGCTATTGTTTTTAATTGAATCAATAAAGTAATAATTGTAAAAAATAATTATTTCTCTATAAAATAAATATTTTTTTATTATTTATTGAATTACTTATATATATGAGGATAAAAAATATATCGATATTTTATAAAATATTCGATCGATCTTTTTTGTTTCATAAAATCGATCAAATGTATGTAAATTAAAAAATAAATCAATTATAATTTTAATGACAGTATAATAGTTTAGTTATGTATTTAGATCTCTATGTATGTAATAATAAGTAATGAAATGTGTACGCCATAAGCAATGTGATGGAGCTTTTATACGTGTTTTTTCATCATGTTATACCTAACATTATGCAAATAAATAATAATAATAATTATTATTATATAAATAATATTTAGTAAATCGTAATTAAATGTAATGAAGAAAAAAATTGTGTATTGGGATAAATGAATGTTACCATCTTTCGTTTCGTTCGAGGACTAAAGCAATTAAAGTCCAAAGGTATCTGAAATGTACTCAATATTACTATTATTTAAATGTGTTCAGTATTTGTTTTTGTATATATATATATATATATATATATATATATATATATATATATATATATATATATATATATATATATATATATATATATATATATATATATATATATATATATATATATATATATATAAACGGTAAAGTTCCCGGTATAAACCGGGAGAAAAAAAGTATTCCCGTCATAGAAGGGGACTACTCTTTTCTTTCCGTGGGTGTCGTACGAGGCTACTATGAAAGACTGCAGGTACCTGAGTAATAAATAAACCATACTTCGATCTCTACTCCACTTACCAAGCGTGGGGAATACGGTGACACCCCACAATATAGAGGGAGGCTAATTTATTATCCGAACTTTGAGGTGAGACAAGCGAAGTCTCTCCCAATTTTGAAAAAGCTTGTCAAAAATCACTATCTATCTTTATAAATACCTTTGTATCTTTTTATTTAGTTCTTTATTATTTATGGTTAACCTATATTTATAATATATATATAAATATATATACATATGTATATATATATACACATATATATATATATATATATATATATATATATATATATATATATGTGTGTGTGTTTGTGTGTGTGTGTGAGTGTATTTATGTATGTATATACTTAAATATTTGCTTTTGGCTATTATCTTTGTTTATTAATATTTTTTATTTCTTTTCTATCATCATAACGACAATGTATCACCAACCTACATCAAATTATCTTTTTAACATTGTGTCCATCCTACGGTTGTCTGGAAGAAATCCCTATTAGCGATAAGACCGCCATTAGTATATAAATATTACAACAAATAATTGTATAACTTTGTTTTTGGTGTACAATAAAGAATATAATTCTTCATCTTTCTATCTATAATTTTATACATTTTAGTTTAAAGAATATTTTGTTACAAAATATAAAATTACATTAATGGCGGGCCATGTGTTGCAATAAATTATACAAATCTGTGATTAAATTTCTAATCTACATTAAAGTATCAAAACTTTGAGGTCTTTTAATTATTGTCTAAGTAAGTAACCAGCGTAAATCAAATGAATTCGCAAACTGACGAAGTGGCACTACGCTGGTCACGTTTGTCAGGAACTAGGCCCCGAGCTGAAGAACGCCCTTAGTGTTTCCGGGCTCCTTCAGCGAAGTGGGAGGAAAACCTGAAGGCTCGCAAATGAAGACGGACTAATAAAAGCTGCGCTGTCGGTGCGTTACGAGTATGAGCCAAACGTTCCCGTGACCCCGATACAAGTGACGCGAAAGAACACACAATGGGTTTTAGCCGGTATAAGGAGTCTGACTTAACCCGCCGGCCACTCCCAGGCTGAATGGTATCTATAAAGAATTTCCCCTGGGTATAAAAAAAAGTTTGTAAGGAACTGACACAGTTGATCATGATTATTCAGCATTAGTCTAGACAAATGTTGAACTGGAGACCAAGTTTTGATTAATGTAGCGTAAGGCGCCATCCGGATAGATAGAGCGACGATCTGCGGAAGGCGATTAGTAGAAACTGTATACGTGAAGTCGAACTTCGTACTATGTAAGTACGCCTTATGGGGGACCTATGTCCAGCGGTGAACTATTGCATGCTGATAATTCGGTTTATAATTTCTATAGAAATACTGCTAATTACTTGATATTTAAATGTATGAGTAGTGAGTTATTATTAAATTTACATAGATACTTGCACTATAGATACTTGTACTATAGATATTTTAAATTTCTGTGAAAAATTAGAAATAATTTTAGATATGTGGTGTTTATGTTACAAACTCTATCATCATAGTTACTTCGCTAACTCCGTATGTTATAAGACATGGTGTATTATGCTCAAAGATCTAAATGTTTAGATATATCCGCATCAGTTAGGTAGCTTACTCATTATGAATCAAAAGCGAGTGTACGAAATATAGTAATATTTGCAATTATTGAGATATGTATACGACTGTATTTCCTCTGATTATTTTTGTTAAAGAATACATTTAAAAGTGATAACAAAATATAATTATATAAATAAGCTAGCGGTGTAAGATTCATTGATCCACCGAAACAACTCCACCCTTAATGATATCAACAAGTATTGTAAGGCAAAATTAATTCATTTCTTATTTACCCTAGTTGTAGTTGTAGTACCCTAGTTGTAGTAGAGTTGTCAATGGTTTTAAAATGAATATTAAAAAAATAATAACACTTGAACGACAGGACACTGTCATTATATATTTAGTTTGGTAAATTTGTAGTCCGGTTTTCTATATTTTTGGTTATGAAAAATTGATTGTAATCATTTCCAATAGAAAATGAATAGTGTAAGTACTAGAAATTACATGTTTTGATTTAAAGATTACCTTTACGATAGTCAGAATAGTGAAGTCGAAGACAAGTCAAGGATTTTGACAACAAAATTAAGCTACTAAGAGTTATATTATTTATTATATGTTTTAGTACTTAATAAGAATTGATATTTTTATGTATAAGCAGACTAATAAATCAAATAAACGCGGACACCAATGTTGGTGTTTTTAAAATGATGCATTGCACGAACAGCGGGCTTTCTTCTCCAATACAAATATTGCTTCATTATCATATGCCTTGTTAAATAAAAGAATAATATGATATAATACAATGAAAGTAACTGAAGTATACGATTCTAACTAGTCTTTAATTGGACGTCAATATATGTAGTTGTAATTTTAGCACCCCATTGGACCTCTTCGCTCAATTTGCTCAAGGCCCATTACTGTATAGTTCTTATTTATATGACTTAAATAGCTGCTACCATAATTCTAGATTTATTATGTACGCAGATAACACAAAAATTTACAAATTAGTAAAAAATCATAAAGATTGTATTAAATTCGAAGTAGATTAAATAGACTATATATATATATATATATATATATATATATATATATATAATATATATATATATATATATATATATATATATATATATATATATATATATATATATATATATATATATATATATATATATATATATATATATATATATATTAGGTGTACAAATAAGTTTCCGCGGTTTGTCAAAAGATGGCCCCACCAGAAGGTTATGGAGAAATTGTCAGATGTAAAACGCAATATCCCAAGTTTAGTCATCTGGCAACACCATAACCTTAAAGTACTAGTGATTCCGTATCAGCATCACGTAATTTTTTTCGTGCAAAAATGTCAAGTTTTATTCCGAATAAGCATCATTTGCGGGAACTTTTGATTTACTTCTTTAATGTGAAAAAATCTGCAGCTGAGGCGCATCGATTGCTTCTAGAAGCATATGGTGAAGCTGCTTTAAGTGAGAGAAGTTGTCAGGAATGGTTTCAAAAGTTTAAGAACGGTGAGTTTGACGTTAAAGACAAAGAACGCAGTGGAAGGCCGAAAGTGTACGAAGACATGGAATTAGAAGTACTATTGGAGGAAGATTCGTCCCAAACGCAAAAAGAACTTGCACTTACTCTACAAGTGACTCAACAAGCAATTTCACATCGTTTAAAATCGTTAGGAATGATTCAAAAACAAGGAAATTGGGTTCCATATGAACTAAAGCCGAGAGACGTTGAACGCCGATTATGCATGAGTGAAATGCTGCTTGCCAGGAATAAAAAAAAGAGTTTTTTGCATCGTATAGTCACTGGTGACGAAAAATGGATTCACTACGATAATCCAAAGAAGAGAAAGTCATGGGTTAAGCCCGGCGAACCATCAACATCGACAGCTAAGCCGAATATTCATGGAAAAAAACTCATGCTGTGTATTTGGTGGGATCAGCTTGGTGTCGTGTATTATGAATTGCTGAAACCAAGCGAAACCATTACTGGAGCTCTCTACCGAACACAATTGATGAGATTGAGTCGGGCACTTAAGGAAAAACGCGCCCATTACTACTCCAGACACGACAAAATTATTCTTTTACACGATAATGCTCGTCCACATGTTGCGGCGCCGGTAAAAACATACTTGGAAACACTCAACTGGGAAGTTTTACCCCACCCGCCGTATTCACCAGACTTAGCCCCTTCTGATTATCACCTGTTCCGGTCGATGGCACATGGTCTGTCTGAGCAGCGCTTCACATCATATGAAGACACCAAAAATTGGGTAGATTTGTGGATAGCGTCAAAAGATGAAGAGTTTTTTCGACGGGGTATCCGAATGTTGCCAGAAAGATGGGGAAAAGTAGTGGCAAATGATGGAAAATACTTTGAATAAAACGTAATGTACTTTTCCTTTACAATAAATTCCTAATTTTTTATAAAAAACTGCGGAAACTTATTTGTACACCTAATATATATATATATATATATATATATATATATATATATATATATATATATATATATATATATATATATATATATATATATATATATATTATCAACAAAATCGCATAAGCATCAATATTGAAGTCTTTAAAAATAACATTTACGCAAGTTCTTTATAATTACAAATTTAATAACAGTACCATTAAAGATACCTCCCTGATAAAAGGTACATTGGCGTTCTACTAGTCTCTAAAATGACTTTCTCATATCATATTGCTACAACAATCCAAAAGTCCTATGCTAACTTGGGTTTGGTTTTACGGGCAAGTAAGCCGTTTACTGATATTACGTGTATTAAAATTCTTTTTTATACCTATGTACGTAGCGTACTGGAATACTGCAGCAGCGTTTAGAACCACCAATATATAACATATATACAAAATATAGAGGCAGTACAAGCGAAATTTGTAAAATTCTTAAGTTATAAATCTAAAAAACCGCGAGGCTTGCGAATTTAATCTTTGACGAGTTTACAAACTAGACGTACTGCCCTAGATATGTATTACCTATATAACGTGTGCAGCGGTAGCATCAATGATACTTAAGTTTACTTCTTTATTTTTGCAATTAAATACACCCCCCCACTTACACCCGTCACATTACCAGCTCAAAAACTACCTTTACCCAAAAGTCAGTTATTTCTCTCACATATAATTCCTATATTACAATAAGTTATTTAAAGCTCTACATTTATTTCACACCACTAGAGCCACATTTAAAAAAATGTTTTAATAATCCTATCAGAAAATATCTATTATTAAATAAACACTCTCACATTAACATTGCACACATACACACCTATGTATATGTACAAAGAAATATTATATAGATTTACGCCGTGAACAAAGAATTTGTATATATTTTTAGTTAAGATAATAAAATGTAAGTCCATTAGCTCCATAAGTGTTTAATTATTTATATAAATTTTAACAATAAGATGTGGTGTGGCTTTTTTTTTAAATAAATAAATAAATGGTACGCCGGGGACAACGGCGGAGTTGATTAAATACTTCGCTCTTAATTTAAGACTTAAGACTTTTCTAGATTGATGTAACGCTCTTTTTATATACATTTTTATTGTTATCAGTATAAAACAATCTTGCAGATAACAAAAGCACAGGTTCAGAATGTATCCATGAGAAATACCCATTTGCATTAGTGAATTAAATGATTTTTCGGCAAACTTCAAAACTGTTTACACTCGAATTTTTAGATAGGAAGTAAGAAACTATGATGTCTGATAATTTAGCTTGCTTAATGCGATGTGTTTCACTCAATTAAACGCTTTTGACTGTACGCATAAATACCAATGGCTTTTTCCAAGAGTTGGTGGTTATTTTGTAAAATCAAAAACTTTATAACTTGGTAATTTCTCTTTATTACCGTATTTATTCGTCTCATAATTTATGTTTTGATTCACGCCTAGGATATAGACTTCGACCCATACTGCGATCCTGAAAACCCACGAAAGATAAAAGCTGACGATGTTTTGGCTGCAGCGCGTCGCTGCCTTGGATCCGTTATCAGAACACCATGTGAGGTAAGATAACGTTTATGTTTCGAATTCCGACATACTCTTAATACATATTTTCTTCTTTTCAGAAAGCACACATGTCGGATAAGCTGGGAATGGAATTGTTTTTAAAACAAGAATTTTTACAATACACTGGCAGGTACATCATTTATTTTATTGACCTTGGAACTTGAAATTTCGAGCACTGGAAGACTAGAAGTAAATATAAAAATTTAATCAGTTTCAAGGAACGAGGAGTCTGCAATACATTGCTTCAACTCACCGATGAACAAAAAAAGACCGGAGTGATAACGGCAAGCACGGGTAACCACGGCATGGCATTGAGTTATCACGCCACACGTTTAGGTATACCCTGCATCATTGTGATGCCCAAGCTTTCTCCACTTACGAAAGTCACTAAGTGCACTAAATTCGGCGTCAAGCCGCTACTTCATGGTGCGAATATTGAAGATGCTAAGCGTCATGCTATGACTATATCAAAAGAGAAAAAGATGGTTTACATCAACGGGTAAGTTGATAACGATACACATATTTAAATAATTTAAAAATTGTTCTTAATTTTTTTTTTATATAATTAAGTATTCATAACTTTATCCTGTGCCTTGTATATACTCTCTTACGGAGTCAAAACGTGGTAATATACACTGTTGGTCCGCCTGCTTCACAAGCTTTGAAAACTCTGACATTATTTAGAATGAAGAAATACGCCGTACAACCAATGTCACCGACATAGCTCTTTGATTTGGCAAAACGAGGTCACGTATATCGGAAAACTGATAATCGTTAGGATAAACAAGTCCTAGAGTGGAATGTCTAGATGGGGTGACGATCCGCGCAGAGCGGCTACCAGAAACTGAATCCCCGAAGCCAAAGATCTAACTAGTGGGTTTTGGGGTAGGCCTACGTCCAGCACACTACAAGAACTTGTTTTACTTTGAAGTAAATAAGCATGAAGTTTTAGCATAAAGTTATATTTACAGATATGATCATCCCAACATAATAGAAGGTCAAGGAACATGTGGTGTGGAGATATTGGAGCAAGTTCCAAATGTGGATGTAATAGTTATACCGGTTGGAGGTGGCAGCTTAATCAGCGGAATTGGTGTATTCGTGAAAAATGTCAAACCCAGTATTGAAATTTATGTTAGTTTATACATCAAAAATTGTACAGAGCTTTGGTACTTTATGGAACAGCCCTAGTTTTAAAGTTCTATAAAACAATAGGTACAATTTACTCGAAATTGTACCTATTCGTTGGTTAGCCACCTTTTTCAGATGTATGGAAATATGTATATACCTTTCGGGTATCACCTGTTAATTTCAATTTTTCTTCGCTTTAATTTACAAAAATATACAAAATGTTATTTTTGTTGTATAAAATAAACAATACATAGCAATAATACTGTATTTTTTTATAAATCATAAAGAACATTTTGTATATTCTTCTAAATAAATACATGTAATAATATAACATCATTTGTTTTACAAGTTTTTATTCTTAGGGAGAAATAAACCCACTAAACCGGGAATCGAACCCGTGATCATTTATTTCGAAGTAGCTTCGCAACTAAACCAATTAAGTTGTTTTATGCATATCTATATTTTGTTTTTTTTAGGGCGTGGAAACTGACAGAACTTGTAGTATGACAGAATCGTTGAGAAAAAATGAGCGGATATATTTCCCCATCGATACCACCATATCTGATGGTTTAGCTGTAAACGTGGTTGGTGTGAATACTTTCCATACCTTGAAAGGTATTGCGGATAAAATGGTAAGTTTTTATAGTTATTAAGAACAAGACTAAAAGCATATTTAGTCTAGCAACAAACATCTCGTCATTTCCTCTCGTAAATTGAGAAGATTTGTTTATGTCGTCGGTCTAGGAAGACTTGGCGATAATAATTTATTGTAAAAAGACTTGGTTTTCACAAAATTGTGTTCAGTTAATAAGATTCAACGTGTGAAGGCGAGGGCGATCATTGAAACTTTAGGAAGTAATATTTGTGTCCTCGCATCATTTACACTATCCTAATGTTATACAGATTGTAGTTAAAGAAGAATGGGTAGCGCGAGCGGTTATGCACATTGTTGAAGAAGAGAGATTTGTGGTGGAGGGGGCTGGTGCCACCTCGGTGGCGGCCGTGATGGCTGGCCTTATACCGAATTTAAAAGGAAAAAAGTTTGTATTCTTATTTTATAACGTTGTTTATTTTACAGAAAAGAGAGGAAAACAAGCAATCGGGTCACATGATGGTAGCTAACCACTGCTATCCACGAATATATGCAGCATTAGATAGAGGCAGATGCGTTGTCTACATTAAGATAAGGATTTGAATAATGGAAGTAGAAGAAGCATTTATTGGGAGAGGGAGAAGGAAAGGAATTTGGCCTCTGGACCCTTACACTCACCGTAAGAATCGCAGTAACACAGTGAAATGCTAACTTACGCCCATATTCTGTGATTCGCGCTACCGTGTCTCTGCCACTGATAATATTTTCTTTCCAATATTATAGAGGTTGAAGTATAGTGGAACCTTACTTTCGTTGATTTGAAAGTCCCAACATTCGTAACATAAAAAAAAGGAAAAGGGAGACTATTCTTCAATGTTGCCTACCCATTTCTTTTAAATAATATTTACTTTTTATAACTGCTGTAAATCGTTATATCTCTGGAGTTCTCTTACTTGAGGCTATATACATTGTTGATTTTCTCTTCATATATATCATTTTCATAATCGTAATAAAAACGAGCAAAATTTATAGTGTCTAGGTGTTATTTTAATAAATTTTATAAACGACATAAAAAATTAAAACTTGTCACTCTTAAAGTTGATTATAAAAATTTTATGATATCAGGGTTGTGTGCATTTTGTCGGGTGGCAACATCGATACTACGATACTAGCTCGGGCCCTAGAACGTGGCATGGCTTCTGAGGGGCGACTGGTGAAGTTCAAAGTAACAGTGAGCGATCGCCCCGGTGGCATGGCAGAGCTATGCGCTTTAATGGCCAACTGCGGAGTGACTCTGCGTGACTGCATACCAGAAAGAGCGTGGGTGAAGGGCGACGTGTTCAGCGTCGAGGTATCTATAAATCATTACAATACTCTCTGTAAATCAGCGCTAGGTGCTGCAAAGAGCGCTGGGTTACTCAGCGTAACCCAGGCAGGTTACGCTGAGTAAGAACCATTATGTGGTAAATCTTAGGTTTTAATGTTTCTCTTTTTCATGTTTTAAGTTTAATTTCTATTTAGGTTTTTTAGTATTATGTTCTGATAAAAAAGGTTTGTCTTGTGTAATCTATAAATGTTTCCAAAATATTTTTTATCCTTCATTGTACTAAATTTTATTTTGCCGTGAGTTAATAAAATTTTCTTATCTACGGTTAAATTATATTTTATTCCTTGCAGTTAAAAATAATAGCTGAAACAAGAGGATGGGATCACACGAAGGAGCTGATAGATATGGTTAAAAAAAATTATAAAGAATTTTTCTTCCAAGATTTTGGTGAAAAAACTGAGAAACCAACACCACGCCGCGGTCCCTGCTTGGCACCAAATCCTATGTGCATGCAACGATAATACTTGAATTCTGAAATATAATGTATCTAAATAGTTATTAAATATATAGATATAAATTACTGCTAATTATTGACATCACTTGTCTTTTTTAATTGCCAAATAGATCTTATTTACTTGATAGATTTTTTAGTGAAATTATGGAACATATTCTTTTTCTTTATTTTTATAGAAGAGTAGGCAAACGATCATGCGGGTCACCTGGTGGTAAGTGATCACCGCCGGTCATAGATTAAAATGTGCAATTAAAATTGATTAAGGCATATTAATAGTCAATATAGGCATCTTTTGATGACGATCAAATTAACTGATTGGCGAAGTTACTGTTTTTGAATTAAATGGTCACGGGTTCGATTCCTGCATCTGTATAAATATATGTAGGCTTACAGGCAGACATTTCGAGTCTCGGTGCAAATGAGCTTTGGACAATTGATGAGTTAATTTACATTTCTTCAAAAATACGAAGGCACAAACCCAGCAGTAAAACATATAAATATGGGATGAGAGGATGAAAAAATAAAGAACACCAAAATATCAACTAAATATATATGCCTTAACATAGTGCAACAAAGGAAGAAAAGTATCGATATTTCCAAATGGAGTATTTTTCATTATTCTATTTCATAATATCGAACAATAAATATGGTCGATTTCTACTCTGCTCACTAGAAAATTTAAAAAAATACCAAAATTAAAGTGTATTTAATTAAATAGAGTGAAAAAAAGGCAATTGTTTTGTAAATCCGGCAATTTTTTCTGTGCAAGGTAATTTTTCATAAATATATTAGCAACACTGAAAGTAAATAATGTCCAATTGTCTACTCTTTCAAATATAATGTAGCATGTAAGTTTATTAACGATATCTGTAGCTTTTCTTGCAATTAATTGTCGATTGTCACAGAATAAATTGTGGTTTCTCATTTAGTTATGTTTCTTATCATGTTTTCTTGAGATTAGAAAACACAACACTAAGTTTAATAGTATTCAGAAATAATAAATATTACTTTTTGTTCATGTAAGTAATTATTTGTTACATTCTTGGCTGAAGTTTATACCTAAATTAGGTAATAAAAATGCCATACGCCAACCAACCCTCTGTACACATCACGGAGCTTACCGACGATAACGTTAAGTTTGTAGTTGAAGACACGGAATTGAGTGTTGCTAATAGCATGCGAAGGGTTTTCATTGCGGAGACACCGACGATGGCTATCGATTGGGTACAACTAGAAGCAAACTCCACTGTGTTAAGTGACGAATTTCTAGCTCATCGCATAGGGCTCATTCCACTTATATCAGATGATGTCGTAGACAAAATAAGGTATTCAAGAGATTGCATGTGTGCAGATTTTTGTACGGAATGTAGTGTTGAATTTACTCTTGATGTAAAATGTACAGATGACCAAACAAGACATGTTACTACTGCTGATTTAAAATCAAGTGACCCTAGGGTAGTGCCTGTTACTTCTCGGCACAGAGATGAAGATCAGACTGATTACGGTGAAATTGATGAAATACTAATTATAAAGCTCCGAAAGGGACAAGAATTAAAGTTGAGAGCATATGCAAAAAAAGGGTTTGGAAAGGAACATGCAAAGTGGAATCCAACAGCTGGAGTTTGTTTTGAATATGATCCAGATAACATAATGAGGCATACACTGTATCCCAAGCCTGATGAGTGGCCCAAAAGCGAACATACAGAACTTGATGAAGACCAGTTTGAAGCCGAGTTCAATTGGGAAGCAAAACCAAACAAATTCTTTTATAATGTGGAATCTTCGGGAGCCTTGAAGCCAGAAAATATTGTGCTTATGGGTATAGTGGTATTAAAAAATAAGTTGTTGAACCTTCAAGTTCAATTAGCACAAGAAGCACATAATGATGCTTTGGCTATTAATTAAAATGTATGAATTATAATAAAGACAAAGAATATAAATAGACTAAAAACTAAACTAAAAAAAGTATTTTTGTACTTATGAGTTTATTAAAATGAAATACAAATATATTGTTTGTTTTATTACATAATTCCATATAAGCATGGTAGAGATTGGTCGGCTACCCAAATGAGCAAGGTCACCTGATAGTAAGTAATCATTGCTGCCCTTGGATTTCTGTAAAACTAAGGGCATTGTTGATGTAGTGCCCACTTTGGAATGACAGTGACAAAAAAGGACAGAAATTTTGGGGCTCTGGTTTTAGATGTACACTGAATAAAGTGCAGTTCCATAGTGGTGGTGATGCACAAGCATAGTTCACAAGAACTGCAAATGCCTTTGCTGACCTTTCTCAAAGATTCACAACATATTTGTAGTTCTCTTGGTGTCATAGGTTTCTATCGATATAACAAGTTAGTGTAAGTATGTATTCAATAATATATATTATAGATAGTTATCTTCTTTGCCAATGCTTTTTCAGTTCATGTATCTACCAAAATTGTATTCTGCTCCTTTACGATATTCATTAATCTGTTTTAATAAAGATTATTGAACATCATAAATTTAAGCATGTGTGAATATAATAATTTAATTTGCAGTAATTATATTCACACCTTAAAGCACTTTGATAAGTTTTGTTTGGCATTAGAATAAGCTAGTAAAATATTGACAAAATAAAATAATAATATATGTATATGTTCTTCATATCCATGTTAGACAGTAGAACTTGACAGGTCAAATGTTTTATGATTATATGACGATGTTTAGTTCAGTGGTTAGAGAACTGACTTTTGTATTTTAGGTTCTGGGTTAAAATCCCAATCAAACCTAAAATTTATTCTAAACGCAAGTCTCAAACTCTGCATTCGATCTGTAGTAATATTGCTGATATGTGTTTTATTTGCTTTCAAGTTTTGCAAACCAAAAAAATGCATTGACATTGACTCCTAAAAGAGCAGTAATGTATTATTTGAAATTAGCTGTAAACCGTTACTAATTTATTCATTTATTATTTAAAATTTGTCTTAATATTATTAGTTTTAAAAATGCAATGTTGATTGGATGCGAAAATAGGGAAATTTGAATAAAAAATATCCAAATATAGATTATTTATGTGACGTTATATGAATGTTACGGTAAGGTATAAATCAAATATGAATTCTGCGCATATTAATAATTAATCAAAGCAAACATTCTGAAAAGAAAACACAGCAAGTGAAAACTTGTCATTTTTGACGTTTTGTATTCTGTGGTCTATTCAATAGTTTTATTAACCTTTATAAATTCTTGTTCAATTTTAATAAATGTGAATTTATATTGTACCGATAATTCGTCGGTTTTCGTTCGAAATGGAATCGGTACCTACTTTTACATAAATAGTAGTAGATACCTAAATTTTTAAGAATGTTATTTAAGTATTTCATTTTCAGTGTGATACTGACAAAATTCACGTTTTAACATTTGCCGAAGTGAAACAGGCCGCAGAAAAAATTGAAGATGGTATAATACATACCCCGCTTTGTGTCAGTATTCGTATAAATAAAACATAATTACTGGGTATGATAAATTTATTAAAATGACAATGTGATTTTTTAATAAAGATATTTAACACTTGCAGGAAGCAAAAATAAGCAAATGTATGGATTATGAGATCTATTTAAAATGCGAAAACCTACAATACACCGGCAGGTAAAAGACAGGAAATATAAGCTATTTTTTGTGGTACGCAGCCAAATGGACTAACGATCTGGCCTAGCCGGTTGGTAAAAACCGGGATGCGTAAAGTTCAGCAGTAGTCTAAAGCAAGCTGATGATGATAAGGCAATTTAATTTTCCGTTTACTAATGAACGAAAACGAAATGTCGATCTAAACAGAGAAATATTTCTATAAAAACCAGTTGATGTCATTTTTAATTATAGAACATGTTAAAACTAAATCGATTATATTTAATCACGCACATGAATATTTCCTGTACCTCCTTAATAATGTTAATGAGTATGCTAAAAGTTATTTCTTGCAATATCTGGCGCATCTTAATTTATCATCACTTACACTTATATACGAATACTCGTATATGGTATTGATTGATGTTTCACCGAGACATGTATTTCCTCTAAAAATTGCTAGTCTATGCTAATGAAGGATTCAATGCATGGATACAGTTGTGCGGAACGTGGAATCCGCAACCTCTTTGTGTCGCATTGTGAAGAGATTGGTGCTTGCGGTGTAATCGTGCCTTCAATTGGCGATTTAGCTATAGGTGCAGCATATCACGGTGATTCCTTGGGTATACAGGTAACCTATTGACCGAATGAACACATTATTAGAACTAGATATAGTAAAGTCATTGTAGCGTGCGATGGGTATATTCTTTTAAGTTATATTGAATGTAACCAAACCATATGTATTGGTTTTTACGAGTGAATTAAGAGGAGAATGGAACTATTCTGGGGATACTATTCAAATAGATAGGCAAACGAACAAGCGGGTCACTTGATGGTAATCAACCAGTGCCGCACATGAACGTTCGCCATACCAAGGGCACTGCAGTTACCTTGTTTACTTAAGGGTTAGGATGTGAATAATTGGAGGGGAAGAGAGATTTAATTGGCCAGAAAGGAGGGAAGAAAAAATAAAGGAATTTGGTCACCGAATTCCTGCTTTTTTTCTTTGATGGCAATTAGTTACATCTGACATAAGCCAGTGTCGGGTAAAATACAATAATATCAAGTATCTTGATATGTATTATACTAGCCAGCTTGTCACATAACGTTATGATAAAATAGTGACTATTCTACCAAAACCTTATACAGACTTTTGTAGTCAACTTAAAAAGACACGATTCATCCATTTATTTCATATCACTTCACTTATACGCCTTAATCGAACTATATTGTATGATACGTAACCACAATATAACTGATAATAACATAAAATTATGAAAATGTAATAAAAATAAAATGTTACTGATGGTAGTCCCTGCATTTATTGTACAAAACTCAATGCCGATATTCTATAATTGTTTATATTATTCTATTAGTGTGTACCACATGTACTTCCCCGCTCAAGCCGATCCATTCATGCTACCATGGCTCTGCTACTATTAATATTTGGAAGCATCCAAATATTACTAATGTATTGTACCGTAACGCAGAATCATCAGTATCTGGAGTATCAGCAGCATCAGTATCTAGAGCTTGAGGTTATACTCCACATTTGTATGATCCACGATTATTTGTATGAACATTAATATTTTTTTATAATTTTTAAATGATTTATATAGACCGAAATAGAATAAGAGAACAAGCATTTTTACAGCCAATATATGTCCCGCTGCTGGGCACGGGCCTTTCCTCTTCTGGAAGAACGGATATTAACCCACCATGCTAGTGCAAGGCGGGAACTCAGACTCAGAAAAAATAGCTGTAGGCCATACGTATATATTTCGATGCAGTAATCAAACCCGCGACCATTGTTTTCGAAAGCGTTATATTATGCACCGAGTCAATAAGATCGTCAAAAAGCATGTATTTATTAGCTTAATATCAACGGTTTATATCTTAAAAATAACAATTAGATTTTCCGCTTCTAAAAATTTAGGTAACTTTTGAAATTTAACCCTTATCGGTCGCTAGCTTTTTATACGTGATTCTCGATATGTTGTAGCTACAGACACAGTTTTCATTGACTTTATTCATTTTTGGGCTCAATATATTAAAAAATAATTGGAAAAAGCAGATATATAACTGAAGATGTGAATTGCTCTGTTACGGATATTTAACTAACAAGGCAATAGTGCCTGCATTTCACACAGAGTTCTCAGAGTTTCATGTCTCGTCTTGTCACCTCCCACGTGACTTATGACCGCAGCAACAAAGTACTGTTGTCATGTGAGAGGTGACTTACGACTGATAAGGGTTAAAATTGTTTTTATTAATCTAGGTTACAGTAGTGCTTCCTGATAGAACGCCACCGGCCATTTCACAACGCTGCTCAGAGTTAAACGCCGATGTTGTCATCTGCGGCGAGACTCTCGAGGACACTGTCAACTATGCCAAGAAGGTTCACACAGAAACTGGCCAGATTCTGCTCAAGTAATTAATCAGTGTAAATTGTTTTTACCATTTTTTAACATTGTTAATTTATGTTGAAAATATTATTTTCTCCAGCAGACAGCTTTTTAGCCAGAAGCTATGAAATCTTCCGCCAGCAAATGCTATTCTCAATCCAAATTTATTATACCTTTTTTATTATCAGGTCAATGGTATAAGCATTAATTAATACATATAAGAACTAAATACGTTAATAATAAGCATGGCTGTTACTTTATTATAGACTTTTAAACAAGAATTATGATCTAGAATAACCAAGAATTTTAAACATTAAAATAACTTAATTTTCAAAAAAAAAGCGAAATAATGCAAAAATTTAAGAACATATCAATGTCTTTTTTTCAAATGACAAAAATTTTCACCTATGCACAAAATTATAAGAATAGTTATAATTTTGTTCATAGGTGAAAATTTTTCATAAAATAAATTGTAACAGAAAATATATATTATTACTAATTTGCATTATTTATATTTTATTTTGTTTACTATTAAAAAATATATAAAGAAAATTGTTTAGGTACTCGTATAAAAAAAAATCTCAAAAGGGAGAAATTTTGCCCCTAGTTATTTATATGTTCGTCTCAGTAATAAGCCTATATATAATAACGTTGCCGGCCATTGGGATTCACATATCTTGGCTTGGTTTTGTAATTTGTATGGTCGTATAAGTTTGGAGATATAACTGAAGGTAGCACTGTGGTCGGCAACCTTGTCATCCAAAAGAGCCAAATATAGACAATACACAATTGAAATGTATTCAAAGAACCATTTTTTTAACTTTAGTTTTTCTTTTGAGACATTACTGATATAATTAAAATTACAAGTACCCTCTGGCGCTTGCCTTTGTCAAATAAAACTTAGTTTAACTAACAGTAAATTAAATATAGAATCATTTATAAAAAGATAATATTTAAAACTGTAACTAGTTAAATAATATAAAAGGTATTTTTTAAAATTACTACAAATACTCCACACATGTGAGCATTGGCCTTGCATTTTTACTCGTCTCTTACAAGGCAAGATAACAAGTAATATTCTGTGCCTGTACTAATTATTTTATGAAGAGCCGCAGCAGTGGAGTCAAAAAGTCGCATGCAGCTCAATAGCTGCGGTTTGCCGAACTTCCACAGGGTGGTGGTACGAGGAATGAAGTTTATACTATACCTACCATGTAAAGTGAATTTAGTAATTGAAATAATTTAAGCATTTTGACAAATTAAATGTGTTCCTGTAACTTTTGATCAGTTCAGATGACCCGCTGGTGATGGCGGGCCTTGGCACGGTGGGCATGGAGATTATAACGCAATTGCCAGAAGCGGATGCTGTGATAGTACCCGTAGGTACTGGCAGTCTTCTAGCTTCCGTAATCGTCGCATGCAACAAGCTTAAGAGTTCCTGTCTCATTTATGTAAACCTCTTGGATCTATATTAGACATTAATGGCATTAAATACAAAAGCTAGGTGAAAGTTTTTACGGTAAAGGTTAGCAATACCTCGATTGGTAAAATTTGCATTTACGATCTATGTCGTAAACTTATAGACATAGTGTAAAGGTCGTAAATTTGAAAAGGTTTTGATAATCAGTAAATTAAAACATTGCCGACTTTTTAAAAATATATTTTTTTTTATATTTTAAATAATGCAACTATTCGTTTAAAGCCTAATTAATATACGTATGTCTAATATTATATTTGAAATCCGTTCGTTATTTTTCCTTGTCTTCTCGATGTTGCTCTGCGTCATAGACGATCTACAGAGGTAATACTGCACCACGAAATATGGAAAGAAAATGTGAGGATGCGAGTTTGAACGATGGAAGATAGACGTTGAAATTGAGTTCTTCTACAATAGATTTTTTTTACATTATTTTACTATATTAATTTTTTTACTAGTGGAAAGTCGAAATATTCAATTTTGATAGTCGAAAGATTATATATCGCGTTCACGCAATAAAATGCGGCAATATATTCAAGGTCGTAATACTCAGGGTGCGGAGTGCGCGAAGGTTCCGAAGATGATGAAAGCTTGTCAAGCCGGCCACCCTGTGACGGTTCCCGTAGTGCCAAATCTGGCTGAGGGACTGAACGCTTGCGCAGTCGGCAGGAACTCATTCGCTACTATTAAAGGACGACTCGACAGAATGGTATCGATACTTCTTTTTAAATGGTTTTTAAATACCATTTTACGTTAAATGTTATTTTATAGAGTTGTGATAATTCAGCTCAATTAGTTGGAGATAAATATAGAGCCTGAAAACGTTCTTCCAGTCTTACAGTGTCGAAATATGGACATTGACAGACCGTCCGCTCCGCAAGCTCAAAGTCACTCAAAATTGTGGACAGGGTTATGCTCAGAATTTTTCTGGTGAATATGATACGGAAGACAAAAATCCGCCGGAGCACCAATTATCAAAAAAAAAAAAATGGAAATATCTGAAAATAACGGTTGGGGTGACGTCCCTAGAAACAGCTCAAAAATTTAATGTATAATGGGACTTAAATGAGGCTTCGCTCGCTCGGTGTTAGGCCGCGGGCGAACACTTTAATGTGGACCACATTACCGATATAAGGATTATCATAGGTGTGACTCATCATACCTGTGGTGGTCAGCCACGCTACAGTTCCCTGTTACCATGTTCGCTGTAAGATTTGGTCTAAAACATGCCGTTATTTCAGTTGGAAGTGGAAGAAACTTATATAGCTCGTGCTATTGTAACGGTCTTGGAGCGCGAGCGACTAGTGGTGGACGGGGCAGGGGTCTGCAGCCTCGCCGCAATGATGCAAGGTCTAGTACCCGAACTGCGGGGGAAACGGTACGCATTCCTAACACGACATACATTGTCATTTTAAATATCTGACCAACCCATAATAAAATCAGTATATTTCTTTGCAAAAAACGAGGAATTCATTGCTAGTTTTCGTAACTTTCTGCTCTTATACATGCATGCAAACATTTATGAAAATAACTGTATTAATAATTTTTGGCCACTCTTTATTACACACAATTAAAATTATATGATTAATGGAGTCAGGCGTTACAAGCAAACAATAATAGAAAAATAATAATGTGTGTTTTACTGGAAGAAATGTTACGGGGAACTTAAACTAAAGTTTACCAAATAACGGCCGTCAGCAACTCTCCACTTCGCAATAACTATCAACAACACCAAACACACACCACTACTCTTCCACAATGAACACGACACGTGTTTCACCCCAGCACAAGGTATTATTAGTACTCTACGGAAGACAACCGTACTACTTTTTTCTACTTTTGTTTGCTTGTCTCGGATCTTAGTTAAGTAAAAATTCTGACTGTCCACATTACAATTACACAAATAATAGATTAAGTGAATTTCAAAAGCGGACTCGTTTCCTTGTTTCATAATTACGCAGTTATAAGTTAATTATAAAATTATCGGTCAATAGTTTTAAAATAAGGATTTATAACTAATTTTATTACATATAACAGTACGGTGTGCATTTTAACTGGTGGCAACGTGGACTCTGGTCGCCTCGCTCGCATAATTCATCGCGGCCTCAGCGCCTTCGGGCGTTTGCTTCGCTTCGCTGTACCGCTTGCTGACAACCGGTGTGGATTAGAGAACCTAGCCAAGGTCATATCTGACGAACACGCAGTCTTGAAGAGTCTAGTCACCGAACAAATGTGGGTACAGAGCGACGTTGGAACCACATGGGTTTGTCGATATATCGATACATTTCTATAGAGGCATTATCGATAAACTATCACAACGACAGTTTATCGAAAAGTTGGAAAAGATCCAGTCTTGCAGAGGACATGTCTAGCTTACTATAAATTTACTACTGTACTCCAGTTTGTGAGCGTAGAGATCCTACGCTTCCTTCCCTTCTCACCCAACTGTTTTCGAAAAGGCCGGCAAGATATTATCAGCCCGTCTGTTATTAGAAGCGTCAATGATCTAAGATGATTATATAATTCAGATGTCAAATGATTTGCTAGCTAATTTGCAATAAAAAAAAATTCACGAGCTTTAGAAATAAAAGAACATACATTATTGGCATTTGTATTATAAAACTGGGACTGTTCAAATATAATAATTTTTTTGTTTCTTATTAATAATCCTCAGGTTTTCTATGAAATTTCTTTAGTTTTAGAGTTTTATTAAAAACCCGCAAAATGTTTGTATAAATCTAGTTTTTTATATACCCCCAATATCAATTCCTTCCAGATGATGTTGAACATTATTGGGTGAGGTTGTTTGATGACTTTTTATCGGAGATTTATTTTTTAAAAAGAATATTAATAATGTTTTAATATTATTATAATTCTTGTTAATCATGGGACGACCGATTGGCTCAGTGGCGGGGCCCTCCGCCCGCGGAGTCAATGGTCGCGGGTTCGATTCCCGCATCGGAATAAATATTTATATGGATTTTTAAATGTTTATTCCGAGTCTGGTAACCCCCCCAATCCACATTTCCTTTCCTGCCCCTTCCTTTCTTCTCTATCCTTTCCCTTCCTCTCCGCCAATCCACGGTCTGCCGTGCCAATGGATGCGTGGCTAGGGGCGAGCCTAGTCGTAAGCGTGCCGATCGTCCCGAGGTCGGGCTCCCCTGGGGACTATAGTGCCTTACCTCAGCATGCAGGGCTCTGCTGGGGCTGACCTCCATCCTCCCTTGCGGCTCGTGGGATTCACTAATGACGAATTTAATATACCTAATTTGTCGAAAATGACGGCGACGTGGTTCGCCACCCGTCACGTCCTGATTCTCACTCAGGGCGAAAAGCGACCAATGACGAGCCGTTTCGCTGCGATGAATGGCAGCGGATGGAGCTCTGTGGTCTCTGCCAACCCCTGCGGGGGATAGGCGTGAATATATATAAAAAAAAAAAAAAAAGAATATATATTAATCATGCTACAAACATAATTTCTGCTCGTAGCTAATAATGCCAACAAAAGGTTCATATCAAATGTCTAATTGAAGATATGAACTCTCCTCATATCATATTCGTAACCTTTTCCCATTTTAATCTAATGTTTTTTACAGCCCATAATGTTCCACTGCTTAAGTCCCCCCCATCCCCATTTCTGCAGGAACTGACACTTATCTTCCATGTTCGATTAAGAGAATTATTAGGGCAACCAGTATATCTGTAAGCCATATACAATACATACATATAATTAGGTCGTTAATTATACAATTCTAAGAATAAATCTAATAATGGTTTATAGCAATTGTGTCAGATATAATAACCAATAATAAAAGGGTTATCATGTATTTTCTTTTTCCAGGCTAATGCTGTAGTAGAAACGGCAAATGATGAGCATTCTGCCAATTTCAAAGACCGGATACGTCATTTGTATCCCAGTGCAAGATTTGCTATTACTGATTTCCGTGATAAAAAATGTAACCGATAGAAAGCATTCTGAGGTAAACCATATTTAATAAAGAAACAAAATCATTGGTTTTATAGTTTTTATTTTTACATCTTATTATTTAAGCCACAGGATCGTCACCCTTTGTCGCCCTTGTGTAGATGACCTGCCCATGATGTTGGACAACTTGTTTAATTAAACCTGTAACAAAAAGATCAATTATATTTATACTGGTAAATAAATAGTGATTAAGAGCTTTTTTATAGATTTTTTCTCAGACTCAATATATCAGTATTTTTACTATCATAGTTATTCCAGCATTAAATAATCATCACAGAAATAAGAACCAAGAGTTGCCTGTTTAGAAAATATGAAATGGGGGAGCTACTTAGTTTTAGATTCACAATAATTACTTATTTTATGGTTGAGCCATACTGTAAGCAAATATATATTGAAAAGAGAGGAAGTACTATACTAAATTGAATTGAGTAATATCTTAGATACTTCTATTAAATCAGTTAGTGTTAAGAGCCACAGGGTTCTTTTCCTTTCTTTTACTCTCTTTACTTATTTCCCGTTTACCCCATCATACTCATTTCATTTATCTTCCATCTTTTCCATTGAAAATAAAATTTTTCATTAACAGTTTGATTTTTCACCCACCATATTCTATAATCTGAACAAAAGGCATTTAACTAATGGCCCAACAAAAACTGTCAGTAAATAGAGATACACACAAATAAAATGTTTAATAATGAAACAAATATTAAGTTTTAACTCCATATGATATATATTATAAGTAGGATCAATTGTTTTTTGTTAAGTTAAATTATCTATCGGATGTATCTAAGTATAGTAGATATAGTATCTAATCGGATGAAAATACCAACCTTTCTCCCGCAGCTCAACCAGTGCTCTTCTTGCAAGGGAACCTCTGATCTTCAATCTTTCTGAGACCACTGCAGGTGTGATCAGTTTGTACTGAGGGACTTCCTTGTATAATTTTTCATATGTGGGCTTGTCAAACAACACTTGATTGTTTAATTTATCACGAACTTTTCCTTTGGACCACTTCTGCAAATTTATGAAATCTATTTTTAGAATATATAAACAAAATATTTAATCAAAATTCATATTTTAATTGCCATCAGACTCAATATATCAGTTCATTTTTGACTCTCACAAGAATCGAGCAAAAACTTTTTAATCATTTGGAGTTATGGAAATGAGCAGCAGCTAACAGAGACATTTTAAAAATATAAATTTAACATATATTTATTAGAAACAAGGAATATTAAGCTTCAAAAAGTCCATTTTATAACATTACTAGATTTAAATGTGATATTCAGCCAGTTTATTCTCTTTGAGTAATGAATATGTGCATGTTATTTTATAATTATTTATGAAAATATATTCTAATAGGATAACAGTCTGAGAATCTACCGCTGCACAGTTCTGATAAATAGTTTACACAGTTGCTATTAATATTAAAAACAATTATCTTTGATGTGTACAAAAAAATAATCAAACAAATTAAAAATGTTTTAGACATTTGTATAATTAAATGTTAATTTAAAATAATAAAGAAAATTATGGCTGTAACGACATGCAGACATACTTATCGATCGGATATTTAATAACCAATCTTTTAAAAGTGTATTATTAAATATATTCTCTTATTGCTATTTTCATATATAAAGTCCATACACTTTACCGTGTACTTATGGTTTAAAAGCATAAACACGTTCACATAACCTTACTTGTATAACTAATACCTACAATAACAAACACTAACCTTTTTCTTTGCTTTTCCACCACCGGAACCCTCCTTTTTCTTTTGTGTCTTCTGTGGTTGTTTGGCCGAAGCCTTTGCGTCCTTCTTGGGAGGCTAAAATATAACAAGAAAAGTACCATGGTGCTTAATCGCCACGAGGTAATGAAGTAGCAATAATGGTAACAATAAATTAACTATTAGCAAATCTTATGGAAAATAATCAAAATTATTAAATTAGTAAAATTAATACAATTAAAATAATGTCAGTTAATATATTTTTACAGAATTATGTTTAAAGTGCTACAACTCACCATGTTGAAAACGGAAAGAAAAGGAATACGCCAAGCAAAGATAGATAGATGTCAAATTCATTCAGGGTTGGCTGCAAAAATATAGATACAAAAAGCTTCCACTTAACGATTTAAATCGATAGACATGTGTAGTAGCATTGTTTTAAGTGTGCGTTTATAAAATACGGCGTATACTAATGAATTTGTTTACAGTCAGTTATCAAATTCAATGGATTGCTATTTTTTTATATTCATACATTTTGAAACTCTAAAATTAATAAATAGTTTCTTTTAGCCTTGATTAGAATTCAAGGAAAATTGGCTATGTGTGACTATTAATTTTTAATAGATAAGAATACACTTGAAGCTATAATAAGATAAATAGATAATTGTAAAAAAGATAATAGTATTTATAGATATTAGCTGTAAATATGATTATTTTTCTGTATCTATACAATATAAACATGTTACAAGTTTAAATAGACTAACGACGATTTACATTATCATCCACTTCTGTTTATTTTTAACATTTTATGTATATAGTTTATCGATAAACTAAAAACTTAAATTTAGACTTTTCCCACAAACTTAGAGTGATGTTATATTTTTGTTTAATTTTTTGTTATTATCAATTCTATTATTTAATTGTGGTGCCGTGTTATACAATGTATGGCGTATGGAGTAGTACGATAAAGGCGTATAAATGGAGTGAAATGAAATAAATGCGTGTATCGTGACGTTACAAGTTGATTGCAAAAGTCCATACATGGTTTTGGTGAAATTTTTTTGGTGGTTGGTGGAATGGCCATCATTTTATTAAGTCGTAATATGACAAGCACATTACAAATGCTAATAAAAATATAATAACATCTATTATTTTTTTCTCATAGATTATACAATATACTACTATGGATGCGCAACTCTAGTTTAAAACAGTTAGCGACGCACAAAAATTTTGGTTTTAATTTTTTTTTTATATATTTATTTCAATAAAGACTGTTTTATAACATAAGGTTTTTTCATTTTCAAAAGATCAAACAAGAATTTACAAATACACACATTTATACAAACAAATTTGGTTGTTTGTATGTTTTATAAATTTTAAAAATTTTTTTGTATAGGCACAAAATTTATATTTTTATGACACATTTGAATTATCAAAATTGAAATTGTAATTAAAACTTTATATAAACATTTTACACACTTTATTTTAGAAACATATTGTAAAATCATGTTGTTAAAAACAAATGGTTGTAACGCCTGTAATATTTAAATAGCAACTTTGCAATATTTGAATGTTGACCTGGTACTCATAGTACTTAAGAATTATAAATAATTAAAGTGTTATTAAAAACCTACTGAAAGGATTAATGTTTTTAATAAGAAAGACTATGTATTAGTCCAATGTAATGTAGTAGTAGTACACCAATGTAATGTTTTGATATAAATAAGGCAAATAATGTGTGTGTAATAAATTAAGAAAAAGTATATAGAGGCATAACCCAACTAACGACGAAATTTTCTTTGTTTTTTTATGTCCTGTTTCTTTTTGTTTAGTACCTTCTTATCACACGGTTTAATCTCTTCTAATCAAGAGCAATTAGACAAAAATTTTATCATGCAGGAAAGTCCAATATCTAAATTTGATATATATCGATTACGGATCTATGTAATTGGCTACATGTTAAAACCCTTTATGAATAGTTTAAGTAAATTGTTTTGTATAGAAATTTGTGGGAATTGTGTTCGTAATTATTCATGATAAATGTAATCTTTGCATTGAACTAATTGTAATGTGTCGTTAGAAAGATCGTTTTGAGCTGCATAATTTGACAAATAATAATAAATAACTTGACATAATGATGATAAAATAAATTGACTTATGATGATAAATAGGGGCAAGAAGCTGAGAGCTCATGAAATGTTCAGAAAAATGTCTAGGTTCAAGTGAAAAGGGGCGTATTTTTGAAGAATTTTTAGTGTTTTACTGCGCACTTGTGATGCCCGCGCGCCCCGCATAAGGGGAATCGCTTATATAAGGCGCCGGATTTGGTCATTGGATATGGTTCCCTCCGCTAAAAAATAATAACTTCAAAGTAAGGTTATGGTTCCATCGGGACATGGTTCCTCAGTGATAACAAAATAATAAACTCAAGGTGAGGTTATGGTTCCATTAGCATATAAGAAGAAAATGGTTCAATAAAGTGGGAAAGTAATGCCCAAAATTAATATCGCTAGTATTGTGAAATTGGTTCTGATGTTTTTTATTGCCCATTGTGGAAAAGTCCATTACTATCCAAGTGTAATAGGTTCAGTCAAAAAAATAATGGCAAAATTATGCCTTTAACCGTCAGGTTTGTCTTGGACGGCAGTTTCTTTCTTTGATTTTACTTGACACTGGCATAATAGTTACCTATAGGTAATTGCAATTGAAGAAGAAGCTGAAGTAAATTTGTACACTGGTTGAAATTCATACTGCATATATATATATATATATATATATATATATATATATATATATATATATATATATATATATATATATATATATATATATATATATATATATATATATATTTATTTATTGTTTTATTTTGAATACTTTAAAAATGTATCTATAAGCTTTCAAAAATACTATGCCCTGTTAGCCTTCAGAGTAGGTTAGTAAAAGAGAACAGTATTGTTAAAAAAAAGTAAAATAACAAGTGAAAACATGGCAACCAAATATATTTATTATAATACAATGTTAAATATACACAATCCGAATTGATATCAACACAATGTAGAACCCTTGCTTCATCATCCTAAATGAGGATGTTGATAATATGGATCACAGAAATTTAAATTAAAATGTTATTCTTCTAATGTAACTATATAATAATCAAAAGGGAAAAAATGGGCATGTTCCATTAGTTTTGGATTCCGGTAGATTTTTATTTCTTTTCTGGTTTAAAATAGACATCACACTCACATATTTTATTACATTAAGTATATCTTGCCCCCATTTACATTTGGTACTGTAGTGATTCATAGTAGGCCAATTCTTCGTCTGTAACAGAGGGCCGGAACGACTCGACTCCCTGCCATAGTTCTGATACCCCCAGGATGACGGATTCTGGGCTTAAGTCAGTCTCTTTTACCAAGCCTGAAATAAAAATATAGTAGCGCTTCAAAAGAGAGGAGGCCTTCTCTTTTCCAAATTTAATTTATTTACTTGCTTACCAGTATTGCAAAAAGGAATACTGTAAAGCGGGTAAATGTATGTGAAGCTATGTTGCTTCAACGAATAAGTAAAAATGAACTCAATTCAAAGCGGCAATAGTCCAGTTAGCGCTTACGATCTAATGTCGTGATTTTATTACACCTTTAGACTATTGATAAAAAGATCTTCCAAGCACAAGCAATGTCAACTTAGTCGGGAGTGGTTACCAAAAATTGTACTAATAGCACAATACTGCTGGTATTTTCAGAAAAAAGCATTGTATTTTTCTTAAATCGAAAAAAATTTGTTATGACTGCAACTGTTGTAACGATATTTTTTATTACGAACGAGCCTTAATTCACATGCATTGACTTTCTCTCTTTCGTGTCAGTATTTTATAAAAGTCATAAAATGTATATATGATTTATATAATTTGTCAACTAAACAAAAAATAAAAAAAATTGTTGTCCATGGTAATACATTTCTATAATATTATGTTCGTATATATATGTATTTTTTTCATAGCGCATATACATATGTCGCACTGCTGAGCACTATTATTATGACATATGTATGACAACCAATTAGCTCAGTGGAGGGGCTTTTGTCTACGGAGCTAATAGTTGCAGTGGCAGTCCAAAAAAAGGTTATGCATATGTGCAACTGTGCAACGGTTCACACTGTTTATTTTATAAAAATGCAACGTAATTGTGCAAAAATGTTTACATATATATTATTCAAAGTAGTATCCAGCGCTAGCGACAATTTTTACTCGTCTTTTGAGAGTTAGTTGAGTTGAAAGTGTTAGTCTTTTGAGATTATCCACGAATCAAGCCATTTTTCGATGTCTTCATATGAGTGGATTTTGAACATGTGTCGTCGAACGAAATAAGTATGCGATTAGACCACTCTTTATATATACATATTATTTTAATCTATACAACTTTTAACATACCACTATTAATCTTAGCGACAAGTCCCCGCACAGCGGCAGAACGGGCAGTTGTTACAATCTGCATCAAGTCTGCTCCCGTGCAGCGTTCCGGCAACGCCTCCGCCACGTGCTCCAAATTCACCTCTGGACGAAGTTTACAGCTGCGCGTCATAAAATGATAGTGTTTCAAGAGTTGCAGATGAAAACGATATGCATATAATGGTATAGTTACGAAGAAAAGTTTCGTCCACCACCATCTGGATGAGTGGCGATCTAGTATGGTGCCCTTCTCCCGAAACTTTTAGCCCTTAAAGGCCGGCAACGCTTCTGTGACTCCTGTGTTGTATCGAATCCAATGCGACATGCATGGGATTCAATACAATGAAACTAAAGAACTTTTACGGGTTTCAAAATAATGTTTATAGCACACACACAATGTTAATAGCGTACATGCACGCAAAAAGACACCTTTACGCATAAAGACCAAGTTTATAACAATAGAATGGTCATTATTTTAATTAATAATTTACATACATCCTTAGATAGTAATATACAATGTCTTAGTTTATAATTTAGTTTAAGTTACATTTAATGTGTATTTCGTCTAAATTTATACAAATAATATATAGGGAATGGCAATTGCTTTGCTGTAATACAGGCTAAGGCCTAGTCTAACATTAAAATAAAAAAAATGGAACATCAACTATAAAACAACAAATTAAAACCAAAAATATTACTAAAACAATAAGAAAACATAAATGGAAATGGGCGGGGCACACTATTTAGAGGAAACGAAAAGTGGTGAAAGAAAATAATAATCAGGTTCACTGGGGACAGACATAGGAGAGGAATGCCATCTATAAGAAGGGCCGATGAAATAAAAGCTGCAGTAGGTGGTACATGGACAAGAGCTGCTAACGATAGAAAAAATGGTTACAGTTGGAGCAGGCCTTTGTCAATAGAGGCACACAGACATGTGTTAGTAATTAAGTACATTTTTATGTAATATGTACGTTTATGAAATTTGTCTGAATAAAGGCTATTTTTTTATTATGTCTTCTTTGGTCTTTCCTTACCGACTGTTTCATCCACATCTGCTTACATACGTCAATTCCTTTTATCAGTCATCTTTCATCCATCATCCTTCATCCATCCTTTCCATGTGCCCAAACCATCTAAACACCTCTTTCTCATCTTTTGTAACGATACCCTCTTTTACTTTCTGGATGTAAAATAAGAAGCGTAATTAGGGCTTACCTCCTACAGAGTGCTTTCAGTACAGATGTTTTCTCGTGTATACCGCTGTATGGTCCGACGTAAATAAGTTTGTCCAAACGACCGGGACGCAGTAGCGACTGCTCCAATAGATCCGGGCGGTTAGTGGCGCCCATTATAAATACAAAGCTTGATGAGTTTGCGTCTGTCAAAGACAATTTTTTTTCATGTTATAGAGAAAATTAGCTCAATGTTAATAAAATATGAAATGTTAAGTAACATATACAGTACAGATACAGACACCACATAAAGAAAGAAACACAATGCATACATAAAAAAAATACAATAACATTTATTACATATAAAATATCAAATGAGGAACTAGTATAAGAGAGAAAACTCTAAAATGAGAGAAAAAGTGAGAACGATTGGTGACATGCATGCGGCAGTGGTGAGAGCTGTCCTTGTTTATATATTTTTATAAGGCGTTTTGATTATGATTTAAGAATCTACTGCAAAGTGTTAGGAAACTTATAAAAAAGGATGAATGAAGTCGATTAAGTTATTCTCACGATATGGCGTGGGTTATAACTTCAAACACTAATGATTAGTGTTTGAGGTTATAACTGTAAAGCATTGTTTCTTTATTCTTGACATGAAACCAGGTCTTACCATCCTCATTAGTAACTCCATCCACTTCAGCCAAGAGTTGACTGACGACTCGGTCACTAGCACCACCAGAGTCTCCGGCAGCACCTCGTCGTGGAGCTAGGGCGTCTAGCTCATCCAGGAACACTATACAAGGTGAGGAGGCGCGGGCCGATTGAAACACTGGAGCAAGTATTTTTATATTATACACTCGTAACAATTACACACACACGCTCACACACTACACAAACACATGAATATGAATAAACAAATATTTTATAGATTAACCGCCGTGACATGAGATGAACGATTGGGTTTACCCAATCGTCGTCAAGCTTAACTATAGGGATTGCGACTATCACGGCCTGGCTTAGGAAACCGGATTTTTATTATAGAATAAGAGAGCAAACTAGTAAGCGTGTCGCTTGATGGAAAGTAATCAACGCCATCATTGACGCGTTGCCAGCCTTAAAGGTATACGTACGCTTGTTTTTTGAAGGTGCCAATGTCGTATTGCTTCGATAACACCGTCGAAGGTAGCCGGTTTCGCAGAGTGGTGGTGCGTGGAAAGAAGTTTCGGAAGAAGCGCACCATACTGGATCGCCACTCATCCAGATGGTGGGGATGAAAGTTTTCTTTATCGCGAGTTGTGCGATTGTGGAATCCTGGGGCAGGAATTACTCCAAACAATTCCTCGGAACACTCCTCATGGTAAAATTAGTAAAAAATGCTAAGAGATGAGATATAACTTCGCAACGATCTTGATCATCGACGATTGGGACCGTCCGAATGTCTTCAAGTGGAAGAAGTTGATACTAGGGAGCCGACGTGACGAACTGACGTGAACCCTACAATCGGTCGATTTGACGGACAAGGTTGCCAATGTTACGGCCAGGCTTTTACTTGGTGCTGCAAAACGTAGAATGTTACACACGTTTCAAAATCTTAGTAAAAACCGAAACATACCTTTTCTCACATTCTCTTCTGACTGTCCAATGTACATGTTGAGAAGTTCCGGGCCTTTTACGCTAAGAAAACTAACATTTAGTTCTGTGCTGACAGCCTTTGCTACTAGAGTTTTACCACAACCAGGTGGTCCATACAGCAGGATACCTTAAATGTTTGTTAATTAAAATCAGAATATAAACTTTTTTAGTGTGTGACTTTGGTCTAAAAAATCTTTGGAAATCATTTTGGCATCAACTGCTCTCTATGATCTATTGCTGGACAAAGAATCATTATCTTACCCTATCTTACCCTATGATAGGCATTGCAACTGTGATGTTCTGTTTTTTTGTAAATATATTAGTTACCTACCTCTTCCAAAAAAAGGCTCTATATATTAAATATATTTTATACTTTATATTTTACAATATTTACCTGATCTCTTCAAAGTAGAATTTTTGAATAAATGTGGAAATTTTATTGGAAATTCAATTGTTTTCAATAGCTCTTTCTTAAGCTTTTCTAAGCCACCTATATCATCCCAATATACGTTTGGTATTTTAGGAGCATCCAGATGCTGGCTTTGAAGACTTCGAATGGATTCTGTGAATAGAAAAACATATTTTTATGAAGAAGTATTTAAAAATATTATAAGTTGAGAACAAATGAGCAAGCAATACCTAATGCTGAATTGAAATCTTCTTCTCGCACAAATTGTAAATTAGGATCTTGAGATGAATTGTTTTGCTGTTTCAAATATGATTCTCTTATTGCAAAATGCACTAAAGTATCCACATCGCCATATAAGAATGTTTCAGTTTTAGATGCTATTCTATGGAGAACATCTTTGGATATATTACTGAGAGTGGACACACCAGAATCCTCATTCAAAGTAACTATTTTTTGGTGTAACATTGAGGTTTGATTTTCCTTTCCATCAATATTTAGTTGCATAGCAGCGGAAAACCACTGTAACATTTCATACCTTTGCTCGATATCTGGCTTTGTAAGATAAAATTTCTCTAGAAACATTCTCATAACATTTGGTTTCATGTCTGTCTTCTCTGTGATTGCTATAAAAATGATTGGATATTTAGTATAGTTCTGATACAAATTGGTAATAGTGTTAGTGAAATATTCCATTACTCTGTGATCTTCATTATTCTCTGGATCCACTGCAAACACCTGTAATAATAAGTAGTAAACTGTGAAGAAAACTGAAATGTTATCTATAAGTATAAAATTTCTATGAATCTTGCTATATCTCTATATAAGTGATTTCCAATTAAGGGCCATCCATAAATTACGTCACATAAATTTCACGATTTTGCCACATGTGCATTTTAAAGTTATGGCACATTACATTTATGCATGTAGGACCACAATGGCACAGACTCATTCCTTGTCACTTTATAGCCCCTTACTTTTCCATGTCTCCTTAGACAATAAGTGGCAGAACTAAAAATACTTTTAAAAAATTAAAGGTAAAAATTAGAATTAAAGGGAAAAACCTTGCCCATTCAATGTCAAAATGTTAATTTGTACAACACAAATTAAAGTTAATAAAGCAAAGTTTTTCTATTCTATTCTAATTTAGATGATATATATGTATGTATACATATATATATATATATATATATATATATATATATATATATATATATATATATATATATATATATATTATTCTTTTAAATTTAAAGTTTTCCTAAAATTTCAAGGGAGGATGGAGGTCAGCCCTAGCAGAGCCCTGTCGATGAGCCCGATCCCGGGTCAGTCGGCACGCTTGCGACTAAGCTCGCCCTTAGCCACGCATCCTTTGGCACGGCAGACCGTGGATTGGCTTAGAGGAAGGGAAAGGATATTGAAGAAAGGAAAGGGCAGGAAAGGAAATGCGGATTGGGTGGGTTACCAAACTCGGAATAAATATTTATAAAATCCTAAATATTTATTCCGATGCGGGAATCGAACCCGCGACCACTGACTCCGTGGACGGAGGGCTGCACCACTGAGCCAATTATTAGTCATTTGGTAAATACTGTTTGACAACAACAAAGTACAATAACTGCTACTAATGCAGTAGTGGCATGCATGAAAGCCAGCTCGACTAGAGAAGTCCTGCACCCTAAGAGATTATTGGTGTTCATTGGTAGCATACAACATTTTGTAATTAATGCAAGGATCTGAAGCTCAGCTCCGTTCCCCTTCTTGTACTTCCATCTTCCCTACCCACACAAAAGACAGTGAAAGTGATATATCGCTTCACCTCAAAATTATCGAGCGACACAATTGTAGGAGCGGCAGCTTTAGCTTTCTGAATCATTAGATTAATTTTACTTTCAGTTTGTTTTGCAGTAGAGCTTTGTAGAGCATTGCAATCCGCTTGTAGACAATTTACACCTAAAATAACAGATAGCATAAATTAGTACTGTAAAAAATTGGTTCATCACATTGGAAAAAGTAAAAAGCAATATTATTTATTCATATACATATATATATGCATATATATGTATATATATATATATATATATATATATATATATATATATATATATATATATATATATATATATATAAACGTCATAATTTAATTACAAATAAATAATTAATTCTTTTTTAAAGAAAAACCAAGTTACATTTCCAAAAATTTGTCTACATGACTGGATGTGTACACAATGAGTTAAAGTAGCAAAGTGATAAATAAATAGAAAGATGTTAGAATTTTTTGTTCCCTGTTTAGTATATGTACCAAATGTATTATATGTAAAACTATTATATGTACCAAAATTATTGAGCACCCTATATATTTAGTAAATTTATAGGTTCTCAATCATTTTGGGCACAATATATATAAATGCAACAATATATATAAATAATTTTCATGTCACAGTGTCAGATGTCTTACTTCTCAGAAATTGCTTGATTGATTTTTATGACATTTTTTTTGTATATTTGGTAGGTCTAAGGTGACTGTTTGCCAAAATGTGAGTATCATCTTATTAATTTAAGATGTTCACTTTTAATCTATATAGTGGTAAAGTAGTAAAGACAAATATACATATACAGTAAAGACATATGTATACATATTATAGACTAATTATTTTACAATTACCATAAATTGTTTTTATACTTACCATTGCATTTAGCCAATGTTTTTACTAGCAAATGCCTACCAGATCCAATTGAACCAGCCAGAAGAAACATTGGTATAATAGGACAAGACAAGGATGATGATAGATCATCTGAAATAATTTTTTTTTAATATTATTTATTTTAAAAACAAGCAATAAGGAAATGTCTAATAAAGGATAATTTACTTATTTCCCCTGTTATGAATGGGTTGATGGCTTCCTGCATCTGATCAAATTTATATCTTAAGCCAGTGGGACATGAATGTAATAAAGAATTATATTGTGCTGACTGTGGCTTAAAATATTCATTTTTTGGTTTGAAATTGTGTGTGTTTTCTCCTAGAGTCAATTGGGTTACACCTTTTACAATAAAAAAAGGTTGTATAATATTATTGTTGTTTTCAGAGTATGCGCCAATGTTTGTTTTCAAATCAATATCACTGCAAATCTTATTACATTTAAAATGTAAAATACCAATTGAATCAATTAGATCAATATATTTATAGTGGTACTTGGCAGTGATTATAGGGTTAAGGGGAATGTTTATGGTATCATCTTTGCTTACTAATCTTGGTATTTCAAAATGATTGCTTAATATTTCTTTAATGAAATCATTTGATAAATCAAAGTCATTAACTAATAGGCTAACTTCTGCAGCTGCTGCTATTTTAGGGGAACATTCAAAGGATGGCACTGGATGGAAAGATACTTCTACATTATTGAGATAATTTAACCCAAATGAAGATAATATATTCTGAAATTCATACTCTGTGGTTAAAGCTTCATTGTCATTTACACATGTTGAGCCAACAACAGGAACTATTCTAGCTGTGATACATTTCTCTGATGTATTATGTATCCATAACTTTTTGTGTATTTCCGAGGACATTAGTTTAAGATTGTATTTAAAAACACTGCTTCGTGTGTTATCTTTATCCTTCTCAATTTCTCTTTTTTTTGTTTCTGGTTTAAGTTTTAATGCAACCCATAGAACACCACGATCTCTATAAAATAAGTTCTCAATGCTAAGTTGTATGAAATTTTTTTGTGAAATTACAATGCATTTATGAAGATAAATATTTATATTTAATTCCGCCAGCTGTTTGCATAAACTTTGAGCTATATGCACGGGCACTGCTTTTAAAACATATTTATTCATTTCTTCCCTAGCACAAAGGCTTTTGTAATAATAATAATTATATTTAATCGCCAGGTACACTAAGAACGTGTAAGGGTTGTATTTTGGATAAATCACTTTTATACAAAATTTTATCACCCATAACTTTAAAAAAACTTGTTCATTCATAATAGTAAGAAAAAACTTTTGTATTAGGATGAACTTTCCTATGATATTTTGTATTCATATATTTCTTATTACTTTCTTTTTTTGTTTAATAGGTATTTTTTTAAACAAAATAAATATTTATTATTTCAATTTCAAGTACAGATCAATGACACAATTTTCCAAACAAATTGATATTGACGTTACAGGACAGCTGATTGTGATTGGTGCGTTCCAATAATTCCGCAATGCAAAGTTGTAGCATGTTGCAAAAAAATGTAATGATAGTATAGGAAGGAAGGGGTGCATGGAAATAATGCAACTCCAATAAATTTACTCTTAAAATTTCCGTATCTATTTACAATTATCACATACCGTAAAACGGGGTCAATAGAAATCACGGGGTCGATAGAAATCACGGGGTCAATAGACATAAGACCAGGAAAGGTTTTTATACCATAATATCTAATAATTTTCGTTAGTAAATTTACTATTTTATGTTTTTTTTATGGTAGATAACTATGTTTTGATGAAAAGTTAGCGGGAATAAATAGATGTAAAAGAAAGAGGGGAAAATGAAGTTGAAAAATCAGTACTACACTGGTTGTTCCTTGCCACTGCTCAACTGCGTTTCATGGTAGCTTTAAATACACCGCAACTAAGTGTTGGAAGAACTTGCCACTACCTCTTCATGACTTACATACTATAAATATGTTTAAAAAAATAATTTTAAATATGCAAACACGAACTTGTTTTTGGTTGCGGTGAATTTATGACATGATTTAGTCGTTTTTAATTTTATTGTATGTGTATTGATGTGTATATGATTATGAGTAGTAGTATATATGGATGTATTGTGTTTATTCGTATCAATGTCAATGAAATAAATGCGTGTATCTTGACTTTTTAAGTTGACTGAAAAAGTCCATAGAAGGTTTTGGTAGAATAGCCACCATTTTATCAAGACGTAACGAGATAAGCTAACTAGTTATATTTTAAGAGATATGACGTTATCGTATTTTACTTGACACTGGCATAATAGTTATAACTAATTGCCATCAAATCTCCTTCATTGGCATTTGCTCTCCGCTTCGTTCAACGACGATAAGATGAAGTGGCATACTGACATTCTAAGCAGATAATCACACAGTAAAATGCTTTTTTATGTATAGTTATTTATGTGGAATAATTTAAACGTTAAAATAAATAAAATAATAAACACATAAAAAGATTGTAAAAATCTAAGAAGTAGCACATCAAAGTAGCACAATCCTTGACAGTAAATTTAAATAATTAAATGAATATTACAATATCAACGTAACATAAAAATATATATGTAAGACATAAATAATATTTAAATTAACGAACTTTTTAAACTTAATATTTTTAACGTTACACTGTCACTTTAGTAAAAATTGCAAAAATATTATTCATTGGTATTAATTTCACTTAAATTAATTTATAAATATTAAATATTTAAGTTATGTATTTGACGTGGGCCTCTTTTAATAATGTAAGAATGCTTTTAATGGCATGTATGCCAATAGTTATATTCTATTTAATATGGTTAATTAATACGTCGGAAGCGGTACGTAGTGAGGAAGGTACACTTTTGGATCTTATTTGTTGGCCGGATGGTAACGCTATCCCTGTGATTATTGCCTGCGGGTCTATAATTGCTGTGGTTATAGAGGTTAGTTATATTTTAACAAAGTAAATAAAATTGTTTTTTTTTATGGGATATATAGGCAAACGAGCAAGGGTAACTTAATAATATAACCAACGCATCAGTGGCGTAGCGAGGGGGGGGGATTATGCCCCGGGCGCTGCTCATTAAAGGGCGCCAAATGGTCCGCAAAACTGCTGGATAATTTTTATTTTTAATATATTTTAAATTTAGTGTGTGTGTAATATAATAAATGTTAATTCGTAAATAAAAAGGAACAGTAATAGTCTAAATCAAACTGTAACAGTATATTCATAATAGAAATGGCACGTCTTTTCTACTGGCAGGGCTGACTCAACCTGTGTCTGTTTCTGTTAGCACTTCCTTATTGCATCTATGCTGTGTGGCTACATAAATTATCTCCTTTCTTGATTTGATAATAATAAAATAATATGTTATAATAAATATTTGTAGTGTACAAAGTACAAACATTCTTTCTCTCAGAACACTATTTATTTTTATTTCTTAAACGCAATGTAGCTTACGCTTTTTATTTTAAAACGATTTATTAATTTGCAATATTTATTTATTAATTTGCGAGTATATTTCACATATAATATTATATGATATTTCGATTGGGGAGGGGGGGAGCGCTAAAAGGTTTTGTGCCCTGGGCGCGAGTTAAGCTCGCTACGCCACTGGTTAGGATATAAATTATGGGAAGAGAAAAAGGAAATAAAGCACTTAAAAAGTATCTCCTCTCTCTCTAATACTCTGTTCGATTGTGATTATATTTGTTATCATTGTCGACCTAATTGGCTCAAGCTGTGTAGTAAACTACAGCAGCAGTAGCAGTTATCACTTTCAGAGTCAATGGTCGCGGGTTCAATTTCTGCAACGAGATAAGTGAGTGGCCTACATATATTTATTACCAGGCTATTTGTTTATGTCACTTATGTAAATATTATATGTTTTATAATTGCACCCATAATTCAAAACTTCTCATTGTATGGTTATGCTATGGTATATTATTGTAGGTAAAAAAGTTTATTCTTTATCTATCGATTAGAAGATATTAAATATACTTATTATTTTTCAGTTATTCGGTTTATATCAGCTGTTTAAGGCTGGTCTTCCGAAACGAGAATATAATGTGACCAACGGTCTGTTCTACTATATATGGGCTTTGCTTATTATGATAATTATATTCTTAGCAATTATGTTCTATTCGGGGCTGCAATCCACAATAATACGAGGTAATTATAATAGTAATGAGAACTCTTTAAGTAAGAAATAGACGATCTAAGAAAATTGAACCGTGTAATTGTAGGAAAAAATAGAACGGACTTGTTGATTCAATTAGACTCTAGTTATAATTATGAAAACTTGCATTTTTCTGTTCATATACTTTACATTATTTTCTACCAACATTCAATAAATAATTGTAAGATTTTTATCTATCTCATACATTTATTGAAGATTAGACATCTATCATCATAGCATTTTTTCATCTTGGAAGTATTTAGGGGTCATTAGCGAAGATTGAAATACCTTTAAAATTAATGGTGTGGAATTTGGTAGGTAAAACGGTTTGTTAATTAATAAATTATAGTTATAAGAGGCAAATCTCAAACGAGCACATCAGTTTTTAGAGCAAAGCACTCGTGCTTACAAGTACACCGAGAACTTAATCTATTACTATTATCTTTGTGTTTTCTAGTCGCGTCAGCCCCATCGTGCATCAATCTACTACTATTTTAATTGAGTTATATTTACCGTTGCAGCTAAAATAAAGGGTGGAATTACGAAAGCAATGTTAAGGTATTCCAGCCATCTCCCGTCCAAGGTGGCGATTGACAGATTACAGACGAGGTTCCGCTGTTGTGGGAGACTGGATTATCAAGAATGGTTCTACATTCCCTGGTACACAAACGAAGATAATGCTGCCACATTAGCGGGGTTAGTGGAAATTGTTGACAATGTAGTTTCAAACTAGTTGTAAAGGGATTGAGGATTTATCTGTTATTAAAAGGTTGAGTAGTAAATATTTGTAATTTTATAGAAAATTCCATAACACATACTGTAATGTTCTATAATGTACCAAACGCCTATATACAATGAACTATACGCAGTAACACTTGTACCCATAGCTGTAAGTCTAGAATCCGCAGTTGAAGCCGATCCTCTCTGCTCGTCCTCTGGGATACTCTTACTTTTAGTCACCTCATTCTTATTTCCACAACTTACTAATGCTATCTATGCTTATGTTATTTAGCATAAAATGAATTAGTGCCATACTTTTAAATATGTATCACATCTATGCAATATACATGCCCCGAAAAATTTAGGGGTGGCTTTAAATTCTTATAAACTATTATTCAAAAATATGTTACGGCAATCCAAAGCATTTATGTAGAGTGTGTTAATAACTCTGAAACAACTTCTGGTGCGGTTATTAGATATGCTACGTTAATTCAAATCCTTTATATTTTGAATTAGATCTATCAGCAATTTTAATTATGAAAGAAAGATATTTCAAGTTAAAAATATGTTATGAAATATTTTTTTAAAGTTGCGTCTCAATACGTAAGTACGTATCTACTACTTTGTACGTTTACAAGTTTTATATTATTTCACAGTTCAATCAGTAAGTTCGTTGCCGATAACGTCCCTTACAGTTGTTGCTCTAAGGACGTTCTTTGGCCCTGCATACACCATGGCGTCACTCAAATTGGCACTATCTATAGATATAATCCCACGGTATGTTCTGTTACTAAAAAATGACATTCTATATTCGTAAAAAGTAGGACAAATACTATGGCGACAAATGATATAATCGCTTCAGGAATTTCGGTAGTACATTAGGCATTAAATTATATTGTTATTCTAATATCTTACTTTTAATAAATAAAGGTAAATTATTTTGATGCAATAAGCATTTTACGAAGGTCAACGCTAGCAACGCTTTGCGATGTCTATGATGTTGCAAATATCTATGGAAGGCACATTGCTTTTCATCAGGCGACCACTGTGGTGCTCCATTAGAGCAAAGTAGAAATTAAATGATTCCAAATGTGTGAGCTTTCGGGTCTGAGCACTAACAGCAAATTACAAAGCTACTATTTTTTCCCCAGACAATTTGGCTTATTCATGCTACCGACAAAAATTGGCTAAAAGATAATATTTCGGTTTTGACAGAAATATGCATGCACCTTGGCTCTACCTTAAAAGTCTATAGCAAAGAAAATACTGTACTGCCTATTCATGTAGCTAATGATGATCTGATTACAGAAGCAATTGACAATCTGGTCGGAGGGGTGTGAAGAGAAGTTGATCAACGAAATGATGTCGGTTTCCTGGCGTTTTAATGCTGTAATGTCCTTGATTATCATAGCCATGGTACGCGATTTGTTAGTATAATTTATATTGAAAGAAGTTCAACATCGTATTATTTTCATACATACATACATACATATCGTCACGCCCGTCTCCCGTAAGGGTAGGCAGAGACCACAGATCTCCATCTGCTACGATCTCGACATACTTCCCTCGCTTCCTCCACACTCATTATTCTCCTCATGCAAGCCCGCCGGTTGAGGGTACTCTTGACCTGGCCTTTCTTAAAAAGTTCAGCAATCTGGTCAAGGTATTATTTTCATTCTGTCTGATATACGTTTAGGATATCTATAGTTTCTTTTGGCGTTTCTTCTCCGCTTAGAGGAACCTTATAGAAAAACAGTAACAGAAACTTGATGGTTAATAAATGGACGTTTGAAAATTGAGTTATAATGTTATTTTGCCGAAGAAATTATTATCTGAACTGTATATGGTAACCAAATGCTGTGTGGTTCCCAGTATAGAATAGGACAATCCCATTTCTTATACAAGGCAATGCTGATAGAAAATACCAACAGATGGGTAATAGTGTCTACCTGAGTAGGAAACCTATTCAGTGATTTTTAATCCGCGAATCAAGCGTAGAGATTATGACACCTCAATTTTGAGGGAAGTGAATGACCAGTAATGGACTATTATGGCTCTATTGATGATGATTGTTACGGTAAGTGGGAAAAACTGAGAACATTTTACGTTGTTGGCTTTTAGTTAGCCGAAGGGCCATTAAATAATCTTTGCTTTTAAAGTAAGAATTTTATACATCACAACTATGATATTGTGATACTATGATGAATGAACTATAATATTGTTGATAAATGATTCCACCATGAACATGCTGTATATATAATTGTTGGTTTCATAAACAATGTTTTTATTCGAGGATGGTGGGCGGTATTGATGGATATACTGCAATAAGTCCTTGGTGGGCGGTATTTTTACGTCAATAGCATGCAGATTTAGATGTCGTTACCGATATACTTGGATTATGAATGTATCGCGGTTCGCGATCGCGTTAAGGTTTTGTGACCTACTTGTGTAAAACTAAATAACATTAGCACCTTGGCATCAGTTTTTTATTACCTCGCATAGACACATCTGAACATTATACATAGCCTACGCTGCTACAGCGATCTTTTTTTTTTGACTCTTTAGATTCTGCAAGTGATCGCTGTGCGTTATTTACACACAGCGTACAAAAGCGGTTTGCACTGTGGCAACCAATTCACCTGCTACTCATACCTGTTACGTTCAGCCACAGATACTAAGGCAAATCATTCTGCGCCCTCGAAGAGAAAGGCCTTCCGAAAGAAAAAGGTTAAACAGACTCGCACCCTGCAGTGGGTGGCGGGCAGCTCCCAGCCTGCACCAGGAAAATATTCGAGTTCGTCATCGGATGTAAACAGTTCGGATGAATTATTGAAACCGATTTACGAATAAAATTATTGTTTAATATCGATTATTTTAATTTCTGAGTTGTTTCACCTGCACTCCTTTATGAAAAGTCAGCATGTGTCTAAAACGGCCCGAATGTCGGTTCATCGGGGAGTGCTTGTTCCGACTCTGATCTACGGTAGTGAAAGTTGGGTTTGGCAGACGAACCATGAAAGCAGACTGAATGCGGGGAAAATGAGAGCATTAAGAAGCACATATGTGTGGGATAACTTTGAATGATGGAATAAGGAATGAAGGTATAATATAAGAGCGATGTGGAGTAAAAGGTGTGACAAAAGTTGAGAAAGATGTACGAGTTGTTTCCGGCTTGGAATGGGGTCAACCTATTTCTTCCCGTGGGACGTCCTATGTGACTATTTGATTGTTAAGGCTGGATTGACATGAAACTGTTTAAAGGCGAAAGATATAAGGTTTCTTTTTATGCTAAGGGAATAAACGAAATATTAATTATTTTAAGGAATGATGTTACATACATTTTTTAAGTAAAGTTAGAACAAATAATATAAAAAAAGAGTACACAAATATATAAGAAATTTTTTTCTCCCATATAAAACTAATATTAATTAATGAATTAATATTTGAAAAAAACTGTATTAACATTGTCATTCACTACAAATTTAAAAAAATATTAATTTGAACTTGAGTGGATGAATAAAAGTATTTTAAAAACGATTAAAACATTTGAACAAGACAAATAAAGAAGGGAGAGTGTGAACTAATAGTTGGAAAATAATCGATAAATTATATATGACATAAAGAAACACCTACTGTAACTAATGTAATGTAGCGCGTGTTAGACATGAAAATGACGGTATATAGATAAACTTGTCAGTTTTTTATACCATTCCCAAAAGAGAAAAACATAATAAGGTGTAGACAAATGGTTTGACGTTCGTCAACGAAGCTATATTACGATATGGTAAGTCATAATAAAATCTTCTACATGCATTCTGCATTAGCTGTATTTCTAATACTTGATCTATAAAAACAAAAGCTGTATCTGACATATGAGAAGCTGCGACTTCTGTTCGTCAAATTCTAGTCAGTTTCGGAAATACTTTTTCCGTAATACATATTGGAATGGAAATACATTCATCACATCACAGACGGTCATTTAAATTTTATATGCAATAAATACACACACATTTTTATGTGTTTACATAATAAATAAAATAATATTCAAAATGCTGTTCGTTTCTTTATTAGTATGTACATTCGATACAAATTAATGAACATAAGACACTAAAAGACAATGATAGCATCGTGAAATTATACCGTAAATCAAAAGGTAATTAATGTCCACTGTAAAATAATCCCTTGATTTAACCTTAACTCAAATATGTAATAATAGTACGAAATAAGACAGCATAAGCAAACCCCAAATAATAGTTTCTCATTAAATTATATTAGAAAGCATACGGGCGTTTTTTTTAATCTGGCCTGTTTGACGTCTTCGCGGTAAAAATATGTTTGCGCTGATACATCATTAAAAATTACCTAATTAATACTGCATAACATAATATTTATTCCTGATTTAAAAAAACGCACGTCTGAGTAAGGATAATAATAAATAAGGATTTCAGCTGATTATTTATCACTCAAAAATTTGTGTATCTTCTCTGGTTCTGCGAGTTCTTTCAAACGATGAAGATTGTCCCACCAAAGCTTCAAACGGTGACGGCGCACCATATTAAACCAAGGCGTCATGGGCCCTTCAAGGGTTGGTATATACCTGAGAAATATATTTTTCATTAATATTATTAAGTAAAATATACCGGATCTTAGATTTCACGTACACAAACCAATGCATAGATAAAGTTTAAGTTAAAAGCAACATCATTTGTTCGATGATTTTTAATTATCAAATTAAAAATTATTATATAAAAACGTGACACGTTATTGACGCGATGACGTTACCTACTGATATGGATGCACGTTGACATTGACAGATTGTCAACACCTTTGTAATCTTATGGAATATTATTTATGTATTAGTAAAAAAAAGTTTTTGTAAACTAAAAAGCAACGAGCAATTTAAAATGGCTTATGATGTGGCAGAGACTTTTTTTAACAAGATACGATAAACAGTTTTTTATATCGAAGAGGCAATCAATGAACATATCATAAAACGGTAATAAAAATGCAAGGTCGTGGTTTAAATTTCATCTAATTGAACATTTGATTCGAACTATTATATATTTTTATAACACAACCGTTATTTTTAACAGTGGTACAGCCAATACTAGTCGTAGGATAGCCTCAAAAGACGAACACTTTTATTGTAACGGTATTCGAGCTCTGCCAGAAAGATGGGCAAAAGTTGAAGCTAGCGATGGGCAATACTTTGAATAATATATATGTAATCATTTTTGCACAATTAAGTTGCATTTTTATAAAAACAAAAAAAAAACAGTGAGAACTTAGTTGCGCACCTAATATATTATCTTCCTTTTCAATCCATATATTTCTCACTGTTCTGGGGATTATTATCTTACCATGCTTCTCTAAGTTGGATTGGCGGGACGTGCAGACTCGGAATAATAAATATCTGTAAGGCGTACTCTTTTTCCTGAACAGTATTTCTATATATTTTTTTATAAAGATCGAGAGTTAATTAGAGTGATTCATATACCACATATATTAAATGAAGGTCGAATACTATAGATTTTGCTAATACTTTACTACATTACATTGATGTCACATTAAATATATGTAATAAAATGCTAATGTTCTAAAGGTGACGTTAAAACGTGTTACTTGTTTTTATTAAAAAATCTATATTATATATATATATATACATATATATATATATATATATATATATATATATATATATATATCTTACTTAAGTAATATAAATAGAGGTACCGCCCTAGAGCAAGCTTTGCAGTAGCTGTGGGCAATCCATCTTTTTCACTGATAAAACTAGCGTCCGAAATATGTATGTATATCAAAATAAAAAAAGGTAAAACGTATTATAATAAACCGCAAAAAGGAAAACTTACAACCAGTGTTAAAAATATTTTTACACTTGTTGCAAACACAAATATTTCTAGAAAAATTGTATTTGATAACTGAAGAACAGTCAGTTTCAATATTGTATAAAAATTTCTATTGGTCGTAGAGCTGTGAGACTCTCGCAGTATTTTTTTCTTATCCGAATATTCATTACAAAAATTTTGACAATAGCGTTTTCGAATTTTTCCGTCGACATGTGAATAAATTATTCTCATAATGTTGATACACTTATTCATTGCTGTAAAGGCGGCAATACATGTTGGCCGAGTGTTGCTAAGCGCAGGCGAATACCAACGTATAGACGGGGTATTTGCCTCGCCTTGCCATCGCTCGGTGTCGATTGCATGTTGGGCGAGCGATGGCAAGCGCCAACGTGTATATAACAAATTTTACGTAACTTGCCACGACTCGCAATTGCTTGGATTGTGTCAACACAAATCAAAAGCCTCGTTTAACATGCATTGCCTGCTTAAGAGGTGTATATGCAAACGTGTGGCCAACTCACGCGTTAAATTCACTTTTGGGTACGTAGCAATACTCGGAGATTTCGTCGGAGTTGGGTTTGACCTTGACGTCGCTTTGGAAGAACAGGATATGATCGATCTCGTGCTCGCCCCACACGCCATCGCCGGGGTCGTGGTAATGCACGCGGGTAAGGAACGTGAACAGCTCGGGATCCATCTGATAGCAAACAAAGAAAATGCACATTTGTTTATTTCTTGTTTTTCTTTTCTTTTCTTTGCTGGTAACTGATAATTATATAAGATTATAGAAATGAAATAAAAACACAACGTCTTCATGTAAGTTGACGGAAGAAGTCCTTTCTTGTTATTATTGTAATGAATAAAAACTCGTTGTAGATAATCCTAATATCCTAATTCTCTATGCCACAAATCAATTATACTGTTCACATCATTGAAGCTATTAAGGCAATTTATTCAAAGGGAAAATATGGTCCTTATCCTTTGGCTGGGCGCAAGCGAAAAATCGCCAAATAATGTAAAACTACGTCTCCTGACACTCAAAGAACACTGAAAGATATGGACGCAGAAGTGTGAAATAGCTCCTAAGTAATCAAAATGGATTTTATCTGTAAGTATGAAGTTTGATTAATGAAGTAAATTTTCTTTAATACATTTATTTAAGTCCTATAGTTATTAGGGATTTGATTTATCCAAATAAAATATAACAGCGAAGTTATACAACCAACTACTTATAAATTATTAGAAAAAATTTGTGATTTCAGAAAAATATAAACATTTAACATATGATATGAGATATATATACAGACTTTTTGGTTCAATGGGCATTTTTAACTACTATTTTTGTTTCTTATTTTTCATCCAATCAAGCATAGTCTGAGGCTGTCTATTAAGGAGTTATATACAATATGATAAAATATAATCATTAAAAATGACTGTAGTTCAAAAGTATATTACCTCTTTAAGTGGTATGCCCAGTTCATAATTTAGCCTACGTCTGGCTGCAGTTATAATTTCTTCTGGCTTTTCGTCTATGTATAGAGGATGACTGCAGCAGGCATTTGTGTAATAATCTGGATATGTCACCTGAAATAAAGTGCATTTGCGATTTTTGTAAAATGTATACATACAAAGATAATGAAAGAACTGCACCATTCTCATAGTCTTAATACTATTTATGACTTAAATCAATCATCAAAAGGTATTTCATAAAACAACATACAAGGAGACGCCTAGATTAAAAAAATTTTTAACTAAATTTTGCTTTAAAGGGTAATCCCTTTTAAAATGAGTACTTGAAGACATTAACAATAGTGTAGAGTCATCAACAATTTGGAAAGTGGTGTAAGAATGATGTATGCATTAAATTCAAAGACATACTTTCATATTAATCGAATATAAAAAATAAGCTTGAATAAATAAAAATAAGTTTGAGATGACACATTTTTTACACAATTTTTAATCATATTGAAAAAAATGTTAATAATTAATTTTTTAAAATAAAAGATAAAAAAGTTTTCTTTTCAAAGGGTCATTTTAATAAATATTTTAATCATACAATGAATGAGTAATCTAATAATTACACTTGTTCTTACCTTTTGACTTGCTCGTCTTTGTAAAAGCATATCACCTCTTTTATTAAATAGGAATACACTGAAAGCACGGTGCAATAGAATATTGCCATCTGGTCCAACTTTATGGCATTCCCTTTTTGTGGCTGTTCCAATAAAGTTGTCTTTCTCATCAACCAATATGCAAATATCCTTATCTAAAGCTTCAGCCTGAATTAAAAAAAAAACAATAATTAAGTATGTCCAAGATAAGATTGCTGAGGGTTTTATACTGCAAAAACTATTTTTTAAATAGGTGGCATGCACTCTACACATAAAGGAAAACAAAAAAGCCAATTTAAATTCAAGTAATAATAATGTAATTCTCTCAATATCTGTTTTTTTCCAACATCTACAACACCAAAGGCACTGCAGCTATATTGAATAAGGGGAAAAGATAAGCAAAGAAGTGGCCTGAGGCTCTTGCGCTACGCCTTAGATGAGCACACTATATCTAGTACATACAAAACTATTGCAGAAATATTGAAGAAGAAAAATATTTTGTCAAATTTAGTAATAAAAATAAGGCTGCAACCCAGTTCTAACGTAAAAAAAAATCAGATTATAAATAATCTACTTTTAATTTAATGATTGACATGTGCAAATCTCTACATATTTTTGGGACAGACAGAAGAAATTATACCTGAGCTTGCTCCACTCCATCATTTACTATTTCTGGTTGTGGTTTTGTAGGTTCCGAAGCTAGGAACCTTTTTTCAAAGCGTAGTGTGTTCCATAATTTACGTGAGAAGCTTCTGACAAGCATTTTCAGTCAGCAGACTAACGAGAATGAAAAAGTTAGGTCAAAAGTTGTCAACATCATAATTTGCTTAACAATAACACTTTTTATATGGTAATGTAACAGATAACAACTGGGAAGTAATTGAAATGGCTGATGAATATATTTAGATAAAGTTAAGTGTAAAAAAAGAAAATCAATTACTATAACAATAACACTATGATAATGTCTTATAGGCTATATACATTGGCTATTCAGATCAGTAATTCTGAGGCAAAACAAATTACTACATAGGCTGGCAGGCTATACGAACAAATACTTTCGGTTTTCAGTAAAAATATATTAATAATAGGATATCAGTCATATTTTAGATTGTTTATTTTTATCTTTGACAATCTTATCAATACATATTTTAGTCTGCCTACCCAAGTCTGCTGCTGAATATAAGTTTATGGCTTGGAGCCATATCAATTAAACAGAATTTTAGCTACAGTCATCTAGTTTCTGCTAGTAAGTCTCCTGCAAATTATCTCTTCGTCCTGGGGGGAGGGGGGGGGGCTTCTTACACTACTTTTGCCAAGATGCAGTTTTCATTCCAGAATTCGAGAAACTAGGTTATTAGTTTTCAAAAAGGAACCAGTCTATTACCAGTTTAATTTGAGTTATTAAAGATATTGGTGTTAATTCATAATATATATGTGGAATGACTCTCTATGTAAGTTCACATATAGTCTACTATTGGGCATGACTCCAATCTTTTCTGGAAAAGCCTTGGGGATGACGAATTGGTGAATCCGGGAAATTCGGACTTATGTGCCAATATAAGTCTTTGTGGTTGTTTTATTATAAATTTTGTACTTTTGGCTAAATCAGCTTTAGATAGATGTTCATTTCATTTATCCCTTTTTTTATGTAATCTTAGGCACCTAAGTAAACAGTATAACTATGATTAAATGGTAACATGGTATTTCAGTTAACACGATTTAGTTTTATAGAATTATCTGTGTAATTAGAATAATAATATTTATGTTCCAAGACCGATTATTTTTTTTACATTTTTATTACAATTATGTGGCAATAAGTAACGTACTAATTGCATTTTAATAGTATATAACCAAATTATATGACAATATAAAATAAATACATACTTACTTATTGTAGAAAATACAAACTAAAAATAATATATCAAGTTAAAAGCAACTATTATAATTCTAAATAAGTTAAAAAAATTAGATACTTACTTGTTAAATTATAAATATTTCTAAAAACAAGTAACACTGCATGCAACTGTTTTGAAACTGGTTTGGCTTTCGTCGCAAAAGAAAATAATACTTATTACGATATTTCTAGCTATAATAATAATAACGAAGATTTACAAAATATAAACGTCACATAGTTACACTTTATGGTTCGTTGTTTTTTTAATAGTATTACGGCTCTGGGTTCAAGCCCTCTTAAGCCGTTTCATAAGTTTCTTATTTAATCAGATTGTCTTGATTAGGTTAGGTGATCAGATTAGGTCTTGATAAAATGGTGACTATTCTACCATAACCTACTATTGACTTTTGAAGTCAACTTAAAAGTCACCATACATGCATTTCATATTACTCCACTTATACGCTTTAACTGAATTATTTTGTATAATGTCCTACCACAATTAAACAATATAACTGATAGTAACATAAGATTAAAAAACAAAAACTTAACATCACTGATGTGAGTTAGCGGGAAAATCTTTGCACTTTATAGTTTTAGTGTTGCCCACCATATTCGAAACAAAATCCTTATCTCTTGTTTGCGTAAAAATCAGTATACGTACTAATGACAAGAATATTAATCGATTGTGTTTAGCCTTAAAGGTTAAGAAAAGGATTTCATTTTTTTACACTATCTGTGTCGTCTTTTAATCGTAAAATCTGTCATAAACTTTTGAGAGGAACTCTGATTTATGACCCAATTCCTATTGCTAGATTGGTAAACATATTTTACAAAGAACAAAATCTGCTTCACGCAAGCTAGATTTGTAACTAGTTCCTTTAACCAATCATAGTTTAAACGTTACAAGACACGTATTTATGTCAATTTTTACTTTGTTGGTCAAACAATAAATATTTAACAAGATATCGATCAATCATAACCACAACAAGAGTGAATTGTAAAGAACTCTGAACTTGTTAAATTTAACCGAATTACAGTATTCCTTTTAAATAAAAAATAATTAGTGTATCCTATATGTATGTATGTATAGTGTTCCCCGTTGTACATATACTAAGTTGCAATCACAACCTGATAATACTGTGATATTATTGCAGAGGAACCCATCATGGGTTCCTCTGCAATAATAGTAGGGAGAACAGTAGATTTTGTGAAGTATTATTTATTATTCATGATAAGTAGATTTATAGAATCGAGATGAGGTTTTCATGCAGTAAAACTATGCATCTATTAAACAATCAATTATTGTTTTATGGAAATTGAAAATCTACATAAATTAGCATACAACCGTATAAATGGCAACTCTGGTCACAGCAACAAAATAAATATATACGACTCATTCCATGCTATATAGAACAGAGTAAAGTAATTAAAAAATCCAGTAGACTCTATATCTACAAACTAGAGATAAGTAATCTACGTTCGAGTTACTTTAATGAATATCTCAATACAATTATACAGATCCAAACCTAGATTAATAATATCATACGTTAATATCTTTATATAGTTTGGAATATTAGTTAGTTTCTCTATTCATATCTCTCCACTAATAATTTGCAATTCGTGACATTAATTTCCCAAAATAATATATGAATATTCTAATAATGTAAATATAAAAAATATGTTAATATGATTATTTTTTAGCATTTAAATTAGAAAACACTATTTTTACTAATATACTTCTTAAATTGCAAATAATATTTAAAGATATTTTTTGTAAAGAAGAATTTTTTTGTTGCCGCATTCTGTAAAGTGGGCGGCGGTGGTTACTAACCGTTAGGTTAGTAATCACCGCCTTGTGCTTGTCCACTTGTGTGACTAATTAAATTCTTATTTTTATTTCTGTAAGAGTGCAAAAAAATTTAATAATGTAAGTCTACCATATTAATCAAAGTAAAATGTACCAGGAACCCTGTATTTCTGGTAATGCCTGACCCTGGAAAAATTTATTGGAAGTAATCAAAGAGGGAGGGGGGAAATAAGGAAGGAACATAGAAAAATGAAATGTAGCAATATAATAAAATTCTATCACTTGATGCCGTTATTTTGTTTTTCGTAAAAGACACCGAATTTATACTAAGCGTGTCGATTTTGTTCTAAGCGCATCAAATTCGTACAATGCGCACTAAATTCGTACTAAGCGCACTATATTTTTACTTAATGTTTTAATTTTATATATCAGGCAATACAGGTGAGATATGTGCGGCTCATATTGCTCAACTGACTATTTTCCCTATATAAAGTTGCTAATTTAAATTTGGTTCCACTCGGAGGACGATCGTAAACTACTTGAAATATTTATTGTTTATTTACTATATCTTAACTTAAAATCTAATTATAGAAGAGACTGAACTATTTTAATGGCATGAAAGTAAATGCTCGTCTCATTATTGATTGAGGTTATTAAAATTTATAAAGATTTTCAAAAAGTTTTTACATTTTGAAATTCTTTCATCTACATCAGATAACAAAAACCGCTCGAAAAAGAAATTAGAAAAACTCTAAATAAACTCGAAAGTTGTAACTCTAGCATAAAACTAATTAAAAAAGGAATTTTGTTTTCTGTTTTGATTTCGAATTAGAGTTTTTTGAATTTGATAATAAATAAAAAACATTTCGTTGTACTTGAATGACTTTCTCGTGAATTGAACAAGTTTGGTCAAGTTTGGTCTAAGAAAAATTAAACATTTTTTTGTAATAAGTAGAGTAATTTGACCACTTCGGTTCTTATGCAGATGTATCTAACTTATCTCATAAACATAATAAATTGGTCGTGAATCAAAAAAAATTTTTGCTCTATATTAAAAATGATTCGAACGTAAAAGATTATGAAAAATACGTCCCAAGATCCCTCCCTTCTAGGTCTATTTTTAACGTCGTATCTCCTGCAGGCGCAGGAAGTTTTGCGTTTAAAATAGCTTTAAATGACACGCATTGAAAGTTTAGATATACTTTAATTCATTCCACTGTTAGGAAGTCAACAGAACGTTTAAAACAAAAAAAATTGAAATAATAGATTTAGTTTAATTATGTGTTATAATTGTTAAATTATATCCTTAAATTTACGATGTCCAAAGTGAAACTAGCAATTCGAGTGAGACCGTTTACCGAAAAGTTAGTACACAAAACAAACAACACATTTGAAACATAACATATATTTAATGAGTGATGTTGATTAATCCATGTTACAGTGAAATTAGGAACGAAGTATCTCATGAAGCCGTCGTCGATGTATTAGACGACCATACTGTTACTATTACAAACATTAAAGTATGTTCATTTTTTTATCATTTCCATAATTTTTATGATAAAATACATATATATTTTATTTTCTTCGATATTTTTGATGTCAGTATATGATTGAAGAATTGTGGATTGAAAAAAATGCCCATGTGCAAAAACATATCTTAGTTCTTTTTAATTTTAGATACCGATAGCTTTATCACTACATTATTTTAATAACTTTGAAGAAGAAGGCGATAGAAGGATTAGGGCTGCATAGCATTTTGAAGGCCTTTCGATGCCCCGATTCAGACTCTGAAGACGAAAATAGTGGACAAGTGAATCTTGTCTGTGTTATTTGTATTGGGCTGGTTTCACGTGTCGGAGAACCGACAAAGGCAGGAATAGTAAATGTTTAGCGTAGAGACCGCGTTATGGAAAATGTAGTGTCGAAAACTTTGTCTATAGTCTTTGACTATAACGCAGGCTTTCGACCATGACAATAACGTATATGCATTATAATTAGTTTTTAGAGTTTGTTGTATTAACCGTTTGGTGGTGATCAGAGTTATGAGTGGAAAGGATGGAGTTACAATAGAGTGGAATGATGAGTGTTGCAATGGACTTTTACAAGACCACTACGTTAAGGGATCTAAATATCTAATACCGGTCTTTCATTTGGTGCGGTGACCAAAATTGTATTTACTCGCTCTGTGCCACAACGATACAATTTTACAGCACAATTTTAATAAAAATTTTTGTTCGTATTTATTATATTTTTTTTTGTATTCGTGCAATATTATTGTATCTAAACATGAATGTTTGAACTCAGCACTGGGACATGTAAGGGCTGTAAGAATATACATTATATTAAAAAGTTTTCCAGGAAATTGATTAGGTCGTATTTGCACTATAGTATTTGTAAATTAATAATAGGCATGAGAGTTGAGATGTTTACAACATGGCAACGCAGTGAACAGTTAATAAACTTTAATAAATTCCTCTCCAAAAAATTTTTAATAAATTCCTATCCAGTATGTAGACATTATAATACTTTTTAAGGTCAGCGTGTCTGGCGCCGGGGATAGTCGTGAGCGCGTGAGGCGGTACAATGCGGACTACACTTTCAACAGCGCTTGTCCAGTTACACACAACGCTTATGCTTCCCAAGAAAAGGTAGAGAATTGGTTATTTTTACCTGATGATATATCTTAGAAATTAGAATAAGGCTCACTGTACGGGGAAGACCCCGACGTAACAAAGTTACTTAAAATAATAGGACTTTAACGAGATTTTTCTCTTGAAGATTTATTAATAAATAATGTGTAATATTTTTATCAAAAGCATCTTTTAGCATTGGTGATCATTTCACCATCAGGCGACCTGCGCGCTCGTTTCCTTGCTCTTCTATATTCTGTGCTATAACCACAGGTATAATGGTTATGGAACGCCTAATAGTTAAATGTGTATACAATGAATTTTAAATTTCATCTCTTAGTAACTTATGTTCACCTGGTATCTTAGTATTAAGATAAATTAAAAATATGTAATATTATTTTTTTTTATTCGTACACCCTTGGGCAGAGTGGTCATAGTCATAACTAGGTACATATACTATGTACAATGAATTTAAAATTGCATCTCTTGGTAACTTATGTTTCCCTAGTATCTTAGTATTGGAAAAAGGTAACAAATTTTAACTTATCTCCTGGCAGCTTATCTTCAATTGGTATTAATTAAAATTGAAATACATATTACTTATTTTTATTCGTATACTTTTTGGCGGAATGGTCATGGTTATAGATCGTCTCATCGGTTGTATACGTACAATGAATTTTAAATTCTTCTTCATGGTGAATAAATCATAAATATTATTGATATATTAAAGATTTTGTTTAAAATCAACGAGTTTTTTATTAAAAAAAATTAAAACTTTCACAACCGCAGAAAAAGAAACGATAGTTTTGTAATAGCACGTTAGACGATAAGGCGAACAAATAAAAAATAAATATATATAAATTGGTCAAGCCGTTATTGAGTTTTAGCGAGATTAACAAATAGCTCTCTATTTTTATATATGTAATATAGATATTAGATATACGGAGGAATAAATTATAATCTTGAAACGAATAAATCGTTGACAGCCTTTGAGAAATATGCAGGTTGTTTTAGAAAGTTCCCATATCGTACCGTATGATTGGAAAGGAGTTTCGTGAAAAACGCATCGTATCGGATCGGCACTTTTTCAGATGGCATATTTTAAAAACTTACATTATTGGTTTGGTATTGTTGTATTAGGTATTTGGAACTATTGGCCGGGAAGTACTGGATAGTTTGTCACGAGGGATGTCTGCATGCGTGCTCGCCTATGGACAAAGCGCAACCGGCAAGACGTACACTATGATTGGCACAGAAACCAAACCGGGACTGATACCAAGTCTATGTCGGGCCCTAGGACAGGAAACTCCGTGTGATATTACTATCAGGTATATTAAATTTTTTAATTAATTAGTTTAGTAATTTAAGAAAATTTATGGAGCCAAGGAAAATACTTAATAGAGCAAAATAATAGAGTACTTGTATATTAATAAAAGAGTGCAAATACAAATATATAGGCTCATTCCTATTTTGTGCTTTAGTGTGATACAAACGAATTATTTGTACTTTATTTACTGATGCATGTGGTGTTGAAACAATACAAAATGGTGATATTTTACTACGGTAACATTTTCTAAGATATTTCAGAAGCATAAAATATTATTGCAAACTGAGAGGCGTTTTCATTTTCTTGTCCCCGTTCTTCCTCATCCATTGGACCAAAATTTCGAGACTTTTAGAGAAGAATTGGAACTCTTACCCGAAAGCCGTCGTTTATTTTAAAATAAATTTAATTTTGTTTCGCTTGTACTCAAACCCATTTGGTTAAGGACTCGCGTCATATATTACAAGTAATTATTATATAATAAATTGTCGTTTCAACTGACTCAGTGGCGGGGCCCCCCACTCGCGGAGTCAATGGTCGCGGGTTCGATCCCCGCATCGGAATAAATATATGTATGGACTACAAATATTTATTCCGAGTCTGATAACTCCGTCAATCTGCATTAGACAAGTATGGGGGGTTAACATCCGTTCCTCCAGAAATGGAGAGACACGTGCTCAGCAGTGGGACATATATATGCTGTTAAAAAAAATGTCGTTCAATGACGACAATAGTGAAAATAAAATGTATATGTAGTTTAAATTGATAAGTACAAAGGGTAAAGACATACATACATACATATCGTCACGCCTGTCTCCCGTAGGGGTAGGCAGAGACCACAGATCTCCACCTACTACGATCTCGGCATACTTCTCTTGCTTCCTCCACACACATTATTCATATCCTCATGCAACCCGCCAGTTGAGGGTACTTTTGACCTGGCCTTTCTTAAAAAGTTCAGCAATTTGGTCAAGGTATGTTTTTCGAGGTCTTCCTCTTCCGAAAGTAAATTTCTTTTGCCAGTCGTCTTTCATTCATCCTCTCTATAAAGGCATTTAGGTTAAAGACATTCAATGTTTAGAGCGGCTAAAGTAAATGTATCGCTATACTACTACATACTATATATTGACTATTAAAATTTTTATTATTAAGATACTATTAATCTAGCTGGTTCAGTTATGTATGACCTTTGACATTAGGAATACATATGGATATTGGCTGCTGTAAGGTAAATTGTTTTCACAATAGTTATGCATTCAGTGAAGAAATAATGGTATGGCTACAGCACACGCGATATGTGAGCTACACCTATAGCATCGGCAATTTAACTGCTTCGATAAACCATCCGTTTCACACGTCAGCTTTACATCTACGATTAGTTACTTATTTTTAACCTTGTTTGATTCGTTTGTACTTGTCAGTATCTAGAAACTTCTACTGAAAACCGGACATTACTCGAAAGAATTAATAATGGCGACTAAACTCAAACTAGGCCAGGTCAGTTTTCAACCAGTTTGTGGATTTAAGATATTCCCAATTTTTTATACACTATCTAAAATATCGGGATTTTTTTCAGTAATTCACATAATTATCAATTTAAAAATATATAAGGAACTATCGTATAATATTAAATATATTAATATCGTATATATATTAAATATATTATTATTGTTACATTATAATATTGCAACCCTAATTAAAGACGGACACAATATTTACATTGTTGACGACCGATTGGCTCAGTGGCGGGGCCCTCCGCCCGCAGAGTCAATGGTCGCGGGTTCGATTCCCGCATCGGAATAAATATTTATATGGATTTTTAAATGTTTATTCCGAGTCTGGTAACCCCCCCCCAATCCGCATTTCCTTTCCTGCCCCTTCCTTTCTTCTCTATCCTTTCTCTTCCTCTCCGCCAATCCACGGTCTGCCGTGCCAATGGATGCGTGGCTAGGGGCGAGCCTAGTCGTAAGCGTGCCGATCGTCCCGGGGTCGGGCTCCCCCGGGGACTATGGTGCCTTACCTCAGCATGCAGGGCTCTGCTGGGGCTGACCTCTCCATCCTCCCTTGCGGCTCATGGGATTCACTAAAGACGAATTTAATATACCTAATTTGTTGAAAATGACGGCGACGTGGTTTGCCACCCGTCACGGCCTGATTCTCACGAGGGCGAAAAGCGACCAATGACGAGCCGTTTCGCTGCGATGAATGGCAGCGGATGGAGCTCTGTGGTCTCTGCCAACCCCTGCGGGGGATAGGCGTGAATATATATATATATATATATATATATATATATATATATATATATATATATATATATAAAAATATACAATATTTACATATAACGAAGACACACTGGACAATATTGGAAAATAAACGACGAAAATGTTTTGTGAATTAAACCACACTTCAATACTTTGGTTATGAATTGTACAAAACTATCGCAGCGATTATCTAAATTATTATTGTTTTTCATGTATTTGATAATTTTAGCGTGTAGCTCTCTAGTCATTCTCCATTTGATTAGATTTCAAATTACAAAAAGCTATAAGTGTTTCGTAACTGCTGTTAGGACCCTTTTTTATGGGCAGCTGTATTCGATTCAGGTGAAATAAAGTAATAAAGACACCACTGTTTAACGCCTCAAGGTCGTACAGTCACGCAAGACTTTAACACTCGCTTTATCTCTTCCAATATCTGTGTATATCCGGAGGACATTTCATAGACAAAAGTAACTTTTATAGATTGTAGGTTACAACCGTCGAAAAAATGCGTAAACTCCTTAATCTATCATAATAAATCTCTCATATCCTATCTTTCATTATTTGAGGCTCTGCAGTCGCGGATGGGTCTTGGCTTGGTCAAGTATTTGTTTATAGATCGGTCTGTTTTTAACCTTTTCTCTCCAACTGGTTTCTCCTAATGTTCTAAGATTTTTTCAACGCCGTCCAATCATGAGAGCTTGGGCCTGTCTGACTTTTGCGGCTAACTGGTTTACCCTCCAGGAAGCGCTTGGGTACTCTTGCCGCGTAATGGACGCTTATGACTTATTTGCTATTTCTCTCTTTCTGTTTCATTATTCACATCCTATCTTAGTATACTATCCAATCTTTTTTTTATATATTGAGACAATTTAAATGCTCAACTAATAATATACTTTTGGAATAATGTAATACAATGTAACAAATTAAATAGGTTAATGTATTATTTTTAGTGCTGGCTGTCAACAATTAAGTTTTTTTTTCATTGACACGTCGTGGCTGCTGCATTTTATATTAGCTTTTAAATTTGTTATGAGAGAGATAGGCAAATGAGCGAACGGGTCACGCCACCATCGCCGCTATCCTTAGACATCTGCACCACTAAGCGCAATACAAATGCACTACCTACTTTAGAAGAGTTTACTGGGAGGCAAAGAAAGAAAACGAAATATATTGGGTGTCCGGATTCCTACATTCTTTGCAATGAACGCGGTAATACAGAAAAATGCAATGTGCTGGTGTGGTATTTCCGTAGTCTAGGCGACCTATGAATACCTTTATTAAGATAGTTGACAAATTGGATTTCTCCATTTGTTCCAGCGGTAAACGTATTATATCGCTGGAACAAATGGAGTATAAGTTATTTTTTAGATACAATTTTTTTTTAATCAATCTGACCATTTGTTGTCGATTTTCCTTCGGGGAATCGATCTTCCGAATGGGAGGTAGATATAAAAAATGCAGATTTAAAATTATTCTTATAACTCAACTACAACAAAGAAATTCTAATTTGAATATTTCAAACGAGGGTTTAATCTTGCACAAAAATATTTAAAAATATAATTATGTAATCACTATGGCATTTATAATCTGTAAAATGTTAATCGCACATTAAAAATACACAAAAATTGAAAAATTGCAATTGTAACTTTTAACAGTTATAAAATAGATATTGTCGTAGGTATCATGAAAATTAGTTAAACAGATAGGATTCATATAACTTTGTATTGCATGTTCGACAGCCATTTACTTTTATGTAAATAGTTGTTAATTAGTTTTTACTTTTCCTCGTTTGTAAACAAATGATTTTTTTCTACAATGCGTTATTTTTTATAGTTTATTATTCAAATGACTATTATAACTTCAGTCAAGAAAGACAAACATAAGAAAGAAAATTTATATTATACTTTAAATATTTATAAAACCCTATATAATACAAGTTTATTATATATTATTGCCTTAGAAAATTAATAGCAAGTTTCGTGATGCTAAAGTGGACGCCGTGGGAGGATTCATAATCCATAATATGAAGAATCCAAAATCATTTAAATATTGCATTATAATTTCTGTACATTGTGTTATTTATTTACAAGTATTTTTTTAATTTCTGTTCATTGCTTTAGTAAGTACATGTATTGTTGCAGTAGGGTCAAGTATGACGTCAACATATGTCACGACTTATTTGAAATTATAAGAATTTTAACAATCTTTTTCGCCGAGTTACATCAGTGACGTTGAATTTTTTATTCATCCATATCATATTGTATTGTTTCTTCTTCTTCTTTATGGTCCTATGTCCCTTAAGTGGGGCAGAGGGCGTCCACAGAGCTTCTCCATTGCGATCGCTCTTAAGCGATGCGTTTCACCTCAGGCTACGTCAACCCGATGGATTTCATTTCTGCCGCTACGGCCTTTTTATTAAGGCTTTTTATTAAGGAAGTGAAGTGATATGAAATAAATGCGTGTATCGTGTCTTTTTAAGTTGACAACCAAAGTCTATGTGAGTTTTGGTAGAATGGTCACCATTTTATCAAGACGTATCGTGAAAAGCTGAATTTATATTTCTATATATTTTATATTCCTTTATTTTACACGTGCATAGTAGTAATCAAATAAAAAAAGAAGATGAAGAATTTTAACAATTTTATTTAAAAATTGAGGTAAACAAAAAAGTAAAATGTTCTGAAATAACGTTTGAAGTGGAAGGAACCCTAGATTTCTATAAGGGCTGCGTTGCTATGTAGCTGTCAGTCAGTATGGCTTCTGGCTTCTACGGATTATATGTGAATTCACTTTGGGGGTTCGGACGCGCCGCCCTTCTATTGGGGCGTGTAACTTTAATTTTAAAAACAGTTTTGATCGTTCTGTATTTCACATTAAATTAATCAGCTTTTCTGCAGATTTTAGAAAAAGGTAAGGTTTTTATTGTTGCATATTAATCTAAAGTTAAAAATATGTTCAAAAATTTGAATTTCCTAATAAAATAGATAATGTGCCCATCCAGTGTTGACAAGTTTTAGTGTTTCTTTTTAATTGTGGAATTCATAACTCTTTTAAAGCACATACATATACGGCGTAAAGTTCATATTTTTTTTCGCAATAAATCTATTCTATGTGAATTTATATGTTAAGAAAAACCTTCGTACTCCTTTTTGAGCAAATTGCATGCAGAAAAGGTGCAGACAAATAAGAAACAAGCATTTAAAGTTCAATATTTATTGAATTACGGTTGAGTTTCGACCTCTGGGCGGCTATTAGTTCTTAAAAATTTTGATATAAAGTAAACAATAGTGACAAGCGATTTATAAATAAATATATTTGCAATAAATTTATAATCGCATATTATGTAAAAATGGTTCCGTCCCTTAATTAAATTTAAATTTATATCTTTATGATTTTAGAAATTTTGTTTATTGCAGTGTGAGTAAAGGTTTTCCAGTATTGTAGGCATATTTCATCATTCGTAAGTCATCGCTCAGTCGAAGGTTTCTCAGCGTGCCCTTGCAGGTAACTACAAGCATATGTTGCATTTTTGAACGAACCGCACATATTATGGCAATATGATTGAATATCAAACATTTTTTTACATTAAAATGAAGATTAGCCCTATAAATTAACGTCCTTAGTGTCAATCTTATTATTGCTATTTTACAGATTAGGTTCTGATGAACGGTCAAGCATTGAGTAACTATCTGCGTCACTGGTTGCAAAATTACAGTTTATGATTAGTTTATTTTTTTATTCATTAACAAAATTCACAGCACTTGGATAACATAAAAAAAATCCATATCTTACTGCCAATAAAGAAAAATTCGGCAAGTCAATTTTATAATATGGCTTAGTAATATAACTTTGGAAAGATCAATATCACTTTCTTAGTAACGTATAATAAATGAGTAATTAATTTAAATGATTACTTAAATGTTTGGAATATTTTCAAACAAAATGAAGAGGCAACGGGGAGGAAGGTTATAATATGTACATACATACATATGTTGTTCTTGAAGCCGATTCAATTACGAAGACGTCTTACAGAAAAAAAGTTAACAGCGGTTTTAGTGCCTTTTTTATGAGAAAGCAACCTGGTAGAAAGCAATTAACGCCCATAGACATCGGCAAAACCAGAGGCATTACAGATTATTAGTCTCGTAACTTCTTTCCACGCACCACCAGTTTGCGCAATCAACTACCCTCAGCGGTCTTTCCGAACCGTTACGACATTGGAACTTTCAAAAAAGAAGCCTATACATACCTAAAAGGTCGGCAACGCTTCCGCGACTCAAGATTAGTTACCAGCCTTTAAGATATAAGTAGGCTTAACTCTTGAAGATTTGAATGTCGTATCGGTTAAGAATTACCGTCAAAGGCAGCTGGTTCCATAGAGTGGTGCGTTAAATATGAACCATCAACCAGATGGATTACATCTAAAATACCTAATGGAAAAACTTTGTCCAAGAAAAATTATGACAATATACGAATTATGGCTGGGAACTATAGCTCTTACTAATAAGCGAAATGGTCGTTTACGATGAGACACGTGCGAGATAAGTAGCTTGCTCAATAGAACGACCGACCATCAAGTGAATGTCGTAAGTACCTTATATATTTCAACATGAAAGTTTGAAAACATGATTCGCGTTGAATGTCGTATTTATTTCGTAAAACTTACTGTAGGGTTAACGTATGTATAGGGTCACGGTAATGAGAGACGCGGTTTTTGTTTGTTAGGTGTGCCCGTAAATAAGTTCAGTTAAATATACTCCATATAGGGAAGTCTTTCAACACGCTAGAATGACTACACTGTTACTTCACTAGTATAAGATATATTAGCGAAGTAACAGCGTAGCCATTCTTCTATTACGCATACATTGATAAATTCTCTTTAGCACGACACGCATAATTTTAAAAATACTACAATTTACATTTCATTCCAAAGCCGTTGTAAAGAGCTCTGGCTCATAAAAATCTGTTACTTAATTTACTTTTAGTTTAGCAGGAACAAGAAGATATTTTCTTGTTTCTACTAGGTCCTGTCTGTCTCTATTTACACATCCTGTCTTCATTTTGACCGGTTTCTGCATTTCTATTCCTCTTTATTTTATGATTGTCTGTATTAACAATAAGTACGAGTATCTAGCCAGCTTGTCTTTGGCTGACCTAGTGACGGTGGGTCAAGTCAAATTAACAAATTTTCTAAGAGTTTTAGCTGCGTAAGCTCTTTAGGTTTTGACGTCTATTTGCCCAGAAATTAGGAGATATCGTGACCTGCAGTAGGATATATGTATATGGTCTGTAAAAAATTTCATTGTCTTTCGTATGAATATTGCCATGAAAAAGAATGTTTCGTCAAATAATAAAAATCTGTGGTTATTAATTGATGAGCTTAAATTTCTCACAATGATTGCGATCAGTTTTTTTTTATTTCATTGTTCATAGTATTAAAATGTTAATAATAAAAACAACAATTGTTTTTAATACATAAATTTAATAAAAATGATAAAAAGGTTTTTAACAATGTGATGTTAAGATATAATTTTTTTTACTGTTATTTAATTACATTCCTTTGTTAATTAATTACAAATGTTTATATTTCCCGATATTGTATGACTGTAATTACTTGTTGTATGAATTTTAATTGATGTAATTTTTATTTTTTGTGACGACCTAATAATGGGCTCAGTGACAAAGTTAAATCTTTCGGAGTCAACGGTCGCGGGTCCGATTCCCCCATTGGGATAAATATACATTGTATGATCTGCCAATATAAGTTGAACAAATGTGGAGGGTTAATGTAGGGGTAATGGGTGGGTAATAGCCAGGCGCCGGAGGAGCCCCGGCAGAAGCAGTTCTTTAAGAGATCCCGGGACTCTTCCTTGGTGCCGATGGCGGCCGTCGTGGGGTTTTAGTCGGTAGACGCGCACGCGGAGTCCGACATAACTCGCCGTCCCCCCTAGGGCGGCAGGGTATCCGTAACGGATTTCCCCACGTAAAAAAAAAAAAAAAAAAAAAAAAAAAAAAAAAAAAAAAAAAAGGGGTAATGGGTGGGTGGCGTAGACGTGGTGTGCTACGCAGACGACACGCTGGTCGTCTCCAGCGGGGAAACCTTCGAGAGGGCCAAGGAGCTCGCCGAGCTTGGTACGTCGATCGTCGTCGCCAAGATCCGCGAGTTGGGACTACGGATAGCGCCCGATAAGACCGAGGCGCTATGGTTCCATAGGCTGCCTCGAGGCAAGGAACCTCTCGACTCGCGCGTCCGTGTGGGTGAGCACGAGGTCACAGTGAGATGGTACATGAAGTACCAAGGCCTCACTCTGGACAGCCGCTGGGGCTTCGAAGAGCACTTCGTGCGCATAATTCCCCGAATCGAGAAGGTAGTGGGTGCCATGCACAGACTGCTGCCTAATCTCGGGGGACCGAGTGAGGAGGTTCGTCGCCTCTACGCCGGAGTCGTGCGGTCCGTAGCCTTGTACGGAGCGCCTGTGTGGGCGCGAAGGCTGGCCATCCGACGATGTTAAACGAAGATCTACAGCGTCCAGCATAGGATGGCAATACGGATCGTACGAGGATATCGGACCGTATCATTCGAGGCGACGACAACCCTAGCTAGCTTCCCGCCCTTAGACATCCTGGCGGATATGCATGCGAGGGTGTACGATCGGATTCGTAGCATCCGCCAGTGCGGTAGACGCGCGCCAGAGGCGTACGAAGTGATAAAAAGGCGGGAGCGTCAGAACGCATTCGCGACGTGGGGCGCTCGGCTCTCTGAAGAGCATGTGGCGCGCAAACGCGTCGTCGGAGCGATCCTGCCGCTCTTCGATGCTGAGCGGGGATACGGCGTGGAGGGCCGTAGCTACCTTCTGCGAGACCGTCATGTCCCAGAAGGAGGTTGCCGAGCGGGATCGCGAGAGAGCGGATCCCGCCCGTAGACGGCGCCAGCGCGGTCCCTGCGCGCCTGATCGCGGCCCTGCAGTAGTTGGTGTTCCCCCACCGTAAGCGGGGCCTTTGAGGTCGTGGGCACTCGGGGGTGGGGGCCCTCAGTGCTTATCAAGCGACCTTAAGGAAGACGGTGGTTCCCTATGGCAGGAATAACCGGTTAAGCACCGCGACACCGCGAGGGTGTCGGGGGTAGCGAACTCACGCAACCCTCGAGACGGACTTAGTGAGCCAGGCGCCGGAGGAGCCCCGGCAGAAGCAGTTCTTTAAGAGATCCCGGGACTCTTCCTTGGTGCCGATGGCGGCCGTCGTGGGGTTTTAGTCGGCAGACGCGCACGCGTAGTCCGACATAACTCGCCGTCCCCCCTAGGGCGGCAGGGTATCCGTAAAAAAAAGGGGGTAATGGGTGGGAGGGTACATTGAGTAAAGGAAATAAAATAATAAGTAAAGCAAATAAAAAATAATTACGAAACAGCATAATTAACTAGTTCCAACCATTGTTTACATAAATAGTGAAAATGTTTGGACTGACGATAACCGGTGATGTACTCTTGATTAAACTTTTATTTTCCGTAAAATAGGCGATAGTTATGCTATATATAATGTATGTTTATATATTAAACAAATGAAAGTATGAGAAGTTTATTTTTTAATATATTATTAATAAATAACGATATCCGAGTAGTACGCAAATGAGTCCGTATTTTAGAACAGTCTGGTTCGTAACCTGCTACAATATTTCATAGGTCTTTTAATATCTTTACTGCCTAAATACATAATATGTTTTGTGGCAGCTTCCTTGAGATATACAATGAGCGTGTGCATGATTTACTGGTGAATGATTTGGCGCCAGTATCCAATACCTGTCACTCTCTACCACGTCGTCGGGGTAACCAGCGCAAGAATTTACGTGTCAGGGAACATCCTTCCAAGGGACCGTACGTACAGAGTAAGTTCATTCTATATTTCTTTAGTTTAATATATATATATATATATATATATATATATATATATATATATATATATATATATATATATATATATATATATATATATATATATATATATATATATATATATATATATATATATATATATATATATATATATATATATATAATCATTCAAGTTTGCTCATGGGCTTAGTCCGTCACTGGGTAGATTGTTTTTAATTATCACTGAGATGCTGCATTCTACTGGTATTTTTTTCTATACAACCCTCGTACGATAAATACGATGAGAAATCGAGTGGCTTTATTCTATGTTGGGAACAACTCACCTGTTAATAATCCAGGGAACAAGTCTTACCTCTTAATAATCCAATATTAACAAACTACAATAGATCTACGTCGCGTAGCGGTTCACGACGTGGACACCCTTCTGTCGGTGATAGCAGAAGGAACACGGCGTAGACGCACGGCAGCCACACGACGTAACTGTTCGTCTTCGAGGTCACACGCTTTATTGGAATTAGTAACTCCAAATGCCACTCTACACCTCGCTGACCTAGCTGGCAGGTAAAACTTTTAACGTGTTTGTTTAAAGGGGTAGGAAAGCAAACGGCACGGATGTCACCTGATAAAAAGCTGGCAACGCCATCCACATTTATCCATATATCGCTTGAAATACCATACGCATATTTTTATGGGATAGGCAGGCAAATGAGCAAGCGTATCACTTAATGGAAAGCCACCCATAGACATTTGCAACAACAGAGGCATCACAGTTGCGTTGCCGGTCTTTCAGATATGAGTAGGTTAGTTTTTTGAAGGTTTCAATGTCGTATCGGTTCCGAAATACCGCCGAAGGTAGGTACTTCCATAGAGTGGTGGTGCGTGGAATGAAGTTTCAGCATTCTTTTTCTGGTCTTTCAGAAATATGCTTCTGAAGATTCCAATGTATAGATTTATATACATAAGTAAATAGTTACGTAAGAAAAATAGTTACGAGAAAAAGCACCATAGTAAATTTCCCGGTTCATTTCCCACATCGGGAAATTTATCAAGCACAACGGTATCCTAACATTTTCAGGTTGGCATAAGTAAACCAATTAATAATTTAATTAAACATTTAAAGTTATCGTTTTGTATTCTCAAAAGAGTACCAATGCAATGGATATGCATGTTTGTCTTTATTGTATCTATATACATGTATTTTAGTGAAAAAGCCAATTGGGAAGGCTGCGGTGGTGGCAGGCAGAAGGAAGGGGCCAACATAAACAAATCTTTAGTTGCCTTGAGTAACGTAATATCAGCACTTGGTAAGTAGTATAGGGGAGCCGTACTAATACGGAGACCCAGGATTTTACGGGGCTACTTCTTCAAATTAAACTCTTTCATATATCATTACTTTATTCTTGCAATCTCATATACATACATCACTCATTAGCATGCTATTTATTGGTGCACGAAAGAGCAAAATCCATTAAATCATAATCAGTCATCCGACAATAAACAATTATTTCATTGTTTCAAATTTTAAAATTACGAATGTTAAAAAAGTAATATAATCTGTGTTTTGAAATTTCAAACTAATTGTAATATTACATGCTGCTATTACTACAGTATGTTGCTGACGCGTCTCACAAAACTTTATCTACCCATGAAACGTCCAACGCACATAAATACAATCGGGTATATACAATGTGTTGGCGTAATGCGTGTACGTCGGCAGTTGCGCACGCATTAACTGTTTAAAGTACGACTATAGCTATAGATATATTTTAAGCATTAGCATGATGCTGACGCGAACCCATAGATTTTTTCCCTACCCAGAGTCGTGTAACGCAGCTATAGAAGTTTTCACTTCAAAAATTATATATTATATTCAATAAATAGGTTTGTATAAATCAAAAATTATATATTATATTCAATAAATAGGTTTGTATAAATTAGTGGTATATTTATCAATGTATCACTACAGTAGTCTTAGTTAGTTTTAATTAGTTTTGATATCTTGTGAATCGTATTTACTTTGAAGCTATTTCCTAGTTTTTAAACATCACTTATTCTCAAGATCAAATGAAAATTTATAAAAAGTCAAAGTCATTAGTTAAAATACTTCTTATGAAATCGACCACAGTGTTTCATGATTTGATAGAATTTAATTTTTTATGTAATTATGAAATTGGTTAACCTCCATCATATTATTTATCTAATTAAAAGAATAAAAAACTGAGAATATTTTTACACACATCATTTTCGAAGCGACTCGACAGTGTTTTAGGAAAAAAAAAACTTTTATTTTGTTTTTACCTATTTGGGCTTTTTATTTGCCGTTAGTACTCACCGAAATTTTATGTCTTTGTCATGCCATTTGAAAAAATTAAAGAAAATTATTTTTTTTTTCAAGTCAATGGGGGGACGGGTCGCTGTAGATTCGTTCCCTACCGCGACTCCGCTCTGACTTGGCTGCTAAAGGACTGTTTCACTGGTGGCGCTAACATATTTATTATAGCCAGTAAGTATATGGATTCAGCATTAAAAATAAGTTGCAAGCTGCAGTGATTCTTTAAGAGGAAGAATAATGCACATGAGGTACGCAAAGAAACAAGCGGGTTACCTGATATAAAATAATCCCCTGAAATCTGTAATAAGGAAACTTCAGATGCGTTGCCTTCCTTAGGGTATAGATGTTCATAATGGGAGGTAAAGGACGAGTTTATTGGAGGGATAGAAGAATTAATGACGGGAAGAAAGAAGTAAAGGAAAGGAAAAGAGTTTAGTTTTCTTTTTTAGATTTTAGTTTGGTTAAGTAACTTTTTCCCTTTTTTGCAAGCAGGGGCATTCACCATATGGCATATTCTTTTCTGTGCTGTACAGAAGCAACTAGCTTATAAAATGATTATTTATAATACATAAGAGCGTCTTTTGTATACCCATAGTATATAAAATTTGGTAGTGGTAGAGCCACGCTGCAGACGAATACTTTGTCAAAAATGGCATATATTTGTCTGTAGCATGAATGGGCCGGTTCACTCGGGGAAGTACCGCACTCCCGCAGAAAACCGGCGTCTTAGTGGTAGCTTAGCTATCGCGCTTCGTACGGTGAGCGGTGAGTTCCGGAGGCCCGTCACCCTCGCCCTCCCCACTCGCCCTCCCTCTCCCATAATAATACTTTCCTATAGGTCGGCAACGCTTACGCACTGCCTATGGCGCTGTGGATGTCTATGGGTGGCGTTGATTACTTTCCATCAGGTGATACGCCTGCTCGTTTGCTTTCTTATCCCATAAAAAAATAAAAGGCGCTCTTATCGCTTATAGCGATTTCATTCTGACAACCGTTTATTATAAAGGTTTATACACGATGTGTTCCACAGAGCAATGTTCATAGTGTCAGCCAAATCTGACAAAATAATTTAATTGTACTGTTGGATATTCTCATCAATTAATGGCTATAATCTATTCTTTAATTTTCATTTAAGAAAATGTTAAGCTTAGCCCACATGAACATTAAATAAGGCTTTCTTAATGACAGTCGTTATATGTGGAAAGTCAGAATTTTTTTTTACTTGGCTAAGATCCGCGACAAGTAAACAAAAGTAGAAAAAATAATAATGTGTGTTTTTATTGGGGGAAATAGGTTTCCAGGGAACTTAAAGTAAATCTTAGCTCAAAACGGCCGTCAATAATTTTCCACATCCCAACCATTATCGCCAACACCAAACACACACCACCAATCTTCCACAATGTACACGACACCTGTTTCATCTCACCGCGAGGCATCATCAGGTATAATAGACTCTACGGAAGATAACCGTTAAGTGTTTAACGGTTCTCTTCCGTAAAGTCCTAAGTTCAAGTCCTAAGTACAAGTCAAGTGTACGAAGTTGGTGACGGCCGTGTTTCGGTAAGATTTACTTTAAGTTCACTGCAAATCCACTTCCTCCAGTAAAAATCACACATTATTACTTTTTTTACTTTTGTTTGTTTATCGCGGATGTAAGCCAAGTAAAAATTCTAACTGTCCACATAGTAATGGATTTCCGCAAAGTAACGCCTGACTTTATTAATCATCGACAGTGTTTACGAGAACGGCTGTGATCAATGAGTTATAAAATTAACGTTTAATTACATCAGCTGTGTCGCCAAGTGCAGCCTGTTACGGAGAGTCAGCGTCTACCCTCCGCTGGACTGCGCAGGCGCGGCAGCTTACACCGAGAACGAGAAACCCTGTGGGCGGTGTAACCTCACGCGCTGCCTTGCACGCTCAACTCAATCAGCTGATATCGGAACTCGCCAAGCACCATATACAATATGTAAATTCTTTTTACACTACTTCCATCAGAATACCATTATTAGTGGTGTGTCTTTCACCGCTAGTGAAGGATATTTCTTTCCAATAAACAACTACTTATGTCCGACTAGGCCATTCTTAAGTGTGGTGATAACAACATCAAATCTTATTACGATTAAAAATGATTGATTGGCGAACAAAATGGTCCAGCGGCTAAATATTTGCTTTCTAAGCTAAGTGTAGTGGGTTCGATTCTCGCATCGCGATAAATGTGTGTAACGCCTACAAATATTTGCCTGAGTCTGAATATTTGTCCTCCTTTCTTTGACTTTCACTACATGGGCATCCTAGTATGTGTATAAGCGTAAAGAGTTTTATTTTGTTTTTATTAATAATTTAAATATTGTGTGAAAATGATCAATTTTGCATAGTCTTCTATATTTCATATAACATAACGTATTATATCATAATGTTTTACAGTATTATGTTTTTCAGATACCGGAAAGCGGGAATATAATATACGATGAGAGACATTGGAATTTAGGAATAAACAAAAGTTTATCAACAGCAAAAATAGGTAACATAATGAATAAATTTAACCCAAAGGCTGATGAAATTCATAATACAGAGACACGTAGTGTTAGTTCAGATGTTATAAATACGATAGACGTGGCTACAGAAATCCATAATGAAGTAGATAAGTTATTTGGGCAAACTTTAGAAAGAACCAAAAGTGGCAGTGATTTAGAAGTTATTGCCCCAATGCGACACAATAGGCGACAATATCGATCACAAGAAGTTTTACCTGTTGATACAACGATAAACAAAGGTATTCGCCGCTTGTCTGATGCATCAGAAAATCTAAGTGAAATACCATCAAGTGGTGTACATTGTTCGGATTCCGTAAAATCTTCGCATGTTCCGATATTGTACGATAATCAAAGGGCGGAGATAGTTGCTTCTGTGACAGATAGATTATATTCTAAATTTAAGAAAGATGGTACAGCTCCTAAAACGGACTCAGCAGTTGAGAAAAAACTAGTTCAACCTTTAAGCGAACTTCGAATATGTACAAATGCACGTCAGCGTCTTGTCGAATTAAGTCAGAGAGCACTTAGAAATAAAAGAAGAATAGGGATACCAGCGCATACCCAAACAAGAAAACAAGTTACTTTAGTTAAAGAAAAAGGAATTGACGTTCAAACAGATCTAGGACCATTCGTTATACAAAATAATAATTCGCAAACACTTTATCATGATGTTAGTACTGAAACAGTGCCAATGATACCAAGGCTTAAGGAAATAGCTATCGGTGATGGATCATTAAATTTTAATGATAGATCTACTACAATGGAAGTCAAAAAAATTTATAAAAGATCATGTAGTATGATGACCGATATATTACAAAAAAGGGATATTTATACTCAAACTCAAGTAATCCCAACTACTAGAAAGAAACAACGAGTTCCAATGCAACCTAAATTACATAAAAAAATTGATAGGAGACAAAAAAGTAGCGATTGTGTAACACCACCAGTAATTAATATAAATATTTCGCCTTTTTATTCCTTGGATTCTGAATCGGTAAGTTCTGACGAAAACTTTGAAAAAAAAGATTTGCCACATACATTATCAAATTTCTTGACACCTCCTGACTTATTGACAAACCATAGGAATACAGATAATAAGCTAGAGAATCCCAAAAGTGACGGAAATAATTGCTCCAAAGATTTATGTAATGAAAAAAATATTGAAATCAATAGAACATTGACTCCGCCTTTACTGGAAACAAAAGCTAGTAAAGATTTTTCGGATACAGAAGATTATATATTACCACGGGTGACTATTGGTTCCACTGAGATTTCTGACCGTAATGATTATAAGAATTTAATTTTGGGCCGTAACAAAGACTTATATCCGTACAATATTGTTGTTTCACCAGTTAGAGATAAAGGAGATGGGAAGAAATCAATTAAATTTCAAGATAACGATATATCGATTACGGAGAGTGATAGTGAGGCATGGGAGAAGAAACGAGACTGTTGTTCATGTGAAAAGTTTTTTTATAATAGTGGAAATGAGATAAGAAATTTAACGGAGGAGGTTTCTGACACATCTGATTATAGTAAAGTGAATTCAGATATATTTGTATGGAAAAATATTAATAAGGATAAAAGTGATAAATCTTCCAAAAATTTGAACAGACAGACAGCTTATACAAATAAGTTTTTTTTAAAAAGTGCAAAATCTAAGGATCACGAAGATGTTTTTGGTTTTAAGAATAATGATAGAGATGCATTGTCATTACAAAAATGTAATGAGAGCAGACTAATGGATAAAACACATTCTGGTGTATTCAGTGAAAGACCATTTTCTGCTATCAAATATAATAATAATTTCGTCGAATCTAATGCATTACAACAAATAGAGTGTAAACTAGAGGAATCGTGCAACAGTCTTGACAGATCGGTAAATAAATATCAATTATATTTGGCCAAATATAGTAAAGGGAATGATATTGATAATGAGAACGAAATACACATTCGAAGTCCTACATAGTATTTGAGGTATTTAGTTAAATTAAGAAGAGAGGCCGTAAACGGAGCGTGTGTTACCACGGATAGTACTGAAACATTTTCCTCAAGTTAACTTTAATCAAATGAAAAGTATAGAACTGATGTAAAAATCTGATGTAATAACATTCTACTAGATAAGATTATGAACATAATCTACCATTCTTTTTACATAATAAATATTTTAAAAAGCAGCTACATTGTATAGGTTAAATTAGGATACAATTGACAAATTGCTAGAAAGACTGGAGAGCCGCAGAAACGAAAATTATCAGTTCACCAAAAAAATAAATAATAATAAGAAATAACAATTACTGGTGATTAAGAAAATTAATGTTTCCTGACTTTTTCAACTACTCTGTAACAATTTTTACCTGTCATGTCTCATGATATGATCCAGGTAAATAACTTTTCTACTTTTGATGGTCTGCGAAATGTTTTGGCTTTCGAATCTCCCTTACTTCAGTCCAGCTAAAAGTGAGCATCTATCGACAAGCATAGATTTGGAATGTGTCTACGTTGGAATCCTAAAAAAAAACAAGCCTACACATATCTTATCAGCCGGCAATGCTTTTACAATGTCTATAGTGGTGACATAGTGTTTATATTTTAGGTGACGTTGATTACTTTTTTTCAGGCGACACACTTGCTCGTTTGCCTTCATAACCCATTAAAAATGATTGCTTATAAATATTATAAAAGTAAATTTGTTAAATCGTGTCATTTGTATTAAAATATCAATTGTAGTCTTTATTAAGTGTATCGTGTAAAAAATGTAGCGTAACATTGCGTATAATAAAAAACTTTTATGCAAATTATAAAGGTCGTCTAATTTTTACTCTATACAAAAACAAAAGTATTGTTACTTCTCTGTCTACTACAACGTTTGCTAAAATGTGGTGTTGAGATAATTTTGTCGTGTACCTACATACATATACAGGTTGTCCCAGAACTCAACGTCAAGTCGAAACGGGGTGACAGGATTGATTGTAACCATCATGAGAAAAATCAGAAAAAAATATATCTGAAGATCTTAAAATTAAGAACCTACCAAGAGCTTGTGCGAATAAAAAACATTTTAACTGAGTAAAATGGGTTAGCAAAAATCGGGTTACTTGAGGTTTTTATTTTTTTACTCGTGTTTTTTTTAGTATGAAATTAACAAGTATTGTACCATTTTACAATCCTGACTAAATGTGCCAACGTTTAATGGCACTTGCCAAGGCACTCTAGTACTTTTTTGTTAAAGGAGGGCCTTTCAAAGTCGACAAATTTTGAACATTTTAAATTCATTGTTTAACAAATAGTCTTAATTCTAGGAAACTTGGGGCAATTGTATCATTATTTTTTACTGTGATTCTAGAAATATTATTTAGGGTTATGGTTCCAAAGTTTAAATGAACAAAAATAATAAAAATTAACCACAATAACCGAAAAGTGGTTACAATTTAACCAAATTTCTAGGTTTTTCTTAAAGGCCCATAATATTTGACTTGCATGGGATAGATTTTTTTCTGATTTTTCTCATTATAGTTACAATCAATCCTGTCACCCCGTTTCGGCGTTGAGTTCTGGGACACTCTGTATACTTGTTCATCGCATTTATGTGCCAATGTGCTAATACTCAACGCTATTTGACTGTTAGGTTAGTGTGCAAATAATTGCCTACGTAAATGAAGTAATAAAAAAATTAGAACTTTAAACTTTTAGAGATTTAACTAAATAGATGTTTTAATAAAAAAAAAAACATACGACATCATAATGTAAAATCTAGTTTCCAATTTTTATTTTTCTTTGCTTGCATAATCTCAGTAACAGCAGAAACGGTTCTGTGACTAGTGAAAAAAAGAACATTACGGTCCATTTTTTTATTTGTAAAAAAGCATTTCATTTCGGTTAAATTTGTAATTAAACCTGAAACCAATTTCTCCGAAAGCTGACCACCGATTTTATCAACAAATAAAGGAACGAATAAACATAATTTCACAACAAGTAAAGAAAATTCAAAGCATGGGAACATTTCTGTCTTTAATGCCTTTAAATAATGTTAAGTAAGCAATTTCGACGGCGTGTGTTGGTAAAGCGTCATTTGGTGTGGTACTGTTCGCGGTTAATACATGTGCGAATATATGTCGACTAGAGCATTAAATTGATTTAACGATTTAAAATATTGCGAAAAGTAGTAGAATTAAAAAAAAAATGCAAATCTTCAAGGGACAATTATTATTTTACGATTTTATTTTCTTACCGCTTTTATTTATTATAATAATTTACTTATGGTATAAATATCAATATACATATTGGTCGCGAAAGGGTGTAAACGGCCCTAAACCTGTGATACCTTTCGGTAACGTTAAGGATGTAATCACAAGGAGGACGCAGTTTTTTCAACCTTATTGTGACAGTTATTTTAATTATAAACATTTACCTTACGTCGGACTGTATTGTTTTCACCGGCCAGTGTTAAGTGTGAACGATCCCGAATTGATAAGACGTATATTGATAAAAGATTTTGATTATTTTCAATCGCACGGCATTTTTTCTGGAGGAGTTGGCGACCCTCTGGCAGGTCACCTTTTCAATTTACATGGCAAAGCCTGGACAAGTTTGCGATTCAAATTGTCACCGTCGTTTTCTCCCTTCAAGTTGAAAAGCATGTATCCTTTTGTGGAAAGTATAGCAAATGAGGCCTGTAAATATGCGGAGTTACTTCTCTCAAAAGGAGAGACGATTAATTTTACGTCATTTTACGAGAAATACACCATGGAGATTGTTGGTAGCGTTGGTTTTGGAGTCACATGTAATACTTTAAAGACTCAAGATTCAGAATTTTGTATGCGTGGAAAGGAATATTTTGAACCGAAATCTTTATATTGGTAAGTTGAAACATGTTTTTTTATACGTTTTGAAAATTTGATAACAATGATATAAAGTTTAATAATTTTTTTTACCTATAATGATAGTATCCTCTGTCTTCACGTTGTAAAATGCGTATTGTAAAATGTATCACGAGCTGATTAGATGTATGTGACAAATTTGTTCGGGAGATAATTTTGTCAGTCGTCAAATATTGATGCATATTTGACACTTAAATGTTTTTTTGGTTCTGGTGGTAACTTTTCATTTTGCAGTTTAGTACGTCTTCGCCTTTTGCGTCGATATAATAAGAAATAATGGGAGTAGTATAAAAATATATATTACAGAAACTATTGTTTCTATAGAGTTACTTTTCAAGGTGTCACGGCCAATGTTGTTTTAAATAACGCTAGCCGGTTTAGATGGCCGATAAACTGACTGGTTAGCTATCGGAGCCAAGGATTCTGCATTGCAATTTCAAAATTGTTCCATCAGAAAAGAATTGTTTTCAATGTGTGGATGAATTTGATGAGTTTTTTGTTTATTTATGAGATAGGAAGGCAAACGAGCAGGCGTGTCACCCCACCCCAACGCCCCCCATAGACATCCGCAGTGCCGTAGACAGTGCAGAAGCGTTGCAGGGCAAATAGTTTACATGTCTTAGGTATTATATGGAAATTCTTCTTAGTTGAATCCAGAGTTAATTTAGTTATATTGGGAAAGAGAGAACTTTTAAAAGGAATTTCTAGTTTTCGGCATATACTAAAGGTCCATAATTATTATTATTATAGTCTGTTAATTTTTTATATTATTATTTTGCTGTTTCTAGAATTCGTATTTTACTTTCCAACTACATTAATACTGCTTGTTGAATCCTAAATACGATGTAAATCGTAGACGCAAGCCTGATCAATTGAGTAATTGCTATTTACTATTATCGTTACTTCAATGGCTGAATCCTAAACACGACGTAAATCGTAGATACAAGCCTTTCAATTGAGTTATTGTTAATTACAATATTATTATTGTTAGTTCAAAGACTGAATCCTAAACACGACGTAAATCGTAAATCCAAGACTTACCAATTGAGTTATTGCTAATTATTATTATCGTTATTTCAAATTGAGTATCAAACTTATTGAATACGCAATAATAAATTGATTTTTTTGCAGGACATTTGTTCGCTCGTTAGCATTTATAGCTCCGGACTTTTTCAACAAGTTAAAAATTAAAAGGATCAATCCTGATATAGTAAACTTCTTCTATAGCCTGGTCGAACAAACTGTTAATTACAGGCAGAAAAACTCGTACAAACGAAATGATTTTCTTCAGACGCTTATTGATTTGAAGGAAAATAAATCTACAGAAAATAAAGGTATCTAAAATATATACACAAAGTTCGTATATAAGTAGCTTTTGAACGTTAAATATAAGTTTATGAGTATACTTCTATTTTATCAATTCTTCTAAATGAAATTTGATTATATTTTCCCAATAAAAATTCCATCTTTTTAGCTGGATTCTTAATCAATAATGATTTTCTATAAAGTTGACTATAATGTTTAATTTTGTATTTTATATTTTCTTATGAGTCTTGGAGTGTGGAAGATTACTATAGGTCGAAAATACTAAATGTATAAATTTTCTGAACTTACTTAAATATTATCTTAATTATTTATCATTTCTAGCCCAACCTCTGTGGATGTGATCTAAAGATTAATGAAAATTACTTTTTTGGTGTAAAGCCACAACATATATAATAAAATAATTAAAATTTTCTATTATGTTTTTGTAAAAATTTTAAAATTTAAAGAAATGTTTTTGCCTGTAATATAAATGTCCCACACATCCAGAGAAAATAGACCAAAGTGACGAAATGGAAAGGTATTCTCTTGTAGAACACTGATTTTTTATTTTTCCTTATTAATTATCCATATGAATGTTAACTAAGCCAAATTTCTAAGTGCGTAATGTACTTAAAAACAGTTTATTTTTCAACAAGTCGAATTCTGAAGATACTGATGTTTTCAGGTGTAAATGAAATACAAACAGATAATTTCTCTTTAAGTGATTTAGTATCAAACACGATGTTGTATATGTTTGCTGGATATGAAACGTCTGCAACCACCGGCCACCTAGCAGGATATGAACTAGCTCTTAATCCTCACGTCCAGACCAAGGCTCGGGAGGAGATACGCAGAGTTTTGGCCAAGTACAATGGAGAGTGTTCGTATGAAGCCCAAAATGAAATGGTCTATATGAATATGATTCTCGACGGTAAGTTATTATTATAATACACGAGTTTCAATATTTACTCCGCTGGCTTTGTTTTTTTATGGGATAAGAAGGCAAACGAGCAAGCATGTCACCTGATCGAAAGCAATCAACGCTGCCCATAGACATTTGCAAAAGCGTTTCTGGCCTTTAAGAAACATGTTAATGTGTTTTTTGAAGTTTCCTATGTCAGTTAAGTAAGTTCCAAACACCGCTGGCAATATATATATATATATATATATATATATTATATATATATATATATATATATATATATATATATATATATATATATATATATATATATAGATAATTGGGTGATAGAACGCTAACCTTTTCCATTACAGCAGAAAATGTGTATTTCATTTGGAGATTTTTTATAATGGAATAGATAGGCAAATGAGCCAGGGAGTCACTTGATGGTAAGCAATCAGTAACGCTTTGAACGCTTGAGAATAGAATCGCAAGGAAAGACGATTTAATGGGAGGGGGAAAAAGGGAAAGGAAAGAAATTGAGTTTTCAGAGCTCTGTACTCACCGTACCGAACACGGAAACACACTAAAATTAGAAAAGCCAATATGTTACTACATACTTTTTTTTAATAGAAACAATGAGGAAATATCCGCCGATGCGAGCGTTGTTCCGACGGTGCACCAAAGAGTACCAAATACCGAACAGCGATGTGGTCATCGATGAGGGAACTCTTGTCTTCATTCCCAACCACGCCATACAAATGGATCCTGAAATTTTCCCCGATCCGGAGATCTTCAACCCAGAAAGATTTTCACCAGAGAAGAAGACGAAAATGCATCCGTGTCATTGGATGCCTTTTGGCGAAGGTCCAAGAAAATGCTTGGGTAAATAAACAAAATATTTTTTACAACATACATATATATGAGTTCGTACATATATATGAGATGTCTGTTTCCATAGGTATTGCCATATATCATTGCCGGGCACAGGGCTTCCTTATTTCTAAAGGAAGGGACAAACTCAAGGTGAAGCATCCTAGTCCTAATCGGATTGGTGGGATATCCAGGCTCCGAATAAATAGCTGTAGGTCATACATATATTTTTTACATCGATACAGGAATTAAACAAATTGTTTAATTCCTGCATCGGTGTAAATATCATCATTTCTACAATATAAGTAAATACAATCATTGACTCCAAAAGTGGATTTCCATTTCCATTTTTATATAATAGAATAAACTGTAAAAAAGGTCCTAAGAAATATTTTTGTACAAGGCACAAATGGTGGAATATGTCAGTTCTTTGTAAAACATTTTATTATATACTAGCTGCTCGCCCTGGCTCTGGTGGTGGAAAGAACAGCATGAAGCACAAAAATAAAGATTTTGTTTTTGTAATACAAAAGAAACGGTATTGAATATCAATCTATCAATACTGACATTTATTTTGTTAATCATTCCTTCTTTTGTTAATCATAGTAATGGCATCGGAATGATGACGGACAAAAGAAAAATAGTTTTTTTTACGTCCTTCCGTACATTTGCAAATAATCTTTTATAAAAACCTTGTCCTGATAATAACAAAAAAGATTATTTAATTTGGTGCAGTCATTCGGAAATTATGCGCGTATATACATTTTGGAGATTCATTTTTATTTATATAGATAAGTATTTATGAATAGATGTAAACATTCAAAGAATTTTTTAGGTCTACGTCAAGGATACATCCAGTCCAAGTTGGCATTAGTAAAATTATTGGACAAATATGAACTATTGTTGGACAACCGCACGCGAGTACCTCTGAAGATCAAGGCCTCCTCTTTGGCATGTGCCGCTGACGGCGAGATTTGGCTTAAACTTAGAAAATTCGAAGAATGAATGAAAACACTTGTATTGCTTTACACGCGATTTGTTCTTGAGCCTATCAAGAACAAATCGCGTGTAAAGCAAGAAAAGTGTGTGTGCTAAGAAAGAAACATACATTTGTACATACATATCGTCACGCCTGTTTCCCGTAGGGATATGTACAGACCACAGATCTTCGTCTGCTACTATCTCGGCATACTTTCTTTGCTTCCTCCACACTCATCACTTTCCTCACGAAAGCTCGCCGCTTAAGGGTATTCTTGACTTGGCCTTTCCAAAAAACTTCGGCAATTTAGTCAAGGTATGCTTTCCTTGGCATTTCCCTATCGACCCTTTCATCCACATCCGCAACGTAAATTTCTTTTGTCAGTCGTCTTTCATCTATCCTCTCTATGTGCCCAATCCATCTAAGCATCCCTTTCTTAACTTTTGTCACGACATCTTCTTTTACTCCACATCGCTCTCTTACGTCTTTATTCTTTATTCTATCATTCAAAGAAATTCATTTTTGAAAGAATTTAAAGTAAAGTAATCATCCTTTGTTGTTTGTATGTTTAAAATTCATGTATCATAGAAATGACCTGAGTGTATTATTCTAAATTAAAGCAACAAGAGAAAACCCTTGAATATACCCGCTTTAAATTGTTTTTATCATCATTGCAAATAATAAATAAACAAGTACTGTGACTTTCGGAAAAAATATGATTAGATTAATTAATTTAAACTAATTATTTATGTTAAATATGAGATTAATTTTAAATATTAGATTAAAACTAAATAATGTCGCATTTATTTATTCTATTGTATTTTTATTTAATATCAATGTAAATTAGTTATCCAGCCAAAGTAGTAAATATCTGACATTTTCAGTATAGTTTAAATAATTTTTTGAATTAAGGGTTTGTAATGTGAAACGACAATTTATAAAAAAAAACGTATTAATAACACATTTGCGCACAATCTCACATTCGGTTAGAAAATAAATAATGAAAAAGGCTTATTTCTATAGCCAATATATGATCTTCAAAAAGATAATTGAAAAATAAAAAATTGGTTTCTTTACAACTTGTTATTTTAACGTACTTAACCATTTGTTATATATCTCATATTTGTAATATATCACATTATCACAAATAAATAATTATAAAATTTGGATGTTGTTTTAAAGTACCTCAATAAAAATCAAATGAAATTTTGTGTGGCTCCTGGTATAGAATAGGACTATTGTTTTCTTTTACTGGGTGTCGTAGGAGGCGACTATGTGTGCTAATACTAAGATACAGGGCAGCGTCGTCCATCAAAGTATTAAAAAACTATTAATCAGAATTTTATATTTTTGCTTGTATTTTTTTTTAAAACTTCCATCAGATTCATAATCACATTCGCATAACAAGGGATAAATGGTCAAATCAAGAAAAAAATATTCACAAAATACTTATTACAATGCCGAGACTCGCCTTGAAGTCTATGTAACACGAGCTGAGGAAAAAGAAGACAACGCATCTGTAGTTCTGTATAATAATGGCATATGGGTGGCGATGATTTCTTATCATTAAGTGACATAGAGGGAACTATGCTCGGTGTTCCGCTGATATGAATTGGAATTAAGAAAATCCATCAGAGAACTAGAGTCACAGATATAGTCTTTCGAGTTAGCAAACTGAATTGACAATGGCTTAGTTATGTTGGTTGTAGAATCGTAGTGCGGGACAACCCCCGACTAGATGGTATGACAGTTTGTGAATGGCAAATATCAAAATCAGGCTAGGTGGCGTTTCTTGGAGGAGGCCTATGACCAACAGTGACCTGCTGCAGGCTGTTGATTGATTGAAGTGACATGTTTGCTGGTATGAATAACACTTTTATATAAATTAGGGAAACAGTAATTTTAGAGATATTTCTAGATATCGGCCTTGAGAAAATTGAGAAGAATTGTACGCTGAGCGACTGCAGAATTTATCACTTCACACTGATAATAATATATCCGCCGCCTGCAATACTTCGTATCTAGCTAATATAGATGATGCAGATAGCTGAAATCCTAAAAAATACTTCCTCTCCCTTATATCCTATCCTTCTATCCTATATTATATCCTATATTTATAAAAAGTTTCAACACAATATGTTTTGTAAAAAATAAAAAAGATTTATATCAGACCTTTATTGTTATACATAAATAAAACAAATGTATTATTATAACTATTCAAACATTGTTTAGCAGAGCAAAAATTATATATTTTGCATATTTCAATCTTGCTTTTCTTTCTTGCGGTACTGCTTTTTTACAGTTTGTGATTCCCCGTTTAAAGCCGCATCGCTTGAATGTTGCGATATTTGATCAACGCTCTCTTTAGATTTTGATGTCGTCAAATTTTTCGCTTCAAGTGAATTGTCTTCATACTCTATGTCTGTTAAGGATCTTTGCTGCACATCGTCATCATCTTCTTTTTGATCTAGACCTGTCTCTGTCCGTTTTTCTAATAACATTTTAAAATCAGAAGCGATGTTCATCACCGATATGAACTGGTCCCGTTCCTCTATGGATGTGCTTAGTCTAGATGTTGCGATATTTGATTCTGTGGTATCGCTCATTACCTTATTAAATTTCTCTATCAAACATTTTTTCATTTCTATAAACATGCTTTCTTCCTCATTTAAATCTAATGAAAAATATTCCTCTGATTGTCCAAATGATATTTGAGGTACTATTGACTTTATTCGTTCTTGTCCCATCTGCCTTGTAATCATTGTTTCTTTTGAATTTGAGTCGGAGTTTGACGACGAAAAACTCAAATTAGGATTGTTCATGTTAACAACTATATCGATTATATCATAAAGTAACGTCACAATAAATTTAGTTTCTTTGCGCATTGCTTCATAAGCTAGTAACCGTTTTAACTTATAATCTTCCTCTGGAACTAGAGATAATTGAGAAATAGGTGGTTGCACTTTAGATACGTATAAAGTTTTTCCTTCCGGACCGGTATCTGCTCCTGATGTAGGAATTGTGTGTCCTCGGAATTCGCTCATGAAATGTACTCTAGTATTACTGCGAGAGAATTCGTTGTCATCATCTCTCATGTATAAATCTGGAGTAACAGTTCGCACATGTTTCTCATGTTTTTGCTACAACACATAAATACAATTAAAACACTATATACATAAATGTCTAAGTCATGTTTTTTGTTGCTTTAAGCCAATTTTTAAACCAAATATTTAATATAACCAAAAGTTTTTCGGTTGTCTTCTGTAGAATCTACTATACCTGAGGATGCCTCGTGTTGGGGCGAAATACGTGTCGTTTACAAGGTGGAAAAGTGGTAGTGTGTGTTTGGTGTTGTGTATAGTGGTTGGTGGAGAGTTGCTGGCCGTTTTTCGGTAAGTTTTTGGTTTAAGTTCCAGGTAAATCCACTTCATCCAACAGGAAAACACACATTATTAAATTTCTGTTATTGTTTGCTTGTCGCCGATCTTAGCTAAGTAAAACTTTTGACTGTCCAAATATTTAATTAATATTTGTAAGGTGGGACTTTTTTATTTTGGTTATGTAATGCGAATTGGGGGCACTGAGACCCGCTTTTTATTTCTTTCTTTCCTTCCATCATTTCCCTCTTTTCCTCCTATTATTCACATTCATACCCTAAGGTAGGCAACGCACTTGTGGTGCTTTTAGTACTGCATATGTTCATGGGCGGTGTCGAATGCTTACCATCATGTGCATATCGTTTCCATAAAAAATCAATCGATACCTCGACTTGGACAGTCATTGGAGAGAAATATCGGTGAGATCTTTATGAAAGAATTATCAATGTATTACACTGACAAAGTTTGATGAAGGTAGAGATAATTAAAAAACGATACTATCAATTTTTTCAATACTCGTGAAGTTCTTGTTAACTAAATAACTGCTTACAACTTAATGCCATATAAAATCTATACAATAATGACTTAGAACTTTATTTTGTATAAATAAATAATGGTGAAAGTTATATTCATTCAATAAATATTATTTATATATACATAGATACTTGTTAATGAATTTTATTATATTTTTGAATATTTTATAGGGCCTTGATATATGCCTTATATATCAAATTTATGACTTTTATCAATTTTTTTTATGGTAAAGGAGGGCAAACGAGCAAGCGTGTCGCCTGATGGAAAGCAATCAACACCGCCCATGGACAACCCCGACACCGCAGGAGTCGCGGAAGCGTTGCCGGCCTTTTAGGTATGTATAGGCTTGTTTTTTGAAGGTTCCAATGTCGTAACGGTTCGGAAAGACCGCCGAGGGTAGTTGGTTCCACAAACTGGTGGTGCGTGGAAAGAAGTTACGAAAGAAACGCACCGTAGTAGATCGCCACTCATCCGGATGGTGGGGATGAAATTTTTCTTTACGGCGACTTGTGCGGTTGTGGAATTCGGCGGCGAGAATTATTCCAAACAATTCCTCGGAGCACTCCCCACGATAGAAGCGGTAAAAAATGCTGAAACATGAGACATCTCTCCGCAGCGCTAGAGAATCAAGCCGATCGGTGAGATCTTGGTCATCGACGATTCGGATCGCACGACTTTGAGTGCGGTAAACCAATCTAGATATCTTATTGTTTTATGTTCATATATGTGACTAGTGACTCCGTATATATTATTTATTTTATATTTGTAATTGATAAATGTTTTAAAATAATAATGAAGATCTTTGGCTCGTCACAACATCAATAGTCCAATCCAATGGAAGATACGAATGAATGACGTCAGATTGTAATCCCGATCTTACGGACTGCGCTACTGCTGGTTTAGTCTAATAGATATGGAATTCGGTCGCAAATTACAAGCAACGTACAAGCATTTTGTCAATATCGCCTTGCAAATGGGCCGTGACACGCACGAGGTTGAAGTCGACGACGAGCAGAACCCGCACGAGAGTGAGCATGGCTGACAGCAGCCAGCAGCCCGTGTGCAGCCACGCCGACACTATGGTGAGCCGCGTCGCTTGGTAAACCCCGCGGATCCGTCTCTCGTATACCAATGTAGCAACGTTCACAGCGTAGGTACACCTGGCCGACAAAAGTTTTTTTATACGTTTGTGGTAAGCATGCCACTGGATGGAAATAACGTATGGACGAGGAAACCCAGGCAGGCCACAACTCGGCTGGCAAGACGGAGTTGACCAAAACGTTAAAACTCTTGGTGTGACGGATTGGAGGGAGATAGCAAAGAATAGATCGGACTGGGGGAATGTTCTGGCGCAGGCCAAGGTCATCCTACGGCTGCAGCGCCTTTGATGACGATGATGGCAAATGTGCGTTGCTACAAACGACTATTTGAGAAAATGGTCATTACATGAACAGTTTAATGGAGTATACGAACTCATGTAACACACCTCACATCGTAAGTGCGATCGGATCGGGATGAATATATGTATGTATGCTCTACAAGTATTCCTTTCGAGTCTACACGGTTGTCTTTCGTAAAGTCTACTACACTTGGAGATGCCTCATGTCGAGGCGAAACGCATTGTGTTTGTGGTGAAAAGTGAAATTGTGTGTTTAATATTGTCAACGTTAGTGTCCATGGTGAGATGTAAGAAGATTCGCTGGCAGCCGTTTCACAATGAGTAATTTTCTGAACACTTTTTTGCAAACACATAATATTATTTTTCTTGTTTTCGCAGATCTTAGAAAATCTTTATAGTGGATTTCGGCAAAGTTACGCCTGACTCCTCCTCTCCTAAATTATCTGGATTTTTCGTCTCATTCGAATTAGACAAGCGCGGTGGAGATATACATTTTTGGGCATATACAACATATGTATATATATGGGCTGTGAAAAAAATTTTGATGATATTAATATTATTAGTTTTATATGTATATATAATAGAAATGAAAATAATAACGTACGTTGTACTTCCAGAAATTTCACCTAGCTTGTTACAGAGCTCCTGCAAGCCGTAGTGGGTGACGGTGGAGGAATAGACGCAGATGCCGCCCATCAGCAGCGAGAACACGAATATTGGGGGCAGCACACGCCACGGTCGCTGTAAGCTACAGACTTAATATTTAATAAAATATACACTATATACTATATATAACTAAAATCAACACAAAGTTACATGTAAATTGATCTTTTCAATATTTATTTCTGTTTAAGTGAAACGCATGCGTATAAACAATACGTTTGAAATAAGCGTATATATATATATATATATTATATACACGAGTATATAATATGTATATACGCTTATTTCAAACGTATTTTTTTATAGAAAGGTTAGGTAAACAAGCAGGCAGGATCGTGTTGTGGTAAGTAATCGCCGTTGTTAATACGTACATAGGTATCTGCATTACTAGAGTATTATTATATAATATGGTCGAATAATACTTGTTTGAGAGTAGTAGTACTTGAAACTAGTAGTTAAGGTTGAAAACTTAAATTAAGGTAACTTATTATATTTATTTCGATGTGTTTGTTTATCCCGCCAATCCGCACTGAACAAGCGTAATACGTTAATGTTCGTTCCTCCAGAAATGGGAGGCCCTTGCTTAGCAGTAGGACAAGTATGGGCTGTTAGGTTTCAACATTACCAAGGGTACCTCAAATGCGTTGCTTGTCTCGATGAAGAAGAAGAAGAACCTTTTTCTTCATCGAGTCAGCGATTCAGTCAGACACTACCAGCCCAGAACTTGGCCACAGACATCGTATCATCCGTTGCCATCATAAGGTCATCTACTGAGCAGGTAACAGGGCAGAGAGCAGGATGTCAAGTGTCTCCCACATTCAAACAAGGGGGTTGTGAATGAGAAGTCTCACTTTGCCATGGTATCTCTATGGCCACTAGTCTTAGGGTAAGATAGGAATAAACGGAACTAAAAGAAGAGGGAAATAGTGGAAGGTAAGCAGTTAGGTCTTCGGGCTCTTGTACTCACCGTACGCAACGCGGTAACTGTGGTGTGGGACTTCCCCGCTCGAACCGGTTCATTCTTAGCTCAACTATTAACATTTATTTTCACTACTGGACAATTATCTCCCTCGGGAGAGATGTTGCCATATCCTTTCGCTTGGCAGGAGAATTATAATTTGGTTTTTATTACTCAAGTTACCGATCTACTGGTATTTGCTTTAACAGTCTTCTCTTTTGACACCCACGGGAAGATATAGAGTGGCAAGCGGGTCGCGAACCTTGCATTTGGAATAAAACTTATTAAATTTACCCAATTAAAGTGCGACTGCTGGCGGAGCACATGAGAAACATGGTTGTCCACACCAGGCCGAAAATACCAGACACCAAGGGTACATATGTTGGTAGGTAGCAAGCACTTTTGTCAACCCAGTGGGTGCTTACGAAATCCACTGGCAACACTGTATAATAAAAATGTAATAATGATTAAGGTAGGCTGATTTATTTTTTCGATTTAGATCATCATAAACCTGTGGTCATCCCCACATAAAGCTCTTCCGAGACGCATCATTCCAATATTAGACTTTATACATCCAGTTTCTGTGTAAATCATTGCCCTATCAACTCCGTCAGCCAAAACGCCGCTCCACTGCAAGCATTCGTCTACTTCAACGATTGTCGGTTCTCCAGCAAACGTGGACAGCCCATTGCCACATCAGTCTTTTAACTTCAAAGATAAAATCTTATAAAAGAAATAACATAGCCATTGTATATTTTTGACATTACTATCTACTCTTTGTCTTTTTTGTATCCAAGTAATTGTTTTCTTCTTTTTAACTTTTTGTATGTATGAATACGCAACCCTGAGAAGTAAACTTTTTTACTCTCAAGTTGTGTTTTTTTTTAAAATTAAAGATACCCTTGATAATATGTAGTAGACTCGTTAATAGCAAACGTAATATTAGATAGTGGTTCGTTGCATAAATATTTTACTTCTCTTCTCGGGATAAGCTTGTGTTCAACAGTGCATTGCTAGACTTTGGATGTTGATAACTATTACGAAATTAATAGTTTGTAAGTATATATTTATTATTATTATTATTAAGCTTTTATTGCTAATACTAACTTTTTTACATGCAAATGTTGTAAATTATGTTAACATATTAAGTATATGTTAACGTTTGTTGTTGTTAACTATTTAGTATTTAGTGTGTTCTGTGACACATAGGCCTCTTCCAGGTAAATTCGTTTATGTTTCGTTCTAAATGTTTTTTAACTATGAAACCAACACCATATAACCCATATATATAACACTAATCCCTTCCAGCTTCAATTGTATGTATATATAATGTAAAGTTATTCTTACTTTCAGCCATTTTCTCGTCAGGAATGAATTCGTATATGAGGTTGTGACGCAACGACGTGATCGACAACAACTTCGGAAACAGCACGCACTTCTCGTCAAAAAGGTACATCATCATGTGGAAACAGAATGTGCAGAACGAGCCGAATACGAACGCCATGAAGAACAGCAACAATTGGGCGCCTGGGGAAACTTACTCATGTTATTCACGAACGTATTTGACAGACAATATCGTAGCAGAATTTGCTATTTTGCCTGTGGTATAAAAATGTTTCGAAATAATAATAATGTTATATTAGCCGACTAACTGCATGGAAACACAAGGCATTCTCTTCCGAATCTTATTCTATCCAAAAGTTTTATCGCTGTTACGATAGGAAGAGAATTCGTATATAGTATCTTCCAAAAACAATACACATACATAAAGCAAATTAAATCCATGAAACGAAATATATTTATTAAATTTTGGTTTTGATCGGGATTTATTGGTAATTCAATATTATTATATGTATTCTAGAAATATTAAAAAAAACTGTAATAATTTTGCGTGTTTTTAATATTTTCTAAAATACGACGGCATTTAAGAAATACGTCTGATTATTTGATTTTATATTGGAAAGTATGTATGAAGTATGTAAGACTCTCAAAGAGTCAATTTTTTTTTAGGCAAGAACTAAAATAATTATTCTTTGTTTACTAGATAACGTCAATCAGCACAAAAGTAGCAGATGTCTGTACATTAGTTTTTGATAATTGACACTTTGGTGTTTCTGTATATTTGCCTGGTATTGATATTATAGGTATCACGCGAACGTTACTAGATAGAAATTTGCGAAATTATAATATATATAACGATACTTGATATCACGTGTAAATATTGCGAATACTTTATATGCCGAACATGAAAATCTTCGTATTCTATTGAAGTCTCTCTAACTAGTGAAGGTCGTTAGTCAGCTCCGAATACTTTTCCCTTTCTCTAGCGAGGCTAAAAGTTTGGCGGCACTCGCTATCCCGGTCCACTCTCCGATGTTCGTCTATACTTTATACGCCGAACATGAAAAAGCTCCCGCGAAAGAAGGCATGAACATTTTATTTAATCATCGTGACGGATCGTATTTCTTACCATTTCTGTTAGAACCTATTAGAAATTATATTATTTCTGCTGGATATAAAAGTTATTTTTGCTTTGATAATATATACCGAATACTAAGTGATAAATACATTTGATTCTTCTTCGCTTAATCGTTCAACGAACTTGTGAAACACCTTACTAGAGGAGAAAAAAATATTTAATTGATTTTATAATTGCACCTTTCCAAGCTCTATTCACTTCTGACTCGTTTTTTTCTATTAATCTAAATTCTTCATATAATTTTATTCCCTCCATTGTTGATCACTTATTGTATAAGGATAACAGTTAATGGTTGTGACATATTGTTTTGACAGCTTATAAGCCTTTTGCATTTATTTTTTTTTGATTACAATTTGTCACTCGATTAATTAGTTGTAATTAATGTAGTTTTATAACACTAAATGGGTTAATGGAGTAATCAACATATAAAGTGATGGGACTTAAATGTTTAGAAAGGACAATAATAATATTTTTATGGTTTCCTTATAAATAGGGTCTCATTCTAAATTAGGATATATACATTATGCAAATTTTTTCATGGAAACCCTTAATTGAAGATCCCAAATCTCAAGAGGGCGAAACTGTATTTTTATCTTATTAAAATTATATTTGTACTGTCTAAGTCTTTTGAATATTAATCATAATTTCTTTTTATTAAGTTTCATATTATTTAAAATTAACTATGATTAGTACATTATGATTATTATGTTTTATTTTAGTTTTAACTAGCTGCACTAGTCCATTAAGCCCGCATCATGTACGATTTTGTGTTTAATTAAAGTTTAAATAAATAAATAAATTTCAAGATATATAAAAGGGTAGGTATAGCACAAATGACTGTGAATGTAGTACAATGGTTCTTTTATATCTTAAAATAATCATTGAAACAACTCGCCTAAGTTTCCATTAAGTATGTTACGAATTTTTCTTCGGTATATTTGTTTTAAATTTTAAAATGATTAATGGAGTCAGGCGTTACTTTGCGGAAATCCATTACTATGTGAACAGTTAGAACTTTTACTTAGCTAAGATCCGTGACATGCAAACAAAAACAGACAATTAATAAGATAAGATTTAAAGTTCCCCGTAAATCCACTTCATCCAGTTTTTACACACATTATTAATTATCTGTTTTTGTTTGCTTGCCATGGATCTTAGCTAAGTAAAAGTTCTAATTGTCAACATTAAATTTTAAATTTAAATGTATAATTAGTGTCCTTAGCGATGGTTAGAATGAGGCTATTCATTTCACCAGGCTATCGATCCTGGTTACTCCTTTAAATATTTTATATACTCCTCTTAATTCGAAATGAATAAGTCTTCGATATAGAAGCAGCTTTGCAGTTGCTTCTATATCGAATAATTAATTTATAAGCTTTTTAAGTGGCACGGCTACGTTATGAGGAGTTATACTGGAGAAGTATGTAGTCAAGAAAACCGAATACATTCCAGAACGAAAATACGAGTCATTAAGTCTGACCTTCAGCTACACGCGTCCAGTTCTAAGTATTAAATATACTACGTATGTCGAGACGTGATCCTTGCTCTAGTGAGGTGTAGCGTATGTGGAGTATATACGCTACACTTCACTAGAGCAAAGACCATGTACATATTCTTTGACAAACATGAACAGCCCATCGCCATTTCGGTTTCCTAACTATAGTGTGTAAATGTGGAGAATAGTAATACGCACAGTACACTTGCAGGTCGTTTTTTGTAATTCTAACGATAAAAAAAAACTAAAAAGAAATATTCAAAGTAACTGCTTTGGCAGTAATCAAACGAGTTTATGGTATTGGTTTATATTTCACTTATTAACAATATAGTTTATTTACCAGCTTAGTAAACTGCTATCTAGAGTTGATTGAAGCGCAGAGGTAGGAATAAAGTGTTAAGGTTAAGCGGATCAAGGGACGGTAAGTAATCACGTAGCCCATGGATTGCACTGCAGATGCATTACTAACTGTAGGGTAAGGATTTGAATGATGGAAGTTGGGTTACATGATCTTTGCACACACCGTACGAAATACCTTAACCAAAAAATGCTACTATTTATGTTTTTGTTTGTTATTGTTGTTTTTTATTTTTATTTGCGAAACATACAATTTTATATTACATTCATTCATTCATCAGTAAAGTTTCCACTATTAACTAATCCATACAATAGCACTATAAGAATGTGAATGTAAACATATTGTTTGTAAAAAAAATATATAAACAAGGATTTTTTGAAGAAGAAAAAAAATAATTAAATTCTTTGAGAGACAAAAAGAGAAAAATCTAATTCTAATTATAATCATGCATACCTTTAAGCATTTGCTTAACGTCCCGCTTATACCTTTCTATGGTTAACGTCCCGCTTATACCTTTCTATGGTTAACGTCCCGCTTATACCTTTCTCATGTTGATATTTATATCGATATTAAATTATATTACTGTCGATATTACCTCCCCCGGTCACGCCGATCATTTTATAGTAATGTTAAACAAAAAAAAAGCATTAAGAGCCTATGCAATGTTTCTTCTGGTCATTATTACAAAAATTAATACATACATTTATCAATGCATACTCAAGTGCATTATATTTTCTTACGTACTTGGGCGTGTACACATAAACAAAGATGAGCCCAGTTGACACGCGTAATCATTGGTATCATTTACAGCTGTCACATCGATAGTGCTGCACAAATAGCGAATATCGACATAACATTTAGATACCTCTTTTTATGTATATACATAAAAAGAGGTACTTTTCAGGTTTAATATAACGGCGGAAAGGACATTTTATCGATGAGGGGATAAACAGGTTTAAAATTATTTTATACTACTCATGTGTATCCCACTCCTTAGTACGGAGCCCCCCCATTTTTGCAGGAATGTACGTTTGCTGATCACACTTGACCAAGGCGGATTAACGGAACCTCCAAAATAGGAAAAAATACATCTGGACCAAATATATACGTATTTATAAAGTTAAGGGTATCAACCCCACGGTAAATTATTCCGAAAGTGATAGTCTGGGAACTGAGCTAATTACGATAATACGATAAGCTCTTTACGTTATTATATGAAATTAATCTATATATTTGTATTAAAAAAGTTATAATATTAAGTATAACTGAAAAATTAAGCTTCAAAAGTCATGTTTATTAATTTAATTGTTGATTTGTACTTCAAGTTATGGTAGAAAAATGCTATAACAATATATATTATTCCCTAAAATTATAATGTTACAAAACTACCGCTTATTACAGAAATATTTGTCTTTTTCCTTAATCGATAAAATGTTATAACAACATTGTGTCCACATCACCAAAGCATACTACAAAATACTCAATTGAGTGACAGCTACTTGTTAGCGATTATACTATCGCACACAGAGTTATCGACAAAATAAAATGTTGTGCTTAGAATAAAATATTTAATGCAATAAGTGGTCTGTGAAAATGAAAGTGATTATTTGTAACTTAATAGTTTTAATGTATTTGACGCAATTACCTACAATACAATGTGTGTTACGCAAAATTGACCTTAGCTCTTATAATACAGATGTTCGTTGGACATTAAAGAATGGAAATAAAAGTGAGTTATTGTTATTCGTCATAAGTTATTTACAACAAACAATAGGCATTTATTACTTTGAGTATAATGTATATAATCTAAAATTTTGTGAGTAAGTATAAACTAAACAAATACTTTTGATTTTTCACATGTTAAAAACGTATTTTTTCACATCACATATATGTCCCATTGCTGGGCACGGGCCTCCCTATTTTTGCAAAGATAGATATTAGCTCATAACGCTTGTTCAAGAGGTATTACAAGACGTATGACCTAAGAGAGAATGTATGGGTACATTCTCTCTTTGGGTCGGGAATAAATATGAATATATGAATACATACATACGTTTATCCCGATGCAGAAATCGAACTCGTGATCATCGACTATGAAAGCAGTAGCTTCGTCACTATGCCAATTAGATAGTAATGGTGCGTCTTGTATTTAATTTTGTATTTTATATATAAGTTTTTTAGGGAAAGTTAGTATTCAAATAAAAAACAACTACTTCAACTTAGCTAATAAACGCTTGCTTAGTTTAGTTGGAATAGTCAACGAAAATTTTACTAATATTTCTTAATATTAATATCTCTTAATATTGGTTTTATTTAAAAAAAATATAATCCTCTGTCGTTTTTATATAGATTTTTTTAAGTAAAGAAGGCAACGTCGATTCCAAATATTTATTACTAGTAAATTTTATTGCAGCTATCACCGTACAGGGATCGGTTCCCGGCGGTGTGTATTCAGACCTTCAAAAAGCACACGTCATTGGTGACATCCTGTACAGATTTAACGATGTACAAACTAGATGGATAGCATTCGACACGTGGACATACACAGCATGGTTTAACGGTAATGTATGCTTACATTAATATTTATTATAACTTAATCAAGGCCTCCGACAGGTCGAGATGGACAAACGTCGTGTCTGCCCTATTTCCTCTTTATTCACGTTTGACTAAAAATAATTATGAATCCAAGTCTATTATTTTAATCTAGCAATTTATTTCTCAAGAAGAAACGGGAAGAAGATTATTTATTATTTATTATGTAAAACAATATTATTTTTATAATTTAAGAGGCTTTTTCATTTTATTATTTTTATAATAATTTCATCATCATACGATACATAAAAGGCGAAATGTGAACTGCCTCAAAACTGAGAAGTGTTACCATAATCCTCACGAATGGCGGGCACTTTAAGGCATACTAATTGACACTATAAGCGCTTTCAAGTAGACGCTAGTCTTTTTATTGAAACATAAATTTGTATATTTCCAGTAAATAAACATGATCTTACTTTTGAAATTGCAAATTTGGTACTGGAGGGAGTGGACACAATATCGTTTATCGAATTAAATAATATAGCCATCGGATCTACTAAAAATATGTTCGTAAGATATGTTTTTGATGTCAAAGAACACCTGAAGGTATGTTAAAATAATCAGTATACGAAATATATATTACATAATATTTAAATAAAAAGAAAATATTTCGATATTATAATTTCATTGGGTTTGCGTTGAAATAATTTGGGCGTGTGTTTCCACAAACATATAATACTTTAATACATACGAGTATCACTCAGGTGACTTACAAATATTATTATTATATATTAATATTATACTCCTGTGATTCAGTTGCCATTTGCCATTGCCAAGAACGATGCAACTGTAAAACGTATTCTCCTCTATAAAAATAATATATAGTTGTTCAGGCGCAATACAGCGCCTTCCAAGATAAACGAGCAAATAGTGTTGGGCGGCGACAAGAAACTTTTTTGTCTATGCGGCGGTAACTTTAATTATTGTAAAAATTTCCTGATAACCGATACCTATTAATCGGCCTTCAACTCTTCTACTTGAATATTAAATAAAAGTTTCTCAAGTACTCTTCGGGCGTTTAACTTTCCACCGGTAAATCCGCACTAATGTACGGTACGGCATTCAACTCTGATGTACGGTAGTGAAAATTGAGTTTGGCAAAAGAGTCATGAAAGCAGACTTAATGCGGTGGAAATGAGAGTATTAAGAAGTATGTGTTAGGCAACATTGAATAATAGAATAAGGAATTAAGGTATAACACAGCGATGTGGAGTAAAAGAAGATGTCGTGACAAAAGTTGAGAAAGGGATGCTGAGATGGTTTGGGCACATAGAGAGGATGGCAAAAGAAATTTACGTTGCGAATGTGGATGGAAGGGTCGGTAGGGGAGGACCACGGAAAATATACCTTAACCAAATTGCTGAAGTTTTTAAGAAAGGCCAGGTCAAGCCCTTTAACCGGCGGGCTTGTATGAGGAGAGTAATGAGTATGGAGGAAGCAAGGAAAGTATGCCGACATCGAGGCAGGTGGATCTGTGGTCTCTGCCTACCCCTACGGAAGACAGGCGTGACGATATTTATGTATGTATGTAAACCCGCGTAAGATCTAACGCCATTTTTATTTCCCGTAGATTGGCGTGAACAAACTAAGCGTGCAATTTGTGTCCCCGGTGCACGCAGCCAAGACCCGCTCCGAGAAACACTTCGCCGCACCCAGCTGTGTGCCCGACGTGTACAACGGCGAGTGTCATGCCAATCAGCTACGCAAGATGCAGGCCTCATTCAGCTGGGACTGGGGTCCGGCGTTTCCTTCAGTCGGAATTTGGTCAGCCTATTCTATTTTATTCCTTATGACGTTCTACTCACTGCTATTGAAATGTTTCAAAACTAAGTATTTTGAAATTAATTATCTTCTTTTATAAATTATTATATTCTTTTATCTCCAAGAATACTTCAGCAAAATTCTGAAAAGAATGGGTATATCTAAACAAACCGTTTTAGGTTGCGATTACAACTCGCGTACAACAAACCTTTAATTATTCATATTTAGTATGTAATGTGTAGTATTATAATTACACATTATATAGTAAATATTCAATAACTATCTCATGAATCACTAAAACAACTGAGATTATATTATATTATTACGAAATTTAGAAATAAAATTTTGTTTTTTTTTTTGAACTTGTTACATATTTACATGTAAGAAAAACATTTGCGCTATTTTAGAATATCTTTCCTAATATCTTAACAATATTTTAAATATAATTTGATTTGTTCATCTAAACATTTTTTATAATTTGTGTATGAGCAAACTCTACAGTTGGTTATATAAATAAGAAATAATTTTGATTTGTTATTCTACACTGAAAACATCTATACCTATATGTATCAAGGTCGTTGATAGTTAGGTACTGCTTTGTTATTAAACATTCTTTCCGGAATTTGGCTGGGGTATACCTAAGGTTGGTAGATAAATAAAGCGCAGCTATATCTATCTGTCTTTATTATAGATTATTTTGTTACAATTTCAAATAATATTCAAAAGAGTACTAATTGTTTTTTTACTGTTGTGAGGAAGAGAGGAGAGGAGTATTCTCTTGAACTGAGAGCTTAACACGTGTTGCCCAGTTAGGTGAACTAGCAGTCATAAATACAATAATAGCGATAAAGTTGCTGTCCATTTTCTGTAACTATTTATGGATAGTCTTACTTTTATATGCCCAGGGCTGGCTTTATTCGTTCCTTTATATTTCACCACTTTGCTGTTGATATAGAGTGGAAGAAATATAACAAAGAAATTAAGAAGGTATTATTTACCTAACGATATTATTTCATACAAACATAAATTTGAGCTATGTAATAGCGTCCTCGGTAGTATAGTGGTAAGTATCCCCGCCTGTCACGCGGGAGACCGGGGTTCGATTCCCCGCCGGGGAGATTATTTGTTTTTACATCAATTCGTAAATAACGTTATATTTTTCATTGTAACATAAATTTTATCTTTTTGAATATTTTTGGGACATGTTATTCCTGTATGTCGCTCGTGATATCGAAGTTCGATTCCGGTTGCTGTTATAGTAATTTTTATTTAAAAAATCGTTAGTATTATATGTAGATTACAACTATAAATTTGTATTCTTTAAATAAGTAATACCAAAGATAAAGTATGATAAAATGCATTTTTTTTGCTAAACTCTAATGATTTAAAAAAATTGTTCTTGTCTATGATTCATTTAACCGTTCACCTACATATATATCTTGGCCTTTCCGCAGGAAGTCCTGCGTAGTGAGTTGGGTAAACTTTTCAATCTGGGAAAGGTATTCGCTTACTTTAATAAATATATTTTGAAATAAAGAATTCAGCTGCAGGATATTTTCAGTTATTCCAGAATTCTCTGAAGCCAGTTTCGTATATCTTATATTTTTGAATAGTTATTTTATCATCTTATATGTTTAGGAAGCCAGCGTATATTGAATTGTACGACGGCGCTATCATTCGATCCGTCACTACACATATCGTAAAGAAAGATCCACTGTGGGATTTAAAAATTGTAGCACATTTGGAATCAGGAAAAAACAAGCAACATATCAATGGTTATCTTAACGCTGTACTAGCAGTGGATGGGGGCCAGTCGTTCACTATGGGGAAACAGGTTGATATAGTCACTAGAGATGACGGGACGACTGAAGTCGACATCACTATGGACATCAGTCAAGTAAGTATAAGAAAAACTAAATGATTTTATATTATAATAAATTCAAAGTTTAAATAGCGTGTGGCTTATTTAATTCAAAAATAGTCGTTGGTCACAAATTACAACACTACTTTTTGGAACCATTTAGTGTCAATGATATATCTGAACCGATACGGTACTTAAACCTTAAAAAAACAGGTACCTTGGTGTACCTTGGCATGTCTATGGGCGGCATTGATTGCTTCCCATCAACCGCCCATTTACTGTTCTACCTATTGTATAAAAAAAGAAAATTTTTACCGATTGCAATGTTTCTTTTTGTGATACAAGTGTAAAAAAATTGGAGCTTTCAATCTTCATGATGTTTGCCATTGAAATGTTGACCAATTTCAATCAATCTTGTATATTAATTCAATAATAACTTTCCTATTAAGTTCTATGCATTCATATAAGTTCAAAAACGATCTCATAGTAGGATTGTTGACGAGGTTTTATAAAGTATAATAGTAAGAAAAAAAAGATCGAAGACGGAACGGTTTTTCGTACTATTATAAGAGAAGCTTGATAAAGTCTTAGATAAGAATAGAAGAGAAGAGAGAGAATAAGTATATATTAAAGAAAACTTTAGCAAAAGCTTTAATATTTAATATAATGAGACAATTTTCATTGCAGAATGTTGTTAGTTTCTGGTGGCCGAACGGATTTGGTGAACAACCATTGTATGACCTGGATGTTACCTTCACTACGCACGGAACCTTGGACGAGGTGTCACACAAAAATATAAAAATTGGTTTTAGGACAATAGAAGTAGTTGAAGAAGATGCTTCTACTATACTAGGTAAGATAGAATCGTTTTATTTTTCAATTTTAATTTTAAATTGTAAGAGTCGTAGAGTCTGTTCTGCGATCGTGCCGTAAAAGTTTCATATCGTCACAAAATATCGGCATCAAATACAAACTTTAATTTTGTGGTCTACATCAACAAATATGAAATAGGGTTATACATGACACGTATGTGTCAACGAAAGGCCGGCAAGGCTTTTGTAATGCGTTAAACGTTGCAGATGTCTATGGACGGTGGTGATAAATTAGGCACCACCAAGTGACCCTCATGCTTGTGGGCCTGTTACGCTATAAAAAATAGTAGTATTCTTGTTTGTTACAGTTCCGGAGCTCAAACTCCTTTCCTCTTCTTTTATCCCTATTTTCTTGTCCCATTATCATTTTAACTTAGGGTAGGCAATTTGTAGTATTCTTGATGATGCAAATGCCCATGAGCGGCGTTGATTAGCTGGCTCGTTTGCGTATTTCTTCCATAAAAGTATCTTGAAATACATTTTTTTAAATATGTATCAAATGAATATAGCCATAGCGTAGTTATGTAGGACCGAATTAGCCGTGTGGGTAAAATAATCTTTGTTGCCCTTTACAATCACACCTTAATAAATTGAATTTCAATTTTAATACTTTTGCCGTATACAATTGATTTTTACACTTCGGTTACCTATATTTTTAAGAATTGTCCTTTTATTTTTTTCTCTTCCCGCAACTGCCCTTAACCGCTTAGCTAAATTTGATACGAACGCGATAGCGCTTCCGAAATCCGTTGCAGTTTAGCGCGCGGTAGGGGAGGGCGCTCGTGTGCATAGCCTATTTTGAGTGATAATGATTATAGTGACGATAAAACATATTTTACTGATACGATGATGTTTGAAATGGGCATCACAAGGAGGATTGACATCAAAAACAAAAGATTTCTTTGGCATTTATAAGTATATACGAGTATGAGTAAAAAATATTGGTACTAAAAGGGTTAATTTTGCCGCTCTATACATTTATCCGGCTTGCGCCCCCTTTAGATTGGGCCTTATAATCGGTTAGAGGTTGTCTTAATTAGACATCGTGTGTTTAATTCCACCTACCACTGGCTTGACGACATCAACCGAAATATGGTTACACAAAAAACACAAGCGCTATCCATTTTATTCGATATGATTAACTTAACATAAACTTTAAAATAAGATAATCTCAAAATGTTTTAAACATAGAATTGGAATTAAAATCACTTTCAGGTAACACTACAGCTGGACAAGGTCTTACGTTTTACTTCAAGGTGAACGGTTATCCACTTTTTATGAAGGGGTCTAATTGGATACCGGCACACATACTCCCTGAATTGGGATACAATAAGGCAACAGGTAAACGTAAATAATTTCACTATGGTGCTAAACCGATATTTTCTGTTTTTTAATTCGCAAGTCCCAATTAATTTTCGCGTCCTTTATTTTTTTTCTCCCACTCTCATTACTCTTCTTCTACTCTAAGTAAATTCTTCTTCCCCTTCCATTAATGATAATCATTTTTTAACCTTTGTAACTTGAATGTTACCTAAACATAACCGAAGGTTCTTCTGGCTATCTACAACGCTATAAAGTTGGATCTAAACACATTGCCATATTGTCGAAAGATGAGAAAAAAATATAAAAAAGTGGATACCTGCCGAGTTTTTTTCACCGTTTCTTCTCTGTTCAGAGGAACTTCATTGAGAAATGGCGGTAAAGCTTAATTGAAAGCGGACTGACGCTTGACAAATAAAATGTAACATCTTAAGTCGAAAAATAAAGAATTTGATTTTGACATCTTTAATAATTATAATTCTTTCTTTACTACGAGGTAGGAAACAGATTTGCAGTGCTTTATATTATTATATTAATATAGCAGATGTTGATGGGCAGCGCTGATTGCTTACCAAAACCCGTTGCCGGCGCTCGTGTACCTATTTTTTTTAAAAAAAAAAAAAAAACACTGATGATAATTTTTTGCAGTGGATAGTCTTCTCACAGCCTCGCGAGACACCCACATGGCAATGCTGCGTGTTTGGGGCGGAGGTGTCTACGAATCTGATTACTTCTACGAGCGATGTGACCAGCTCGGTATTTTAATTTGGCAAGATTTTCTCTTCGCTTGCTCCATGTATCCAGCTGATTCAGAATTCCTTGAGTATGGTTTTCTTCTGATATATATTTTTAACAACCCATATATGTCTCTCTGCTGAACATGGGCCTCTCCATTTCTGGAGGAACGGACGAACGCTTGTTCAATACGGTTTGGCCGGGTTATCAGAATCGGAATAAATATTTGTAGTTCATACATATATTTATTCCGATGAGGGGATCGAACCGCGACCATTGACTCCGCGGGCGGAGGGTCCCGCCACTGAACCAATTGTTAATCATTCTAATATTTATGGTTTTGGGCAGTGGATTGGAGATCGCAGATTGGTTTTTATACTCAGATGATGTCACCTGATGTTCCTCTAGGTAGTAGTATTTGATTCGCGAAAGACGCTTCCAAATGGCGTTGATCGTATTCAAATCTAAAAATTATCGTATTATATGAAACATTATACTTCTTTGTTTCAGAAATGTAAAAGATGAGATACAGCAAGCAGTAATTCGGCTTCAGCACCACCCGTCCATTGCAATCTGGGCTGGTAACAATGAAAACGAGGTGGCTTTAAGAGGCAATTGGTACGGAACCCAAGGAAACTTCTCAAAATACAAAGAGGATTATATTAAATTATACGTAGATACAATGAAACCTATCGTAGAAAGTTTAGATCCCGGTAGACGCTATCTCGTTTCCAGCCCATCCAATGGGATACAATCCGAAAGAGAAGGATATATAGCGCTAAATCCTTATGATTCAAATTACGGTGACACACATTACTATAACTATATCGCAGACAATTGGGATTTCAATATCTATCCTAAAACAAGATTTGCTTCAGAGTACGGTTTCCAGTCATTACCATCGTTGGAAACTATGCTTACTGCCACCAATAATAAGGAAGATTTTAATTTGGACAGTGAATATTCAAAACATAGACAGCATAGTCCTAATGGTTATACTTACATCACATATCAGATCAATAAACGCTTAAAACTGAATGAAGATGACGCAAATTATTTCAAAAAGTTTGTATTCTATAGTCAGGTAGTTTTCCATTTTTTTGGTAATCTTGTTGTTTTTTACTAAGAATTAGCAGAATAGTTAATTAGAGTAAGGTTTTTCAGATATCACAAGCAATGGCAATTAAAGTGGAGACGGAATTCTACCGACAAAGTCGATTGGATTGGAACACGATGGGTGCTCTATACTGGCAACTGAATGATGTTTGGCAGGCGCCGTCCTGGTCTGGGATTGGTGGGTATCGTTTAAGCGCAAACGTATGTTTTAGCTTACTCGTAAAGTAATGGTGGGGTTAACTACATTGGAAGGCAGTAAAACTTACTCTGGAATTGAAACTTAACTTGGAACCTTGATTTTCATTTACATCATTTCTTGATTATAATGTAAAGAGTAAATTATGCTTTTAAAAAAAAAGAGTAAACTATGCTCGCGCGACGGCGAAATTGCTCGATGATAGTCCGTACCAAACGCAAGAACAGCTTGCTTTTTTGCACAATTAAGTTGCATTTATTAAAATAAAAACAGCGAGAACTTAGTTGCGCACCGATCTATATAAAATCATTTAAATATTTATATTGCAGAATACGGAGGTAAATGGAAAATGTTACATTATTTTGCCAAATCATTTTTCGCACCGGTTCTGATATCTCCTCAACTTCTCATAACTGGCGACGTGGATATTTATCTCATAAATGACAAATTAGTTCCAGTCGTAGATGGTAACATTACAATCGAATACTACTACTGGAACAGTTCAATACCTTTCAAATCTCTCACTTTTTCGGCTAGCGGCGAAGCGCTAAGTTCTACCAAACAGACATCATTGAGCTTATGGAGTTATAACGTAAAGGAATTTTTCTTTACATTTTCTCTTAAAATAGATGACGTGCTAGTCTCCCCAAGCAATCACCTTTTTCCTGTACCTTTAAAAGATGTACAAGGTTTGGAGAGACCTAATATAAAGGTAAGTTTGAACATTTAATTTAATAATTCAAACTTAGTTTCGACGCAAAAAAGGGAAAACGTAGTAAACCGCACAATGATTACCAGCAGAGCCAATAAAACTTTAATGCTTCGGAATAAATTGTATCTCATCACTAAAAACAGTCTAAATTTTCTATTAATCTACTGGTATATAATTAGTGATTTAAACGTATTTTGAAAATTACATAAAAATGCTCTATATTTATTTCAGATAACAGTATTTAAAAGGAAGGACGATTTGGAATTAAACGGAGAATTTCGATATGTAGTTAATATAGAGGTAGACACAGTGGTTTTGTTCTTTTGGATGGAAGCGGACAAACTGGACGGACATTTCGTAGACAACGGTTTAATATTGACACGTCCTCTAACTCAAGTGGAATACGTTATCAGGAAAGACATTTCAGAGAATTATTTGGAGAAAAGCATCAATTACCAATATTACGAGAACTAATGTCGTTTTTTTCATTAAGACGAAAATACTTTTCTACTAGATGACACGAAGAATTGTTTTGTGGGAAAATTTTTTATTTGGGTATTTGGGATTTTAGTAGCTAATGCAATGATAAATAATGCAAACTTAAAAGGTATTTTAATCTTTTCTTGACATTAATTGTAATAAAACAATAAGGCAAATTAATACATTTATTTCAGTATACAATGCGTATATGCGTACAGATAATGCAAACTTATAATTACTTGCAATACAATATCGCTTCTAAATTAATCTTTGGACGATATTTCTAGAACTGGTAAGGGCTTCTTCGATTTGACATATTTTTTGTTTTATTTTAAAATATGGTGTGAAGTTCTTAATTATCGTATTTGAATAATTATCAAGAGAGCTGAGAATTGTTAATAAAATAATATAATAAATACATAAGTCCAATAGGAATAAATTGTAGTAAAAAACACATATCTTTCGTTTTAGCTTGCGAGACATAGATAAAAAATATTAATAACGCTTACATCTAATCAAATATTATATTACGTATTAGAAATAATAAAAAGATTTTTGGTATAAACATATATTACTTTTCACTGATTTCATATTAGATAACTAATAACCAATATAATTTGCCTAAATGAGATTTTATTGATATATTCGTAAGTTGGAGACGTTGAAAACAGATAATAATTAATACCGAATAATTTCACTTTTTTTAGCAAAACGCATTACATATACAAATGATTTTATGTATTATACATTTAATTAATATCATAATTTACTAAGTATCAACAATATGACACGTATTTTTAAAGCACCTTTTTACAACATCACATGCGTATTACTTTTTCAAATGATCAATTTTAATATCAATTAATTTCAATAACACAAGCATAAAGGTTGCTAATAATTTATTAAAATATATAAGAGTAGAATTAAAAAAAATATTCTTAGGTTTTATTACATTTTTCCGAAAGTTGAAATACTTTAGTCAATTAAAATGTTTAATACCAGTTTAGATATAAAATATGTATATGTTGAATGTTATTTAAAGATTGGATGTAAGGAAACATTAATTATTAAATATTAGTTTTTAAAACTTAGTCGTTTCTAAGTGCTTTTGGTTGTGTGTCAAATAGTAAAGAAAACCACAAGAAAACACAGTTTGAAGCATAAAAAATATCGTACTGTTGCCAGCTATGTTTAGATTTCATATATAAATAGCAAGTGCTTTTTATCTGCTAGCGTAATGTAATAAAAAGCAAGCGAATTAATTTATCGAAAACTACGGAGCTCTGTTAACTCCAATAACTGTAAGGTATTTTGGAAATTAAATGATTCGAATCTAAACGACTTAGATATATATATTTTTTGAATTAAACTAGTAATACTAATATATTATTAACGTTGGTAGCTGCAAATTGACCCAGAACATTTATGGGATTAATAAAATAATTTCCTAATTAAGTGTATTATTTTATTTAGGTGTAGCAGGCTAGATTTAGCGTTTGCGTTGATTATTTCTAACTGTAAATAGCGCTTTAGCTCGGCAAAAGCCTATTGATACATATAATTCGATTTTTGTTACTAAAAATATTTATGCAGCTGTAATTTCATGCAAAATGTAGTTGCACAGACAGTACAAAGCAATTTTGTTGTATATAATCTATGCTGCTTTATGATGTTGTAATCGATTTGTCGATTCATCCGCTATGTTAGTTGTCCATGCAAGACGATCAGAGATAAGCACCGAGCCTGCAAAATACAACATCAATATATATATTATAATTAGATGTTATGAAAATGAGTAAGTATTATTATTTTATATATATTTAAAATACAACAATCATGCAAACAATGATGGTTGAAATTGCTGCGAAAGGATTTTCTATTTAGTATAAAAAATAAAAATTAAAGTACACTGATAAAAGATTCCTTCGATGTACAGCTTATAAAGTATTAAGATGATTAACATATAAATACTATGTCTAAATATGAAAATAAGTATCTGGTGTTGTATAAACAAAGAGTTAGGTGATATGCTATACCTTTATACATGCACACATAAATGACGCGTGATAACATAAATTGAATATAAAATCATAAAAAAATATTAAATTAGTAAGAACTGTAGAAATATTATTTTTTTGGGATAGGAAGGCAAATCATAAAAAATTATTAAATTAGTAAGAACTATAGAAATATTTTTTTTTGGGATAGGAAGGCAAATCATAAAAAATTATTAAATTAGTAAGAACTATAGAAATATTTTTTTTTTGGGATAGGAAGGCAAATGAGCAGGCGTGTCACTTGATGGAAATTGCGTTTAGATTCATATTAGTTTTAATCTTGTCTTAGTTATACCAATAAAATAACTTAGGAGTACGAACTGTTTATGAACATTTATATAAATAATTATTATAGTATATTTAACAATTTCTGTTTATAAAATGCAACAAATATCTTAAAATATAAAAGCCGTTAATAAGTGATATGCCTAACTACTTTGGTAACAAAAAATTAAAATATAACAATTCATAATAGCTTGTTAAATACAAAAAGAATTAGAAACAGTGTGCATAACAAAAATGTTGCTTTTTGAAAATACTAAAAAAAACAAGTTAGTCAATACACACCTTATTTAAAAGCATCCCAATAACGATCTAAATAAACAGAAGATCAATAAATTTTACAACACCAGTTATTAGCAAACAGTATGTGCAAAATATAAACAAAAAAATCTTGTATATACAAAAAAATCACTCAATAAAATTGTATTTCAAATTTCTTGTTATCATTAATCTGAATTGCACGAGAGAAAGGGCGCCAATATCAGGTTTTGATTCCGGTTTTAAAAACCGTAGATTAAAGACCGCTAAAAGGTCTATATAAGCCTGAATAAAATATATTTAAATGTAAAGACGTCAGGAGTTTTCGTGTACACGAAAAACCAGAGCCTTGTAACGTGCGTTTTAGATGAACTTATGCAATTTTTAGCAATATTTTGAAAGACAATCGCAATTTGGACCATTTTAATGTCGTGTATTTTTATACAATACGTTATTATACATTAATAATATACACGCGTGTGATGAAAAATATACAATTATACACAGTGAAATATAATAAAATCAAATTGAAAAAATTGGATTTTAAAACATTTGAGTAAAGTGGGATGGGATTTATTAATAAAAATACACACGCCACTCTCATTCTGCGCCAGTTAGTTACTTATTAAATTGAACCTACACGCGTCTTTAGCTTTTATTATGAATATTAATAAATAAAATTATGCATCAAAAATATTTACAAATTCAATGACATTCAAATTAAAAATTTAAAATAAAGTACCAAGTACTAAGTACAAGTAGTTGTACAAAGTACCAAGATAGCTTTATATCTCTTTGTATTACACGATATTTTTTAAAGATTCAGAAAGACTAAATAATAAATACTAGAAATATAGTTAACAATTTTCAAAAAAGCTAATAACGCTTGTGCTAGGAGAATACGGTTCACATCATTTGTCCTATAGCAGAACCGAACCCACGACGTTACGTCGTAAGCAAAATTCTTACATATTGAACTATTGCGAATTCATAAAAACTATTTTCATGATCTAGTATTTTAGTGGGGTTGTACAAAAGATGTATACAAATTGAAACACAGGTAATGTAAAAAGCTTTTTAAAAAAACATCTTTAATAATACAAGTCATTAATATAAAAAACTGCACTTATTTCTTATAATTAATTTCCGAAATGTATAAAATATTTCCCATATATCAGATCTATTTTATATTTGTGCATTTTAATAAATAAGAGCATCTAATGGAATATTTTCATTAATCATTTAAATTCATAGATGTTGTAGGGCATTACCCTTATACCTTACCTACGACATATAAAATTATTTTTAATATAGGCAACTCCATCGATTTAGCGACAATTTAATAAGGATATAAATATCCAACCGGATTAAAAAAACTTCGTTGGTATCGTCTTGATGTTTTTATATTTTCTACCAATAAGCTGGTAAATAATCGCAGAATCAATTACTTATGAATTAGTTCGAATATTTTATGATTATATGTGTAATGTATATTTTTTTCATTTTAAATTATGTTGTTTTTAACGATTATTAAAATTATTATTATTATTATTATTTTTAATTATCGATATTTACATCAATAATTTACTGTTAAATTGAATATGAGGTAGTCAAACTCTTCTGATTAACAAGTGAAGCCGATTTACCTCACGCGTGAATGAAGTGCAGCTCTTTCTTCGGAAGGGGTGTCCCTTAAAAAGGTAGAGGACAGATTGAGTACCACCATGAGAACGCAGAGAAGAAGCGGACCTAATATAGCGCCCTCGGGACCCAAGTAGAAGATGCCACCGGCAATGGCGAGGCCAGTTAAGTAAGGGTGGCCACCGCTGTAATAAAATTATATATTTTAAATTATTTTTTTTATGTAGGCAAACAAGTCATCTAATTTTAAATACCTGTTTACTAACCGATACGACATTGAAATCTTCGAAAAACAAGACTACACTTTTGTAAAAAGCTGGCAACGCTTCTGTACTACCTATGGCATTGCGGATGTCTATTGCGGCGTAAACGGCGTAAAAGGTAAACAGGCTTGTCACCTGATGGAAAGCAACCATTTACATCAGGTGACAGGCCTGTTTACCTTCCTATATACCTCCTCCTGTATACCTCCCATAAAAAAAATGTGATGGCAAGCAACCAGAGGCAGCCGTGAATCTTAGAGTTTCAAGCACAGGGTGAATATGTAACTAATGGAAGGTAAAGGAGGTGAATAATGGGAGTTAAAGAAATCAGTAATGAGAGGGGAAAGGAAATACAAGGAGAGGGAACGAATTAGGACTCTGGATCCCTATACTCAATATACGAAATGTAATAATTTAGTAAAGTGCTACTTTTTGACACCAAGTGATTAATGATTTGACGATGTAATTAACTCAGTGACGCTACTGCTCCGCAGTTAATGATCGCGGGTTCGATACCTGTATAAATAAATAAATATATATATATATATATATATATATATATATATATATATAACCTAATTTGTTTGTAATGGTATTTAATGGGGAGGGGGGGTAAATATGGACGCCCAAAATCAGCAGTGACAGACAACCTATTTGGTTTAGTGATAAGCTACCGTTTTTGATATAAAAAACCTGTAAATATATTTACCTTTATAGTAATTAATACCTATCCGCCATACATATATTTATGACGATGTGGCATCGAACTCATTATCTATCAAAGGGAAAAATTGAAGTGAGGAGGAAACCAAGAAGAAAGTTTACTGAACAATTATAGAAAAAACATGGGTAGACACTGGAATGTAAAAAAATAGAATTTAAGGAAATAATCAAAGGCTGAGCACTTAAGTTAAAAGGAAGGTCAAACTTTTGTCATCAACTCCGCAGCTGCCGAAGGTCGTCACAATAGTTATTTTACTTTAGGATTTGTGTACAAAATGTCAACAGCAGAAAATAATTATGAATCACTTCACCTTATCTGCGGTAAAGGTTATCTGCGGGGTACAACATAAACCCACTTGCGAAAATTTAGCGCGTGTACATTTGAACACGAAAATAACGTTACACGTTATATAGATAATGTAACGATGGATAACTTGGATCGATGATAAAAAGCATCAGAGAAAAAACCCAACATATCTGAAAAATGTATGCGATCACTTAAAAACAGTCCGTTTCAACGCTACAAAATTTTCTATTGACTCAGACCATTCGAGGCGATTTTTGTCTGATCCGAATATACAATAAAATTGACATCTGTGTCATTTACAGTGTTTTCGCTTTTTGCGTCATTATTTTTATTTTTTTTATTTATTTTATTTGATTTATGACAATTTACAGGTGAAGTTGGATGAAGGATAGGAGGTCTCACTAGGCTAGGTTACTGAAAATGAAATGTATAACTCACTCTTTAATCTCGGCGTAAACAGCTGCATCTAGAAATGCTATAGGCGCAGCTTGCACTATAGGCAACATCAGGGCCGCCATTGGCCTTCCTTGCAGCCACACATCCAAAGCGGCCGGGAAACCTGCCAGGTAAGGACCCAGGAACGGAGCTGCTCCTAGAACTGCAGCTAGCACTGGAAATCATTTAAATCATGATGTTTAGTATGATAGATTAATTTATTTCCCTCTGCGGTAACACACATCAATACACATTAAATTATTACATAATCAACATTACATTCAGATGGAAATGGGCGATGGCTCAGTCGAAACCTCCGCTGATTAAGCAGAGAAACTGATTTCCTACCATCGCCCGACTCTTACGGAGATGCAGCGTACGTAATACATGACAATACCAATACTGCTGAAATCAGACTGTTACAACTTGTTATAACATGTTTTATTATTTGGTAAGAGCCTTATACCTTTTATTAAACGTAAAGCCAAATTTAAGATATAAGTATATAGATTATATTTATATACTTTTACAAGTCACACAATTCTGAAAAGGCTGGCAATGTACGGTGGTCAATGGCTACGGTGTTGCTGATGGGCGGTGTTGATTGCTTTTCATCAGCCGATATGATTGCTCCTTTGCCTTTTTATCCCTTGAAAAAATTAATATAAATCACAGGACTTTTTGTATGCAATTATAAAGGGATAAATAGTTAGAATAGCCTTTTGATACGCTGATAAAGTTTTGTTTTATTGTTACGTTACAATAAAATATCAGTAAAGCAAAGGGTCTAGTATCGCAAGAGATAATTGAAACCCTGTAAACTTTTCATCTCTTTTACCATTTCCTTCCATTTTACTTATTTGTGCTTGAGAAGAAAAATCGTCTAAACACGAAGTTCTCTCTTATGTATCGTTGGGGCATACATTTTGCAAGAGATAGGATGTGAGTGTGCTCATGTTTCTCATTTCATCTTAGGTTTTCTCAGACGAAGCTTTGCTCAGAAATGTCCTTCTTCAATCTTACCGGCAGCAGCGATATTCAGCGGTATTTTTAATTGTATTCCTGTAGCTGAATTCCTTTACTGCGGAATTCACCACAAAAAAGTTTCATCCCTACTAACTAGATAAGTGGTAACAGAGTATGGTGCGTTTTTCTTGAAACTTCGTTTCTTGTATCAATACTTCGTGGAACCAACTACTTTCACCCGTGTCTCAAAGGTCGGCAAAGCAAATTGTTTTTGTGTTGCAGATATGTATTTGCGATACTTATTGCTTTTGATCAGCTGACATGCATAAAAAACTACGCCACCTTCCCCGTCTTGTGCCACCTTCTGCTAGTTGCAGATTTGAAGGTTGTGCAAGTCTCTCCATCGGTACCTAGGGCGCCGCACAGGACGTGACATGTTTGCTCGTTTGTTTTTCAATTTTATACAGAAAACTATTTCAATGATTACTGCGGTCCAATTTTAGTGCCACGCGTTGAAACTTTGATCATCGTATCAAAATAAATATTTGCAGATACTTATTCTGAATTACCCAAGGCCTTTTCCCTTTCTTTAATTCCTTCTCTCCTACCAATTACTTCCTTCCTCTCCTCCCATTAGTAACATCTTTTACCTAAGGTAGGAAAAATATCTGTAGTGCCTTTAGTACTGCTTTGCTTACCATCAGGTGACTCTTTCAGTTGTTTCTTCTAATGGCTTCCATACACAAATATCTGAATATTATATAATAACTAGCTTACTATGCGAGTGTTATGGGCTTCTGCTAAGTTTCAACAAAATGGGCCCGCAAATGACTATTTTAGTTTTGTATGGCGGCCATTTTGGATTCTTTTCTCTCCCCGACTTATGTAATCGCATTTGTCACCATTTTTTGTACAAGGGCGACCCCGGTAGGTATTACGGTTTGGGCGGGTTGTCGAGCAACTTTTTACCAGCTTCAGATCTTTAAGGTTTGGATATAATTCCCGTGCCTCAAGCCCTATTCGAACATTTCTTTAGAACAAACTTACCCTCCATCTCTTAAAGTTTCCCAAATGATATGTCAGTGAGTGGTAATGCAGATTTATAAAATATTGAATTCAATTAATTATCTGTTTAGTGGGTACCATCACAACATATAAAGGAAATGGATAGTCACTCAACTAAAAAAAGATGTTCATAAAAATATTTATCGCGATGCGGGAGTCGGACCCACGACCCTTGACACCGTAAGCACAACGCAATTTGGGTGATCAGTTTGCGTATCATTATTATGATATAGAACTTAATGTTTGTTTATATAGTAGTATTCCTAGCATTTATTAATTAAAAATATATTTTTAAGAGTCCCAAAATGACTACTGTAGATATCTTTTACTTTTTTGGTGGATCCAGAAAAAAGTTTAGATTCACTTGTACTGTACATTTATAAACAAGTTTCATCTTCTTTACTCAAGAATCTCAGGAATGTTTTTATCCTTTGATTAGTCTTTATTAATATGCTATTGTTTTTAAGAAAAAATAAAAGAAAATTTAAAAATAAAATATTATTTAATTGAAAAAATCAATTCTTTTTCTTAATATCGCTTTGTTTTGGCGGACGTAGTTGTGCATAAACATATTTATAAAAGTCTAAAGCCTTCTGCCTGTCGTGTGCAACTGTATTTCTGCAATGTCCTCCCACACAGCGATTCACGTATTCCTCCTTGGAAGGTGGTTTCGTTACTTCTGCTTTACTACTACCCGTTCTTGTACTGCGTAGAGTTTCAACGAAATCTTTCGACGAGTCGAATACAACTTTAATCGTCGTTCTGTTAGTCATATTGAGATGACTGTCTCTTAACAGATATTCCTTATCTATAGCTGTCATAGCCGCACTGGCGTCTCCTGTAGGCGCATTCGCTTGTCTTATTAAATAAAAAGTTGGCTCCGGTTCAGTTATATCTTCGTCTGTGGTCACTTCGTTGTTAGTAGTATGTTTATCGTTGTAAAGTAAGCACATAACCTGTGAGTCGAGGTTGAGTCGGCACATATCACTTTCTAATAATAATTTTACAGCCTCCACGGGCAATACGCACGGCGCCGATAAGCACGTGTTATTATTCGCAACATCCAAAATGGAAACGTACAGTTCGTTTTTCAGAGCAGTTGTCAAAAAAACTATATTCCTGCATTTGCAGTCTAATTTATTCTCTTGATACGACACTATTGATCCTGCAGATTTGCAGCTAGCGTAGTCGAAGTTTAGCGAATATGGTTCAACACTTTCAATCCTATTTCTGAGGAATTTAAAGTGTTTTTTGTTTGCTTTTTTTCTTGAACATTTAACGCTAATAAATGCATTAGTTTTCAGGGTTCTTATGACATTATCGATTATATTCGTTCTAACAGCATTCAATATGAAACCATTAGCTTGTATCTCTTTAAAATTGTTGCTAATAATGTTTAAAGCTTCAGACGTTATATTAATACTGTTGGCTACTATATCGTTGAGCATATTATTGGAAATCGTTGAAGTTTTCGCTTGAACTGTTATACCTTTGGATTCTAAGTTATTTATATTACAATTACGTATTGAGAATGCTGTATCATCGTGGCCCATTATAGCTTCAATTGCTTGAGTTTGTATATTGTTGATGGTCACATTTTCAAATTCAAAAGTCTTTAAGCTACTTACATTATAAACAGCTTTTGTATGGATTGTATTTATACCGCTATTTGCAACGCGTATTTTCCTTAAAGTCACGCCTGAGCATTTCAGCTCGGTATTTGTAATCGGAGACTTAAATATTTTTCGTGGAAGTGATACTATTTCTTTAACATTTTCTATGATAACTTCCGATGGGGATTGCGTCATAGAATTACTTGACAGCGTTATGAACTCAACTTTGTCACAATTTTTAATCTTAAGCTGTTGAAGTTTTGCGGCCCTTTGTAAGATGGGGCAGTCAAGTGCGACTTTCAGATCGTGACAATTTTCTACGGTTACACTGAATATATGGTCCGTGTAGTAATCTTTTAAGTGTAACGTGAAATCCTAGAAATATAAAATATTGCATTAAATTAAAATTGCAAATATAAAATCAAATGACTTGAATATTTATAACTATGGATCGTGAATAAATAATTAAATATATATGAGGAAACGTTAATTTAGTTGTGTACGTAATTACAAACGACGAAACGTAATTTAGTTCATTACACATCATAAAAATATTTAGGTCTAACTCCTTTGTCTTTCCTTTAATGCTTTTTTCCTCCTGTAATTACTTCTTTCATTCCTTCCCATTATTTACTTCTCTACTCTAAAGAAGGCATCATGCATTTGTAGTGTCCTTGGTGATGGGAGAGTATTGGAGGGTCGAAAGAAACTCCATGAGTATCGGTGATAACAAAAAAAAATAATTTGGATACGACTACAATTTTTTTTAACCAAAAACTGCAATGGCTTGTTAACATACAAACTATTGTCAGTTAATTCAATTACTTATTTAAGTCTATTATTTTAGGTTACAAGATTTTTATTATTGTCTTTCTTTGAAATTATGATTATGTGTACAAAAGCCAAGGAATAACCTAATGTTGTATTATATTACGTCAAGTCAAAAGCTGTGTAAAAAATCCATAGTATTTAACTATAATATAAGAATATTTAAAATAGATGTCTATTGGCTACAAAATACCGACCTATTCTGTGTATGGAAACAAAAGAGAGAAGGAAACGGTATAAAATAAAATTATTAATATAAAAATAAAAACGATTACTTACATTAGCCCGCACAGCGGAACACGAGTAGACAATATCGTTGGGAACATTGTTGGCACACGACCATTCAGGTTGTTGGCAACTCGTGAATTTGATCTTCACCGAAACAGCTGATCGGAACAGCGTTACAATAATCAGTAGAATTTCCGCAGAAACCATTTCAACACAAGTATTCTATATTTTTTTGCCTCCACTACACGTGTATTGTTAGTATTATCGGATCGCCTACTAAAGCGCAATAAAAATGTCAGTCCGGCCACGGAGTATCATCCCGAGATAATACTTGGCTGAAATGTTCTATACAAAATAAGTATATATGAATTAAAATTATCACCTTGTTACAAAGTTCAACGACTTATTATTGAATTTATTTCACGTTAGAGAAACCGAAAATTAAAAACAAATTATGTAACTTATGTTTTCTGTACGGCACCGAAAATACTTGACAAATTACCAATGGACTTGAAGCCGCAAAACTTTAAATAAACTACTCGATATATTAATTAAAAAAGTTATATATATAATTATAGCGTCAATGAATTTATACATAAATTTTGCATTATCATCTGACGTTATCTTTTTTATGTATGCTTACTGACATTGTATAAAATGATACTTATTAATTCATACAATGAGCTTTGGGAAAAGTTCACATTTTTATGCTAAGTTAGGGAAGAAAATAGCGGAAAATATCGGCAAAAAATTACATCAATGTATTATATTTTCACAAATATTTTGTTTGATCGGTTTCTTGATTTATAGAGACGTATCGACGACTGACTTACTGACTTAAACTCACACCTAAAATATGATTTTTATAGGGATGTACGGGAAGGTAGCCTCATTATTGCCTGCATTGTCAATATTATGCGATGTATCCTGGTCTCAGAGGCTTTAATGACAAAATATATTAGTATTTTATTACCATTATTACTTTACTACATTTTAGGTAGGTAAATCTTGGGGAAGGGGGGCCAGAAACAGAGCGAAGTAGAGGAGAATCATTTAAGAGGCCATGATCCACAATGTAGCGCCGAAGGAAGAATAAGAATATTTCATAGAACTTACCTGATGGTAAATAAACAACCTTGGCGCCGAACAAGTTGTGGACTAGCCACGTCCAAAGGCCGTAGAATAAGGCCATTTTGAAGGATGCTCTAAACACCTGCAAAATACGAGGTACTATGGTATAGCAAGCAAGGCTACAAGCCTACCCATTGGCGTTGTCGACAAAATTGTCCGGCTAAGAAGCACGTTCATTTTAATTAACGTAAGAGGAAGTACGGAATTAAGCAAAATGTGCTGAAAGCAATACTCAAGAGTTTATTTCTTCATGAACTATGATTTGACCAGTAATTATTTTAAACATAGTATATATTATTTCAAAAGATATAATAGTATGTGTATAGTAGTAAATGTGTGAAATCGGGTGCATCTCGCCATCAAACTTATAAGTTTGGCGAGTATATGTATGTATAAATACATCATCATCAACAGCTTGCGGCAGTCCACTGTTGGACATAAGCCTCCCTCATGAAGCGCCACCTAGTCCGATCTTCGGCTTCACACGTCCAGTTTCTGCCAGTCGCCTTGCACAGATCGTCGCACCATCTAGCCGGGGGACGCCCCACATTACGTTTACCGAGATGCCACTCCAGTACTCGTTGTGCTCCAACGATTGTCGGATGTTCGACAAACGTGACCAGCCCATTGCTACTTCAGTTTGCTAATTCGAAAGGCTTGTCTTGTGACTTTAGTTCTCTGGCGGATTTGGTCATTCCGAATCATATCTACCAGAGAAACTCCGATCATTGCTCTCTCCATAGCTCTGAGCGACTCTGAGCTTGTGAAGCAGACGGACTGTCAGCGTCCACGTTTCGGCGCCGAAAATAGAAGAGAGAAGCGTCAAAAATAGTAGGCTACGGAAGACAAGCTATACAAAATATATATATATATATATATATATATATATATATATATATTTATATTTGACATTAATTTATCACCAACCAATCTAAACCAAATTATCTTTTTAATTATCTTTTTTTTGTTTCTGGAGGATAATAAAGAACATATCTATATATCTATCTATACCTGGTTAATTGCAACGGAGAGCGCGATACCAAGTCTCGGTCCGAAGTTTGGCTGTACTTGAGTGATTACTTCCACTGGCTTATAAAGCGCGTTGCTGGATGTCAACAGGTAGAACAGGGTTGTGAAGAATACCACCTGATAGATTTAAAAACATATATTTTACTTTATCATCCATACATATCCCCACGCCTGTTTACCGTAGCGGCCACACATCTTCATCTGCTACGATCTAGCGCGGTAGCTAAGCTACCACTCAGACGCCGGTTCATTTTTCTTTAAAAGCTTCCCATATATATTAAAAAAATCACTTATTTCTAAATATTTAAAACTTAGATTATATTATAGATTTATAACTTTGTGAGTATTATGATTTGTTATTTATAGATTATAAGATTATTAAATTATTTAGAAGACGTAAGAGGGATTTAGGTCCAGCAAAAATCAATAAGGTTTAATGGGCTCGTATGTATTATTTGGAACTGGTATTTCACAGGAACAGGTGTGTAGGTTTATCACTTTATCTGTTATAGACCGCACCGACTTAAATTAAGCTAGTTAAGTTTTTTGTGTTTAAATTTTGTAGTAAATATTGTTGACTGTTGTCAAGCTACTCACCAGATTAATAAACATGTTTATAATGGCTCCCCCGCCGCATAGGAGAAGCGAAGTAAAGGCGCCCAACGAACCCGCAAGTAATGACACGTTACTGGCGAGCGGGGCCCATATGCTCGTAGCTATTGCACCCAAAGTGCCCACATTGGCTTGCACCCACGACACGATGCCGGTATAGTCAAACATACCTGGTAGGAAAAGGTGGGAGGTAAAGGTATCCTTTAAATTCTTTATAGTGGTAAGGTATTATTTATATTGTAGACATCTTATTTATAAGTTAAAGCCGATAATTTTAACTATTATCATCTTCATAATTATCAATACAGCTATAACACTATTTTCATGGAATAGGAAGGCAAACGAGCAGGCGTGTCACCTGATGGATAACCATCAACGTCGCATATGTCTATAGAGATGTTTCGTCTCTCTGCGTAGGTAATGTAGTGATTGACTAATGTATCACTAATTTATAAAAACTTTGTTTGAATGTAATACAACCTTATTTATTATATTACTTTTTTAATATTAGTTATGTAAGTTCAACTAGCTTTTCGGGATCCGCTTTCGCAAGCGATGTAGACTTTTGCCAATTTTCAGTTAAATCGGCCGATAATTGATGATTTTAGCACTGTATAGCGACCATCTTTTTTCCGCCATTTTTCACAAATTGTGTTTGCACTTGTCACCATTTATTATTCGAGGGCGACCCCGGTAGGTGTTACGCTTCGGGCGGGCCGTCGAGCAACTTTTATTACGTTCAGATTTTCGAGGTTTGGATATAATTTCTGTGCATTGAGCCCTATTCAAACATTGCCCTCGAAAAAACTAACCCTCGAACTCTTAAAATTTTCCACATAACATCAGTCAGTCAGTAGTAAACCATTACTACTGACTGACTGATGTTATGCGTGTAAGCGATCATCGCTGCCCATAGACAAGCACACCGCCGGAGGCGTCACAGATGTGTTGCTTTAACGTTCTTTTCTTGAATATTCCCATGTCATAATCACGTGGGAACACCACGGGTGTAAATTGATCCACATTTCCACAGTTCGTGGCAGACAACTGAGATTAAAACGCACGGCGGTTGACTTCAGTTATCAGTTATATCGTGATATAACCTATTTTTATTTTATTTGCTATAAAAAAGTGTTCATACTAACCAGGAGTTTGTGACACATTGTTGACCAAGCTATCCCAGCTGTCTTGTATAGCTGACCCGTCCACTTGCGGTCCCATATGCGTCGTGGCTTGTGCCCTGAAGTGAACCGACACCCAACTTTGATACACTCGGTCCCATATTTCCAATACCTGTTCCTCGACACGCGCTATCTTGTCCGGATCTCCTTCTTTCAGGATGCTTTTTACCTGTTGAATTAAATTTTGTTAATTCATCTGGTTAAATATCAATGTATAAACTGATAATTCATAATTGGCTTTTGTAGTAAATAAATAAATTATCGAACTTATTATAGAGGAAAGGGTGTAACCACATCCAGTTACTTAAGATATCTGCACGTATTGTAATCTGCTTTGTAACAAAAGAGAAATATCGGAAAATTAATAAATACGTTTATTCATGAAATGGTTATTATCAAATTTTACTTACGTATTTAACTATCTAGAGAAGTATATCCAAAAGAGAGCATGAAGAAAATAAGGTAAAAATATAAATAAATATTTTTGTCCTATATTGGAACATACATATATAGATTGTTACTTTACTGATATAAAACAGGAAAAGAGAAAAGAAAATATAACTATTAAAAAGAGATGATAAAGAGAGAAGAGATATATGTATGAAAAGGAGGCTTCTGAATATATACCACTTCCACTGTAAACAATTTCTATACATTATAATAATTATTAAAAAAAAAACTCCTATTTAAGCATATTGCATGCACCGAGAAGAATGAGATTTGGCATAGTTAAAGAATATAAAAAAGATAAAGTAAAATAAAAAAGGACTTTTCCTGCTAACTTACATGAGTGACGTTGTTTTCATTTCATTTTTATAATATTTTATTATTATCTATATATCTTTCAATTGTGGTGGCGTATTATGCAATACAGTTCGATTAAGGCGTATAACTGAAGTGATATGAAATAAATGCGTGTATCGGGACTTTTTAAGTTGACTGAAAAAGTCCATAGAAGCTTTTGGTAGAATATCCACCATTTTATCAAGACGAAACGTGGCGAGCTAACTAGTTACATTCTAAGAGATTTGAAATTATTATATTTTAATTAACACTGGCATAATAGTTATAACTAATTGCCATCAAAGAATAAAAAAAATATTTCGATTAAGAGCGACTATTAGTCTTTATAAAAACCACTTACCCCAGTAGATATGCCTTCTCGGCCATAAGTGTACGCGTCATCAATAAGAGAGTCGACTTTTTCTTCCCATCCCTCGGGCAAATAGTTTTGTAGCGGACTGTGTTGCACGAAAGTGCTGTTCAAGAGACTGCCACTTAGTTGAACTACCACTATAGTCTCTGAGTATATCTAAAATTAATGAAACAAAGTGATCTATAAATCGAACATGTATAGATCGTTATGGCCTATGCCGAGTGATAAATTCACACTACTACACAACTACATTGTATTGTTTGTTTCTTTTAGTTTATTTTAAGATTATTATTTCTAATAATAGCTCATTTGTTAGATTAATAATTTTTTAATAGTTTGTCTATTTTTTTCATAGCTTATTTAATATATTTAGTCATCTTTTTATGTATTCGATTGTTATTTACGGTTAACTCATATTTATATATTGTTGCTTATGGCTATTTACTTTGTTTATTAATATTTTTTTCAATTAACCTGACAATTATGTATTTCATCACCAACCTACATCAAATTATATTTTTAACACATTGTTCATCCTACGGTTGTCTGAATGAATTTGCTATTAGCGATAAGACGGCCATTTGTATATGAACATTACAATCAACAATTGTATAACTTTGTTTTTCGTGTACAATAAAGAATATATCTGTCTATATCTATTTAGGCCATATTTGTCACACAATGTGTCACGCTTATCTAATACGGAATTTTTAATAAATTGTACGGAAAGACGTAAAAAACGTTTTTTTCTTTTCCGTCATTTTAAATCGCAATATAGCTAATAAATGGCGACATTACTATGATTAACAAAAGAAGCTTTGATTAACAAAACAAATGTCAGTATTGATAGATTAAAATTCATTCATATTCAATTAACCAACCTTTCTTTCGTATTACAAAATCAAAACTTTTCTGTCTCAGTGCTTCGTGCTGTTCTTCCCACTGAGGTTTGTCTCATTTTTTCATTAGGTATATCACCCGTGCGAAGCCGGTGCGGATTGCTAGTCTGATACTTTTCATCCATTAAACAGATGGGTGAAGGATGTTTCTATTTCAGATCTTAGACTACATGTTAGAAATAAATTTAAAGATATGAACCTGTATGCAAATGAAGATTGTGGCCACGATTATGAACAAAATGAGTCCAACAATAACAATACATGAAGAGACAGTGTCTATGGAGTCATATGCCATGGTCCTGATGCTCTTGTTGCAGACAGATAGCATCTTGTGCACACCCCGAATGTGTGCTGGAATTAGAGCCGACTCTCTGGAAATATTTATATACATCAGTAAATGTTCACTTTAACAAACATATTGTTTGCTTATTCAATTCAATAGCTTGGACTTCATGTATCATATATATAACTAGAGTTGTGCAAATACTTGATACTGGCATAGTAAAACTCGAACAAATTCAGGGGATAATCTCAGAAGTACTAAAGTGTCTATATGGAATGACTCTATATGAAATCTCGACATAAAAGGCTTAGAAATCGTAAATCTTCGTAACTATTAGGTCGGGGCAAAAGTATTTTCGTGTTATTCATACAAAGGAAAATATTTTTTTTAGGTATAATTTTTTATTTATTTATAATATGTATGTGCTGTTTTGATCGATGACTTGTTGCCATCTTGTGGGTAGTGCCATGATCCCATTTCTGTAGAAATTTTGAGATTTTTGATTAAAAAAATGTGACAGGTAGTGTTCACACTGTTTTTTTGAGGTTATCTTTATGCTTCTTAAAGAGTTCTGCAATTACCGAAACAGTTGAAAATCTGACGGAGTAAGGTCAGGGCTATACGGAGGATGCATCAACACATCCCAGCCAAGCTCTCTCAATTTTAATGCGTGGCTATAGATGAGTGCGGTCTGTCGTTGTCATGGTTTCTCTCAGGGAGATCATGTCCATCATGTCATGACCAGACTTTCGTAAATGACGTAAAATTGTTTTATGATCAACATTCAGTTCTTCAGCAATGTCGTAGCTACTAATATGTCGATCTTGCTCCACTTTCTCAAACGTGGCACTGATTTTATCTGTGACAGGGCGTCCAGAGCGAACCTCATCTTTCACACTAAAATTTCCAGACTTGAAACGCTTGAACATTTTTACATTCATACCGCATTAGGTCCGTAAACCGCACACATTTTATTCGCGGCGTTCGTCGCATTTTTACTTTTTTTGTAATAAAACTTTAAAATGTACCGAATTTCTTCGTCACATACGTTCATTTTGCTTGCTTGAAAAACAATTGAAAAATCTTCAGAATGTCACATTTAATGGTATTAAAACCAGCCAGTTACATTCAGTACAGCCAAAGAGGTTTTATTACTAATAATACATTCAAAATACGAAAATACTTTTGCCCCGACCTATTATCATCAATAAAGTGAATGTTAATAACTCACTACCAATTTGTTAAGGTTGTAAAGTTGAGTTGTTGCCATAATATTCCTCATATTTAACAGACATTGCAAATAATAGATGCTGCCCATCTACTGTTATTTGCTCTCATATGGCCCTATACAATGCTGGGAATCACTTAACCATCCAAATGTAATACATTAAAATTAGTCACCTCTCATTCCACCAACTGCTTATTTTAGCCTTAATATTATTATAATGGTTTTCGAAAAATAGCCAAACACCAAAACAACTTAGCAACCACTTTAAAATGTGTATGGCCAAAAAGAAAACCATAACAGGCAACAGCCAAATATGCTTCCATACAAGCATACAAAAACATCCAAAGAAAAGCAGTTTAAAATATAATGCTGATTCATCATCATTGTTGAAATTATTTCTAATATAGTTCTCGTCTAAAGATCTCTGTTTAAAAGAGGCCAAGATTCGATTCTCAATACCAGGTTGTGCTTTCAAATTCGATAGTGGCAAAGCAGACAAGGTTCTTGTTTTATACAATATTTTTGCATGATGCGGTGAACTCCGAATGGAATCATTTCCAGTCCAACTTCCTCTCTTTGCTGCTGCATCTGGAGTTGAAGGACTATCTCTATCTGGAGTTGAATCTTTGTCACTTATTTCTTCGTGAATAGTATCTGTGTCAGTACCATCAGTATTCTGGTCTTTTTCTTCAATTTCCTTTGGAGAGGGTTCTGGTTGGTTGCCATAAGTAACAGCTTTCTGAATTGCAACTAAAACTGATGCTTCAGTATCTGTAATTAAGAATGAAACTTTAGTGTATAATACTCTACAAATTTCTTGTATCAAGGGCAAGGATAAAATTTGATGTTCAAGGTGAAAAGTCTGTAGAATTTTAAAGAAAAATACAAAGTTAATTTCAAATGATTGTAAGGTGGGTAACATACAACTCTGGAGCTATATGCAGCTTTTTTGTGTCATCTAGTAATTCAGTTTCAGTGAGATTAATTCAACAAAGTGTCTATATAAATAATTTTTATTATTCATATTAATTTGATCTGTATTATTTTTATTTTAAAATCTATTTTAATATATAGTTGTTTAATAGAATTTGTGTGATGTCACTTATTACTACTAATTTAACAATGGCCTTAAATGGCAAAAAGGTATATACACCATGCTTTTGTCTATATATAGATCTCACATCTCGTCTATATCATATAATGATTTAACATACAAACCTTTCAACAGCATCTGTTTATGTATATGAGTTACTTCAAGAGCAAATCCAGTGACACTTATAATTTGTAAAAGGACAAACATGTAGACTTGAAAAGGACCTGTCAAACTTGCTAAATAGCTAGTTATCACAAGCCATAGCACATATGATGTGCCCCTGAACATCCCAGATCTGTTAGGAGACCAAAGGATGTAGACACTAATTATATATGCCAGTGCTATTGTTAATACCTGAAAGCCAACAAAGGTAAATATGAGCAGAGTTCCTGCTTGATTTAATGAATGTACTAAATCAATTAGTTACACAAATCAGTAATAAAAGGTCAATGTTGAATCGATAAGAATTAGTATAACCTTGAATGCCTGCATTTGTTTTTAACGGCCCATATGTATCTCACTACTAGACATATCCAGTAGTGGGATATATATGGGCATCCAAGTAAGGCATCATCATTTCTGAAGGAATAGACATTAACCCAACACACTTGTCCAAGGCGGATTGATAAGACATCCAGATTCAAAATAAATAGCTGTAGGCTACTCATATATTTGTATTCACATGGTAATTTTTAACCTGTGATCATTAACTCTAAAAGTAGTAACATTGTCTCTAAACCAGAGACCCTATATATTATAATATTCTTCCCTGTGTCTCTGTCCATTCCCATAATTTCATAGTTTTTAACATATGTAAAATGTTGAAAATAAAGATATTATTATTAACCTCATTTGGTTAGAAATCTCTTAATATATCAAAAATGTTATCACAAAAGTTAATTTTAGCTTTGATTTGGTTTACTTACTATATAAGAACTGCACAGTTTTATTAACAATGTTGTAGAGAATCCAATGAAACTTGTTAGTTGCCAAAAAATACATGATAAGCTCCTTGGTATGGAATTGTAGAGCCAGGGGAATATAAAAATTGCTGACAATAGGCCAATAATTGTCTGAAATTTATACATATAGGTAAACTTAAGAAATACAACAAGAACTATCAACATATACTTTAGTTTATATGACCTATTCCATCTAAAATTTTAAGATATGATGATAAAAATCAAAGAATGATAAAACATAAAAATAAATTAAAAATCAGTTTATAAAGTTTCCAATTTTATATATATATATATATATATATATATATATATATATATATATATATATCATATATATATATACATATATATATATATACATATATATATATACACATATATATATACACATATATATATACACATATATATATACACATATATATATACACATATATATATACACATATATATATACACATATATATATGGCATACATATATGAATGGCATGACTTGCCCGAGGTAGATATACTCCTGAACAACTTCAAGAGTTTTACCATTGACAATGGTCAGTTGTGGATCTAAAATGATTGTTGACCATGACTTTAGTTTAACGAAGTTCACAGTCAAACCGACACATCGAGAGGATTCATTTAGGCTGTTCAGCATCCCTTGGAGTTCCTGTAGCTGTAGTTAATTTACATAGTGTACTGTCTCTTTATTTCTTAATCTTTTCTTCAAAAAACTTTAGTTAAAACCTAATGATAATTAACGATGTAAAGAAATTGTTAAAAGGCATTGTCATTTTTATATGAGAAAATTTGAAACTTAATGTTGTCACTTCAATACAAATATAAAAGTAAGTCCATATCTTACCTTATAATGTTCTTTGAATTGATTGCCAATAGTGTCTGAAGCAAAGTTTACAATATTCATTGGTATCACCATTAAACCAAATATCACAGATGTATTGGATTTTTCCAAATCTTCGAACCATGATTTTATTTGCTTAGACAATTTATACTTAAATGGGTGGAGTATAGATCCGACAAGTAGGGCCCAAAATAACGGTTTGAAGAATGGGCCTAATATAAGAAATAACACATACACAGCAGCACAACATACTGCTAAAATAAAAAGGGCGAAGGCGTTGTAGAAACCATGTTTCATGGGCTTTTCGTTACCTTCAGATAAACCACCTATTATATTAAATATATTTTCGAATGGTGATTGCTGCATTCTTTTAGAGGTTAATTATTTATTAAGCACTAAGTACTAAGGTTTTATTATAGATATATAAAGTGAAGTAATTCAAAATTGTAATCTAATGAGATCATACTTTTTTAAGGTTTTCGGCGAAATTAGCATATTTATAGCTGAACGATGTTGTCAATGTCAGTAAGTAGGATTGTTAACGTCAAAGTCAATTCTCTGACTACGTTAAAGACAATTAGGTATAACTAATATACCAGTATCAAGTAAAATATTATCAAGTATCTTGCAATGTAAAGCTTTTGACGTTACATTTTAATGCTTTTGGTCATTCAACCAAAACGTGTTTTGAACATTTGCGGTCAACATAAAAAGTCACGGTAAGCATTTTATCTTCTTCTTCTTTTCGTGTCAGCGATTTCTATAGATTTTCCGGCTCAGTATATTAACTTCACTTATACGCCGTAATCGAATTATATTATATAAACAATATGTCAGCAGAATCAAACAAAATAATTGATAATAAAAAAAAAACATTAGCTCATATTTTTTGACCAGTACTTTTTTTTAGAATTATATACCCTTTTTCTGTTAATATATGTCATTGAATTGTTTTATGGCTTGCTAATTTACATCATGGACATATACGTGGATAGAGCCACGCTGCAGATGAATACTATGTCAAGAATGGCATAATATTTGTGTGAAGCATGAATGGGCCGACTCATCCGGGGAAGTACCACACTCCCGCAGAAAACCGGCGTCTGAGTTTTCCTGAGCTTCCAAGCTTAGCTACCGCGCTTCGTATGGTGAGCGGCCGAGTTCCGGAGGCCCAATACCCTCTCGCCCCTCCCCCTCCCATTCCTACTCCCATAGTGACACTTTCCTTAAAGGTCGGCAACGCTTCAAACGTCTATGGGCGGCGTTGATTCCTTTCCATCAGGTGACACGCATGCCCGTTTGCTTTCCTTTACCTACTACTTTAAAAAAAAAAATTATAAGTCACTTTATAGTCAAATAAACAAATCACTTACTATACTAACACCGGTTAATTATAATAGCAAACTACTTATAACAATCCACTGCTGAACACCTACCAAGGCTGTGGATGATGATGATCACACTATAAACAATATTTTTATGAGTACTGTCTTGGAAATTGTATATCTATGAAGAATTTTTCGAAAGGTTAACGAGCAGGCGTATCACCTAAGGAAAAAAAAATCAAAGAAATTTTCTTGAAGGTTTCAATGTCGTACTGGTTTCACAGAGTAGTGGTGCGTGGAAAGAAGTTTCGGGAAAAATAGAAACAAAATTATAGATTTATCGATCTAATGATATTGTGAGTAAATTTATGATTTTTATTTTCATTGATTAAGTAAACGGAATGTTTTTTTCTTGGTATTATCATTGAATTAAAGAATAAAATGGCCATCATATTTAATATTTGATCAGTATGTTATACTTTTAAAACATTACATACTTATTAAATATAATCATACAAAAACGTTATGCGGGCTTCATCATAAATGTCCTTCATTCATTTTATAATATATCTATTTTTCCTACAATTACATTTATCGCAGAGACCGAGTCAAGATATAATTTTAATATTTAAATAAGAATTTTAATGTATAGACACCGAGACATTACTAATCTTACTAATCGGATGCACTTACCCTTAAATAATCACAAATCTCCTGTATAAAATTATTTTACATTATTTAGGATTCCTGTATGACTTGCAAGTTGTAGCATTTTCGTCGAGTAAGCTTGAAGCCTTATTTACAATTTTCATTAGGAGAGTGACTTCGCGAGTTTCAACGCGTATTAAGATATTATTTTTGTATCTTTTGGTTTTAACAACGTAAGATATATTAATGTAACATTTTATATATTTGTTAAAATTTCAGTATCTTTCTCTCGATTCCCAATTTGGACTAGAGTGGGAATCGAAGGTTGCAAATTTGATTCTTTCATCGTAAGTACTTGAATGGCCTATCTTTTATCCAGATTTCAAGGTGTTTTACAATGGTTTTGCGTTGTAATGTCGTTCATAGAATAGGATATTTTATTGAAATGCGATGATTGTTGATGTTGATTTATTTCAATGTTTGATTACAAAAACGTAAGTTTGTAATAATTTATTAAAAGAGATTAATTTTAATTACTCATGTAGATTAACATGCTATTTCCTTAACATTTTTTTTATTGATCTATCTAACGCGCTACAGACCTCGGTGGACTTTACCTTTGTTGAGGATAATTTCTTAAACGAACAAGTTATTTGCTAATAATTTGCCGCTATTATCCTTCTGTAACATTGTCGTTATTAGTTGCGACTAGGACATATATAGGTACGTAGATATTTGTAAATTTGTTTCCTTACTCTAGGTAGAACATAACATTATCCACTTACCTTATAATTATAAAGTTTAAAATATTAAGATGCTTGAATTCTTATTTCTAACCAGCACATACATTAATAGATAATCAAGAAAATTGTGAATATACATCGGTAAATAACAAAACGTAATATATTTAATTGATATCTAGCTACTTCATCGCGCGTTGTTGCGTTCTCAGAAGAAAGGAATTATTATTTCTGTATACATACGCCACGCGCGCCCTGTATCGTAGGATAAATGTACTATACCAGAACCCTTCTCGGCAGTTTACACAACAAAATTTCCCAAATGTCGATTGAATGACTGGTGTAGGAATATATATAATATAAGAAAAACAATCATATATTTGTTTTTATATATATATACATTTATGATATTTATTAGATATTTACCTAATTTTTTGCATGCAAAATTTTAACGAAATCGACCCATAAGTGGCGCACCATGATCCACGTGTTCGCACTTCATTTTTTGTTCAAGAACGACCCCCGTAGGAGTAACGGTTTGCAGTATCTGATAATCCTCAAGGTTTAGACAAACTTCCTCTGCCTCGAGCCCTAATCGAACATTTTCTCCGAACAAACCTACACCCTATCTCTCAACGTTTGTTCAATAATATGTCAGTAAGTAGTAATGTAACTTTACGTAAAAGTAATGTGATTTTTCTCTATTAACTGTATATTTCTTAATATTTAAATACTAACCAACTTAAAACAATTTTTCGATCGAATAATCATATTGTACACCATGTCTAATGATATTCACTTAAAATTAAGTTCCATATTTCGTTATTATAATTTGTCGTATTTGCTGAATAAATTAAAAAAATATTGACTCAAAATATGCTTCTAAAAAAATTGGGGTATTTTATGCTGGAAACGATTATTTGAAGTAACGTTGGGTCGGCGTGGTCCCGAGGGCCTCGATAAAAATGAAATATTAACGGACTCACCGCGATTATATTGATAAATATTGTTGAAAATATGTTGGTCAACATAATGACCCCTGATCCCTAGACATTCTTTAATATTTACTAAACTTTTGCATGAAATATTTGAAAACCCTTCTCTAGAATTTCCTGTGTTGTAGGTTGTTATAACACACAAGGACACGGAGAAAACATTAACTCCACCTATAATCTAAATATCAACCCAAAAAAGCTAAAATGCTGTAAATGATATAGATGTCAAAACATTTTTATTATTTGGACCAGTAAAAAAATACTGCATCGAATGGTCTGAGTCTCACAGAATTGAATTACAAAGTTTGTATAACTGTGAAACTGACTCTTTTTGAGTAATCGGATACAATTTTTTTAGAAACCTTAAAGGTTTTTTGGCTCTGGTGGTAATTTTTCTTTTAGCGGTTTACTATGTTTCCGCTTTTTTGCGTCGATATGATGAAGAAATAGAATGCAGCTTAATTTATTGTTTAATAATATTAAATATAAATTAAGCAAATTAAAAGTTTTGATTGGTTAATCTCTCTCTTCTCTCTCTTCGAGTAAAGGCCTCCTACAAAACTTTTCACTTATCTTTGTTTGACATCTGCTCATGTAATAGTCTCCAGCTAGCCTAATTATTTCACCAACCCACCTTTCCCTGGGACGACCTCTACCTCGTTAGCCGCTTGGACATCCCTATTTGGTTATTAGTTTGCTTCAGAAGCTCTATTTATACTTACCTCCAATTTCTTTTTCATTTAAATTCACTATTTCCTTTTATAGTTAGGTATTTTCAATCTATTCGTGATTTAAATTATGGATTTACTATTTCTTTTTACATTAAAGAAATCATATTTAGGTAATGTCAGCAGCAAGGTGAAAAAAATTGTAAATTTTGAAAGTCTTTTGCAACACGAAAATAAATAGTCCAGTGCTCAGTAGTGGGAGTTCTTTAAACTTACGAATTGTGTCAATATTGAAATAAACATTTTTAATGAAACCTAATTTACATTGTGTTATTTAAACAGCAGGAAGTAAAAAAAAACTTTCTTCTTCTTAAATCTTTGATGAGTGAATTATAATTTGTTGATAACAATTTTGAATAATAAGATCTTTTTGAATACGGCTCTTCTTGCTTCTTGCATTTTGCATATGGTGCACTTTAGCTCAAGGCTCTTTTTGTTTTATATTTATTATGTTTTTTTATTATAATATGTTATATACACATGTTTATTATTACTATCTCATTATAACCTTCTATTTAATCATTTGTTTTACATCACGTTAGTTTGGACCTATTAGATTTGCCTGCGATGTATGTTTGAATCCGATCCTTTAGAAAAGGAACATTAATACTACACTAAAAGTGCAACAGTATCAGGTGAAACAGTAAGCATACTACACATTTTAAGTCAAGTGATAAATATTATCTTTTAAATAGTAAAGATTAATGTAAAGGTAGTCTGGAAGAAGTCGTTGTTAGCGATAATACCGCCCATATACACATATTATTTATAATTAATTATCATATAACATTATTTTTCGTATATAAATAATATTGTTACATCTATTTAGTTAAATTGATCATACATATATATATATATATATATATATATATATATGTATATATGTATTTATAAAAGTAACTTTAAGCATGTTTCATAATATATAATATAAAATGGTGTAAGAGGTTTCTAGCTAATGACGTTTTCTATTGCTGGGATGACTCCTTAGTAGGTAGCGTTAAGTACACACGTTACCAGAAAATTACGTCACTTACACATAAATTATCCCATACGGTTTGTCATTGTACTTTGAATGGGTTAAATCGTATTACGAGTTATTCTTCTTATATAAGGAGGTATATAGTTGAAGGGAAGTAGTAAGCAAGGAGCCCTTGCATTGAATTTATAAAGTAATGGCTTTTGAATTAATATGCGCCTTATTAGCATTTTTAGCAATTACGATTACAGAGAGTAGGATAATGAAACTAGAAAAAATAATTGCACCGAATGAAGAAGTTAGTATTTCAATTGATAGAAATGAAGAGACAATTAATCCGATTATAAAAGTCAAGGTTGAAGTGGTTGATATGCCCAAACAAGTTGCTTCGAATGGTTCACTAACAATTGAAGATCGTTTTGGAATACGCGTTGGGAGTTGCCCTGAAGCTTATGTGAGACGAGGATCTTTCTGCATGCCAGCAGACTACTAGATAAAGAACAGTAATTTCATGTCTATCTATTCTATCATTTCATAGAAAGATTGGATGATATATATCTCTCAATTTATTTTTTTATATTACTTCAATTTAATATGAATTTCTACATTGTCTATTAAATATTATCATTTACTTTAAAATGCGTTTCTATTAAATAAATAAATATCTATATACTGTTATCAATATACTCCTCATATTCAAATGAAGCGTCAAGAATTATTTTTTTAAGATCCGTGAAAACCAATTAAATAAATAATATTACGTATTTACAAAGCAGTCTATAAAACCAATACATTTTTATTTTTCTGATTTGTTTTTGCAGACCTTAGTAAAGTAAAACTTGACTTTTCGTAAACTAACGCCTGATTTCATTAATTACTCCTTACCATATCATCGACTACCGCTAAAGAAGTTACTTTGTATTAATCATGACATTTGAAACGTCAAAAATTATTTGGTAAGATTTAAGTAATGGGGACTAAAAAGGATTAGCTCATTGGGTTTTCTTGTTTTCCATAGAGTTGTAGCATAGCGTAAACGACTTCAACGTTAGCGACGAAATAATTCTAAGACTTCTATGAACTGAACATACCTTGCCATGAAACGAAACATGTCCCGTTTCACTCTTCACTTTCTCATGTTATTTTGATTTGGCATTGAGCCATTTGGCTTTTTGACCAACATCCTGGATAACATCATTGAAGAATATATGAATAAATAGTGCTATATAGTTGAATCTAAATAATGCATAGTGTTACAGTAGTTGAATCTAAGTAATGAGAGTACCTGTTATTATTTGTTAAAATACATATTAAGAAACTGAATCGGGCTTGAACTAAAAAAATGTTAGAAAATTAACAATGTTTCTTTTAAAATGATAATACTATTTTCTTTTTATATACACAAATCGTTGGCCTAATTATCTTAATTCATAAGTTCATATCAGTAAATAACACAGTAACAGGAATAACAATAGCTGATTTTTTTTGAGAAATTTTATAAAACCAATCTTACTTTAGATATAAAAAGAGGTATTTTTGAGGTAAACAGAAAATATTATATTCGATACACTTCTAAATTATCTTACTTTTCGGTTGTCTTCCGTAGAGTCTACTATACCTGAAGATGATGATGAAAAAATTCATATTATTATATATTTTTCGAATCACGTTATACTTAAATAACGTCAAATGGAATCGTACTGTAGTTGTTACAAAAATTGAATATTGTTACAAAAATGAAATCCGTTACAAAGTAAAACTATTAAAGCGAATTCACAATGATAAAAGACACAAAATTGTTAATTAGCTTTTGTAGTGTCGTAAGTAATACGTACTTTTTATGTATTTACCAATTAAAACTATGATTTAACATAAAAATTGAATAATTTCTGGCGTGCTTTAATTGTGTTTGCCATAAGCGAGTACGGACAGGATGACTTTATTCGTAATCTTTGAATAGGTTAAGAGTTCCCCTTTTTTGTGATATTAGATACTCTTGCGTCATGTATTGTGATGTGCTTGTGAGGTGATATATACGGTAAAATCTTTTAGGGGATTTCCAGAAGAGTCAATAGTTTTATATGTGTATATATGTATGTATTCACAGCTAACTAGCTTTTTTAATGAGTGGGTACAAAGTTACAATATAAAAAAAATGATGTATATATTCCCTCGGAGAATTTAAAGCTAGCCAGTTTAACGTTACTTGATTTAAATGAAATTTCAATCAAGTAATGTTAGCTCTGTATTCACGTTCGCATAAACCTGAGCCAAGCTGTTGTTTCACATACATTTTTTAATTTGGCTAAACATTTATAAACGGTAAAATAATCACTATAACCATATAGTTATTTCTTTACTTTATATATACTGTCTTTTTTTTAAACAACTGTTTTTCTTGCTTAAAAATCGGGTTTCATTTGTTTTTATGTTCATCTGGTTATTTGCTTTTTTTTTTGCCTGGGGATTCTACAATAATGTCAGAGATGTTTTTTTATAAAATAAAATAGCATACGGTGATACTTTATTACACAAGCAAAATACGTCATCTACACAAATATTCCCCGTAGTTGTTGACCCAGTACCAACTTGATTCATCCAAATAATTGCATTATTATAAGATGATAGTTGCAAGACGGAAAATAAATGCTTTATATAAATATGCATTTAGTATCTATAAGTTTAATAGTTGGAAAGACGCCTCAGCCGTTAACACTTGAAGTAATGGCTCCTAAAATAACATATGTTTTATTAGTGGCTATAGCAGTAGTGGCTACAGAGAGTAGGGTATTGAAAGTTGAAGAAGTCGTTTTGCCAAATGAAGACGTCAACATTTTAATTTCAATCAAGATAAATGAAGATACACAGCGTCCAGGCACAAAAGTCGAGATTGAGATAATAGATAAGCCTAAGGAAGTTATTCCACAGAGTTTGCCTACATTTGAAAATCGTTTTGGTGTCCGCGTTGGAAGTTGTCCCGAAGGATACGTCAGAAGTGGGTCTTTATGCATGCCAGCAGAGTAATAGATGCAGGAATGAAATTTCCAGTGTATTAACACTACGCTTAGTACAAATTATTTTTCTTACAGTATGTGTAGCTATTAATATTATTTGTGTTCATTATCAGACTATGATAGTTCACTGCAGAATGCAGGCGTCACTCAACGCCTTGGGTGATGCCTGCATTGAGCAGCCTCGCTTGAATTTCTGCCTGGCGCCCTGCGCAGATCGTCGAGTCGCTGGAGAGAATCGAGTAGCTGGAGGACATCCCATACTGCGTTTATCAAGATGCGGTCTCCACGGCAGTATTCGTTTAAAAGTTAAATTTATTTGTGTAGGTTTAAATTAAATTTTATGTACTATTATGAAAATTTAACATGTTTACAATTTTATTTTTATCATGAAAGCGTGTGAAATAAATATTTTAACCACAGGTAGATAGTTTTAATCAAATTACAAAATATTTTTCGTCTAATATATTTATTTATTTAAATATTATATGAATCTACATCTTGTGTACCAATAGTGGACTTAAATCTAAAAGGCATTTTCTCCCATCAACCATTGGGAAAAGTAGAAAAATGAAAGAGGCAGTGTATATAAAAATAGTTTAGTGTTGATTTTTTGCTGAAATATTTGTATGTAATATCTTTACATCAACATAAGTATAAACATCTTTATATAAACTATATAAAAAACATGGCCGATGCTTAAGTGAAATAATGATACGAAGATATTGGTGTAATTACTCAGGTTAAGAATCTAGATCCTAGTCGATTTAGTTTCAGTGACATTTTTATTGTTGTTTAATGTCGTTATAATATATAACGGTAACAGTTTAAATGTATGTAAGTAAATTAAAAAGATATATTATGTCTTATTAATGTTATTAATGTTATAAAATAATATAATTATTATTTTCTCCCTTATAAATCTTACCAATTGGCTCAGTCTCGGGGCCGCCGCTTACGGAATCAATGGTCCCGGGTTCCATGGCACCTGCACCAGGATAAATATATACTTATGAACAAAAGTAAAGGACAAATAATATAATTAATTTAATAACATTAATATTAGTAATTTATCTTTTTTATTTAATTACATACATTTAAACTGTTATAGTCTACAGATATTTTTTCCGTGTTGGGAGTCACTCCGCTTTAGACAAGGTTATATATACGTTCTTCCAGAAATAGGGAAGCCAGCCCGCGCCCATCAGTATAGAGCAGACGTACGGGTATGGGTCATGGAAAAAAAAATCTTCTCACACGTCTATAGAAGAAATATATATACACGATAAATATACACGAAGAAATATCCAGTGTGTCGCCAAGGGTGTCGTACCTTGTACTCCGGCTATCTAACAAGTATAGTCTTAAGGTAGTGCAGGTCTACGCACCTACGGCGACATACTCGGATGACGAAGTGGAGGCTATGTACGAAGACATAGCCAGGGCTTTGCACAACACTACAAAGGCACACTTCAATGTTGTCATGGGGGACTTCAACGCCAAAGTAGGGTTGCATACAGGAGCCGAATCGATTATGGGACCTCACGGTTTTGGACACAGAAACCACAGGGGGCAAATGCTGATCAACTTCCTGATCTTCCTGAACTTCGGAAGTGGACATGGCGAAGCCCCGACACTGTGACGAAAAATGAGATTGACTTTATCATGACCGATAAAAGGCACATATTCAGGGATGTCTCAGTGATCAACAGGTTTAACACTGGGAGCGATCACCGACTTGTGAGAGGCACTCTGAATATTGACTTCAAGTTCGAAAGATGCCGTCTGGTAAAGTCCACGCTCCGACCGACTCTGTTCCAAACCGTGGCTGGCTCTCAACGCTTCCAACTGGAACTCAAAAATCGATTCGATGCCCTGGAACCCTCTGTGGATATCGACAAGGACCTCAAAAGTGTGGTAAACATCTTAAGGGAGGAAGGGGACAGGTTTTGTGGAAGAAGGCATGCAGGCCGGAAGTCTAAATTCTCAGACGAGACCCTCCAGCTAATGGATATGCGACGTGAAGCAGCCAAACACGAGGAACAGGTGGCCCTCACCAAGCGCATTAGACAGTGCGTACGGCGGGACCTGCGTCGCTCTAATGCGGACACTATTAAAAACGCAATAGAGCGACACAAGGGTCCTAAAGTATTTCTGCAAAAGCTTGAGAGAAGCCATCTCACACATTTAAAAGCTCAAGATGGCAAAATGCTCACGTCCAAATCCGAGGTTCTCGCTGAGATCGAAGACTTTTATGGAAATCTGTATGCCTCTCACGCACCACAACCTGAACCCACACGCAATGATCCCAGAGCCACACTTACCCGCCAGTACACCGACGAGCTGCCAGATGTCTGCCTTGAGGAGATAGAGCTGGCTCTCCGGCAACTTAAAAATGGAAAAGCCCCAGGCGAGGACGGAGTTACTGCAGAGTTTCTAAAGGCAGGGGGTCGCCCCGTGCTGAAAGAGCTCTGCAGAATTTTCAACTCCGTCTTGCAGAACGGGAGAACTCCACAGGCATGGAACAGGAGCATAGTAGTCTTGTTCCACAAGAAAGGGGGATAAGACGCTACTTAAAAATTATAGGCCGATCTCGCTCCTGAGCCATGTCCATAAGTTGTTTACGAGGGTCATCACAAATCGACTCGCGCGAAGGCTTGACGACTTTCAACCTCCTGAACAGGCTGGGTTTCGGGGAGGATATGGCACCATAGACCACATCCACACAGTGCGGCAGATTATACAGAAGACTAACGAGTATAATCAGCCCCTGTGCATAGCATTTGTGGACTATGAGAAGGCCTTTGACTCCATCGAGACCTGGGCTGTCATAGATGCCTTGCAGCGGTGCCAGATAGATCATCGATACATCGAGGTGTTGAGATGTCTGCAAAACGCCGCTACGATGTCCGTTCGAGTACAGAACAATCAGACAAAGCAAATCCAGTTGCATCGTGGAGTGAGACAGGGGGATGTCATATCCCCGAAACTGTTCACTAATGCGCTGGAAGATGTCTTCAAAACATTGGACTGGAAAGGACGTGGCATAAACGTAAACGGTGAGCATATCTCACACTTGCGCTTTGCCGATGATATCGTGATCTTGGCAGAATCGCTGCAAGAACTACATGCAATGCTGAACGGCCTAAATGAGTCCTCCAGACTGGTCGGTCTGGCTATGAATTTGGATAAAACTAAAATATTGATATTAAACCAACATATTGAGCCAGAAGCGACCACGATCGATGGTGAAGTTCTCGAAGTTGTCCAGGAATATGTCTACCTAGGCCAAATAGTGCGATTAGACGGAGACAATTTCGAGAAAGAAGCCGACAGAAGGATACAGCTGGGCTGGGCAGCATTCAGGAAATTCCGTCAAGTCTTCTCGTCGCCAATACCACAAAGTCTGAAGACAAAAGTCTTCAACCAGTGCGTCCTGCCCGTACTCTCTTACGGTGCCGAGACGTGGACACTGACAGTCCGTCTCCTCGCCAAGCTCAAAGTCGCTAAGAGGGCTATGGAGAGAGCTATGTTCGGGGTTTCTCTGGTGGACAGAATTCGAAATGAAGAAATTCGCCGGAGAAACAGAGTGACCGACATTGCTCTTCAAGTTAGCAGACTGAAGTGGGCTGGACACGTTTGTCGGAGAACCGACAATCGTTGGAGTAGACGAGAGCTGGAGTGGAGACCGCGACTCGGCAAACGTAGTGTGGGACGCCCTCCTGCTAGATGGAGCGACGATCTGCGCAAGGCGGCTGGCAGAGACTGGATGCGTGTAGCCGAAGATCGGGCTAGGTGGCGCGCCTTGGGTGAGGCCTATGTCCAGCAGTGGACTGCCGCGGGCTGATATTGATATTGATATATATATATATATATATATATATATATATATATATATATATATATATATATATATATATATATATATATATATATATATATATATATATGCAACGAATTCATGCTTATGGTGTTGCAGATATCTATGGGCGGTGTTAATTGCTTTCGCGACACGCTTGCTCGTGTGTATCCTAATTCTATAAAAAATATATAATATACCTTACTTCTTTGATAATAAAGATTAACAAAATTTACTTCAGAAATATGTTCTCATACTTAATTCACATGATTTGAAAGAAGTGTTTTCTAAAGATTAGTCTTAAAGCAGAGATCAGATGGCTCCAGGTACTGTTATAACATAATATTGTAATTTAAATTTGTAAATCCTATGAATGCGCTTTAAAAAATAATTAAAAATATCTAACAAAATTTTAAGTTAAACGGTTTCACTTACACGTTAAAATAAAAAACGAGGGTACATAAGAATATGAATTTGAATGAAAAAGTGTGTAATAAAAATCGTTTAACTTAAGTTTTTTAGCTATTTTTATTTTCTACTTTTTAGTTTGGTTTTTATCCAAATGCGGGGGACTCCTCAAAATCAATCGAATAAGCCCAAACTTGATAGGGTTAATAGTAACGGTAGAAGAGTTTTACTGTCAACTTGAAATTATCATAATCTTATATTGTCATGGGAACTCAATGTGTGCAAAGTTTCATAAGAATCGGTTTAGTAGAAGTAGTTGAAAAAGCCGTCGCAAGATTTGAAACAAACAAACAAATAAATATACGGGGTCAAGTTAAATAAAACCGTTTAAAAACTCTTTCTTATCACACATATTGTATGTATAGATGCTTGTGTACATGTGCAGCTACACATTGCGGAAAGAGATATGTGTTGTAGTCACTACACTGCATGTTAGTCAGTGGGAACGGTGTTGTGGGTAATTTGTCCGATTGTAATATAAATAACATCAGAGTCAAGACCTGTTTGTACAAATATTTTGTTAAACCCAATGATCTTTAAGGAAAACCGTTGTTTTAGCAACGCTATCAATGCGTACGTATGTTTATTTAAATTATTACGTAAACAAATAATACCTTTTAGCATCTCCTTCTGGGATTCCGTGTGTTAAGGATATTGTTATGAAAAACAATGGCGTTGAATATTTAATTATTATGCAAACGTATGCAAGTTTTTCTTAACTTATCATGCTATAACATTATGTTTCCCAAGGCTCGACACCTATTTTCGGTTACACGCACTTTATTCTAGCTCCGTAATCGCTCCATTTAGCCCAGGAGCGTCCCAATCTACGTTTGCCACGACGAGGTCTCAAGTCCAGCATTCGTCTACTCGGATGGCTTCCTAGAAGCTGACACTACCATTCGCAGTGCGACTTGACTAGTTATATGTTCTTCTTTTATGATCAATATGGCGTTGGAGAGTGGCGCATTATATCTCATATTTTGCCGGCAACGCTTCCGCGACTCCTGCGGTGTCACGGTTGTATATAAGGCGGCGTTGATTGCTTTCCATCAGGCGACACGCTTGTCCGTTTGCCCTCTTATCCCATAAAAAAATGTCATATATATAACTTTTTAATTTATTTAAATTCGTTTATATTTTACACTTCTATCGTTATGATAGGTAGCCTTAAACATTTGATGGAAGCAAAGGAATAGATCAAAGGAATTTGCTTTTTTTGTGTTTCCCGGGCTAGGTGGCGTCTTTGGGTAGGTCTATGTCCAATAGTAGATAGCCGTGGGCTGATTGTTATATATCTATATCCTATATACCAACGAAAATTGAAATAATTGTGTAAAAAAATAATTTCTTAGCATGATTTTAAAAGTCTTTTCATTTAAGTATAAACTTAGTTTACAACTCCGGAAAATCAAAGTATGTGAACTATAATAAATGAAGGTCACACTTATTATAATTTATAGCACGCCGTAATGAATATTTAATACGTGTATGCAACTTGTATAAATGTGTAGATTTTATGATACCAATAAATTAATACATTTGTGTTTCTTTATGACTTATTTTGAAAGTATTATTTAAAACTAGATCATGTTTTTTTATATAGACCATACATATCCCACTGTTGGGTCTGAATCCTCTAAATTCCTCGAATAACGGGTATTAACCCGCTTTGCGAACATTCAAACTCGGAGTAAATAGCTGTAAGACATAGATATACATATGCATCTATCCCGATGTGGGTACTAATGCCGCGAGTACATAGTTATTGGCAGAGACTTTATAAGTATAGCTTAGATAAGTGAAATTATTAATAATTTTTAATTGTCTCAACCTCTGTTTTACAAAAAATAAAATTAACCAGCGTTGCTTAAAACGTCAGCTATTTTTTTTATAAATGGTCGAGATTCTTTTTCTGTATCTTCATCGTATTACATTATATTAAAAAGAAATGTTAATGAAACAAGTATTACAACTATAAACAATCAATGTATTTCAATAACAAATAAGTTAAATTTGAAATTATTTTGTTTTCAGTACATATATCGTTCAATTTTTAATTTTGTTTGCTATTGTTATTTCCTATGAAATAAAATGTAACCGTATCTAGTATATTTTTGGTTAATTTATCAATTTTAATGATTATTATTTACTGTATTAAGATATTAAAATGGTCTTAAAGGATAGTAAAAATAACAACTATAAGACCCAGGACAGGAGTTTATTGACACTATTTTAGTTAAATATTCTAACTAAAGCATCAAGGAGTTATCACATTAATCACAACATATAAAGGAGCGTATTCTAGAAATATACAGATCCTCTACTAGCAATTCCTTTCGAAGAAGTTGTAAACGCCTAACGACTGAAAATTCCGTTCCATACACAAAAAAGAATTTGAAAAAACAAAGTGACATCAGAGAACTAGTGGTCAAATAAAACATGAAGGAAGACATACTGGAATTTTAAGTATATGAAGATATTGAGCAGTGAAACATTTGTGTTCATTTGAACATATAGTTGATCAAATGACCTAAGAACCGAGTCAAGACAAATCTAGTGCTAATAAAATGCTAAGAATTTGTTGCGTAATAGATAAGTCTGGCGTATATAAAGGCTAATGTTTATTATATAAAGTGATATTGCAACATATTATATAATATACCTACTTATACACCAAACATATCACTGAATACAATGACCAACTTACACTCGTGTTTCTGCTTAGTTCTAATCCTTGATTAAATTGTATTGAAAAAATACTTTTGTCTCAATCTGTCCTCATATTTATTGTTTATATTAAGACATAAATTAATATCAAGACCAATTCCTGCGGTAGTCCACTGCTGGATATAGGCCTCACTCAAGGCGCGTCACCTAGTCCGATTTTTGGCTACTCGCATTCAGTCTCTGTCAGATGCCTGGCGCGATCGTCGCTTTATTTATTAGGGGGGCGTTCTACAATACGTTTGCAAAGACGCGGTCTCCACTCCAGCATTCGTCTACTCCAACGGTTGTCAGATCTCGAACAAACTGTCAAGCTACTTAAGTACAATTTAAAGAGTTACGTCAGTGACTCGGGTTCTCCGGCGAATTTATTCATTTTGAATTCTATCCACCAGAGAATCTCCGATCATAGCGCTCTGAGTGATTTTGATTTGTCAAGGGGACGGACCGTCAGTGTCCACGTTTCGGCATCGTAAGAGAGTACAGGCAGGACGCACTGGTTGAAGACTTTTGTCTTCAGGCTTTGTGGTATTGGTGACGAGAAGACTTGACGAAGTTTCCTAAATGCTGCCCAGCCCAACTGAATCCTTCTCTCGGCTTTTTTCTCGAAGTTGTCTTCATCAAATTGCACTATCGAGCCAAGGACAATTGGACATATTCCTGGACAAGTTCGAGAAATTTACCATCGATCATGATCGCTTCATTCTCAATATGGTGATTTACCTTCAACTTATCTAGTTGCGGGGTGAAATAAGTTTAATATATAGTATATAGTAACATATAGTATATTGTAAATTAGCATATACGTTGTATGAGGAAAACGGTTCTCAATATTTAAGATCCAACTGGGCTATAAAAGGAGCAGCAAAGTAATTTAACTCAGTGTCCGCTAGAGAACACGCGGAGTAACTCAGCTTTTTACATAAATAAATTAGTGTGCTATCATGTACGTCAAACTTACAATTTTCGTTATGCTGATCGTGTTTGCGGAGTGGAACAACGCCATACCCAAATCAGCGTCACCTCCAGCAGTGATTGCCAAGGAAACCACAGCTAAACCCAAACCAGTTCCATTAGATGATGACGGCGGTCTAGGTAACAAATTTGGTATCAAAGTGGGATCGTGCCCAACTGGATATGAACGAATAGGTAATATGTGCGCTCCAATCTAGTGTCTGGGTAACGAGGAAAAAGTGGGACCTAATTTTTGACTTAATATTTGTTATTAAACATTATTACAATCTGTGATTTCGAAAATACATATATTTTTTTAACATGTTCTTCTTTTATTTTATAATCCATTATTTAATACTTAAAATAAATAATAATTTTCGCTATTGAATAAATCGAAGCATTATACTATTGTAATAAACTATGTATAATATATATAATAAATTATGTTATATATATATATATATATATATATATATATATATATATATATATATATATATATATATATATATATATATATATATATATATATATATATATATATATATATATATATATATATATATATATATGTAAATTATTAATATTACGCGTGAGTATCTACTGGTTTTCGTTAAGCACAGTTATCGTTCTTCAGTTCAGCTTCTTTAGACTCGTGGTTGAGGAAAGTAATTAGAACTTTTAATTAATTCGTTAAAAAAGACAAATGGAGCTATATACATATATATCTTTTTGGTATGAATTCTATTTTTCCACCTAATTTAGCGTACACAATCGAACTAGAATGTTCGAAAATACCACAGACCGTTGATTGTTTCATAAATGTACTATTTCTGGTAGAAAATCGCAACTGAATAGCACGACGGTAGACTCCATCCATCTACAGTTATCAGGTGCTAAGATGCAATTCGTCTATTGTGTTCTACGCAATGCATTAAAATATCCCTTCAATTATTCAATGATCTTGGTCTTATGGGGTTTATAGCCAGTTAGTCGGCAGCTCGTTTAAATCGGCGATCATCGCATCGTTCAACATGATGCGACCAAGCTGACGTTGCCGAACGATAGTCTTTTTCCATCTTCCCATATCGTACACGTACAAAATAATTTACCCTAAGTATTTTATAAATATAATAGTATTTGGTTTAACATAAAACTACTAGTAATATATTAAGCTGTTTAAGGAGCTATTTTCTTATTTTTTTTTTGAGAAGCTGCACGTAATTTAAAATGCCAACGCTGTATGGAACGAAACAGGTTTATAAAATATTTTTTATGTTTTTAAATAGTTTCCTGTGTCTATCGAAGGACGTTAAACTGGTTAACATGTTTTAAGTGTTTTTGTATAAGGTGATATGAGTAATGCATTCAATTTATTGAAAAAAGCTCTAGTAAGGAATTTGGAATTAAAAATTGGCTAAGAATACCAAGTAAATATGCGTAATGGTAGTAAAAATCAAACATTACCATAAACAAAAATTACAAAATTAATGCGTAATAAATAAAATTATAGAATAAGAAAATGTAAGTTATATTTGTATTTTTTTTATGGGATTTTAAGGCAAACGAGCAGGCGTGTCACCTTATGTAAAACAATCAACGCCGCCCATGGACATCTGCAATGTCATTTTAGAAACGTTGCCGGCCTTTAAAAAATGAGTAGACTTGTTTTTTGAAGGTTCCAATGACGTATTGGTTCGGAATAACCGTTGGAGGCAGCTGGTATTTTTTCCTACTTTGAATGTGTACAATGAATAGTATAGCTAAATGTTTTTTTCATTTCAAAGCAGGCTAAAAATAATACGAGTCACCCGGTTGTAAGTGATCATCACATAGACATCCGCAACACCGGAGGCGTCGCTGCAGGCCTTTAATTTAGTTTGAATTGCGTAAATCAAAATTTACATCTATAGACTTGTAAAACTTAAGATCACTTGGTATTTTGAATTGAATAATTATAGAGATTTTTGTTACATAACAATTTGTCTTATGATACGATATTGTTTGATAAAAATACTCAGTGTGTAGAGGAAAATAAAGGTATTAATTATTATTATTATTTACTTTGCGCTAATTTTTAACACTTCGGAGGGTGTACTTATCGGTTAAATCAATTGGATTCAGTGGCGTGGGTTCAAAACGTAATTAACACGTTGACTGCCAACTACGAGATAACTTGTAGATTGCGTTCTTTTCTAGGACGCCAACTACGAATGAATTATCTCGTCCTGTGTTTACTTGCCATTTTTTGTGCAGCTTCGATTATACTCGAAATATATCAGTGCTAATAGCGATAGACGGCTTCTCAAAAAATCAATGCTGGCTTGCACGAACAGAAAATTTATTAAAAAACGAACAAAAAATATAATTATATAAATAAGTACAAAATCAGAAAATAAAATAGGTAATATTAGAAAAAAACACATTTTTTATGCTTTTTGATGATAACTATAGACTAGAATTAGAGTTTTTAATAATATAATATTATTAAATCAAATTGTCATTTTAGGCCAGATTTCTGAAAATTGCAGTGGCAATCAATGTGTAAATTATAGAGTTATCGCATTAAATCTGGAAACGAGATAATTTTTTTAGTAAATAAATTATTTAGTTCAAAGAGCTAGACAATGGAAAAATATGTAGTACGAAAATCTAGGAGTGATCGTTTAAACAATTTTTTGTATACATCGGTTATATGAAATTAAGTTCTAATAATGTAAAAAAAAGGAACAGGGCGACCAATTGACTAAGTGCAGAGGCTGTCGCTTACATAGTCATTGGTCGTGGGTTCGATCCCCGCATCGGGATAATACATGAATGGCATACAGATATTCATTCCGAGTCTGGCTAATCCGCTGTTGTGAACAAGTGTGGTAGGTTAATGTCCATTCCTCCAGAAATGGGACGGCCTGCGCCCAGTGGGACATACTTAGGGTGTGAAAATAAGCAAATTAATAATTTCAAGAATTAAATAAATATGACAAAGTCGAAAGATTAAAAAATCTACTTATAAAAGTGATAACCGCACGGATGGATCAATTTGAAGGAAGAAATATTACACCCTTATACATAGAATATCGGCGTTACTGCCGTAAGTATAATAAATATCTCTAGTTCTAGTTGCCTTCCTTAGGCTATTAAGCTTGTTTCACAATTTAACTTCAGGTTTTAGTGTAGGTAACACAATTTAAATGTTTGTTAGGGTATTTTTTTAGTTATCACTAGTTGTCTACCTTAGGGTAAGATATAAGATGGCAGGTAAAAAGCACTTGTTCTCAAATCTCAGAATTTATCTTCAAATGGTTTTGATAAAAAATTATCTTTCGCATAGCTCTAAAATAAACACATGATATCTAAATATATATTACTGCAGAATGAAAGAGCCGTCATTCACGTTACAGACATAAATCTGCTAAAAAAATTTAACATTTCATTTTTTTTTAAATTTGTTGTCAGAAATTTGCCTGTAGCGTAGTCTGCTACGTATTACGTATTGTTGACGTACAACAGCCATTGTGAAAATATTGAAATTTAAACAGTTGATTTTTGTCATAGTTTTGATTTTACAATACATGGGCTCGTGAAATATTCTACAGTTAAACATGTACATCTTGGTTTATATTTAAATAAATAAATACTTATTAGAAAACCTGTGGTTGAAATGTTTCTTTTATACGCTTTAAACACACGACGTTAGTGACTCGATTAACGCGGTTGATCGAATCACCTAAGAATCGATGCAAATCTAGTGCTAATAAATTCCTAAGAAGTCGTTGCGTAATAGATAAGTCTGGTGTCTTTAAGGCTAATGTTTATTATAAAAAGTGGTAGTGCAACATATTATATGATTCCGTGTGTGCAAAAAATTTTCTTCAAGGTCAAAGGTCGCAAATTTTTGGAATTTTTTGGTCAAACGGTTAGTTTTACAATGAAAATAGCTTAGACTAAAATTGTGGATCAAGTCATTATGTACTAAAATTGTTCTTACTGTACTCTAAAATTAACCATTTTTGAGATTCAAAAGTTAGCTGGAGCTGTATTCCGTTTGGCTATAAAATCCAAAGAACCTATTTTTGCGACCTTTCACCTTGTATACAATTTTTTGCACATACGGAATCAATGGAGACTTTTCAGGATTTCATTAGAGTGGTATCCCTTAAGTGCCTGTAAATTTTCAGGTTGTTGTCAATTATTGCAAGGGTACTCATATATTTTGGGCTAATTAGACTGGGCTACTATGTGTTTAATGGTTTATATGATGTATATTTCGTTGTGAAGTGACAAGAAAACGATGTTTGGTTCCAATGCCTTCCCTTGTTGTATAGTGTACTGTATGTAATTTTGTTTGTTTTTATTCGCGTGTACCACCGATGATCAATATAGCGTTGTAGTGTGGCGCATTATATAGTAGTCCTCTTTTTGTGTGTCTCGGGTTCAGTGGCGCTTCGGGGAGGCCTGTTTCCAGTAGTGGATAGTTGTGGACTGATGATTAGTCCTTAAATTTTACGTTTATATTATATGTATATCTATATCCCATATACACTGAAAATCGAAAAAATTTTTATACAAATATAATTTCTTAGAATGATTTTAAAACTATTCATTTAAATATAAACTTAAATGATAAAGGCGCTGTTAGCTGTTAGTGCTAAAAGCCGGCTATGTAATGAAGAATAGAACGAGTTCGATATATTTGTAGTTCCAATGCTTGATAATATATTGTCATAAATATCAATTAATTTAATATTCAAACACTGCGCCTTTTACTGTCGACATTGTGCAATATAATTCTAATAATATAATTCTAAAAGTGGTAGAGCCACGCTGCAGACGAATACTTTGTCAAGAATGGCATATTATTTGTCTGTAGCATGAATGGGTCGGCTCGCCCGGGGAAGTACCGCACTCCCGCAGAAAACCGGCGTCTGAGTGGTAGCTTAGCTACCGCGCTTCGTACCGTGAGCGGTCTGAGTTTCGGAGGCCCAACACCCTCCCCTTCCCACTCCCCCTCCGATTCCCACTCCCACTCCCCCTCCAACTCCCACTCCCATAATTTCACTTTCGTTTAAGGTCAGCAATGCTTCCGCACTGCCTATGGCGTTGCGGATGTCCATGAGGGGCATTGGTTGCTTTCCATCAGGTGACACGCCTGCTCGTTTGCCTTCCTATGCCATAAAAAATAATAGAATCATGTAAATGTGAGAATTAATTTTAAGTATACTTTCTTCCAATTTTTCATTTTCTCAATATTGTTATTTTCTGTTAAACAAAATATAACCGATACGGTTATATTTTGTGATAATATATATTTATTAAATTATTTATTTTAAACATTATTATTTACTATAATTAGATATTAAAAAGGTTTAATGGATAATATAAATAACAACTTTAAGAACCGGCTCAAAGGTTTATTATATTAATCACAACATATAAAGGAGCATATTCTAGAAACTTGCAGGTACTTTCGGACTCGCGAGAAGAGGACGAAGTTGTTAAGACCTTACGAATAACAACGCCGAGAACAAGACTTCCTCCGAGAAGAGGAATCTCTCTTTTTGAAAGGAAGATAGGCAAAAAATTGGAGAATTTGTTAAAACAAAGATAACTAGTGGCTGAATGAAATATGATTGGACAAATGCAGATATATTGGATAACTAAATTTTATCATACTAAATTTTAAGAATATGGAGAAATCGAGCAGTGAAACAAACACATTGATCAAATGACTTAAGAACCGGTGCAAATCTAGTTGTAGTAAAATGCTAAGAAGTTGTTGCATAATACATGGCGTCTGGCTTCTTTAAGGCTTATATTTATCGTATTATATAAAGTGACAGACAGTACTTATACATCAAACATGGTCAGGGAGTATCTTTGCCTAGCCGCTTGTCCAGTATTTATGGTATTGGTAAGGTGTACGCGACCCCGGCCTCCCAAGCTACTACCGTATCACTCCTCGTCTTCCATTGCGGTAGTATCATATCCCTATCAACCTGTCTAAATCCATCTTTTCCCCCTTGCCTTTTTCTTTCTTCTCTATCTTTTTCTCTTCCTCTCCGCCAATCCACGGTCTGCCGTGCCAAAGGATGCGTGGCTAGGGGCGAGCTTAGTCGCAAGCGTGCCGACCGTCCCGTGATCGGGCTCCCCTGGGTACTATACTGCTTTACCTCAGCATGCGGGGCTCTGCTGGGGCTGATCTCCATCCTTTCTTGCGGCTCGTAGGATTTACTATGACGAATCTTAATATACCTAATTCGTTAAAAAATGACGGCGACGTGGTTCGCCACCCGTCACGTCCTGATTCCCACGAGGGCGAGAAGCGACGAACGGAGAGCCGTTTTTTTCGATACGATGAATGTGACAGGAAGGATGGTAATGAAAGAGGATGAAAAGATGGATGAGTGTGAAGGAAGCAAGGAAGGTGTGTCGGGATCGTAGCGGATGGAGATCTGTGGTCTCTGCCTAATCCTATAGGGAGACAGGCGTGACTATATGTATGTATGTATGTATGTACATCAAACATATCACAAAATAAAATGACCAATTTACACTCGTATTTCTGGTTAGTTCTTATTTTTGATTAAATTGTAATAAAAAAATACTTTTGTTTCTACCTCTCCTCATACTCATTGTTAATATTAATACCTGCTCTAGTTGCGAGGTGAGTTAAATTTAACATTATATAATAGTATAAGAAAGAAGGTAAATTATAAATAAACATATACACTGTATGAGGAAAACCGAACTCTAATATTAAAATTCAACTAGACTATAAAATGAGTCGCAAAGTAATTAAATTCAGTGTCCGCTAGAGAACACGTGAAGTAACGAAGCTTGTTACATAAATAAATTAGTGTGTTATAATGTAACGTCAAACTTGCGATTTTCGTTTAGCTGATCGTGTTTGCGGAGTGGAACAACGCCATACCCAAATCAGCGTCACCTCCAGCAGTGATTGGCAAGGAAACCACAGCGAAACCCAAACCAGTACCACTGGATGACGATGACGATCTAAGCAACCGATTTGATATAAAAGTGGGATTGTGCCCATTCGGATACGAACGCGAAGGTACTTTGTGCATCCCAATCAACTAGTGACTACTAAAACTGTGAAATATATTAATATATTGTGAGAAGGAAAAAGTGAGATCTAATTTGTGACGTAATATTTGTTATTAAAAATTATTACAATATATATACATTCAACGTGTAGTTTTCTTATTTTATTACCCATACTTAAAATAAATAATAGTGTAGTTTTCGCTATTGAATAATTCGAAACATTACAATAATACATTTACTATAACATTCCTGGGTATTGCAAGTAGATATGAAGATTGCAAATATATAACTAAGTTTTGATTTTATAGCATAGAATGTGTGAAATTAATAGATGCATATACAAATAAATTAAACTGTTTTTTTTCACAGCCTGTATACATATGTTCCACTGCTGCACACAAGCCTTTCTCTTTCTAGAAAAACGGACATTTACCCACCCTACTAGTCCCACGCGAATTGACGAAGTATCCAGACTCGGAATAAATATATGTTGACCGTTTTCACAATTTCCTTTAAAATAAGAGTATCTAGTAATTTGTGTCAAGCGCAGTTATCCTGCTTCAGTTCAGCTTCTTTAGACTCGTGTTTGAGGAAACTAATTGCATCTTTATATTAATTCGTTAAAATACGTAAGACAAATGGAGTTATATACATATGTATCTTTTTGTTAGAAATCCTTGGCTAGTTAGCGTACACGATCGAACTATAAGGATCAAATACCGCTTAAAAACTACGTAATTTGTTTAATAAATAAATATGAGATTTCTTTTATATCGGAGCAAGCAAACCAGTGCGTGTGTCACCTGATGGTTTACGCTCACCGCCGCTCACTGCATCACCGCATCTTTTTTATCTTTTCTTTGTTGGCAATTAGTTATAACTAATATGTCAATGTCAAGTGAAATACAATAAAATCAAATCTTTTGAAATGTAACTAGTCAGCTTGTCACGTTACGTCTTGATAAAATGGTGGCCATTTTACTAAAACCTTCTATGGACTTTTTCAGTTAACTTAAAAAGTCACGATACACGCATTTACTTTATATCACTTCACTTATACGCTTGAATCGAACTATATTGTATAATACACCACCACAACTAAACATTATAACTGATAATAATATAAGATAGTGGAAATGTAATAAAAACACGACGTCACTGACGTAAGTTGGCGGGAAAAGTCCTCACTGGCATCTGCAACGCCAGATACTTCGCAAACACGTTGCCGGATTTTTATGAACAATATATACTCGCTTCTTGAATATTCCAATCCTGTAATTTCTTCGGGAATACCTACTACAGACAGTTGACTGTTTCACAATTGTACTTTTCCTGGTAGAATTGCGACTGAATCGCACGGCGGTAGAATCCATCCATTAACAGTTATCGAGTGTTAATATGCAATTTGTTTATTGTGTCCTACACAATGCATTAATATTTCCTTTCAATGATTTTGGTTTTTTTTTGGGGTTTTTCGCCAGTTGTTAGTAATAGACCATAACGATAATGTATCACAGACCTACATCATATTACATATTATCTTTTTAACATTGTGCCCATCCTACTATTTTCTTACATTACGGTTTTCTGGAAGAAATCAAGATAAGACATTATTATATAAATATAATATTATAATACATAATTGTATAACTTTGTTTTTGGTGTATAATGTGAGTGTACAGAGTAAAAAAAATACAATAGTAATACATAATAAAATATATTATAGAATGAGAAAATGTGGGTATTGTTTGTATTTTTTATGGGATTGGAAGGCAAACCAGCAGGTGCAAGCAAGCAAAAAGCAAGCATTCACCTGATGGAAAGCAATCAACGCTGCCCAGTTCATAATTCGCAGTGTCATAGGCATTGTAGAAATTTTGTCGTCCTTTAAGATATGTGTAGGCTTGTTTTTTGAAGGTTCCAATGTCGTATTGATTCGTAAAAACCGTTAGAGGTAGCTGATATTTTTTTCGCACTTTGTATAAACTTATGAGAAAATGAACAGTGTAGTTAAAAGTGTGGATTGCTTAAACTGAAATTGGTACATGGTATTTTGAAGCTATGTCATAGCTTCAAAATACCAAGTACTAATTTCAGTTTTAGCAGATATAAAATAAATGTCTTGTGATACGTTGTTTTTGAATAAAAATACTCAGGATGTTGTGAAAAATAAAGGTATTAATAGTTATTATTATTTACTCTGCTGTACTTTTTAACATTTCGGAGGAAGCTCGGTTAAACCTATCTCAGTCAGTGACATAAGTTCAACACTGGTTTGATTAAATTATAGAAATCTCCAGAAATGGGGAGGCCCGTGCCCAGCACTGGGACATATATAAGTTGTGAAAAAAAATACAAAAAACAATTAATGATTTTGACATATTCATAGTCCTAGTCATACTCAATACGGCGAATTAGTTAATTTATGTAAAAATGGTGACTTATACTCTTGTTTTTACTTTTAATCCATTGTCATGTTTTGTTGTCCTAGTTGACGCACGAATGGCATACGAAGACATCTTCTGAGAAACTCTTAGGTGGCGACAGTTCAGGAAATAAAATAAATTGCTTTATGTGTAAGGTACTCTCTCGTCCAAATCCTTCCCGAACCAATGGCATGAATTTGTCTATAGTTATGAAGGGAATTTGAATACAATATGTAAGAGATACATGATGGATATAGCCTAAATAATCTTTGGTTCAGTAGTACTTTACTGACTGAGTCAAGGGGGCCTGTTATTTGCCGTTGTATCAAACTGTTTATTTATTTTTTTTACTTATTATTTAAACAATTTATTCATTTTTCGCTTTTTTATGTTCCTTTGTTAGAGTTATATTAAAACGGAACCTGGGTAGAGAAAAAAATATTTGTTTGAATAAAAAATATATGTATAACCTAAGATGCTAATTTATTAATAAAAATATAATTAAATTTGCATCAAAGGAAGAATGCGCCATTGTAAAAATTTATCTCGCAGTTTCCTCCGCACCATAACGCATAGTTTAAATCAGCCCGTTTTACTTTGTCTTTGCTATAATTAAAAATAACGAAGTCAAACTGATTTTTTAGTCTCATGGCAACAATAAAATTTGACCTATTTTCCTTTTAATTATTTTTAACGAGTTATTAAAATAAAGAATTTGTTACAATACGGTTCCAATACGGTTACAATATTGAACATTTTAAATATTTTGGTACGATGACGATTTTGCTCGATGGTGGAGCTGCTGCCTACGGAGTCAATGGTATGCTACTGGTACTGTACGGCGTGCCTGCCGTACTTCTAATGGCGTTAACCGGGATCATTAGGGGCTTTCTTCAAATTAAATTCTTCAAAATTATATTAATTTATTCTTGCGTTTCATTGTACATTTATATAATATCTTATACTTTATTAACACTCTTCACTTTACATTTTATATATTTTTTTATATATATATTCACGCCTATCCCCCGCAGGGGTTGGCAGAGACCACAGAGCTCTATCCGCTACCATTTATCGCAGCAAAACGACTCTCCATAGGTCGCTTTTCGCCCTCATGAGAATCAGGACGTGAAGGATGGCGAACCACGTCGCCGTCATTTTCAACAAATTAGGTATATTAAATTCGTCTTAGTGAATCCCACGAGCCGCAAGGGAGGATGGAGGAGCAACATGTTAAATAGCATAAAATATGTGTATATATCTACATACCTACTAATAAAGTCATAGTAGTTCATTGCTATACGTAGGCCTTTCACAAAGTTGAGGGGTGTTGCAGAAAACTTCTCGCTTGGTAACCTTGGGTACCCATCGCAGAATGGTTTTTATTCTGAGTTAAACGTTGCCACATATCTATTGTTATTCGCCTCATACGAATCTGAAATTTGCTCCATTCTATACCAGATAGGTACTATAGAGAAAAAGATGCATAAATTTTTAATGAGTTCGATTGCAATTGTCCATATGAGTAAACTTTACATGTGCCATTAAATACTGATCTTGTTTGATAATTTGAGATTTTTTTATAAAATCATTTTTACGATTGATAAGAATGAGGTGTTTTGCTGAGCACGGGCCTCCTCATCTCTGGAGGAATGGACATTAACCCACCATGTTTGTCCAACTTGGATTGACCTGGGTACCAGACTCGGAATAAATACATAGGACATACATATATTTATTCCGATGCGGGGATCGAACCTGCGACCATTGACACCGTGGGCGAGGGGACCGGCTGTTGCGCCAGTTGTTCGTCAAATGTACTATAAAAGACTGATATTTTCTTTCATAATTTGAGATTTTTTTAAACTATTTTACAATACGAGATATACCTATTTAAGAAAAATACGAAGTATCCATTGGTTATGTTTTAAGATTATCTACTGATATGATCATATCTAACTAATAAGCATTAAAAATGAAAATTTAGAAAATATGTTTTTGTAGTTATAAATTTTGATAATTAGGCCAACCACATACTATAAACATTTAATAGACATAATTATTAAAAATGTGCTCAGACCTGTGTACACTCAAGTCATTAACACTGATTTGTTACGTTGACTAGACAAGTTTCAGAGTTCTTCACTTAGTGTAGTTAGTTATAGTTTAATCGCGAAATTCAAGAAAACATTGAACACAAGTTCGTTAGATTAAGCGTGAACTTATTCGTAATTATTTAAAATGCTAATACTTTTAATGATGTTTCGGACACGATCTGTTTTAGATAATGAGAACTATTTGGATCTATTCCCAGTTTAAAAATACTTAAAGACGTTACGGTCGGAAAACAGAATGAGACATTTGTTTATCGTTATTTTTTTAATCAAGTTCAAACAATTAAATGTAGTTGCTTTCATTGATAGTAGGAATAAAAAATGGAAATCTATAATTAGATTTCCATTTTTTATATTTAGATACATTCTTAATAAGTTGTAGATATCCTAATAATCCTATGCTACTAATATTATAAATGCAAAAGTTTGTGAGTATGTATGTTTGTTACTCTTTCATGAAAAAACTACTGGACGGATTTGGATGAAACTTTACAGTAATATAGGTTATACATCGAAATAACATATAGGCTACAATTCATAATAATATTATGTAATTTTGGTGGTAATATAAATTTACTATTAAGTAAAAAAATATATATTTATTCAAAATGATCTGTCACGAAACTTAATGTGGCAGACCAAATTCCACGCGAGCGAAGCCGCGGGCAAAAGCTAGTTTTTTAATAAATAAATCTTGTTCTATTAGGAGCATACCGATGGATCAGATCAGAGCTGTTGAAGTTACTGGTTATGATGCAGAAAAAAAAGAATAAAAAAACCATTTATGTGAAATTAATATATCTGATTAGATGTGAGAAATAATTTACGTAATAAAAAATCGGCTTAATCAGTAGATTTCATTGAATTGTTCATATGAATATATTTAACAGGAACAGCTACATTTGTTTTTGCTGAGATAACGTTGGTTCTTGTTTAAAACTAGCGCCAGGCTCCAATAGAACGCCTGGCATATGCTGAGCAAGAACTATTTTATGACACTTGTAAGATTAAAATTATTTTCTTTTTGTTTGTTTATTTATATATTATAATATTATAAAAAATGTGCCATAAATAAGGTTTTTTCTATTCTATTCTATTTATTATTATTATTTTATTTATTATTCTTTATATTAAATATAAAATATTTGAAAGTGTTTTTAATTTTGCCAATGCTTTTAATTTAATTTTAAAGGATATTTCTATTTTCCAATATAAATATATGTAAAGCTACGTCACTCTGTGATTATTGTTTGAATTATTGTTTGAATCTCTATGTATGTGTGCATGAGTTTATATCTGCGTCTTTGTATGTGCTCCTGAGGCAAATTAGTAACTATATTCAGAAATTATTAGCAATGCTACCATTTAAAATCCTATGATAGCTTTTTTAGTTTGGACTTGACGAATAATTCATAATATAAAATATAAATATTTAAATTTGCTTAGGTAGCATTTGATAGTTGAAATTGTAATAAAACGTCTTTAATACGTTCTTTATTTCGTAACTATCTATGAGTGTGGGGTCGGGACACAAACTATTTTTTTTTATGGAAGTGATAGACAGTCGAGCAACCTATTGGTAAGCAAACACCAACACCTACAAAAATCTGCAGTACTAGGGGCTCTACAGATGCGTTGGCAGATTCATCACGTATTGCGCTCTGAATATATGAATTCTTCCACGTGGCAGGGGTTCATGTGTGGAGCTGATACAGGTGGTAATTAATCTGCTAAATAATACATGAATATTAGTATAGAGAGGTTTATAAATAAAATATTGTAAAAAAATTATCCTTTATTTCTTATTGGGTTTTTAATATTTTATTAAAATACAAACAAAGAAAAATCGGTAAATAGGTTGATCATTCGAAGAAATGAAATTAGTAGCCTAATAAATTACAAAAGAACACTCAGAAAAATACCTTTATTTGCCAACCTAAAAATGCCGAGAACAATATCGATTGTACTTTCAGGTAATGGCTGAAGGGACGTACAAAAACGTATCCTCTTATTCAATAAGGAATTACTGTAAACTATGGACAAGTCGAAGCGGTTGTCCCTACGGATTCTCAAGACATTCCATTACCGGGCCCTTTGAAAAAGAACAATGGTCCTCAATTAATGGTGGCCTTGGCTTCACAAACATAGTAAGGCGTGTGTAGACGAGCTATGCCCATTTGTCAATTGATTCCCGATGTAATGAAGGGTACATCGTAACACTGGAGCGTGTTATCAGAGGCGGTCTCCCACTTCGGTATGGATTTGTGATGGGTGTGAGTGAGGTGGTTAAGGTGTATCGAACGCTGCGTGCGCAGCTATGTCATCTGCTGTCATCTCGCCTTCTCTCGGGGCTTCGTCGCTCTCGCCTCTCGACGCAGCCCACAGCCTACTTGCGTTGCGTGCTGTTTGATCACATCGCACACGCGTCTGTGTGACCTCTTGTTTATATTGTTCTCCATGCCACTTTGATTAATTCTTATTATGACATCTTCAATTGTCATGTTTCATTTCTCTTAATTTTAAAATTTTATTTTTCAAATACAAATTTAAATTCTTTAATTTCGACATAAGAAATTATATTTCATTTATTGAACTTAACGATAAAGTTTTATCATCATTTTGCAATGAGTTTAAATTTAGTTGGGGTTTCAAATATATTTTAACTTTTATATTATAATTTTTATAGTATAATTGTAAAAACTCCTTAAAAAAATATTTAAACGAAAATAGTGTTTAAATATTTATAAAATAAATCCAAAACTTTATTAAACAAAAACAATCAAATCTAAACATATATACATAATTCTAAAGTAGATTTACAATGGATTATGTTAGATTAATTCTAGCTTTTATAAAAAACAAGAAAACTGCGTGATTGTGAAAGCACCCTTAGAGTTTCCACAACTCACTAACACCGCTTTACGGCTTGTAGCTACGCAAATTTTCACGCACACACGTTTTCGTAGCAAAATAAGCGCCTGAAATTCAAAGCGGTGCCCTGAAAAGTATCACCGTCTCTGTTACACGCAGTCCCCTGTCCTATTTCAACAGGTTTCGGCTTTCAGCAGTTGCAGTGGAGAACGCGTGCCTCTAGTAACACAGTACAAACAGTGCGAGGAACACACGTCGTATCCGAAAACCAAAAACACAGTTCCACTGACAGTTCCGACATTAGCCGACATCCGCGGCCGTCCTCCGAACTGTGGCGGCTCATCGCGTTCTATTAAGAACGATCGGCGCGTTTCATGATACGTATAACTATTAATAAAAACAGAATGTAACACCGTTTGTGTAGTGCAGTGTAGCGATCGTGGGAACCTCGTGTATTGCGACCAATTTCCTTCCAAATGGAGACCGAATAATTCGAATGTGCCAAATTCATGAAATAAACCCAACTTAAAACACAAAAAAATGTGACGGAAATATATCGACTGTGTTGATACGGTGTACGGAAATGGAATTACTGCCCAAAGACTTGAACAGTTAACAAAATGTAAATTTCTGAATGTAATCAATGTTTACCTCTTCAGTGTTGTGAATTTTAGGTTTAAATGTTGTTGTAGGTGAAAGCTAAATAACCAGCGATGTAGGAAGGTACTGTTAATAATGTAGACTGAACTATAAGTTCTGTACAGCCATGGTTGTGATATAATAAAAGAAAAAACCGGAGTGCGATCCAATCTGTCCCTGCCATGGTATAGAGAAAGACTTATCAATAAATCGGTTGTATTATACCCAATGTTGTGAATAAATGCCATAAGAGCGAATTAATATATTTATACAATCGACAAATATAAGGTATATATGTAAATATTCGTACCTGTTTTAGTGTTCAAGTTCTTATTAAGCGGCTTAGAAAAATTATGTGCGTGTTGATGTTAGAACTTTCTTCCCCTCTCTAATTCCCCTTGAGGTTGTGAATATTGCAATAAAAACTTAAAATAGAGACTGGTTTCTTTAATCGCACTGATTAGATTAACCCGTGTGAATAAATTATTTATTGTTATGGTCAACATAAGCAGACTTCGCTGAGCAGAAGTTTCGGAGATTTAAGAAATGTTTGAAAATCAAAGGTTAGTGCAACACTATTTAATTTGTTGTTTAATTTCATTTTTATTTTGTACTAGCCTTAACCGGTATGCATTGTAATATAACAACAAAGTTAGAATACAAAGAAAAATATTATATTTTAAGGCTAGAAACCTTTTACATACATCTAATGTAGAACAAATCATCAAAGTTTCATTACAATCAGATGAATGGTTAAGGAACGCATACAGGACAAATATATAAAGAAACATTTCTTTTTTATTTGGTACAATAGTTGTTGTATTATATATCTCTTCTTTTTTATTTATAGTAATACAGTCTTTAAAGAATTCATCAAAATGCTTATTATTTCCATTTTAAAAAGTGCTTAAATCCAAAAAAAGACCCAAATTTCGAAAAAAGAATGGATAAATGTTATTCAAAAATAACACGAATTTATTATACTAATAATGTTTAATATGATAAAAAGTTGCAAAGTAAACAAAAATAATAAATATATTTCAATAAGTAACGATTTGAAATCATTTTTCATCGATATTATTAAAGAATGGACACACGACTAGTCGTACAAATATTAGTTCCGATGCCGAAATTGAACCCGTGAGCAAAGGCTATGTAGGCGGACCATCTCCATATGCAGTACTTTTGTCATAAACATTCACAAAGATAGTAACAGTAAAGTTTGTAAAGTTATTTTATTTTAATTGATAGGAAAGAAAACGAGCAAGCGTATCCTTTGATGAAAAGCATTGATGAAAAAACATATCAATAAAAAAATCAATAAAATGGGCGGCATAGATTGCTATCAATGCCACCCATACATTCAGTTTTAGAGCCATCGTAGCACAATTCCTCTTACTTTCACATTACTTCTTTCTTCCTTTCCCATGATTTATAACTATGTGGATAATCAGATTTTTTTTTAACATAGCTAAGATGCACGACAAGCAATCAAAAATAGAAAAATTCTTAACGGTTTACTTCCGTAGAGTCTACTATACCTGATGATGCCTCGTGTTAAGGCGAAACACGTGTCGTGTACATTGTGGAAGAGTGATGGTGTATGTTTGGTGGGAAGTGATGAGTTACTGACGGTCGTTTTTCGGAAAAGGTTTAGTTTAAGTTTATGTTTCCCATTTTTCTATTAGTGTTTGCTTGTCGCGGATATTAGCTAAAAAAGATTTCACTGTCTACATAGTAATGAATTTTCGCAAAGTAACTCCTGACTACATTAATCGTTATTCATATCTTTAACAATGTATATGCGGTGCCCTTAGTACTGCATAAGTTCGATGCGACGGTGATTGCTTGGGTGACTAGGTGACCTATTTGTTCCTTTGCTTAACCTCTGAAATTATAAGTATTACAGGAATGTTGCCGGCCTTTGAGAAATATATATTTCAAGGAACACTCGCTGTGAGAGATATTCCGTGAAATATTTCTTTAACTTTTTCATTCGTTAATTTATTTTTATCTGCACACAGAATTACTCGTACACGTATACTTCAGGGACTTTTGTTAATGTAAGCACATTGTTATGTTAACAAACCATTCCAGCGAGTAGAGGCATACGTACTCTGGGGGCGAAACTCTAAAAGAACTCATTTAAAGGTGTTTATAAGTATACAGTTTTTGTCATTTGCCCAGGTATTAAAGAAATACATCGAAATTCTTGGTTGTTTTCAGGATGACCAAAATAATTGGTAAGATTTCGATTCTCGCAATACGCCTCATAGTACAATTATTTCTTCCGAGTATACGTATGTTTTTTAATAGAGGATTCAAGTAATATTAAAATATTCCTTACAATTTATGTTACTAGAATTCATCAAGTATTATGTTTGTGTATATGTACAATCATTTTTGTGAGAATAAAACATTTTTTTGTTTTTGCTATAATAATATGGGTCACATCACGAATAGCAGAAAAAAATCACACTGTATTATGCACAACCCTAACCAATTGAGCTGTTGTTACATTGACGATAACTTGTGAAAGAATCGTTACTATATTTACGACGTCAAAAATCTACTTCCATTTCCAAGTTTTATTCATATAAATGTATATATTTTAATATAACAATATATCAAACAAAATCCCAACGGCAATATAGACCGAGCCTAAGGAAATTTAATTAAAACAAAATTAAAACCGTTTCTTAGAGAGAAATGTTTTCATAAATATTCAGAGTCTAGATATCTGGACCCAAATTATCATAACTTGTTTCTGTCAGACCATTTTATATCCCTAAAATATATATAATAGATGGCGGTATTTATTATGAATGACTAACATGCATGAAAATAGATATTAAGTTGGTACTAATTCTCATCTATCTCAGTAGTACCTATTTTATGACGAATAATAAATACAGGTTAATTATTAGTAATTTGTATCCTCTAAAAACATAGCATTGACATTACGAGCAGTTTCATCTGCATTAGCTCCATGTCAGAACTCGGTTTCAAAAATTGCTCTAATTTTCACGACATCCATCTTCGTTTTAAAAGTTGATTATGGAAACAGTTGAAAGTTGAACAGTCAATGGATATATATTTTTAAAATTAAAATTTTTATAGGTATTCGTGTAAAAGAAAATCAATTTGAAATTTGACACGTTTAATTTAAATTCGAAGTGTCCATATTAGGCAGCCAAATTAGTTTGATATTAGGTAGCCAAGACATAACATGTTTTTGTACGGACAAATATAATATTTGATAACATAACTTGATTTCTTGTTAACAACTCTAACTTCAGGTCAGGTCAGGTTGGGTTTGCGAAAAACTCAATGATTTTTGCTTTATTTCCTTCCTTATTTGAAAAGACATAACTGCATGTCTTTTTTGTATTTTAAATAATTTGCTGCTTCACTACCCACTCATTACACACACTTCACTACACATTTATATTAACTAATACTAAATTTATAAGATTTCACTAAAAAATGAGTGTACTAAAGACAACGAATGCGTTAAAACTCTGCTAGTTACTGTCAGAAAGTCTACCATAACTTTAAAAATAATATACGTTACCCCGAAAATATATTTATATATGTTATCTAATTGAAATTGCTGATTCCCGCATTGGAATAAAACCCTATTTCTATCCGTGAGTGTCATACGAGGCGACTATGGAAGTAAATACCAGTAGATGGGAAGCAACATCTTCCTAAGAATAAAAACCTATCTGCGTTTCGCAAGCGTGGCGATAAGGGCAAAATTTCACAATATTACTGAGGCCAATATCCAGCTGTTACGATTGTATTAATGATCATGATGAACTGAACATACAACTGTTTAAAACTGAGAAAATTTTCCAATAGCATAAAAGGTTCTAAAGACGTTGGGTTTTATTAAATCACCCGTATCTGTGACGTGGCTTTAGTTATCATTTTAATATTTTGCTTTCTCGTATCTTCTTGAGAATTTTGTTTAACTTCTTCTCAGTTACAGATCGCTTTGATTCCTTATTCGATGGGACGCGAAACGAGCAGGTGTGTCCTCTGGTGGAAAGTAATACCTTCTCGCCTTAGACATTTGTAACCTCAGAGGTATTATAAAAGCATTGCAGACTTTTGTGAAAAGTGTAGGCTTATTTTTAAAAGGTTTCAATATTGTATCGGTTCGAAAATACCGCTAAAGGTAGCTCGTTTGAAGGAGTAGTGGAACGTGGAAATTAGTTTCGGTAAAGACGCACCGTACCGTATAACCACTAATTTGGATGGTATTTGTACTGCATGCATGAGGTTAGGTAGAGCCACGCTGCAGACGAATACTTAGTCAAGCATGGCATAATATTTGTCTGTAGCATAAATGGGCCGGCTCGCCCGGGGAAGTACCACACTCCCGCAGAAAACCGGTGTCTGAGTGGTAGCTTAGCTACCGCGCTACGTACGGTGAGCGGCCGAGTTCCGGAGGCACAAAAACCCCTCTCCCCCTCACATTCACACTCCCATAATGACACATTTCACAAAGGTCGGCCACGCTTCCGCACTGCCTATGGCGCTGCGGAAGTCTATGGGCGGCGTTGGTTGCTTTCCATCAGGTGACACGCCTGCTCGTTTGCCTTCCCATTCCATAAAAAAAGAACAGACCGATATGGTGTTAATGTGGTTAAGTCAAACGCAATGTCATTGTTATGTTACAGCACGGCGATGATTCTATCAAACATAACCGTTGTCCCAGTGGAGATGTCTTGATAGTGCGTTGACGAGCTAGGTCATGAGTTTATGCATCAACGCTCAGTGCAGTATTATATAACGGGACAGTGCAGTATGGGTGGAACATTTCTTTGTCGCGAATTGTACGATAATAAAATTAAGCGGGAAGTGTTATTACGAACAATTTCTTGAAACAATTTCTCTTTAAAATAAATATTATAAAAATATTTAAAGGGGTATTTTAATACTCACTTTTAAGTAAAGAAAGAAAAAAGATTATTAAAAATTGCAAAATTGGCAAACGTTCCATTTGAACAGATACTCAAAATGTTCTCGTGTAATCATTAGTAATTGGGTTAGATGGTACAGATAATTTTCTTTTGTGTAGTTTTTCAATGACATGAAATATTTAAATAACTGTAAAAACTAAAAAGTTATCAATATTATGAAGCTTCTTTGATATATTACTTTCACGATTCAATGACACAGATGACGCTAGCATAGACATATCGAATCGGGTGATGCCTCATATTTACTAAAATAAATATTTCTTAATAGCTAAAATAAATCATGTGCAGAATTTTTTACTTTGTCTTTTGCTGAAAGTATAGATTTTTTCCCCTTTTTTTTAAAAATCCTTTACACTTTTTTAACATTTAAAACCATATTTTACTTTTCCTCGAAGTAAGTTCTCAATATAATCTTAATAATATTATATTATAATATATATTATATTATAATACAGTATATTCACTCAATATATTCATTTCTTGATCAGGTAGTTTCCTTTACGCATATATGTCCTATAGTATATAGGACTGTTATAAGTTTTTTCTAAAGAAGTCTAGCAATGTTTTTAATATTAATATTTTTATTTTAATTAATTTTTTTATTTTTATTTCTTGTTAATCATTCCAACTAAGTAAATGGTACTTGTGCTTAAAATGGTTCACATAAATAGTCCAATTCAAGATACGAACTCACGATCTTAGATTGAAAGCTTTATCCTTACTTACCAACTGAGCAATTGCTGTTTGTATCCTAGTAACGGCTAATATAACAATTATATAATAAAAAATAATTTAATTCTTAAAAAATGCAAATGCATCACATCTCATGCTTACACTCGAAAAGGTGTAAGCGATATAGTGCGTGTAAAGGTATTTTTCTCATGAACTACGGACGTGCACAAACGAGCGAAAAAATTGCTTTGTAAGAAACGTTTCGTGGTGCAATCCTAAGAGATGAAATTTATGTAACATTGAGTTGTTTACAGAAATGCTTACCGTAATGACATAAAGCGCTTTTGCGCTCATTGTGACGCGCGTAAAGTGAGTTGTTAAAATTAGTAATGGCCAATAAAGCGCCCAGTGCGGAATACTTTAAATCATTCAGTTGTAAATTATTGTGACGTAAATGGTAGTATAGTTGGGAAAACAAAATTTTAAACCCAAGTAAAAATAATTATTTTTTCAACGGAATAATTATATAATAAAAAAGAATATTTATTGGTTTCTTGAACGTAGAAATATTTATATATCTTTCTAAAAAGCTTTCGTGTAATATTTTTAAAAAGAAGACTTAAAATATTGATAAACTTTTGCGCTCATGTAAAATTGCACTGCACTGCATATACAGTACAGTACAGTATTATAAAAAATAACTACACAATAAATATTTATTGTACTAATTTTTTAATATCTGTTTTCTTTTAAAGTTTTTTTATGAAGACGAGCAATGTTTTTACTAGAATTCTTAGTCATTCCACCTAAGCTATTAATGCTTATGCTAAGTATATTAGTATAAGCTATATATAGCTTAGGTGGAATATTAATCTTAACCTTACTTAAACCTTATGTTCATTTTAATATTTAATGGTAGAATAAAACCCTAATCAAATCAAAACCTGAGATTGTAAGTACAATCCTCACGAATAATGCTATTCTATTTGAATTTACATTTTAAAATAAGACGTACAAAAATATTTGTTTAAACACCAATGAATATTTGTAAAAATATATATTTTCTTATAATTGCTTAGCTGGCAGATTTTTAATTTGTCGCTTGGTGGAAAGCAATGAATGATGTCCATAGACATCTGCAACACATTGACATACACATACATATGTAGGATTGTTTTGTGGAGTTTTTGATTTCGTATCGGTTCGAAATTACCGAGTGATGATTCAAGGAAAGAAGTTTTGGGAATACAGACCGACTGGATCGCCACTCATTCGTATGGTGGAAAACTATTCTTGTGAGAACATTTAATAAACAATAGATATTTTTTTATGAAATACCTACTATGACTTCACTTTAATGATGTAATGTTAAATAAATATGGTATGTTATTGAAGTGCACAGTGAAAATTTGTCATCATAATGAATATTTTAGTCTAATGGCACTCGACGCATACAGTTGTCGAAGAGCCAACTCTTAGCGAGTAATGTACGAGTAACTGCCAAGGCAAATTCTATTGCTATGATACAAGCGACCTTCTATTGTCTCCGCGACGCGGACATTTCTCTTGTACAGTCGCGAACAATTATAGAAGCATAGAAATAATGAGCTGTCCACTGATAGACATCCATTAGTAAAATGGAAACCATTTTTAATTGCTAATGTTTTTTAATATGTTCAGGGAAAAATAAACATATTTAAGCGTATATGAAATAAATGGCTATTTCGTTCAAAATAAATACCTAACTTAATTAAAGATAGAAAGACGCTGTATTTTTAGCTAAGTATGTCTCGATCCTCAAAGAACTCGATAAAGAGGCTCGCGAGCATTTTCATCTATAGAGTACCGCAGTACTTCGGCAACATTGCACAAAAGCTATCCAATTGTCTGGAGAAGCAGAAAGATACCGGTAAAGTGGAGAAGAGACCCAGGGGACATCTGTAAGAGTGATTTATATTAGGTGTTATGGTATAGGCCAATTTTGGTATTCTGTGTTTCGTGAATTTGGTCCACAATCCCTTCATTTATGTACCGGTGTAACAATATAAGGAAAGTTTCAATGCGCCCTGCTCTCTGCAGATCAGACCCACGTCGGAACTCGTATTCAAAAATTACTCTTATTTTCACGGCATCCATCTTCATTTTTATAGCTGAATATAAAAACAATTGATGGTCGAACAGTCAAATGTCATATTTTTAAAATTAGAATTGTTATAGTTTCCCTGAGAAAAAAAATCACTTTGAAATCTGACACCGTGTTTATATAATTTTAATTCAAATTGGCCAGCCAGTACGCTAAAACAGCAACTTCAAATTTAAACTCCTGTTATTACTCATAAAGTCTATTATGCATTATTTGTGAATCTAATGTACATATCGAGATGATTTCCTTAAAAATAGACAAGTAAAAAAAAGATCCCGACCATGTTTTATAAACGATAGTCATGAAAAACTGTGACGTAGCAGATCAGTATGAACATCGTCCCAGATTTGTTACCTGTTCGAGAGCATCACAGCGCTAAGAAATACACAGACGACCCGAAAGGACTAGTAAAGTTAAGTTTTAGATTTTTCCTAATGTTTAAGGTTATTTCTAATGATGATATAAAACAAGATTGATCGAATGACTGAACGCTTAAAGTTATATTTAGACATTTTCAAACATAAGTCTCATTGCGAATAAATATCACCCAATTGTAGATAGATAGAAGTCGTGTATGTATATAGGCGACTAATTATAATAGGGATATTATCGTAGAGTAGTGGGAGAAAATTGCTGACGTGCTAATGAGGTGGCGTAAAACTTTGTTGGGGGATTAAAAGTGTAGCTTCGAAGCCTGGCTTGAAACATACGTTTACAAGGGAAGGAAAAGGGACCAGACGGCTCGCTATCAAATCCCAGCAACACTCACGTCGTAATATATGTTGATGACCAAGATCTCACCGAACAGGTTGATTCATGAGCACTGTCGAGGGATATCTCATCTCAGCACGTTTTATCTATTTCACGATTCTTCCATGGGGAATGCGCTGAAGAATTGTTCGGAATAATTCCGGTTGAATTTTGACCACCGCACTACTCGTCAAGATTTATTCCCACCATGTAGAAAAATGGCGATCCTTCACGCACCTCTGTGCAATCCGTTATTTCCAGGGGTGTTTTCGAATCGATACGACATTGGAACCTTCAAAAAACAAGCCAACATGATTCTTAAAGGCCAACAACGATTCTGCAACGCCTATAACGCTGCGGAGGTCAATGAGCAGTTTTGATTGCTTTCCATCAAGCATTTGTGGATTTGATGGCTGAAAGCCCGCAAGTTGCGCACTTAGCGCAACTTGCGGGCTTTCAGCCATTTTTGATTGCCTCTTTAACTTTGCAATTTATCGTGTGGCCTTTAATAAAATATTTTCTATTTAAATACCTAGTATTAATAAATGTAATAGTGACTAAGGCTCATCAACTTCATTGACTGGGCCACGTTGAGAGGATGGGGGGGGGGGGGGGTCGCGCAGTCAAGAGAGTGTATGTGGGTTGCCCAACTGGACGACTGACTTCCTGTGGGGCACCACTTATACCGCTGGAGAGACATGATCGAGGATGATCTGCGCAACCTTGAAGTCTGCAACGGGCAGGAGGTGGCGCAGGACAGGGCACGGTAGCGTAAGATCTGTTCGGAGGCCAAGATCCATTTTGGGTTGCTGCACTAACAAAGTTAGTTACAATAGTTTAATATACCTAAACAATTATAGTCAGCTATGGCACTGGGTGCTTGAGGCCCAAGATCGGACTGACTAGTTTCATTTATAATCGTAACACATATAGATAACTATTTTGTTAATAATTGTAGTTGGCCTTGAGTAAATGTTTTATAAATACTTATTCGATTATAGTCAGCATTAGCAACTAGAAATAAAAATGGTGTGCGTTGAATTAAACGAAAGCGCGGCATCTTCAAAGTAAATAAAGAAAACGGAGAATTATTCATTGCTTATTCAGTATACGTTAGTCAAGGCCGGTGTCGTGGAAAAAATGTGTATTCACAACGAAAATAGACACGGCAGCTCGATTCGTCGCCGCACATTATCTGCCAGTGTCATACAGGACCGTCACCGACTGCCGACTTCACTAATACTTGAGTTTGAAAAATTCTCATTTACTATATATATATATATATATATATATATATATATATATATATATATATATATATATATATATATATATATATATATATATATATATATATATATATATATATATATATATATATATATATATATATATATATATATATATATATATATATATATATATATATATATATATATATATATATATATATATATATATATATATATATATATATATATATATATATATATATATATATATATGTTTTTTTTTAAATAAAGAACATAAATATCTGATTTTGCTATTTTATACAGCCTATTAGTTTTGCTATTTTTTGTTGGTCTGACTATTATAATTTGTAAGTTCTTGGGAGTAAATTTTACAGTAATAACATAATAACTGATTTTCTTTTTTTTACTTTAAGAAATTTTAAATTATTTTTAATTTAGGTACAAAAATAGATATTTTTTGAAGTAAATATGTATTCATTAAGAGATAGCATCAAAAATGGGAAGAAATTTTTTTTTTGCAGTTACAAATTTAGGTAATTAGGCTGATGATATATTTTCCACTACCGGGGACAGGAGTCTTCATTTCAGAGCGAATGGACATTAACCTAACGTTTGTTCAAAGCAAATTGGTGGGGCATTAGTGGAGTGGAGCATAATAAATATTCGTAGGCAATACATGTATTTATGCCAATGCGGAAATTGAACCCGCAACCAATGACTTTGTGAGTGGTAATTTCGCCCCCGAACCGAACTTATTAGGTCGTCAATTATGAGACCAAATTAGTGACACTTATATTAACCTAAAATAGGAACAAATAAAACAAAATCCGTCAAAGGCGAATTTTAATTATTTGTAATTTAAGTAACAGTAGATAGTGGCTTTCGTTACATCAGAACTATTTTTTTAAAAAATATTGTAAATTCGAATCGAACCGTTATTGCTTATATTAAATTTAAAAATAAAAAGTTGAAAGAATACTAAACATATACAAAAGACGTTTTAATTGCTTGTTGTTAATAAAGGAAAGTTGACTGGTAAAGAACGCCAACCGTTCACCTATATACCACATTTCGTACAAAAAGAGTATCAATATCACAATTCACACACAACAAAATCAATATCACAATTATCTATAAAATGTTTTCTTTATTTTTAATTTAATTTTAGGTTTTCCGATAAATATTAAACACCCTCATAGGACATAATTTTAACTAAATCTTAAAATTAACTTAAAATAATTTTTAGCTTATCGTCTCCAGAGGCCACTTCGCTACACTCATAATTCGCTACAATCGTACCACTTCATATAACATTATAGTGGTCTCTGAGAGAGCGATTATCTTTCAAAAGTATTTAAAATTAAATATATAATTGAAATTTAAATTCTTTATTCTCGAAATTATATTTGATTTGTAAACTACCATTTTGCAATGAGGTTTCTATGAACAAAGAAAAAAAGACGAAAGAAAAAACTCCACAGGTATCCTCTTTTTTGTATTTTTCCACCTTGTTCAATGAGGTAATGTGTGTAAATCAAACTGTATAGACGCACAGATAACCAAGAGAGCGTTCGGCTATGTATAATTATGCAACATTTAAATTACAAAGATACAAAAAATGATTATATAAGAAAAACAGGCCCAGGTAAACCGGGCTCCATAAGTAGTACAAGTTCACAGGTTGACGCATGTGGCAGTTTTAAAGGGAAATGGACGAGCCGTCACATGATGCCACCACAAAGACCTTTAAGCGAGTATGACATACCCAAGGCTGTTGTAAATTACAGATACCTACATCACAACTACATATATTTAATCTTTCAAATATGTATATTCTCTTTCCCTCATTGCTAATGCATTCCACAATAATATGATCTTCTCCATCATCATATTCAGTGCACTATCATTTGTTTGTATTTCTGTTTTCCAGTATATTTTGCTTTTTTCGTTATATTCCTTTTCTTCAGTGCTCTGGTTAAAAGCTTCAATGTTATGGACTTTAAAAATAAAAATGCACGAGTGCAAACTACTCCTTTATCTATCGACGAACAACACAATCAGTTACGGGTCATTAAGTGTGAAGTCGTGACACTAGAACTATAAATGTAGATTCATATTTTCTTGGTGCAATCATTTTACGGCTACGTATAATTTTTTTGTGACGATGTAAAATTTTCATTGTGTACTTATTATACTAGTGTAGTAATTTTCTCCTATATTTGTTGAATAAAAATGATGAAAAAATGGAAAAAAACATTTTTTAGCTTTTTAGGGCTTAGATATATATATTTGAAGGTTCGTTCTATCGGAAAACTAATTGAAATTGTCTTAGAACGCTCATAGTATATCGGCATTAAGTTGAAATGCGGGAAGCGAAGGCACAATTCCTTTCTTCTTCTTTTATTCTTGCTTGTCACCTCCCTCATTACTTCAATCTACCCCTCCTATTAAATCCTTCTTTCCCGTGCATAATTCACCTCCCTAGCCTAAGGAAGGCCCGTAGTACTGCAGATGTTCATGAACGACGGTAGTTATTTATCATCAGGTGACACGCCTGTACGTTTACCTCAAAAAGAAAGGTGATCGTTTTGTAGGTACTTTTCAAACTACTCTTTTTCCTCTCTACTCCAGATGTTCAAGGTAAAAACTTGGTTTTATTGGGCATGTTGTGTCGCAATACAGGAAACGTATTGCGTTTAAATGAGAGTAATTGTATGCACTTTGTATTATAATATTACTTTAAGACAATCTCCACACCCATACCATAATACGCAATAGTAAAATTTATTATTATAAAAAATAAGGTGTGATTGAAAATGATCTTCTGTTAAAATCATATGCACAATGTTGTGATTGTGTATATGATTTGACGATTAAAACGACCCGTTTTTATTATTTTCTTTGACTATTTGTTCAAATCTATATTTGGATATATTTATTTTTTTAATGTGATAACTTAAGTCATGTAAAGTATTTAGTATGCAATTTATTTAGACTATTTTTTTAATCAGATGAATTATGGGATACCTGCGTGAGAGTTGATAAATTTTTAATGAAAGTTTTGAGGTGTAAGCACAACAAGTCACAGGCAACAGTTTGTTTTGAAATAACGTATTTAAATGTAACGTTTAAACTTATGTAAAACCTAAGTATATAGTTTATAAACCAATTATCTTATCGCCACCTTTTCATGTATGCTTAATTTACTTACGTAGCATGCTTGCCAAATTTAATATGTGATTATTTATGTATGTCGAATTAATCATTCATGATTTACTATTGACGCAAATAGCTGCCGATAAAAATTACTGAGTTGGCAATATTTCATTAAAAATACACGGTCGGTGCCATTTTCAAAGAACTCTCAGGTGATGTATGAGGTCTATGAGAACTCTTAATCAACCTTTACTATAGTGCAGATGAGACCTAATCAAGCTCCTAGAAACTGTGTTTAAAATCAAAAAATATATACATTTAAATATTTTCTATGAGTTGCAGAAAATGTATTGTTTTATTTTTATCTAGTTTCGCACGCAGTTATGATATGTAAATAAAAAAATGTGAATTAAAAATTAGACATCGATAACATAGTAAAAATTTAGACCTCATGGCTGCGACCATCCAACCAAATGTCCCATACAACCAACAACAGCACACACGAGTAACTAATTATTAAAATTTGAGTATCATATTCAGAAATAACTATTTCTGATATTGTGCGCGGAAATAGTAAAAAAATAAATTAATTAAAAAATACTTTATATTTCTCTAATGCAGTAAGAGTCTATAAGCAGCCGAGGTTTCTTGTCATGACGTGTCCAATTAGCTCGTTTGTCTTCGTTTTTTACAAATATAATAACGTAGAATGAAATATATGTGAAAACACTTAAATGACTCAATTTCTTTTAGTTTACAGCTCATATATGTGTCATTCATGGGCACTGGACTTTCCCATTTATGGAGGATTGATTATAGGGTTAATACCTTTACCACGTTTTACTTAGGTAATGTAGAGTGCCCGCCGTACTACTATAGCGACACATGGGATCTTTAGAGGGTTTTATTTTTGATGTAATTGAAATTCTTCCAAGTGAAATTAATTAATTTTTTTATTCACTGTACATTTATATCTTATTCACACTTTATTCACACTTTATCAATTTACATTTTATATTCAATCTCAATTTCTTCATTCATTAAAATCTTATGCCAGAATGTGACTAAAGACGTCAGTCGAACTAATCTTTTTTTTTATATAAAACAATTTATTTCTTTCTTTATTTTAAATTTTAAAATTACGAATTTAAAAAGAAATTATATAATATAAAAGGTTTTAAATAAAAAGTTCATTAACATTCAAATAAAAAGTTTTATTAAATTAGTGATACATTTATCAATGTATCACTACAGTAGTTTGGTGGACACTATTCGAAATAAAAACCTGGAGGCTATATATGTAGTATTCCCGTTGCGGGGACTGAATCTATTCCGAAAGCGGTAGTTTTATTGACTTAATTAGGTAGTCAACTTCGACAAAAAATATCTGAAATCTGAACTGAAATATATGTGCGTATGGTCCAAAATTGTCCGTATGTGTGGCACTAAGCCGCATAAAATATTTAAAAGATACCTTGTAGGAATATCAGGGTATGAAGCTAATATAAAATATGTAAGTCGCTTTTACGAGTTTCACTAAGTTGAAGCAATGCAGTGTGAATTCAGTGGCTCCTCTTTCGCTTTCATCGCGCATGGAGAGACGTTTGTAAAGCGTAACCGGGTTTCTCGCACATAAAACTATTTTACGACTCACTGTGAAATTGTTACGAGTTTTGGCATTTGCTTTTGTTTGAATTTGGGCGAAATACAGTGAACATGCAGGACTGATTAAGAACAAAAAAGATTGAAAGTAAATTGTATATTTATATATAAACGACCGATTGACTCAGTGGGCCCTCAGCTTACAGAGTCAATGGTCGCGGGTTCGATCCCGCATCGGAATAAATATATGTATGAATTTATAAATATTTATTCCGAGTCTGGTAACCCCCCCAATCCGCATTTCCTTTCATGCCCTTTCCTTTCTTCTCTATCCTTTCCCTTCCTCTTCGCCAATCCACGGTCTGCCGTGCCAATGGATGCGTGGCTAAGGGCGAGCTTGGTCGCAAGCGTGCTGACTGTCCCGGGATCGGGCTCCCCTGGGTACTATGGTCTCTTACCTCAGCATGCAGGGCTCTACTGGGACTGACCTCCATCTTCCCTTGCGGCTCGTGGTACTCACTAAAAGCGAATTTAATATACATAATTTGCTAATGACAGCGACCAATGGAGAACCGTCTCGCTACCATGAATGGTAGCGGATGAAGCTGTGTGGTCTCTGCCAACCCCTGCCCCCACAGGGGTGAAAAAATAAAAAAAAATATAATATATAAATGCACGTACTATCTATATATATTAGGCCAACCTACGGACAACATAGATATGTTAAGTGCAGATTCCTTTTGTTTTTGTTATACTGCAGGTTATGCGGTGTGTTATGTTATAAGGAATGAAGAGTATGTCATCATCATCAAAATCCTTCGGCAGTTACTCAGCACTGCGGAGGTCAGCGGTCAATCTAACCAGGGGGTGTCCCACACTACGTTAACCAATGCATGGTCTTGTCAAACGTAGTGGGATCAAGGCATTTCTCTACTCCAACGGCTGTCGGAACTCCCGATTTTCTGCGGGAGTGTGGTACTTCCCCGGGCGAGCCGGCCTATTCATGCTACGGACAAATAATCACGCCATTCTTGACAAAATATTCGTCTGTAGCGTGGCTCTGACACTATCAAATCTTTTTAGGACGAAGGTAGTAATAATAAATATGGGTCTTTAGGAATGCCACCCCGTCAGCTATTTGCGTCAGATATAATAGTCCTTTGTAGTTTTCTACTTATTTTTTAATATAACTGGCGTAAAATATTGTAAAATTTTAACATGTTTTCGTTGTTAAATATTTAAAGGTAAGTTACGAATAAAACTATTAAATATTTTCTAACGTAAATGGAATTTTGAAGGAATTTTTATATTGGCGTATATAAAATTTGTTTTCCTGCCTTTTCCTATTACACTTTAGTTCTATACCATAGATTGCGATATAGCTTTTTCAACGAGAGTCACCGATAGCTCTTCAATTTAGCAAACTCGGATGGCAATGGGAAATATCTGTCAGAGAACCTACAACCGTTGGAGTGGACTTGTCTTAGCTAATGTAGTGTGGGAATCTCCCTGGTTTGATGGAGCTACTCTTTGCGCTAAGCGGCTGGCAGAAAGTGGATGCATGTAGTCGAAGATCGGACTAGGTATGTCTTGCCGTTAGCATTAAGGTTGCGTGCCTTGGATAATGAATAACAGTGGACTGCCATAGGCTGATGATAATGATGATGGCTTTCTGTTTTGTGGAGGTTTAGATTATAAAGTATATGCATTGGGAAAAATATTATTTTTTATTTGAAATGAATGGCCAGGGCTTTACATGCTTTGTATAAGGTAGATGCTAATGTTCATCTATTGATATTTGCTTCTATCCTCGCCTCGCACGGCTATGATGGGAAGAAATCTGAGACGGAAACCCCATGGGAGAAAAACCATATTATAAATTTCACGAATCTGTGAAATGTATGAAATGTCATTCGTCATCATCTTTGCGATCGAAAAAGTTCAATTCAGTAAATCAAACAATGGAACTGTATCCGAGCGTGACAGGGTTTGTGATTTATATCGGAAAATTGTACGCGTTTTGACATCCCCTGATTTATGAATACAATTTTGCTAGAATAAGACATGTCTACGTAACTAAAGAACAGCCTATATAGTGATAGTGAAAGGAAGTCTATATATCACTTTGCTAGTCAATCTCATGAGTTCATAATCCATTTTTGATTAGTTTTATATACTTCAGGTGACGAGTTAATAATTACCTTGCTTTGAACCGCGATGACTCTCCATCAGAATAATATATGGTCAAAGGCAACGCAACGCCTGGCTCCACTAAGCATCTTCAATAATCTAAATGTTTTCCTATATTATTTGAAATTATAGTGAATAAAAAAAACTCCACTCATTCCTCTCCACAGACTCACAGACCCTCAGACTCGAAGTTGACATCTAGACATTATAAATATGTATCCAAATGCGGGAATCGTTCCCAACATTCAGCTCAGAAAACGATTACATTACCATATATTTATTATTATTAATATACATTTATATTATATACTATATTATTATTATTATATATACTATATATATTTTTATTATTATATATTTATATTATATACTACTCCACCATGTGGATTGTTAAAGTACAATTTGGTAAAAAAAAACTTATTTTAAATAATTTTTAAATTTCAGAATGTTAATTATTAAGATTCGTAAATTTTGAAAGTGAGCAACATTTACCATGCAAAATACATATGTACTTATGTCTATTACAGTAAACCCTCCTATAACGCGATTTCGTGTAACGCGATTTCATGTCCCTCGTATAACACGTATTTTCCTTGGATACCGCGTGGATTTCTCAAGTCATATATTGGTATGTACTGTGAAAAATGTATAATGATTCGACGTTCCATAATCAACTTTCCATAAACATCTTGTTTTTATATAATTAAATTATTTCATTTTTCATTCATTGATTATACAATACAGTGATCCCTTGTATAACGCGTTTTACTATAACGCGGAACCGATCTACCGCGTTATAGGAGGGTTTACTGTATATAATATATTATACTAAGGAAGGTTATTTTTATATAACTTTATTAATTATAGAATTACATAGCAAAATATAAATAGGAAAATTGGATCATTCTTTAAATTTGTTTTTTTCAGGGACGCTAAAATATTTTTCTCCGTCATAAAAAGCGTTAACCGCCCCTCTAATCAATGTCATAATAAATCCGTGATCTTTTACTTAAAAATAATGTCCAAATGAATTCTTTAATACACATAAAGCAAAAGCTGGGGTGGATACGAAAAAAATATAACAATGGACTCAAGAGATTTTAAGGGAGATCCCGGTTGGCCCACTTTCCTCCGGCGCGCTTTCTTTCCGCGTCGCTTAATGACGCCATGGTTGGGGAAAGTTGAAGATATTAAAATGAGCAAACACTTGGTTCATCCGTGAAACGGCCATTGCTCAGGCCTTCACGCCCACGTTTCGTCCTTTCGACATCCGCACTTGTATTTCGAGAAACATTTTTGTATTTCATTCTTTGCGAGACATGCAAATGAGATCTGCTCGGAACGACGCTACTCGGGAATAATTCATAAAACGTTGCTGTTTCCACGTAATTGTTACAGATTTTATTTTGAATTTTATTGCAGACACGTGCCAATCGTCTGTTGTAGATATTTCTAAGGTATTATTGGATTACTAATTATTTAACAATCATTATCATCACCAGCCCATGTCATTTCACTACTAAGCACTGGCTGTACTATTTGATTTGTTGATTTATCACCGAATATGATATAAAATCTGCATTTATGTACATCTACGTTATAATAGCTTTTTTCTGAACTTTGACGCTTTATTTATTGGCAATGTGTGACTGTGTGTTTAGTGTAGATAAAATCGAAAATTGAATAACAATATTTACAAGGTCCTCTGAGGCTGCGGTAGTCGGTGATAACTTTTTATTCTCGTTATTAATATCCTGTTCCCTTCATTCTTTATTGCTTCTGGCTATTGACTGTGCTTTTTCGTCGGTACCTATACTTTCAATTCTTTATTTTGAACCCATTCATGAAAAATATTTAAAAGTGAATATAATTAATAATATTTAAAAATGAATATTTAAAAGTGAATATATAATTTAAAATATTTAAGAAGAAGAACATAGCTTGAGTCAAGTTCATCATCAGTTTATGGTTTTTTTTTGTTTTAAATTGTGTCCCACCATCGTAATGAATGTCCAACTTATAATTTATTTCCAAAAAGCAAGCTTTTGAGCACTACTTGTTTCATAATTATACATTTCTATAATACAAAAAGAGGTTGGTATATAATGATTGATCATTTTAATTGAATCTACGTTGGGTGCAAAGTAGTCGCGAGACTTGCCGGATGAATCAGCGAGGGTGAAGCCGACTGGGACGGAGGGGGACTGAGTTGCTAATGATTTATGTTGTTGTTCAAAGAGACGTTCGTTTCAGCCACTGAGTGATAAATATCCATTGCGCAAGCAGTCTGCAGCGCCGCTTGACGTAACAACACATCTATTATAGCTGCAATGATGCTATACATCTTCACTTTTGAAGATCCGAGTGACGTAACTTGCAGTTTGTTTTCAATAACATGCAGTTGCTTTACTAAAATAAAAAATATATCTCTATTCAAATTTATTAATATAATACTGTTATGAGCTGGGGTTTGGCGATCGGAAAAATGGAATCGGCCACCAGTTCACTTCTCTTCACTTTACTTTCACTTCTTCTCTTCTACTATTTTCTTGTGTATTCAACTTTAAACTCCTCCTTGGAGGCACTGTCGTCCTTTTATGTAGGTAAACGTTCGGAAGTTCTAGCATTCTAAAATTTGAAAACGTTCCAGCAACGTCTTTTCTAGACATCATCTTGTCTCTTTCCCATTCATAGATACTTTCCATTAATTGTTCTTGTCACGCATTAACGGACGTCTTGCCAATTTATTTTTAAAAAGTCACAACATCTTTATAACTTTGTATTAAAATTGGTGGTTTTTGGCTTTGTATTAAAATATGAATATCCATTATCAAATCTCATCTAGTACACTCCAGTATCAGCTTTTTCCTTTTGATAGCATACAACTTCGGGCTGTTAGAATCGTTGATGATCAGATCTAATCGATTTCTTGGCATTTTTTTTATGGGATAGGAGGGCAAACGAACAAGCGTGTCACCTGATGGAAAGCATTCAATGCCGCCCATAGACAACTGCGACACCGCAGGAGTCGCGGAAGTGTTGCCGGCCTTTTAGGTATGTGTAGGCTTGTATTTTGAAAGTGCCAATGTCGTTTCGATTCGGAAAGACCGCCGAAGGTAGCTGGTTCCACAGAGTAGTGGTGCGTGGAAAGAAGTTTCAAGAGAAACGCACCGTAGTAGATTGCCACTCACCCAGATGGTGGGGATGAAACTTTTCTTTACGGCGAGTTGTGCGGTGGCATTGCCGAGAGATATAATCTTTTAGTGCCGATTTTACCATGGCTAATGCTCCATGGAATTATTTGGGATAGTTTAACTAAATGATATATTGGAACCTAATATTTTTACAGACAATTGTATTAAAAATAATTTCTTCAGCTGTTATTAAAACATCAATTTTTTATTCTTATATGAGGAAAAGATTATTAAATGTTTACCGATATAACGGGGAAGCGATCCATTTCTGTAAATACCTTGGCCTTCGTTGGATGAATACAATAATAAGAGTATCACGTCTGTAGACAACATTCGCAGGGTATTTAAGCGGCACGTGCAAATTTTTCTTTGTCGTTGAAAAATTATTATTTCAAAAGTGACGACAAGAAAATTTCACTGTAATCTTCCTATTTTTATCTTTTCCATCAACCAAAAAGTTAACTGGCAGAGAATGATTTCCGGCATTGACTCCACCTTTGTATCAAAAATGTACATCCTACTAATATTATAAATGCGAATGTTTGTGACTATGGATGTATGTTTGTTACTCTTTCAGAAAAAAACTACTCGATGGATTTGGATGAAACTTTACAGTAATATAGGTTATACATCGGAATAACATATAGACTACAATTTGTAATGATTTTATGTAATTTTGGTAGTAATATAATTTTACTACAAGGTAAAAAAAATATATTCATTTAAAATGATCTGTCAAGAAACTTAATGTGGCAGACCAAATTCCACGCGAGCGTAGCCGCGGGCAAAAGCTAGTTTAGAATAAATAAATAAATAATAATTATTCACTTGCCAGAAATATGTAATAATTACAGATTTTCAGATAAAGGTACATATGTATGTAGTACATAGTATATATGCTGCCTTTTTTGAAATGTAACATAATTAATGGTACTTTATTTTATATGTTGGGATTGTAATGAACCTTATATTTAAATACGACCGCGTGCGTCATTGGCGTTTAGCGTAGTCAAGGGTTCAAATCCCGATTACAATTGAATTTTTTTTAAGCACATAATTTACTTTTCGGGTCTCTTAATCTCGTGTTTTTTTGTGTATCTAATTTGTTTCAAAGACACTGCATACGAAATCTCCTCCATTTTTAATTGAAAATATAATGGTATAAGGTGACGATCAATGTCAATGGCTTTCGAGTTTCGGTGGTGGGTTCAATATCGGCATCGGAATAAATATACATATGTATATATTATTATATATTATAGGTTTATTCCGGTTTGTTCCGACATTACGTTTTGACTCGACCAGTAAGACGTTAGGGTTATAAAAAAAACCAGATTCTCCTTTTATCATTTATTCTTATTGCAAACCAGGGATTCCCAGACTATTTTGGGCAAGAGAACACTTGGTTTCGATATCAATCCCTTTTGGAATCCCTGTTCTAGACATTACTACTTAATCCCTCAGTCAGGTTTATGTGTAGGGGTAAGTCGCTATTATTAATCTTATTTATATATCTCTAATCGTATCGATAATATAACCATTTATAAAGCATGAATTTATCAAAAGAGTGCCCACTACATTTCCGCAGAAACACAGTATAAGAGGAATGAAATTTTTTAAAAAATATTCCAATTTCATTTCACCAGTTGTTCTTTTCCGTCCATTTTGTGTAGCCATGAAATCGGTCAGCCGAAAGCGTGCCATCGACAGGAATGATTTATAAACGTGGGAAACACGGCACATTACCCAAACCGCGTCGCACGAACATGGATTAAGTAAAAAGAGTTACGCAGGCATTATTGCGCGAGTAATTTATTACTGATGCAAGCGGTTGTTCATGCTCGGCCATTTTTTGCTCTCTATGTCAATAAAGCGCAGGATGTGGTCGGCGTCATGGCTGGTGATTTCACTTCCGGTCACGTGACCTGAGACTATGTTACGTTGGTTAGTATATGTTAAATGTTATTAAGTTAAACAATCGACATCGAAGACAACGAGTCTATAGTTCCAAAGGGGTCCTGCCGCTGCACCTAATTGGTATCTACGGACTCAGTGGTCGCGGATTCGACTCCGCATCGGAATAAATATATGTTTGGCCTACAAATATTTATTTTGAGTCTGGTTTGTTCACCAATCCGTATTGGACAAGGGTGGTAAAGAAAGAGAGACAAAAAATGCCCGTGCCCAGATTTTGGACATATCGTCATCATAATAATCTAATAACTTGCCAAATATATATAAAAAGCAAATATCTCTTATTGACTCTATTCAGCTTTTATTGAGAGAGTTTTGTATTTTTTATTACCTTCGATATTAAAAAAATAATTAGCAAGTGCTAAAAACATCCAACAATATGTATTTAAAAGAATACAGAGATAAGTTAGCAAGATACTTTTCCCCTCTTACTGATACTTTATTTTTCCCTATTCAAAGAATTTAATACGTGATTTTCCTTAGCAAAGTTGGCAACCCAAATTTCCAGTAGCAACCAATTTCGGATTAGACAAACAACAATAACCTGTACGCGATAGCGCGCGATGTATTACTTGCGCCTAAGTTTATCGAACGTATCTTGTTTATCTTTGAACTCTGTTTACGGTGCTTAATTAAGGATATTTTGTTATGCATCTAAAGGGAATTTGGAACTGTTTAACGTAAAGTAAAACTAAGGATAGTGGTAGAGACAGTGTAGAACGAATGGCCGCCTACAGTAGACCCAGGGAAGTACCATACTCATAAAATAACACCAGCTAGTGATAACGTTTTGCTAAGTTACCTCGTTCGGTATGCTGAGTGTAGGAATTCAGAGGTTCATTTCGTCTTCCCCGCTAATTAAATTCTAATTCGACTTAAGGAAGTCTCACATCCGTACAGAATATAGGCGTTCTATACGGATGTGGGACTTCCCCGCTTAAATCAGGCTATTCATGCTGTAGCATGATTACCACTACACAAATTGTTTTCAGCTGTTAACTGTTTTATATATCGGTGGCCTAATTATGAGAATTCATAATATCAAAGAAACCAAGAAATTTTTTCTTACTTTTACGACGAATTATTATAAGTTAAATATTGTAAACACCCAATTGGTGCAGTGACAGGACTCCTTGCCCACGGAGTCAATGGTCGCGGGTTCGGTCCCCGCATCAGAATAAATATATATGTATGGCCTACAGATATTTATTCCGAGTCTGAGAAACTTGCCAATCCGCATTGGAAAAGGGTTATGAGTTAATTAATGTCCATACCTCCAGAAATGGACATTGTATATGGGCTGTGAAAATTAAAAATTATGGTAGTGGACAACAATATAAAAAGTGGAAAATATTTGGAAATAAACGCTCGTCTTCTTTACCTTTTCGAATATCAAGTTTAGCTTTTAGCTGTCAAAACTTATGATTCATGGACAAATATCTATGCGAAAAAAATATGTGTCGTCTAAATCTTCCGCATCAGCTGTCTATATGTCGGATTGTCATTATGTCTTAATTTTACAGTATATGTCAAATAAAGTAGTACAGTCGATTAGTATATGTCAAAAATAATTGTACACGTTTACTGTACAGCTATTTCTGACATAATTTAAAACAGATACGTAACACAGTTACACATAGATCTGTCTGTGTCTGTAACCGAAGTTAGGTAGCTTGCCCTTCGTGAAATTATTGCACGCCCGTCGAAAATAGGTCAATTGCCACCCTGTAAGAGTGAGACGGTTATGCGTGTGAGAAGGATGTAAGCTTTAATTCGTTCAGGTGACGTCACAGGCACTTTAACAGGCCCATTCGTTTTCTTTTTGCTTGCTATTGTTTTGTTAGGTTAAGGCCTATGAAACTCTCGACTCATCTACCAGCTGCTTTTATTTATTCCAGATCGATTTTTCAGAGCAGGATTTTCAGTGATAATACATGTTAATCTCGAAAACGGATATTAACTACTTTTATGTGAATAAATTTAATTGTATTTTTCAAGAGTTGAAAATGTACGTACGTAATATAATAAAATTTAGACAGAAGGATATAAGATATAGATAGTAATAAGTAATTCTAAAAGAAACAAACCATAATTATATATATATATATATATATATATATATATATATATATATATATATATATATATATATATATATATATATATATATATATATATATATATATATATATATATATATATATATATATATATATATATATATATATATATATATATATATATATATATATATATATATATATACATATATACACACTATAGAACAACAAAAACTTAGTTTTAAATTCCTGCTAAATTATCAATACTTACTTTAGAAATGCTGCCATATATCCATATTTCATAGTATACCGTATATACTAGTATATCTAATTTTAGAAAGAATTTAAAAAGAGAATACTTTTAGATCCGAAACGTCGCACAATATTATGAATTCTGTGTATGTATGTATATAATGTATATATGTATAAATGAATGTGTATGTATGTATATAATATTATATTTAAATGAAATTTCGTGATGTGTTATGGTTAGTTCCAGTTTGAAAATGAGGATACTTTTAGACCCGAAAGGTCAAGTTGTCAATGTCTACCCCTTATGCCACTTTCCGGGTCTAAAAGTATCTTCATTTTCAAACTAGAACTAACCATAACACAACACAAAATTTCATTTAAATCGGTTAGCTGGTTTCAGAGATTAACGTATATGTATACATAATATAAACATATAAACAATGTTTTAGGTATATGTACTTAGAGATATTTTTCTTTGTATACCAATACTATCACTTACGGCTATGTTTATATTTTATATCTCTAACACGGTATTGACGATGTGTCTCTTCCATTACATTTTTTGAGTAATGTTTTGATATCATTCTATGTTTTTTCATTTTTCATCCACGGCCTGATAAGTCTGTGGGGGTGAAGTTTAAAAGTGAAATAAGAGAGATGAAACAAATAATGTCGTCACTTTGATGTCGGAGTTTCTGCTCATTTAATTATATAAATCAACGTTAGATGTCCGTAACGATTCTTTTCTTTTCTGCGGGCATTATTTGGGTTCCACAGCCAAATTTATAAAACCGGATTTTATTTGCATTATTTGGGTTCCACTGCCAAAATGATAAAACCGGATTTTGTTTGCATTATTTGGGTTCCACAGCCAAAGTGATAAAACCGGACTTTGTTTGCATTATGTGGGTTTCACAGCCAAAGTGATAATTCCGGATTTTGTTTGCATACTTTGGGTTTCACATCCAAAGTGATAAATCCGTATTTTGTTTTTTTAATGTTGGATTGTACAATGAAATAATTATTTTTTTGTTGATTTATTTTTCTCAACCTTTTTGGCTCATTAGCGAAGCTACAGCTTTCGAAGTCAAAGCCTGCAGGTTCGATTATCTATATGAATTTTTCCTAGTATGGGTGCCCGGTCAATCCGCCTTAGACAAGTGTTGCGAGCCAATGGTTATGCTCCCAGATACGGCGAAGCCCTGTGCCAAACAGTGCAGTCCACTGTTGAAGAGAGAACAAGAATTGCCTCTAAGAAGTGCCACCTAGCACGATCTTCGGTTTTACGCATCCAGTTTTTGTCAGCCACATTGTGCAGATTTTCGCACCATCTAGCCGTGTGATGTTCCTCACTACGATTACCAAGACGCGGTATCCACTCCATCACTCGTCTATTCCAGCGGTTGTCGAATCTCCGACAAATGGGACCGGCGCATTGCCACTTCAGTTTGCTAGACTAGGCGTATGTGGGCTGTTAAATTTTATATATATAAATAAATATATATATATATATATATATATATATATATATATATATATATATATATATATATATATATATATATATATATATATATATATATATATATATATATATATATATATATATATATATATATATATATATATTCGATAACCATATCTATCATGTAGATCTACTAATATTAGTATGGAAAGAGGAGTTTTGCAATTAATTATTATAATACTTAGTTTTCTGGCATCCTTTTATTTCCTTTGAAAGTCAACCGGGTGTGTGATTAGAGGGGTGTCGAAGCCTTGTTCCCGGTACTATTAAACTATACGAGACGCTGTTTACTCCTTTTCTGCATCGTCTCAAGTAATTGAGGCGTTGTCTTTCCCGCTGCCGACAACTTCGGCGTTGTCGGCGTCTTGTACCCAACTGCGACCTAATTATACGCAATACCAATTGAATCGACCCTCCTAGTGAATGTTTTGAATAATAATACTACAAAGCATTATTAATTCAGTGATTAGGTGACATAGTCTAACTTACTTGACGTGTAATTCTCCAGTTGTCAGGTTGAATGAATCAACAAAGGTAGTTTTTTATTCTGTGTTATGTTTATGCTTAGGACTAGGCCTCTCTTAACTTGGGAGGTAATTTTTATATATAACAAATATTTATATTATTTTTTTATTTTTTATAGGACTTTAGCTCTGCTTAGCCTAGGTAATATTTATACATAATATCTATATATGGTAATTACAAATAAAATTTGATAACTTTTACTAAGGCAGCATAACTAACTCCTCTAACTCATGAAATACGGATACACGAAATAGTGGATTAAAATAATTTCATCGATTTGTTTTTGTAGTCCGATGCCGGAAAAATTCCTTATTGTCGTGTACTCTTAATACATATAAACAAAACTGATAGAGTTTAAAAAAATATTATATAAGCTACACAAATATTTATTGTGATGAGATCATGTAATGATCCCTCCTCCCTCCCTGATGATTAGTTTACGTATTTTGAATTCTCATTTTACTAATTTTTGCCTTTTTCGAGAGACAACCTGTGTCACTAGCAAATAGTATATAACATACAAATATTAAACTAATAATATTAGATGAAATAGCGGCAGGCGATCGTAGGTAATAGAAGTGAGAAAATATAGGCAATAAATTCTGAGCTTCCGTGTGTCAGCTGCAAGTTTGTCTTGCCAGTGCAGGTTTTCCAGCGGCCTATATGTCTTACACTCCTTCGTTATATTGCAGTTTCTCCGTCCGTGCGGGTGGCGGTAAGATATTGCTTCAGATTTGTCATTTCAAGCGCTTCGTATTTGGAAGATTGATTTCGTCTTTATTCGAGTCGGCAGGCAGATTTAAATAATACAATAAAATATGTAAAAACTTTGTGTTTCAATTTAGGAGTAAAAAATAAGACGTAATATTTATAACAATATTATTCATTTACGATTTGTACTTGTTTCCCTCTGTCTGGGTGCGACGTTATCTGCCTAGATAGAGCGATGATCTGCACAGCGTGGCTTGCAGTGACTGAATTAGTGCCGAAATGCAGATGAGTCTTGTCTTAGGTGAAGCCTACGTCCAATAGAGGATTACTGTATTGTTGTTTGATTTAGATTTATACTAAAATCTAAACTAAAATAAAATTTGGTGTGTACTGAAATCAAGAAAATGGGTGTTTTTCGACATAAGTGAAAGAAACGTACAGACTAACTAAACAAAGTGTTTCGATGTCGTTTTACAACTATTCTATAAGAATTCAAATGGTCCCATTTGAGTTCAGGAGCAGCCTAAATTCAATAGGTGATTGCTGTGTACTGATGATGATTTATAATAAATTCTAATCTAAAATCAAAATTGAGTGTGTACAGAAATCAATAAAATGCGGGTTGTTCGGAATAAATGAGAGAAACGTCCAGAACACCGATAATCTAAACAAAGGCTTTTCATGATGTTTCGCACGAATGCTATAAAAATTCAATTGGTACATACATTCCACACGGTTTTCATGTACCTATATCAAAATTAATAGGTATTCTCTTACAAACATAAGACCACTTACGGTTATGAGTAGGCATTAGTGTATATTTCTCTAGAGGGAAACATTAAGTAAGCATATTTTTGATGACATCATCGTTGGCCGCGTTAATATTCTGTTCAAGATATTTTTTGTTGGGAAAGCACAGGATAATGCGTCTGTAGGGTATCCGTAAATGTGATATTAACTCAAAGAGAAATGATAAATAATCACCCCTACTATTGCCGATGTCGATGAAATTTTAATTCACAAAATATAAATAAATGCGATATTTATTATCAATATATTGTGTAAGAAGATTCCATTAGATTTTAATAAGATTTGAATACATTGTAAAATGGAAAAAGGGTAAAGAAGCTTTGAAACTGTTTACATAATATTGAGAATTTTCTTTCTTGAATTGCGTATTCAGATAAATAATTAAAAAAAGGAAATAAAACTATGAATATTACTAGAACTTTTGTAAGCAATTCCAACTAAGCTAATACGCTTTAATTCTGCTATTTTGTTCTGTTGTAAGTAATCATGACGGGAAGTCGACAGCAGAAGATGGATTGGTTGGAGACGGAATTCATAGTTTCGCAATTTTAGGAAGTAGATAGGGTTAGCGAGTTCTGCGGAACTGTTTCAATTTGCTAAAAATAAAGACGAAATCATTTTTAAATAGTATAATATAAAAAAGGGAAAGTGCGTGTGGTAGACGTTATAATTTGTAGTAGGTAGTGCCGGTCGCTGCACGTATTTTTGATTAATTTTTCAGTCATCTTGACAAATTCAGTCAGATTGGATTTCTCGTTTGTTCACAATTACAATATATTTTTCGAAAGTTGAATTATATTGTAATGAATAAACGAAATAAAAGTAGTTACTATGAAAGATTGTAAAGATAACTGAGATCACTCATTAAATAAATTAAACTTTAAGATTTACGTGAAAAAATAAGGAAGACGTAACCATACAACTTTTTACACTTAACATTTTTTTTTTTTGTATATGGACAGTCAAAAGTTTTACTTAGCTAAGATCCGATGTCGATTAGCGACAAGCAAAACAATAACAGAAAATTAATAATGTATGTTTTTCTGCTGGATGAAGTGGATTTATTTGGAACTTAAATCAAAAACATACCGAAAATCGGCCATCAATTCTCCACCCACCAACCACTATACACAACACCAAACACACATTACCACTTTTCCATCTTGTAAACGACACGTGTTTCGCCCCAACACGAGGCATCTTCAGGTATATAGTAGACTCTACGGAAGGAAATCGAAAAGGTTTTCGGTTGTCTTCTATAGAGTTTACTATAGCTTTTCGGTAAAACTTTTGACTATCCATATAGTGATGGATTTCCGCAAAGTAACGCCTGACTCCATTAATAATTTTTTTTTAGTTAAATAACCAGTGAAATCCGTGGGCATCGTATGGTACAACTATGGGTGCAAATACGATAGATGGACGCAACTATAGATGGACATTACCCATTCCTCCCCCAAGCGTGAGAGCTAATTGTCTTATTTTTTTGAGGGCTACCAAACTCTAGCAGAATTTAAGTTGGTGATTACTGAAAATATTATTATTTTATTATATAAAATTGAAAGGGATACTAAAAAAAATTGGTGTGTAATAAGAAACAAAATGTTTTTACAAAATTTGTACGTTAAATATTAGTTTCGGTTCACTTTTATCTATTTTTTTTTGTAAAGTTTGTCATTTCCGAACCAATTCCAAAGCGTAGCAGCTATTCAGCGTTGCTCTCCCGCGTGAGGACGCTCCCTCAACATCCGCTACAGGCAGAGGAAATGGAACTTTGCGCTTTGATAAAGTTTTAATATATTCGGCAAGTTTGGAACTCGTGCGACGTAGGTTATGACGGATTCGTGCGCTTTCCTTTCTTTCCGCTCTCCAACAGTTTCATTTTAACTTTTGCAAAGGATTTAATTGTCTTTGTTCGGAAAAATATCGCGAAATTCTTTTTTGTTCACAATGATATGGCTATATCGGTGGCTTAATTATGACGTATGAGTAAATTTTAAATGAATTTCTTTCAAGGTTTGAGAACTTTTAGGTATAAAACAATATAGAGCTGTAAAAAGTATTCCTTTAGATACACTTTAAGATATAGATAGCATTAAAAGTGAGAAAATGTATATTTATTTAAATTAGTGAATTAAAACTGCGACCAACGGTCGACTCTGAAAGCGGTAGCTTCGCCTCTGAGCCAATTAGATGTCTAGGTCGTCTAGTATTATTAGGTGAAAATCAAAATATAAAGACTTTACTGCCCCTTTTAAATATAAATCTTTGCAGCAAAACGTGAAAAATGCTCTCGGAAAAAATCCGTACAAAAAATAATTAACCTTAATCTCCAGCTGTCAAGTACAGTCACCCGCGTGTGCGATTTACTTTTTGCAACACAAAGCTCGCGAAGACCGTAACTGAAGTTGTGTTAACTCGGTAAAGATTTTAAGTTTCGAATTTTTTTTGTAACGCTTCTTAACCCGTACAAATTGAAATTTAGTGCCTGTGTACAGAAGAAAAAATTTACGTTTTAACGAACCATTATGTCCGTATATGCCCAACAGTGGACATATACGGACTGTAAAAATGATAATTTTTTTACAGTCCGTATATGTCCACTGTTGGGCATGCACTTCTCGATTTTTTGATTAGGAGCTCAGACTTTAACTCAACAAGTTTGTTCCAGGTTGATTGGTGAGATAGATTCATATCATATCATAATTCATCATCATCTTCATAGCCGTAATAGTTCACTGCTGGACGTAGGGATTGTAGATTGGTTTAATTATCATATAGACAGAGAGCCACGAGAAGAAATAAGATGGCCTTATTCTATGATCGGAAACACGCAGCAATAATTTTTATTATTATTATTTAACAAAATAAATTTTTATTATTATTACATTATTAAAAATGTCATAATAAAAAGGTAAGTCTTTCTTTTTATTTAATAGAGATTACGTATAACAATTATGCCAGAGTCAAGTATTATTATCCTAATTAATAAAATAAAAATAATATCTGTTTTTCTATTTCTATTATTAATTTATCACAAATGTCATAATAAAAAGGACGACCGATTGGTTCAGTGGCGGGGCCCTCCGCCCACGGAGTCAATGGTCGCGGGTTCGATTCCCGCATCGGAATAAATATTTATATGGATTTATAAATGTTTATTCCGAGTCTGGTAACCCCCCCAATCCTTATTTCCTTTCCTGCCCCTTCCTTTCTTCTCTGTCCTTCCTTTCCTTTCCGCCAATCCACGGTCTGCCGTGCCAATGGATGCATGGCTAGGGGCGAGCCTAGTCGCAAGCGTGCCGATCGTCTCGGGATCGGGCTCCCCCGAGTACTATGGTGCCTTACCTCAGCATGCAGGGCTCTGCTGGGGCTGACCTCCATCCTCCCTTGCGGCTCGTGGGATTCACTAAGACGAATTTAATATACCTAATTTGTCGAAAATGACGGCGACGTGGTTCGCCACCCGTCACGCCCTGATTCTCACGAGGGCGAAAAGCGACCAATGACGAGCCGTTTCGCTGCGATGAATGGCAGCGGATGGAGCTCTGTGGTCTCTGCCAACCCCTGCGGGGGATAGGCGTGGATATATAAAAAAAAAAAGGTAAATCTTTTTTTCTTTGATAGTAATTAGCTATAATGATTATGCCACTGTCAAGTTAAATAATAACAATCTTGAAATATAAATTCAGCTTGTCGTGATATGACTTGATAATATGGTCGCTGTTTATCAAAATTTGCATTGACTTTTGCAGACAAGTCAAAATAACACAATACACGCATATATTTCAATCTACTTCTCTTTTACAACTTAATTAGAATATTTTGAGTAATATAACCACCATAATTAAATAACGTAACTGATAATAACATGAGATTATAAAAACGAAATAAAAACTTAACGTGCGAACTTGGGTAAAATTACTATAACAGTAAATGTTATAGTAATTTTAAGTATATAAATACACACACACAAAATTGTAATATATATATATATATATATATATATATATATATATATATATATATATATATATATATATATGCAATAGCTTACTACTTGATAAAAGCTTAAATTTATGTTAAAGATTCATATCAAAGCAAAAAAAAAATAGATTATTGACTTAACCCATTTTCCTGCTGCTCAACACACTCGCTTATTCTTGCACAACCCTTCTTCAAAACTCTCGTCACATTTAAATCGGTCACGTGAAATACAAATATAAAGTGGGCGCCGTCTAAGTAGTAAAAAAATTACAACAAATACTATCATTTCTATCTAAAGAACGTTTTTCAGAATTATATTTAAATATAAGTTACAAATGTTAAATTTTGCCATCAGAAACTTTTTTATCTATTTATTGATAAAAAATACGAAAGAAACGAGTCCTAACTTTTTATATAATGTCAATTTCTGGAATACCGTCCCCGAAATACCATACCAAGACATCATAGGTTTCACATCACATCTATTTTCAATGAATATACGTATTATATTATATATTAAATAAAACAAACAATACTTATATAAGCTGCAATATGAATAAAAAAAATTTCAATATGAAACGCCTTTTAACTAGCATGAAGCTACAAAGCAATTAAATTCAAGATGTAAAAGAAGTGCTTTGTTTCAAAATTTTCTTTCCATGCACCACCACTTTGTGAAACTTTTAGATGTTTCACAAGTCTTCAAATGACATAAAGGCAAGGTGTGCTTTCTGACCCATCGGTCGCGGGTTCGTATCCATTAGGATAAATATTTGTATAAAATACAAGCTTTTATTTTGGGAATTTGGTCTTTTTATATGTGTGTTTCATACGTGTGAGTAATTCTACCTATTGATGATAAAAATGAGTATGAAAAAAAATTTTTTAATACCCATTTTTATCATAAATATTTATTTTTTTATTATTTACATTCAACGTAAATAGTTGATAACATCATATAATGAAAAAAATTTATGTGCTTTAATTTGTTGCAGGTACGTTATAGGTGGCTACAAAATATTTCTGTTCTCTTTACTATAGTGAGTAAAACATAGATAATCATATAATCGTAATAAATATTATTAAAAAAAAAACTTACACACTATTTATGTTAGACTTCATCAAGTTAAAACAGATATTAAAATATAGTTTATACCAGAGGTTCCCAAAGTTTTCTTTGTCAAGCCTCTCTATTACCTAAAATAAAAATGCCCATGCCCTTCTTCACCTCTCCAGTTATATACTTATTATACAGTAAAAATTATATACTTATTTGTGATAATATTAATTTTTAAATACCTGTTCATCTACAATACTCGTAGATTTTTGTGCCATTTCAAGAAATTTGGATAAGATAACATCTATCGATTTAACTACTAAACTCAGTCATTATTGTTTTATGCTGAAAGAAGAGTCAATGTGACGGATGAGCTTCTAATTTTTTTACAAGTATTTCATTTCTTTGTGTAATTCCAAGACATTGTTAAGTTTACATAACATCGAGCCATACATATGATTTAAAATTTTCATCGTATATTTATTCTCAATTTATAAAAAAATAACAATATAACTTTACTTTTTTTACAAATTTCACAAATTACTAAAAAATTTAACAATGTTTTAGTGATCGACTTATTTTCATGCTATTTTTATGATTAGACTTGGCTTTAAAGGCGAGAATAAATCTATAACACTTGACTCATCTCGGTCTCCAGACAGTCTGAACTGTTACTATTTGCGCCGTTCTATGTGTCATTATGCCTATGTCTATTACGCATGTTTGTCCACACGACAAACAATGCTTAAGTTTCTAAACGAGGGCAATCCTACTATCTGTCCTTGTCACTCAAGCTTCTAACTACCCTCTATCTCTTTTCTACACACGACCTGTAATCTCTCCTCCCGCCTGCTGCCCCAATGATATTTGTATCCGATTATAATTAAACGCATGTCCTCCTTCTTTGAAATGTCAAGCTGTCTTTAATTAAATACCGGCGTTTAATTATAGAATAAGTAGGTTTTATATCACAAACAACATTTTTGTAAAGTAAAAAATAATTAAACAATTAAGTACACCACATAAATATACGTTTTAATGTTTTGATCATTACAATGTGTTATAATGGTTAATACCTAATTCATTTAGGAAATGTAAATATTTTTTACGCATAATATAAAAGGCTCCTTAAGATGAAATTACTGCTTTCGCATTCAATTGTCGCAAGTTGGCAATGTATTTTTTTTTCACATAGCATATATTTAAATAACTCACTACTGAGCACGGGACTCCCTATTTCGGGAGGAACGGACGTTAATTCCGTTATATGTATATATATATATATATATATATATATATATATATATATATATATGTATATATATATATATATATATATATCACAATGTCGCTTTTATTTATATACCTTATATACCTTACTTTTATTCATTAAAAATTATCTGAACCAATCACAGTATTATAATTAAATCAAAGTGCTAGCCTCGACTATCCAACCCCTGATATGGTACATATTAATATGGAATTGTCGGGGGAGACGCCGTGGCTTTTATTGCCACAGTTTTCTCGATAGAGTTGCTAGCGTTTCAACCCTTGTGATAAATTATGTTGTTTTCGCCGACTCTACGTTGTTTGTGCTCCGACCGCTGAACGTTTATCGAAAGTAGAACGACTGTTACAAAGGGCGGCTGCAAAATATCGATGGCGCCATCTTTTATTTACGCTCACGTGTTTATACAATTCTTCAAGGTCATGTAGTCCTAGTACTTTCACTATGTAGATTGTAATTACACTATGTAGATTGTAATTACACAATATATCTATGTACAATATTATAAAAAAGTGAAATTATAAAAAAAATATTTTTGAAAAATTCTCGTTTGGATTTTGTCAAAAATTTCGTCTTTTTAACAGCACATATACATATGTGCTTTCAATGGGAACGTGACCTCCCGATTCCTGTGGGCAAGCGTAGTGAGGGTTAATGTAATGTCCATTACCTTAACCCTTACTATGCTTGTCCAATGTGGATTGGCGGGGTTACCAGATTCGAATTTATTCCGATGTGGAGATCGAACCCACGACCACTGAATTCGTGGGCGGGTCTGCTAGAAAGGGCTCCCCATTTTCCCCATAGTAGCAATGGAACATACGTGGGTTGTAAAAAAATAAAAAAAAACACAACCTTGAATCGTGATAATCTAATTGGTTCTTATGGTGGAGTTACCGCTTTCGGAATGCAAGGTTGTGATAGTGTTTTCCGCATAAGGAAAAATATGTTTTGGACAAATAGCATTTTGGTTAAATGGGCTTATACCAATTTTATATTTCATTATGTTTCCTATTAATAAAATAAAAAAATTCAAGCTTAGTGGCTGAGTATCCATTTCTTATAGATCCCTGCCCAGCCGTGGGACATATTGGCGGCAATAAAAAAACAATCCAAACATTTCAGGCAATGAATATCAATATCAACCCACGTCAGTCCTCTGCTGAACACAGGCTTCACCCAAGGTGTGCCAGCTAGCCCAATCTTCGTCTACACGCATCCAGTCTCTGCCAGGTTTGCTTTATGCAGATCGTCACTCCATCTAGCAGCGGTGCGTCCCACACGACGTTTGCCGAAACGCGGTCTCCACTCCAGCACTCGTCTACTCCAATGGTTGTTGGTTTTTTGACAAATGTGTCCAGCCCATTTCCAAGTTTTCAGGGACGGTCTTCTAAATAAATAAATTTTCGACAGAATTCAGGATTAAAATAAAAGTAAGTTTAGCAGTATAGGAACGTACAAAGGATTTATAATGTCTATGTCTCATTGTTAGGGAACAATATAACAAACACGACTTGTCTCAGCTGTTACGACCTTCGTCTGTATCAACGTCATCGTCCTTTGAGATGGCATGTCATACAAGTGTCACGGGGGATAGAGTAAGACGAACGTCTCGTCTGAGCCAAGTTCATTTAAGGACTCGAATAACTAAAGGCAATTTTACACCTATGAAAAATGAGCTTTAAAATAATAATAGTTTATAATTTTTGTACTTAATTGTATGAAGAATTAAGAGTATAATTATAAAACAATTGCTATATAAATCAGCCTAGTTTCTTAAAGAGCTGTGGTGATGGCTCTGTGCGTAGTTTCTTAGGTGGATCTAATACGAAATAAAGAAAGCGGCTGAAGAATCAAACTCATCGATATAGTTCATGCGCTGTCTTGACTCCAATGTCAAGGTAAATCTTTGAGAGGGAGGCAATCTTGATTTATTTTTAAAATATGGAATAAAAAAGAAGGTAAATATGTAGAGCCTAAAGCTCGTCCCACACTGAAAGATTTATACGTGGAATGAATCCATTGTTTCTATTATAAGCAAACATTACATGGTTTTTGTTCGCCCTCCGTTCGAATTATCATAATGGGACCTTTTCGTAATATGCAAATATCATTTTGGATGTTATTTCACATGAATTATAAAATGAAAAAAAAAAATACTTTTTGTACAAATCCCTCTTTATAAAACTTGCATTTAATGTTTTATATAAATTTTATTCATTATCATTTCATATCAATTCAATTTTAATACCCAAACAACTCATTGCAATTTACGGGGCCTTTCATTCCCGAAGTAATGGACAATAACTCATCACGCTAGTCCAAGATAGACTGACGGGATGTCCAATTTCGAAATAAATACGTGTAACTCTTATGCGGGAATCAAACTGGCAAAAATAGACTGTGAACAGTACCCGTATTTCTGCCCACTATTTTATTGACTGAACCTATTAGACTTCGACAGTAATGGACTATTCCACAACGGGCAATAAAAAACTTCAGAACCAATTTTACTTGTATATTCACAAAGACACATTAAAAGTTACACAAAACACATTTAAAAATATACGATCAAAGTTCACAAATTATAAAGCAACCATGTCCATGCAACAATACAATAATTTCCACAGCGAAGGAACCATGTCCTTGTTAATATTAACGACATCAATTTGGGGTATAACTTTCACCCTTCATTGAACCATTTTCTTCTTACAATATCACTTTATGCCGAGGGAACCATGTTCTCAACTTAAGATTATGTTTTCATCACTGAGGGAAACGTAACCTCACCTTGAGGTTATAATTTTTACCGGAGGGAACCATGTTGAATGACCAGATCCGGCGCCTTATATAGGTGTTTGCCGTTATGCGTCTGCAGGATGCGCGTGTATCACAGGAGCGCTGGAAAACACTATTTTATTTTTTTACAAAAACGCCCTTAAACCTTTTCACTTAAACCTTTCTGAACCTTGAAATGGGCTTTCGGCTTCTTGTCCTTATTAAATTATATGTCAAATTATGGAACTCAAAATGGTAATTCTAACGATACATTACAATCATATATGGCACATTTCAATAAAAAGTTATCAACATTTTTCATGAATAAATATGAACACAATTCACACAAATTTATCATATATGTTAAGATAAGGTAAGAATTTACCTTAACTAACTTACCTTATCTTAACATCCAATAACCAAAAATAGCTTAGTAAGGTAAGTTAAAAATCTATACAAACTTATTTTCGATATATATCGATCCGTAATTAATATATATCAATAACTTAATATTGGATTTTCTTACAAAATAAAATTTTTGTCCAATTGCTCTTGATTAAAAGAAATTAAACCATGTGATAAGAAGGTAATAACCAAAAAGATACAGGACACAAAAAACAAAAGATAGGGAAACGGAATTTCTTCGTTAGTCGGGTTATCTATTCTATCTATCTATCTATCTATATTATATCAAACTGCATTACCACTGACTGACTGACATGTTATTTGGGAAACTGTAGGAGATGGAGTGTGAGTTTGTTCTGGAGAAATGTTCGGATACCGCTCGAGGCACACGAATTGTATTCAAACCTCGAACATCTCGACCTGGTAAAAAGTCGCTCGACGGCCCGCGCAAACCGTAACACCTACCGGGGTCGTCCTCGAACAAAAAATAGTGCCAATTGCTAACACATGGGTAGCATGGAGAAAAAAATGCGAGTCGGTTGAAAACAAGATGTGCGGCCATTACTTTTCTTTAATTTTTTAAATCACACATTATTTGCGTTATTTATATATCAAAACATTGATTTTAACAAGTATTACATATTAGAAACATTAACTCTTTCAGTAGGCTTTTAATCACACTTTATTCATTGTTTTAAAGTACTAGGAGTATTGTTCTAAAGTACTAGGAGTACCAGGGCATCATTCATATTTTGCAACATTGCTATTTAAATATTACAGGCGTTGCAACCATTTGTTTTTAAACTTATGATTATATAAGGTAAAATATTTATATAAAGTTGCAATTATAATTTCAAGTTTGTATAGCTCAAATGTGTCATAAAAATATAAATTATGTGCCTGTTCAACAATATTTTAAAAATGTATAAAACATACAATGACAAATTTGTTTTTAAGCGGTGTATGTGTAAATCCTTGTTTGATCTTAAGAATTAAAAAAAACCTTCTTCTATTATAAAATATACAATGTTTATTAAAATATAAAATTTTCGTCCATCGCTAACACTGGTAAACATTAAAAGCGTTGTGGAATCAATTAATAAGATGAAAAGTAAAAAAAACTTTATAAACTGTGAGATTATAATGTTTATTATAGCGTTACTTTGCAAAAGTCCATTATAAAGATGGACATTCAAATTTCTTTGCAAAAGATCCGTGAACACATACGTATTGTGTTCGCGGATATTAGCGAGGCAAGTTTGTTTGTCGATCTTTATTAAAAACATTGCTTGTCTTCTTTTTTTAATGTATATATTAAAATAGTTTCCGTTAATGTTGTTTTGACGAAAACAAAACATCTAGAGAGACAATGTTCTTTAAAATACGAAAATATTCTGAAATTGATATTTTTTTCACGCTCAAGTGAATTTACACACGAGTTTCGAGATAGTGGGCGTCGTACGATGTAGCAAACACTCATAGACCGTCTTTTTATGCATTAAGGAAATGTCTAGCTAAAGAAAAAGTTTCGGTAATCCCTCGTGGGAAAAACTATTGTTGAAAGCTATCCAGCGGTTGGTCTAAGTAACATATCCCAACTATTGTATATCTTTTAAGAGCTGTTTATTACTTTTTTGTGGAAAATAATTTTATATTTCACTTTGAGTACGTTTCTTAAAATACAACGGGCAATAAAAACCTTCAGAACCAATTTCACTTGTATATTCACAAAAGGATTGGGCTGAACACATTTGTCGGAGAGCCGACAATCGACTCGGCAAACGTAATGTGGGACGCCCTCCTGCTAGATGGAGCGACGATCTGCGCAAGGCGGCTGGCAGAGACTGGATGCGTGTAGCCGAAGATCGGGCTAGGTGACGCGCCTTGAGTGAGGCCTATATTGATATTGATTCACAAAAGGCACTACTTGTTTACATGGCGAATTTCCCGCTTTCAAATTCAAGATTCGCGGGTTCTATTCTGCAACATTATAAATATACTCGCATGTACGGTTTACAGGATAACTATGTCCGAGTTTGGGTGTCCTGCTAATCCGTCAATGATAAGCGTCGTAGTAGGTCAATATACATTCCTCCAGAATGGGGACGTCCCGTAAATATAATATAAGCTTTAAAAAGAAAAAGTAGTTTCTTAGAATATTTTTATTGACAAGAAAATCATCATTTTTGTTTGTAATAATCTTTGTTAAATTATCAAAGTTTCAATATTAAATTAAATATGGTACGAAAATATAGATCAATTTTTAAACAATATTTTTTTTTTTAAATCGATAATGTTTTTTGAATAATAAATACCTCTGTTAAAGTTTAAAAGTAAAAATTCTTATTCTTCCCTTGCTTAACACTTAATGAGAAGCGTTAATAAATATATAATTGAAAACAATGTTTTTAAAGAAATAGGTAAGCAAATGAGTAAGAAACCACGGCTTTCCATGGACATCTGCTTTACCAAGGACACTGCAAGTACTTTGTCTACCTAAGGAATAGGATGTGAATAGTGTTAGGTGAAGAACAATGTAACGGGAGAGTAATGGGGAAGAATAAAGGAAATACAGGAAGGGGAAAGGAAATGGACCGCTTCATAACGATATTCTGTGAGGATATGGTACTTCCCCGGTACATCCTATGATAACATCATAGTTCTATCAATATTTATAAATCATATTGTAAAATATAAGTGAGTTCTATTAACTTGTCGAATGTGTTTATTGATTGACACAAGATTTGCAAGCGGGAAAAATTAGTTTGTGTCATTTAAAATGAGAAGAAAAATAAACAAAAGACAAAACAGATAAATCCACGTCTTCAGTTGGGTGTCAGATCATAACTTTGTAAGCCGCCTGTAATAACCTGGCCTTTCCGACGAAATTTTCTAATTTAAACACGCTCGATTTCAAATTCATTCCATTTGTTATAATCACAATACATTAGTTAACAGTTGAAAACGTTTTTGAAGGGAAAACCGAAAATCTAGATGCGTTATGCTCCACCTTACTGTCTTAGAAGTAATTACTGCATTTATTAGCTCTTACTTTTAAGTTTGTAATAATTTATTTACTTTTAACTAAGTATTGTATTTAATTTTAAGTTTTTAATACTTTATTCACCTTTAAGTTTTCAATGCTTTCTTTATTTTTAAGTAACTATTGCATGAAATTGCTCTTTGCTAAATCGATATATGTATGTATCTCCGTATACATCTTTGAATTTGCCTATTCATAATATACCTTATATAACATGTCTAGATTTGTGGCATTTCTGTTCTATAATGAATTTTATGTCATACCAATATTTACAAAATTTAAATTAGAAATTCTCAGTTTAATTTGTCAATCTCCATTTAAAAAATTTAAATTAGAAAATTCTTTTTTAAATAAAAATAGTTTCAGTCGCATGAAAAGGATACCAATTTAGTTTATCTAAGACAGTATCTAAATGAACACAGTTGTGCAATCCCTTGCACAACTGTGTTCATTTAAAAATGTAAAAATTACAATGCAGCTTTGACATTTATTTATACAGTGACTATTTTAGTGGAAAATGAAATCTGGTAATATCAGGAATATGTATGATATGACATCGTCATTATTTTCATTCGTGGTGATTGATTTGGGAGGATTTGAACCAATAGTATAGTTATTAAGAAGACTAGGTATCATTTCGTAGGTGATCAAAAATCATAAAATATTAGATTAACAGATTACATACATACCTTATACATATTTTTAAAATCGGAGTTATGAACTGAAATACCGTCACATAACTAAATTATTTTCATTAAAAAGATAATATTTATTAACGGGCTCTTAAGAGATATAATTTTGTTTTTATTTCAGAAATATAGTGAAATTTTAGTTAGCATAACATACATGGAACAATATTTTTGTATTTTAGTTAAAATTATCTTCAATTTACCCTTAATCGGCGGGTTTGCATGAGTAAAGTGATGAGTGTGGAAGAAGCAAAGAAAATATGCTGAGATCGTAGCAGATTGAGATCTGTGGTCTCTGCCTACCCCTACGGGAGACAGGCGTGACATATGTTGTAATAAGTTATATTGTTTATGCGTTAACTACTTCGGAGTATATGGCAATATAACGCTTCTAGATTTGCGACATTTAGTTTAAATAATGCTCCCAGGGGCTTACTGTTGTATTGTCATTAAAACACAACTCCCTCCGTTCAAAATCGAGCGTGTTCAAATTATAAAATTTCGTTGAGAAGGCCAGGTTATTACAGGCGGCTTACAAAGTTATGATCCGAGATCCGACTGTAGACGTGGATTTATGTTTTATCTCCTATTTGTTTATTCTTCGTCTCGTTTTAAATGTGGCCAATGAAACAATACGTAAGTAAAATTTACGACCTAATTGGCTCAGTGGCGAAGTTACCGCTAAGTCAATGGTCGCGGGTTGGAATCTTCCATGGTTATGGATACAATATATGTTTGACCTATAGATATTTATTTCAAATTTGTTTGCTCTGCCAATTAACCTTGGATAGGCATGTGGGGTTTATATCTGTTGTTTTAGAAATATACGATATCGATTAAATTTATATTATAGATATAGTATTACATATGATTGTGATCATTATCATGTCTGTCTTCACTCCATCTCTTGTTGGTTCTTCGATGTGACTCGCTCATTTCCTCTTAAGTTTGCTAATTCGATAAAATATGTCGTTGAATGAATCATATCTACTAGAGAAATTTTGAACATATAAAATTTTGAGCATACCAAATAACCTGAGCTTGCTAACTTCATTATGGCAAAGCTCCATAAGATCTCCTGAAAAAGTATGAACTTTAAGCCTACAATAGTGCCTTTTTTGAATAAGAAATCAACAACTTATACAACTACTATGGGAGAAATCTATCATATTTTTTTACGGATTTAAGTGGCGTACACAATAGACACGTTTAGTGCGGGGACATATAAAAAGCTCAAGAAAGCGTGATTGGTCGGGCGTCCCTAAAGACTCAAGGATTTTCGCAGTGCCATCACGTGCGTTCTGTTACGTACGTGACGTCACATCACTACCTGGCTGAGGTTATAGAAAAAATTTCGCGACATCCATATGTAAATTCATACTTTTCATTTCAACATTGACTGCGAGTTGCGTTTGTATGCTAAACTAGCGACTTGTCTTTATTTTTGGTACACTATCGCGGTTGTTACGAAGAAGTTTTATGAAGAAGTTTTGTTGCATAAACGTCATTTTAATTTTTTTTATTGTCACGATATTATTCTGAACCCCGAAGTTCCTGGCTACTGTGAAATATTTTGCATAGTTTGTAATGAAAACTGTTATTTAGCAAGTGTTATTAACACACACTGGTATAAAAGTAATAATTAAATTATCGGATGATATTTTGAGATTATACTCTTCATGAGCGAGTTTTGTTATACTTTTATCTTTCGCTCGATACTCAATTATGATGCTTCATATTGCTACAATTTACACAGGGCGGTTGGAAGAAGTTAAAGATAGGAGGGCAAATGAGCAAGCGTGTCACCTGATGGAAAGCAATCAACGCCGCCCATAGACAACTACGACACCACAGGAGTTACGGAAACGTTGCCGGCCTTTTAAGTATGTGTAAGCTTGTGTTTTTGAAGGTGCCAATGTCGTATCGATTCGGAAAGACCGTCGAAGGTAGCTGGTTCCACAGAATGGTGGCGCGGGGAACGAAATTACGAGAGAAGCGCACTGTAGTAGATCGCCACTCATCCAGATGGTGGAGATGAAACTTCTCTTTACGGCGAGTTGTGCGATTGTGAAATTCGGCGGCGAGAATTATTCCAATCAATTTCTCGGAGCACTCCCATGATAAAAGCGGTAAAAAATGGTGAGAGATGAGGCATCTCTCCGCAGCGCTAGAAGACCTATATCCAGCAGTGGACTGCCAGGGGTTGTTGATGATGACAATGATGTATAACCATAAATAAAAGGAAAACATTTTATATTCTAACGACAATTTAAATCGAACTCGACATATCGTAAGTGTTATCGTAAAAAAAATATTCGTAGACATATCGTAAGTGTTGATTGGTTTATTTATCACCACATCACTAATTGTACAACCTTCGCAACGGGTTGATTAACCGATACAGGTTATTATGAAGATTGTTCATAGCACCGCATTCGATTTGGCGCGCGGCCAGAGTTACTAACACTACGGGGAACAATAGTGGCCCGCCCACGGACTCGAGGTAGCAAATATACGACTTCGACTGTCGCTGTTCGAGAGGTAGACTGCGGCCATGCCAATTTAAGGCGTTTCGATTTTATAATAGCTAGGCACGAGCATTAGCCGTTATAGTATTACCAACAGATTAAAACAAGATAATTTTTTATTTTATTTTTATTTTTTAGGCACAAAAACAAGTTACAGTGTTAAAGAATACGATACAACATAAACTTAACAACGCCCGGACTATAACTCTTTAAATTTGCGCACAGCATGGCTACATTTTAACAATAGAGTTACTTATGTAATAATGAAATGTTATAAAATTGAATAAATAAAATTAATTAAAAAAAATAAGAAATATAAAAAAAGAAGAATAACAATAATTTTGTGATCTATCGCCTGCCAAAGATATCAAGGAGTGATCGCTTTAATTGATGTATTTTAATGTTGAAAATAAGCTTCAAGATCATTTTAATTGATGTATTTTAATATGAAAATAATTTGTAAGCATGGCTTACAAATTATGTTTAATCTGTGGTAGCTCAAATGGGTCAGTCACAGAATATTGGCATCAATTTATAGCATTTTACTGTGCTGTATCGTTTTGTATAGTGAATGCAGGATAACAGAGGCCTATTTCTTCATTTCCTTTCCCCAATAAACCAATATTTCTTTCCCCCTTTTCCTGTGATAAGCTTAGAACAGAAAGCAACATCTTCCCGTTCTCCATACTTTTTCCCCGTCAACTTTGTCTTTCTGATTAAAGTAAGATAATTTGTAATCCATGCTTATGCATATCTAGTTTTATTCTGTAATAGCGCAAATGGGTTAGTTACACAGAATATTGGCATCATTTTATAACATTTTACTGTACTCTCGGGTTTTTTATAGTGAGTACAGGACTACGGAGGCCCATTTATTTATTTCCTTTCTCCAATATACCAATATTTCTTTCCCTCTTTGCCTTTCACAAGATTAGAACAGAAACATCTTCCCGTTCTCCATATATCTTTCCACGTCATCTTTATCTTTCTCAAATATAAGTAATAAATCTGTATTCCCACAAGTGTTGGCGGCGGTGATAATAAGAAGATTATTACAATATTTAAAATGCATAAATATTTTGGGAGATTACTCTAAATTCAATTAATGGTATTTATTAAGATATATTGAAAAATATTTAATGATTGATTGCTGAATATTATTATTACTGGGGTAAACAATTGTGAAATCCAGTCTTAGATTACAAAAACACCTCTCAAATTAATGGAGGCTAAATAGGGCTTACAATATCGAACTAAAATCTGAATACCGGTATTTGACATTTAAAATTAGAATAATACCGGTATTGAAACCGATATTATTGATAAAAAATTTACTAGTTTTATTTTTACTTATCTCAGTTGTTATATTGACTTGCTAACAAATAATATATGAAATCCAATAAATATTGTTCTGAAATGAGAAGATATTATTAATTTTATTACATAAAGAGTAGGAGTAGATAGATACAAAAAAACGTGCAAGTAAAAAAAAGTACATATTAAATTTTATGTTACATTTTACATATAATAAATGTGCCAGATATTGATTTTAATACAATGAAATTGTTTATCTTTAAAAAAAAAAATTTCTTGTAATTAATTAATATTATTTTAATTAGATTTATATTGTGCATAAATTCAATTTTTATCAACTAATGTAATACCAAAAAACCGGTATTTTTACATGAATACCGGTTTTTAATTACGGGCAAAAATCGTCCGGGATTCCGGTATTCGGGATCCCGGAATCCCGGTACTGTAAGCCCTAAGGCTAATGTTCGGTAGTAGTATGTAACTCTAGAAGACATTATCACGTCCTAAGTATTCTTAACAAAATTGTGAGGAGAACTATTGAAACATAAGGTTAAAAGTAAGTAAAGTAAATTAGTGCTATAATCATATTTATCTTAAGTGCTTTTGTGTACGTATATCATTTTTCATTCTTATAAAGCAATAATTAAATTTTCATCTGTCGCTAAAATCTCCAAGTATATTTTGCCATGGAATTCGCAAATGAAACGAACGATCTTTGAACATTGAATACTGTATACGTTATAAAATTGAATCAACCTTTACCAATGGTTTCGTCTGAGCCACGTTTAGTCAACGGTATAAATTAATTTCGTAGGCGGCTTGAATTAAAGTCCGAAAATAATTACCCTCTCTTTATTGGCGGGCTCTGCGTAGGGTTGAGAACTCTGTTATCACTATTAGCACTTAGGTTTCGTGATGTCGGAACAAGTTCTGAATAGAAATGGCCTAGAAGGGGTTGTGCCCTGCGGGCTGCCATACCGGGAACTTATGCACCTCACGAACGAACCTTCCTATTTAAACGGGGAATTGGCCTGCATTTGTGATTGCTGTTTTTGTATTTCTCTTTCCCGATTACATTCCACACTATTACGAAATTATATTAAAAACAAGAAAAAAAATTGTGCGTTACTAAAATACTAAAACAAAAAAAATCAACATTAAAATATATTTTAATGTTGATTTTTTTTTGTTTTTTCTTGTATTATATAGTAAATAGTATTTTATTAGCAAAATATGTTGTTTAGATCAATTTCTTTAATATTTTCAAACTGAATACATTCTCTTGATCATTGAAAAGTTCGCATTTATTGTCTAGGTAGAGTGAGTGCGCAGGTAGGGTAGCTAGCAGAAATTGGAAGAGTGAATCTTAGGTTAGAAGGAGTGAAGCTTAGGTTATTTGATGCGGTTCTGGTGAAGTCTGCGTTCAACAGTGGACTGCCCTGATGAATTAATCATTACCACGAGGTTTAATAAATATAAATTTAGTTAACCACGACAGCCCTACACTTAAATACAAATATTTCACTCTTCAAAATATTAACGATGTTTTGATAAGTTTTTATAAATAGATCTTTAGTGAATAATTCCTTTTACCCAGTACCTTGAGAATAACTAAAAACCATTTTGAAGCATTTTATTGTAAAATATTGTCGAGGAATATCAAACTGTATAATTTTATGTTTACATAAAATATCTCCTCGGAATCGTAAAGTTTTGTTTTCCAGCGTATATGGTTTACGCGGTAACGTTTAGCGTTATGCGGTGGTGGTCAGGTTTTATTGGTACGTTTTTATTTAAGTGGGGTATATAACATGATTAAGATATAACTCTTAAATGATATGTAAAATATTTTTTTATTCGCCACTTATTTTTTACATGCTTGCCTTTTTACCTTTTTTGAAGTTTGGCAATTATAATAAAAACAGAGCTTTCAGAGATATATATTTAATAACAATAAAAATAAATTTATTGCTTTAAACTGCAATAAATATAAAACAGAAACAAAAAAGCTCACATTTATAAATTAGGCAATAGGGACTCAGGTTTTGCTAACAGAAGATGGGGGCGCTGGTTTTCAGCCACTCCCTTCCCACTAGATATTAAGTGGAGTCTAGATTAGAGTGGAGGGCTCCCTATGCCGTATCCATTTCCTGTCACAAATGCAAGTGTATACGTGTATGTATGTGAATGAAGTATATTTGATGTTAAATTTTTGTTCAGATCCTTATCTGTGGTCTTATAGGCGGTGACACACTCAGTTATTTCGGTCATCGTTTCAAATGCGATCGCATAATATTTTATTTTGAATGCGTACTCATGTTTATTTGTAGACGAGTCAAACGAACGCGGCGGTCTCGCGTGTCGGGTATTTCGACCGATCTGCGACATGATTCCATACGTTCTATCTATGCAGATGACGTGCCTCGGTCGACATTTCCTTGAAAATTATGTTTAGACATTAGTCGGCTACTTTGTTTTATTGCTTTTAACCGTTACAATGTACTCGTTGTAGCATTCCGCCGATGCAGTTTTACGAGGGACCTAGACGCAAGTACTTAGTTGATTACATTGTCATTTTAACTTTTGTCGTTCTTACTATGTTGTGTTTCTACTTGTCTATTTTAATCACGTTTTAAATTTATGGTACAAGGGAAGCGGATTGAATTAATTTACCTTTTTTATAGAAGTGATAGACACACTAGCACGCGGCTCACTTGATTATAAGCAACCACCATCACCCATGAATATCTGAAATGTTATCGAAAAGGCGACGCATTTCTGCTTAGCATAGAAACAGAAATGTATCGCCTTTTTTAGGGTAAGGATGTGAATATGTAATAGGAGGGGAAGGGAAGAAGGGAGTTTTGAGTGGGGTTAAAGGAAAAAAGGGAGAGAGAGAGAGAGGAAACCCTGCAACCACCGTACGAAACGCGGTTACGCAGTAAATTGCTACCTACCATTTGATGCCGATATTCTTTGAGCGTGTGGTATTTCCCCGGTATATCTAGCATATAAGTGCTACCTTGACTCTACTACTAAAAAAACTTTTTAAAAAGTTTCCTTATCATCATCAATACAGCTATAAAGGTCAATGACATCAGGTTTTCTTAAAACTGTGGTGTGGCCATAATCTACTAATGCAGGCAGACTGGTAATAGTAGATTGGTTATTACTCAGGTAGACGCTGTTGTTCATCTCTAAGTGGTTGCTCCCATGGTCACGTATAACACCCACGGGAAAAAATGGGGCTGCCTTATTCTATGGCAGGAACTTTACAGCAACTTGCCATTAAAATAGTAGTTATTATAGAAAGATTGATGTCCGAAACAATGACTGACACCTATCATAAACTAAGGTTTTTTTGGGACAAGGGCAGCACAGAATATTCCCAAAGAAGCTTATATTAAAAATTAAACGAAAAGTCAGTTTGGTGGACTCTAACAATCTGGTACACATGATGACTCAATTTCGCAATCTGATATACTTGATTACTCAATAATGCATTAAACACAGTGGTTTTAGATAGTATCTTCCAACGTACGGCATACATGAAAACACGAACACACAATTAAATAGATAACTAAAGACTTTTCACCGCCATGAATTATATAATCATGAAATTACTTAGAAGCAATTTCAGGTTGTATATCGAATAACAATTTAATTACGATGCTAATTAGATCGAGGGAGGCACCTTAAGGCCTTCTTATCTTAATTAAAAAAATGAGATCCTTAATCGTTAAAAGTCACAGTTGAAAAACTCTCAAAGGCATAAAGCGACTTGGAATGATTGCAAAACAAATTACTATACATACGTACAAACATATCATCACGCCTGTATCCCGTAGGGGTAGGCACAGACCACAGATCTCCATCTGTTACAATTTTGGCACACTTTGCGTCATCCAAACTCATCACTCTCTTCATACAAGCTCGCCGGTTAAGGGTACTTTTGACCTGGCTTTTCCTAAAAACTTCGGCAATTTGGTCAAATTATGTTCTCCTTGGTCTTCCCCTACCGAATCTTCCATTTACATTGGCAACGTCGATTTCTTTTATCAGTCATCTTTCGTCCATCCCTTCTATATGCCCAAATTATCTAAGCATTCCTTTTTCAACTGTTGTTACGACACCTTCTTTTACTTTATTGAAATAAATTAAATGTAATAAATAATAGTAAAGCCACGGTAGCATGAAGTACCACATTTATACAGAATAAGTACAATTAGTATATATACATATATAATAAGTATATGGCCTTCAAGTGCATTTTACTGTGCCTTTTCGCCGTCCTTTATTTTCTTCTGCCCCTTCGATTAAATCCTTTTTCTCTTACATTACTTTCTTCTTCTCTTCCCATTATTCATGTCTTTGCTCTAACTAAGGCATGCGACTTCCCATAGTACTTCCAATGCTCATGGTTGGCGATGGTTCTATACCACGAAGTGAGCCGTTTGCTCGTGCGCTTTTCGCTTCCACAAATAAAGTAGGAGAATTGTAGAGTGCGTAATTCGACATTGTAATTTTAACTCGACGAACGAAACGGGGCTATTGAAGTGTAGGAATTGCAAATCGACTTACGCTTAGCCGAGCGGAAAGACAAGGATGTATTTAAATTAATTTCGACGAGCCGGAGTCGGAGCGCCGGCGCTAATCAACATCGATGATAGGGCAGTGACACAGCGTGACCAACGAGATGGAAAATCGATGGACGGATAAATTGTTTTGCCGTTTAAAAGTACAACAAATGTTATATGATTTTGATGCTTCCCCAAGGAAGTAAAGTAAAGCAATGGGAGTTTGTCGAAGAACGGTAAAAATAGACGAGTGCAGGAAAAGAGATCGCGTCCGGGGAAAAGTAGTATTGGTTCCGTGTAGTTCAAGATTAGGCTGGGTGGCGCGCCTTGGACGAAATCTTTGCCAAGTAGCGGACTGCCATGTTCTGATAATGATGGTGAATTTTCCGATTTCATAAAATTATCAATAATATAATAAGTATACACAGCACTTTTAGGAAAATAAATTATATTACTAAGCTATTAACAGCACAAATAAAATTAATTTTAGAACTTTTCTCTGTAAATGGCAATTGTCCGAATAGGTATTTTATTAGGGAAAGCCGTAGGCAAACGAGAAAGCGTGTCACCTGATGGCATACTGATAAGCACTCAACGCCGTCGATGGACATTGGCAATACTTAGGGCACCGCAGATGCGTTGCTTATCTTAGGGTAATGCTGTGATAAAAAAGAAAAGGAATTAGGGGAAGAATTTGATAAAGGAAGAGGAAAAAAATTGGGCCCAGGGATCACAACACTCGTTTGAAGAAACGCGGTAACTTCATACTCACTTAACATATACTCTGATGAGGGTGTGATACATCCTTGGTTGAGCCGGGCTATTCACACTAACCATCATTATGTTAGTATTAAATTTAAACTAAAATAATAAATTACTCAACAGTTTTCGAAAAATAATATTTTTAACAATATTAGAATTCTTTTTAATCTTTTCAACTAACGAAATATGATCACGTCAAAAGGATCGGTTGGCAAAATTGACCGCGCGATCTTATGATTGTGAGCGTGACTACTAGACAATTAGGTCATTGTGGTTATATAAAGTTCCTAAGAATCTGATAAGATCAAAAATTATTAAAAAATATTATCTGTGTATTGTATTTCATGTCTATCTATATTATCCTATATTAATAATAATAATTACCTCTATTTTAAGAATTTTACATACGTTACAGTACTCTAGATCTCACACTAAGATTCCCTGTTTTGTGGGAACTAGGCTCTTCCCTTAGTTTATATTAAAAAATATTTTTCAACGTCTTTAAAAAAGATAAGTCAATTAAAGCAATACTTATACAAGTATATATATTTATACAGCTATTCGAACTATAGGCATTTGTTTCATAACACCTAAAATAATATTTTATTAGTACTACTTATAAGCAGAGATCGGATAGACGCTATAATTATAAGAATAAGATATATTTATATATTTAAGGTTATAAAATACATAAATAAATCTCGTGATCAATGCCAACATAATGGAAGAGTCATAGGCACAAGACTTCGTTCGCTCGGGCACTTAGAGAGGATGGGAGAAAGTGCCAAAATATGGGACTACCACCTAATCAACTTTTGGTCAGTTGCCCCAGGTATCATTGAAGCGAAGCGATGATCACCTATTTGAACGAACTTAAAGATACAAGCGACGAGAAATTTGAAAAAGGCAGAAATTAGTGGCATCTTCTCTCATCGAAAATCAAACAAAACAATGAGTTGTTAAGCCAGCGGAGAATAAACATAATTTTACTTAAATATTACCCTCTGCATTCTTTTTGTGAAAAATTTGATTTATTTGAATACCAGCTATCATTCTTAATAAGATATTTCCTTAAAATATTTTCGAAGAAATCAAGGGTTGTTCGATTAGCGTCGTGTCCCTTTGTGAAATTGTTTAGGAAATTACCGTCTAATGGACATCAATCTTCCCAAAGCGTTTTATTTAAAGCAACTTTCTTGGAGAAAAAGTGTAATTTGTTACTGGACGCAAATTAAGGAGGGAAGTTTTATAAAGTCAAACAAGGAAATGATTAACTGAGTGGTAATTATTAGACTTGTAACGCACTAACTTTTTAAAAAAGGACTAAAGAGATTCTTCCAGGATTACTTATTTTTTCAGCCCATTATTTCCTCCTGGTGGGCAGGGGATCTGCCCATTTCTAGAGGAACGGACATTTATCCACCACGTTTATTCAAGTTACATTAGTACAACACCCAGACTCAGCATAAATATATGTAATATATTTATCCAAGTCTTATCCGCCACCATTGACCAATTACTTCACCGCCAGCTGTTATTATTCCGTTTTTACAATTAATTATATAATATTAGTAGCTGTTACCCATATTAACTTACGTATATTACGTCGAGAATACTTTTCGAAAAACTAACAGATTTTCATGATTATAAATATTCCAGTTTTTAAGTTGGAATAGTAAAAACCGCTTCAAAATCGGTTAATTACATATCGCTTTATGTGTTGTGTGAGTGATGGTTTAATTCTTCGAGTTTATAACCACTGAGCCACAAGGTTCTATCTGGAGGCAAGCCTTAAAACATTAAATTGCGAAATAACATAGCGTACATTAAAAATTCTTTTCATGTTGCGTGTAATGCCCCGGGCTAAAATGTAGTCCCGCTTTTACTTTTTATCTTTTTGGCTATAGAATTTCTCTGGAAAAAACTTTTTTATATTTTCATCTACTGTTTGTATTCATCCAGAACAGTGTTGATTATAATTTAACCTATTTTTGAGATCGACAGTTAAGACATTGTCTTCATATTTAATTTTTAATTTTTTTAAAAAGAAGAATGTTTTTAATTCTAAGCTAAGAAAAGCAATATTTTAATAGTACTATTATATAATTTTTGTTAACCATCCAACCAATCAATAAACTAAGGCTAGGCGCGCACTACGAGTATTTTGCCGCGCGGCGAAATAACGTGCAACATTCTGATATGACGGCAAAAAAATTGAAAAACAGTAGGTGCGCGCAATACGGCATAATTCCGCAAAAGTGGTCAAATGGATGGAAGTTTCAATATGGATTTAATAGAAGTTGCTTGTATTTCCACTCTCATAATTAGAGCTCGCAATAAACAGAAGCAATTTTGGGTACATCCTCTTATTCAGAATCGTTTAAACAACGGGCAGTTCTATAAATATTTGGTGAACTCGAAGATTACCCCGAAAAGTTCAATAAAATTTTTATTCAAATTCTTAATATATATTTAAATAATATATAAATTATATTTAAATTCTTTCACATATACAATAAAATATTATAAGATTTTTATAGAACAACGGCGAAACGTCGTGTAGTGCGCGCAGTCAAGGCTTTCCCGATATGCTACAAAAAGATGATGATCAGACTTTTCGCCGCTGCGGTCGTTTTGCCGTTGAGTGCGCGCAATACAATTAAAAACTCTTAGTTACAATACTGTAGTGCGACATTATTCTGCAGCGTTTTTTCGCCGCGCGGCAAAAAACTCGTAGTGCGCGCTTAGCCTAAGCTAAATAATGCTTGTGCTAGAAAATGGTTACATCAGTAGTTGACTGAAAGATATGAACTCACGACATCACATCGAGTGCTCCCGAACTGCTTAGCTTCGGTAGGAATGAGGGCATGCTAAGTAGTTACCAATCTTAGCTAGGCGGAAAGAAACTAAGAAAAAGATATATTGCACTTCTGGATATAGAATCTCCCCATTTCCAGTCGAATGAATATTAACCAACCATATTTGTTTCGACAGATTCGAAAGAAAGTTTCATCACTGAATCAATTTGGTGGTTTAAATGTTTTTTATTCATAAGATTACAAATAAAATTATTTTTTGGTTATATTTTATTGAATAAAAAAAACAGATTATAAAATAATCTGATGTTTTTATGGAATAGAAGGAGAAACTAGCAAGCGTGTTGTTCTGATAGAAAGCAATCAACGCCGTCCATAGATATTCGCGTCAACATAGATATTACAGCCTTTAAAGTATGTATAGGCTAGTTTCTTGAGGACTCCAACATCGTTTCCAAAATACCACTGATACACACAATAAGTATAAATGGTAAAGAAGAAGAGAAACGCGCACCGTACTGGATCGCCAATCATCCAGATGGTGGAGATGAATTTTTCCCTATAATTGTCTAACCGATAGAAGCACGAATAATTAATTTATTGCTTTATTTTTTTACAGTTTATTTTTTTCATCCTTACTTATATACCTTATAATTTCCTTATAGAGCTATTTGTATTTTGAAAGCATGTTCCTTTAAAAGTTGAGTAACGTGTGATATTAAAAATGTAAAAACTTTAATATATTTCTTAGGTTATTCATCTATTGTAATATATCACGTGTTTGTCTCGATAGGGAATAAATATAATAAGTAAATAGATGAATGAATGAAGGGAATCTAACAATATTTTATATTTGTATTACTATTAATACAAATATAAAATACCACTGTACATAAAAAAGTGCAAGAAAAATGTTGCAAAATGTAAACGCTAAAGGAATGGCCAGAGGTGAGAATGTTAAGCGAGAAACATAATACACGAAAACCACACTTAAAGAGCACTTGAGGAGTAGTCGTTAAAGTCCTTTGACCAAGGACAAAATTATTGACATGAATGGAGAGAGTACTGGAAAAGATGAGAGCATCCTCCACTCTTTTGTATTCAGAAACTTTTGAATAGTTTCGGCAAAAACATAGAGCTCGGTTTCACAAAGACAAATTGTAAAGTAAAAGTAGAATTATAAATAAGAAGTAGTAGATTATCTTGTTCGTTAGTACTCAACAATCAAAGCACGTAAATAAAACTTCACATGGAATATATTAAGAAAACATATTTAAGTTACCCTTGTTCGTACTATGTATTATTTTTTCTACCCGCAATATTTGTACATCTTCAATCATTTCACTCACAAAATATTTACAAAACGTCTATCGTTTTGGGCGAATCTTTGAACCGTAATAAAATAAGACCACTTCAATCGGCACTCGACATTTCTCGAAAACGTCAAAAACATTTAAATTGTATCTTATTTATTCGTAGTGTTCCAATATCATTTCATGTGAAGGTAAGAAATGGTGAAATACAATTAAGTACCAAAGAGATTGGCTTTCTTAAAGAGAGAACACGATTTGAGCCAAAAAGAAATGTCTCAATCTACATACGGTATATATTTGTGCTTGAACTTGTTGTTTGAAGGCAAATGAATCATTCACGATTCGTAGGTGTGATAAGACAGATATATTTTTATAGAAGACGGTAGCAAACAAGCAATCGCAACATGAATTCATCATCATCCATAACGTAAGTTACCCCATTGCTGGGCGAAGGTTTCTTTGTACCTTTATACATCCCATCCACATCATGTGTAACAGAGGGACAAACGATTAATAAGCCAGGCAAATTACAATAAAATCGATGTTTACCTTAACTGGCCTGGGCCAATTTATGCCTTTTAAACTTTGATTTAAAGATGATTTTTGGTTATACCACCAATTGAAATATAAAATGAGTTATAAAAACAGCAAACACAAAATGCATGTAAAAAAACGCGTATAAGTAACAGTTGGTTTTCTCCTTAATTTATTTCACAGACCAATACATCTATGTCCCACTGCTGAGCACGGGTCTCCCCATTTCTGGAGAAACAGACATTAACCCCAACATGCTTGTCCTATACAAATTGACGGGGCTACCAGACTCGGATTAAACATCTGAAGGCCATACATATATTTTATCTGATGCGGGAATCGAACGTGTTACCATTGACTCCGTGGGCGGGAGGCCCTACCACTATGCCAATTTATACTAGAACGGAAATACCCATAAAGAAGAACATCATTTTAAAACACATAAACTCTTAAAAGTTTTACAAGCGTCGCCCTAGTTGAAATACCTGTTCTCCGGCATGACAATACGCATTAAATATTAATGGCGCATTTAGAATGATCAATAAAATGATTTGAGAGGCCACATTAAAACACAAAGAGGATTTTATAGTTCCATTATGGTTCCACCGCACGGAAAATGTTGGTGAATGAAGTAATATCGTGGATGTGAACATTATAACTCAAGAAAAAAAAATGCTGTCACAGATACAAAAATATCAACGTATTAGAAATCGTTTAAATATTGCCTTTTTGAGATTTCAAAAATATTTAAAAGTGGTTGAGCCATGGATACATAAATGGCTTCGACTAGGATCGACCAGGATCGACCAGGGAAATACCGCACCCTTTCAAATCGTCTCATAGGTGTCAAATGGTAAACTTTTACTCTGTAACTGCGTTTGGTACTGTGAGTGCTATCTGGGGCCGAATTTCTTTCATCTTCCTTTATTTTCTTCTCCCTCTCCAATGAATATATTGCTCTTCATTACTTACTTCATTCCCTCTTATTATTCACATTCTTATCCATCAGGTGATCGGCTTGCTCGTTAGCCTACCGTTTCCATTAAAAGAACATATTTTTCTTAACGCCCGCATGATTTTTCATGAGTGTGGAGGAAGTATGGAAAGTATGCCGAGATCGTAGCAGATGGAGATTTGTGGTCTCTGCCTACCCCTACGGGAAACAAGCTTGATGACATGTATGTATATATAAAATTCAATTTCAACATAAATTTTTAAATAAGAGATATATCTGCAGATCTCCAGTGGTGTATTGTTCCGAATGTGTCACACAAAGCTGGTTCTCCGCTCGCCATGAGATAGTGCGCGACAGATGTTATCTTGGAACGCATTCCGCGTGGACTTTCGTGACCGGAATAGAAAGACTGAAACGAACATTCGAGTGCTACGCCTTTGTCGTTAAACTCTTAACGATTTTTAAAATATAATATTCGTTTTATGAATGAAAATATAAATTTATTTATTTTGCTTGGAAGCCGATTGTCAGTTTAATGTGCTTACTGGAATAACTCTTTGGTTACTTTAGTTCTCCGGTAAGGAAGGTCCTATATAGCCAGTTAATTTTTAAATATAATTAAATTACATAAACAGTTGTATTGACTCATACACTGTTCTGACTCATTGAAAACATTATTAATGACAAGCAAACGATGTAACCCTGTTATTTTGTGATCCGTCACGCACTTGACCACTTTTTCAGAGTACGCCTTGGCAACTGTCCTAATGTTTGACGGAAGAAACAAAACACGATGGTAAATTGCCGTATATAATTGGAACAATGCGATGGTTTCGTCACCAAACCGTTTTCAATATTAAAATTCCAACAATACTTTCCTACGACAATGTGTTTGCACGTGGAAGATAAATCAATGGTTTTATTTCGTTTATGGGAAATGTGACGGACATATATATGAAGTATCTATTAATAAAATATGTTAGGGACTTGTTTACAGATATAATAAACTTCTACTAATAATAATAATAAATATATTATAAGCGATGAGTTTAATTCTGATGGATATATGTTTCACTGATGGGCATGGAGCCGCCCAATTTTTTGGACGAATGGTCGAATGGACGAATGGAGAAAATCCAAATTTTTGGATGAATCAATGAACTGAACTGAAACTGTGGGCTTAGATATATTGTATTTATTCTGTTGCGGGAAATGACTCCGCGACCATTCTACAGGCGCTAATTTCACCACAAATTTGTTTTTAATTGTTTGATTGTAAGTTATATACATATATATGTATAATATATATATATATATATATATATATATATATATATATATATATATATATATATATATATATATATATATATATATATATATATTTATATTTCTTTTATTATAAGGATAATTGTAAATTGTGTTGACGATCAAATGTCTTGGGCCCGATTCCACCAATGGGCAAATTGAACCATGGTTTTCTAGAATTTTAATCTTAACCTTTTAGTAAGCTGACTAGTAATATCAAAACATCATTAGTTTTTTTAATATTACAAAAAATAATAATTTGAGTTTTAAAATAATTTTTCAAATCTTTATATAAACAGCGATTGAAGAGTTCAAAAGTATCATTTTCATATCTAATTACTCTTAGTTGTAGTACATCACAGTTAAGTCATAGATGAGATGTTTTCTTTAAAAAATCCATTTAATATTATTTATAGAACATACCTCATTTGCAACCGAGATTAGTTTGTGAAATCAAAATAATTCGTCAGAAATAGCACGAAACTGACCGCCAAATAATATTTGACACATTCTATTTTTCAACGCGTCTCTGACATCGGCGTTCACATTATATATGTATATCTGTGTTATTTCTGCACTAAGAACATTAACATTTTTCTTTTTTATTACTTGAAAAGAAAGTCAAATCATGTTTTCGACCAGTACCTACTGCATACAAATCAATATATTTTAACAAAGTAATAAGACTGTTTGTACCCTATGACAATAAATCTTCGAAAAATATAGCTACATAGCGTACAATGACCTCTTAATTTGTCGGAGAAAATACGTTATTGTATAAAATAGCTGAAAATAAGTGATCGTATAATTTATCAAGTGATTAGATGAACACGACGTTATTGCGGCAGATTGTTTCACTAACATTGGTAGGGGATTTCCGTAAAGAAAATTCTAATTTATTTAATTTCACGCACTAATTATTTAAATTCATTTATTACATAACTATAGGTTCACAAAAAGTGATTTTTTTATGAGTGCTGCGGTTTTTAGGAATTATTTTTATTATTAATTACCTTAAAATATTTCGGTTAATAAAATATTTCAATTCTGTTAATAAGATATAATTTCAAAAACTGTTCTTTTCGGTATTTCAATTTAAAATTCCTAATAAATTTTTTTCGTAATGATATCATGACTTTTCTAGTTATAACTAAAGAATTAATTTTATAAAGTTTATATTACTGTATATATGTAGTTAGTAAAAATAATTTGCGTTTTTGACTGGTATATCTAGTGTTAAAGTCCAGTTACTGACACCAACCTTAAATATTATCCAAATCTTCCATTTTTTAAAAGCGTATATTTTTTTATTATTTAAAATTTTTATTTTATGTATGATAAGTATACCATCGATAGATCGACGAATTGATCTGAATTTTTTCATTAAGCGAGAATAGACATGGAGATACGTTATTTCATGAGAATATATCATTTTATTATTATTAAGTTATAGTCATGAGAATATATTATATCATTTTATTGTAAAATAGTAAAATTACATCGAAAATACGTAGATTCAATTCACCGAAAGAAATTACATTTAATTTATAAAACGTCAGTCCTTTAACAATCGGGCTTTTACCACCAAATCGTAATAAATTTCCTTTGGACGGAGAAGATGCGGCGAAAAAACTACACTGGTATCTTCTTTTTTAATTTTTCGATGACGCGACTGAACGATAAGCTCGTTTCTTTGTAATTAAGACGCAAATAAACATATTTTGCTCGCTACATATGGCAGCAATGAGAACGTAGACTTCATTCTCATTGAAAATAATAAGATCCAACGGGAATTTCATCATGATGAATGATCATGGGATGGGTTCCGAAAATTATTTTATAGCAATTTTTACAGTCACTATCCAATGGATACTAACCGACCACGCTTGTCCAAGGCGGATTGACAGGACCCATACACTCGGAATTAATATAAATACGATGTGATAATCGAAGTCATGACTACTGATTGCGAAATATTATATAATTTGTTTGTTTGATTAGACTTAATACAATTTTGTATGGCGATAAAATTTTGTAGTGTAAATTAACACAACCGGGGTTTATTATTTACGCTTTTCCCTTTAAATTCAAACCATAATAACTTGTTTATTGAATAGGACTGTTGTGTGTAGTATTTGAAATCGTATGAAAAGCCCATTGAAATTATTATTTTCCTATTTTCTAAAAGGGAAAATACTTCAGATGGTTGAAAAATAACATCATAAATAATTCGATAGCTTAATGGCGGAGCCTGCACTCCAAGCGAACTCCTAAGGAACCCTTTATCCAATCACAAGCATTACGGATCAGTGGGCTCATGTCCCTAGCGTTGAGCTAGAAATCAATTATGGAAAAAGGTTTCTGTGCCGTGACGTCATAGAATTATTTGAGTAAACAGTGAATGTTTGCTCGATGTAACTACTATCGGTTTTTACGTTTGTTTCGTTATTTTTTACGTTTCGTTTTCGTTATTTTTGTGAAAAAACTTGTTTTGTTAAAATATGATTAATAATAGTTCATATCCATTCCACTGTTGGGCAAGAGACTCCACATTTCTGAAGGAATGGACATTGCCACCATGCTTGTCCAATGTAAACTGGCAGAAGAACCAGACTCTGGATATATAATATATCCGTAAGCCAAACATATGTTTATCCCATCGCTTTGCCATTAGTTCGTCATTATAATGTATTATATCGTCGGTCTAATTATCAGATTTCGTAACTCATAAAGAACATTTTTTCTCACTTTTGATGCCAACTAACGGATAATCTTAAGCTGTAAGTATCCGATAGAATAGTTAGTGTTTACCTCAACAAATTCCTCTTTTTATATCTAAAGTAACAGTGGTTTTATAACATTTTCTCATTTATGAAAGAAAATCAGGTATTCTTAAAAATAAAATTTACTCATATGTACTTACGATATAAGAGTTCTTTAATTCACTAACTAGTTCTTCATGACTTTATTGTGTAGTTTCATATATATTTAATTTAAATAGTGACTGTGTGTGAAAATCCCATAATATAAGCAGCAGTGTCTACTTGAGTAATTAAATCTGGGCTACGATGCCCAATCCGTCCGACAAGTGTCGGGATTACATCAAGAATCTCAAAAATTTTGAGTACATTTTTTCTATGCTGAGCATTGCACAGCAAACTTACTGAATGTCCGGTAATCGTTCAATGAATTTCGTATTACAATTGTAATTGTAGTAGACTTTTTATGGAAAACACTGAGTGCTGCAGTTAAAAAAATCAGTATTCATTGTCACCTACCTAATCTGAAAAGATTTATTATGTTTATTTTACGAACAAACTATATTTTAGGCAACTACAACAATTTTTTTCAATTAAAATTATTGTTGTTGCATAAAATGTGGTTTATTCGTATTACGATTATCAAAATAATTAACTTTTATATGAAAAGTGGGAGTATAAATTCAAATCACTAAGATTTTATTTACTATTATTAGTAACCTTAGAAATCATAAAACCTTAAAACTTTAATCGTAATCGTAATCGTAAAAATTTTAACTACGATATATTTTCAATCAAAAATTTAATTGAAAATAAATCGTAGTTAAAATTTTTACGATTAACGTTTTAACGTTTTATGATTAAAGGTATTTACTTAAAGGTAAATAAATACCTTGAGTCTTTCACAATAAAACCATTAGCAATAACAAATCTGATATATTTCGTCTGAACCAATATTCTCCTTGTCTATTATAACAGTAACTATTTATTTCCTATATAAATCCATTTTATGTCATTGTTTGCTAGGATTTGATCAGTTGCCAAGTGTCATGGCAGTTTCCGTACGTTGGCCATTTCTTGATTGACATTAACTCATTTGTTCATGGAAACGTCCTTTGTTTGTATATTTAAAAACTTCTGACTTTCAATTCAGTTATTTGAAGGTAATTTTTTAACCTTATATGGCATCATGCTTTTATTCCTTTACAGGTAATTTTTCAGTTTTTTTTAATAGAATAAGTTCTCAAAGGAGCAAGCGGATCACTTTGATGAGTAACTATCGCCGCCCAATGATTAAATATGTTCCCTGCTTTAAAGAATATAGGGAGGTGTATAGCTCAGGGATAATAAAGTGGACTGTATAGTTTGAATTTAAATAAATTTAATAGGTTGCTATAGTACAATATACAAATCAAAGTAAACAATTCTCAGATAAAGTACACGTGTGAACACGAGCGCTGTTAAAACGGAATTAATTTCAAAATGGCCGCCCCGCGACCAAGCGCTGTGATGCGCGGCGCGGGCGGCGGTGACCACAGCGATGTCTTGATGGCTCGAGTGTTGTAAACAGGAGGAGAATAGAAAAGAAAAGGAAAGGGAAAAGATTTGGACCTGCGCATGCAGGGTGACTGCATACTCACTGTACATAAGCCCGTAACATAAAATAGCTACCATTTAACGCAGTGACTCCATAAGACTGCGGAACTTCTCCGAAACTGGAATTGTATCATTCGTATCTTAGCTTGGCTACCGACCATTATTTAATTTGGTTTTGGTCTAAGTCGGTGGATATAGTATTTTTTTAAATTGAAATGCAACTATATCGTTAGTCGATTGTTGAATCGAACGATCGATGCGACGTTGAACGATTTTATGAAAACCCCAAAAGCAATTTTTGTATTTTGGACTTACAAATAAGTATGTTTTTCAATTAGTCACTTCTATTATTGAGTACCTGAACTAAAAATAATTAATTAAAGGATAGGTAACATATACTTATCTGTAATAATTAATAGGACACAAATACCTTACATATATGATTATATGTAAGGTATTTGTGTCCTATTAATCGCTTCTAATGAGACTGTAGTAACAATTGTAGGATTCATCTTTGTAGGACATCCTACTCCGTAGGATTATATTGAAATCCGAAACTAATATCAGATGTGTATATCTGGATCACTGCACAGCGTTAATGACTGGCTAGATGTTAGTAATATGATACGTGAGCGTCTTAAGATAGTTTATGGCAGTATGTGTGTTCTTATTATACGACTAGGCATATATTTTATTCTATTTATCAAGCATATCTTTAAAGACCTTTAGTTAAATATTAATGTTTTCTTAACATAGTTGTTTTTATAGCAGAGTAGGCAAACGAGTATGCGGATCTCTACTGCAACGCTGGAGTCATCACAAATGTATTGTCGGCCTTTCGTCGACACACACGCACGTCACTTGTTTCTACTTTGCATATAATTTAGAGATAGTACTGGAGCCGCCCGCCATACTTCTTCACGGCGACACCTGGGATCATTAGGGGGTTTTTATCTTCTAATAAATTTCTTCAAAATCATAATAATTTTTTCTTCTATTTCATTGACAATTATATCTTATTACATATAATTTACATTTATATATGTGTTGAACGGGTGACCTGTCTATATAAAAAATATTTTGTTTTAATAGAAAACTATTTCTTTTTAATTTCAAATAACGAATTTAAAAAGAAATAATATAAAAAGTAAATTATTGCATTAGTGATACATTTATTAATGTATCACTACAGTACCAATTTCACGGGCTTCATTGCTGCATCGTGATAAATATATGGACTAAAGATATTTTTTGGGAGTCTGGTTACTCTGAAAATCTGCCTTGCACGAGCGTGGAGGATTAATATCCGTTCCTCCAGAAATGAAGAGGACACGTCCCCAGCAGTGGAACATATTTATATATATGTTAATGGGTCGTAAAAAAAGAGATAAAATGGGAGTCGTACGGAAATGAAACTCGGGTTGTTCATGTTGTAGACACGATTAAATGATGCACACCGTACAGAAATTTTATTCATGCATTATTTTGAATTTAAAATATTTCGCTTTTATAATATAATATAAAGTAGGGGCATAAAAATATACTCCACCGTCTCGGCGAGATTGTACTAATCATAATTACGTGCACACGGGAGACGACACTTGTTCTGGTACGCGACCATATTAGCATACACCGCGTGCTTTATTAAAAATTTTAAACCCGACACACTCGACATTAGCGACGCGGCCATCTTGGCGGATTAGTCGGAGAACGTAAATTTCACCACACTGATATTAAACATTTTATGTTTATAATATACTTAGTCGCTTGAATTAAAGCCTTTTATGAAGATGAAATATAATATTGGCGTAAAATTTTAAATTACGGAACATAATTAAGATCTTCGCACCTAACGAAAATATACCTTAGTTTAGATGTTAAAAGTACAATACTTTTTTATTTTTTATATACATTATAAGAACAAAAAAAAATAACTCTTTTTTTTATAAACTAATATTAACGTTCTTCTTTTTTTTTGGTTACAAAATGCTTTGACGGCACACTGCTTTTGTGACACTTGAATTTCGAAACCAAGCAGTAAAACCAGCAAGTAAGTTATCTACTACAATATTGTTCTGAGGTTAAATCAGGATGTATTAGACGTCAACGAATTAAAGCCAAAACGATCGTTGTACCAAAGGTTGAAGGTTTATTTAAATTAAGAATAAGTATACGAAGATCCCCCAATAGAATCGGACGAAAATCCCGTCAATCCGCATTGCACAGGTGTGGTGGATTATTGAAATTATTTAGAAATACAATGACTAATATATTTTTTGTTAACCAATTTCAGACGCGGCGAAATATTGGAACGGACAGTGTAACGTAGCGCTCAATAATAAAATTCACGATGCGCTCTGATACTGTATTTATTTTACATTTGTAAGTTAAATATCCACAAAGGGTTGAAACAACACTTCCGTATATAACACTGTACAGAACTAACGGACGTATTTTACGAACTCGTAATGAAAGCGGAACTTTCCAATGGATTAGTTGGTCGGTAGTTGGACCCACAATCTGTCCGAGGTCCCAGTCAACTCGTGCTTATTCCGAGTTCGTTTACGATAAACTTTTCTTCAAATAAAACTTACCTTTGCGGGAAATAACTCAATAGTTGAAACGTAGCACGAACGGGTCTGTTCGTCCTTTCATGACATGTTGCTAGACGTACCACACTCTCAACTCATATCGGTGTTAGGTGGTAGTATTATATTTTACTATGTTATCACAGTGCGTATGGTAAGTGCACGAATCCAGAAGCCCAATAATTTTCCTTTTCCTCCTCTCATTACATCATTATTCCTCTCCCATTATTCAAATCCTTATCTTGAGATAGACAATGTATCTGCACCGTTCGTAGTTCTGCAAATGTTCATGGGCGGCCGCGATTGCTTACCAGCATATAGCCGTGATTCGCTTGTTCATTTGCCTATTTCTACAATAAAAATAATAAAATATAAATAATGAGAAAAAATGAGAAATTACGAAAAATTTTACGTTAAGAATAAATAAATTAATTTAAAAACTAGCCTAGTCGCAACTTATTTTATTATTATTACTTTATTATATATATATATATATATATATATATATATATATATATATATATATATATATATATATATATATATATATATATATATATATATATATATATATATATATATATATATATATATATATATTACTTTTTTATTTATTAGTCACACACAAAATAGATTATAATAACGAAATATGTAGCTTATTGTTAGATTATACACGTCGGCATGCGTACATCAGAATGCGTTAGTCCACGTAAGTAAATTTTACAGGCACAACAAAGAACTGAATATTTTCATAGTTTAATTTTTTTTATTATACATTCCTATTTTTGACAAATAGATAATTAATAGGTAATATTTGTTATCAAAAGTGAGAACTCGTCGGCCTAATTATCAGAATTCATAACTCCAAATGAATAACTTTTTCAGGAACAACAAGTTTTTCTTTTATAGGTAAGGTTTCTTTTATAGGTTATATAAGTGGTTTTTCTTTAAAGCTGCATTTCATGAGATGAGTATGACGTAGTCTATTGGATATACAATATGATTATGCATTATTTAGATGGCATCAAAATTGAGAAGTGCTAAAAATGCTTTTTTGGAGTTACAAATTTTGATAAATGGTCTTTAATAATTAATCAAGTTTATTTATTTCTAAAAAAAACGTGCATTTATGCCTGTCTCAGAATACTTCTGTGTTAAAAAGTATTTGATAAAAAAAATTAACAGATTCAGATAAAGTCGTTAAATTATTTTCATGCATAAAAACGTCTCAATGGCGACAAAATACCCGTTTTTCCTTAATCTCAAAGCATGATCAATACAGACTCTAAAAACGTGGTAAAAAAAGTATTCCGTCTGTAATGTGTAGACACTGTATCAGAGAAAAAATAGTATCGAAGTATTTTTCTCTATAAACAGTTTCCCGATCCAATATAGCCTATAAGAAAGTTTCACCCTTTTAGTTGTGGAAACTTTGTTATCAGAAAATATGCAAACAATAGTAGTGTTAAAAGGTTTAAACTAAAATTATCATTTTGTATTGATTGATATCCGACTTTTTAATAAGTTTATATTGGCGTTCTTAAAATATTTCATAATACGGTACATTTTCGTACTCTAATTTTCGATGTTTTTAATACATACATATCAGCATATATTTAATGAATTTGAATTATTAAAATAAAGTTATGGACATTTGAAAGAACTAAATTATATAACAAACTTCCATACTCGCTAAAAATACCGATTTATGTAACATTGAAAAAAAAATATAGTCATTTGTTTTCATAGTCATAATTAATTTGTCCCATCTTTCTTTTTGTTATTTTTTAAAAAACTAAATAGTAATTGCAGTGATCAATCAGCCAGTGGGAAATTGTGTAATATATTGAGACAGTAATTTTTAAATCTATCTTTAAATCGAGAAGCGTTTCCTTCGAACGAAATGTACATTTCACGTTTAGTTTTCGTTTGCATTGCAACAAGAATATCAAATATACATACATAATTTTCTCTCGATTTGGCAGTTCTAAATTGAACTACTATATTAACAGACCCGCTTCGCTTCTCAAGCAAAGTGGTCTACATCAGCAAGGGTCAGCTTTCTCAAAGTTTGTGCGGCTCAGCGTAAGGGGATCGCTGGAGATGGATAGATTTTACGAGTACTATCATCAAACTAGGGTACGTAAGCCGCCAGATCTCATATTCAGCTGCCGTCAACGCTAAAGTTATGTTGAATTTGTGTCGAGTGGCCGCTCACGTTCTTCAAATATTTTACCATCGAATATTTGTTTTCTTGCAATTTTACTTTTAGTTTTCTTTTTTCACTAAAAGTACGGTACTTTAAACGGCAACAGCTTATGGCTATATCCCTACATTTTGAGGAAGGCCAAAGTCCTAATGTAGACTTTTAACACTCAATTTATCTACACGTTAATCATTTTCGTAGTAGTTAATTGCTCGAGATAGGCCTTCCACAAGGCGCGTCACTTAAACAATTTTTCGCTATACATGCAGTCGTTCTACGTAGATCGTTGCTTCATCTAGCCGGGAGGCGTTTGACATTTTCCGGTTCCGGTCTCCATTCAAACACTCGTCTACATTTTTTTAAGAAGAACATTCAAAATATTATCTTAAAAAAAGTTATCTTTCTTTTTAATAGCCCATATATGTCCCACTGCTGAACACGGGCCTCTCCATTTCTGGAGGAACGGACGTTAACCCACCACACTTGTCCAATGCGGATTGGCGGAGTGACCAGACTCGGAATAAATACTTGTAATCCGTACATATATTTAGCCCGATGCAGGGATCGAACCCGCGACCAATGATTCCGCGGGCGAAGCCCCAGTGAATCAAATGGTCGACCGTCGATTACGTCTATATAACATTACTCAATTCTGAAAATCTCCTGCCACTTCTTCAATCAAATTGGTTTTAGTTTTCTCAACTAGTCGTGTTAATAGTATAAAAGTTTTGATGATAATATGTCAACTATTTTAATATAATTATATCAGAATCTTTGGTAGATGTTCATCAGACATTGATAATAAATGAGAAAAAAATATTAAAATATTCTTTAACGTTTTTAAATTGGAGTAAAAATAAAAAATAAGGATATATTAAGGGTACCTGCAATACATGTATGAATATTTGACACATGGACCTCATTTCATCTTTTTCCGTTATTTTATACGTTATAGTTCATTTTAAAGAACTACATATCAAAACAGAAAAGCGATAATGCTGTAAATGACACATGTCAAAAAAATTTATTTTATATTTGGCATCAGAAAAAAATACTTCATTGAATGGCCCAATTTCGTAACTCCACAACAAATATAATATAATAATAATTTTATACAGTGTTGAAACTGACTATTTTTGGGTAATCAGATATTTTCTTTTCTTTCAGAAATATTTTTATTTGGTGGCAAGTGTTCATTGTGTGGTTGTCTACGTTTTCACTTTTTAGCGTCAATCTATAGGCGGACATTCGATTTAAATTTGTCGCAAATATATGTTATCACCTTAACAGTTTTGCATATAATCATCCGCACTTAGTACATCTCGTTAGAGTACAAAAGGCACTCTAACGAACTATTAACTCTAACAAAATATACATCCATTGTATCCAACATTGATAGACATAAGTTGATTGTAGGATAATGACTGACAAAAAACTCAACTCGAAAAGTTTATAAGCTAACCACCGTATCAATGATATATAGTTAAATACGAGGCACAATTTATTTTTAATTAGAAAGGTTTTAATAAAAAATAAAGCAACGTGGTTCGCCACCCATCACGTCCTGACTCCTACGAGGGCGAGAAGCGACGAACTGAGAGCCGTTTCGCTACGACGAATGTGGGAGAAAGTATGGATGAGTGTGAAGGAAGCAAGGAAGGTGTGTCGGGATCGTAGGAGATGGAGGTCTGTGGTCTCTGCACTACAGAGAAACAGGCGTCAGGATATATATGTCGAAAGGTTTTATTTCCTAGCCAATAAAGACGACCACTCAAATACAGAACTGTACTCCAGTTTATTTGATGCGAATAATACATCCTTCATGTAACCTCGGTCTAAGCTTAACCAAGTCTCGTTCGGAAGCAATTTGTATAAACATTAGTTTCAACAGTCAATGCTCGTTGAGGGATTAGAGCTAACTACGGTTTATTTACGTTTCCACGTTGGAAACGCTGCGTGCGTGTGTGTACCTACCTACTCTTAACAATTTATGTGCTCGTCTACAGGCATCACTTTAGTATTGTGGGGAAGTAAGATAGATTAGCGGTAAGACTACGAATACTACTACTACTTACTAATAGTAAGTGTACGAAAATAGTTATCATTTTGATTTTAAATGTTGATTAATGGAGAAGATGATGAAGAATGAAGAAGATGATTAATGGCGGTCAGGCGTTACTTTGCGGAAATCCATCTCTATGTGGACAGTCAAAAGTTTTACTTAGCTAAGATCCGCGACAAGCAAACAATACTGTTATTGTATAAAATTAATAATGTGCGTTAATGTGAGTTCCAAATAAATCCACTTTATCCAGCAGGCAAACACATTATTAATTTTCTGTTATTGTTTGCTTGTCGGCGATCTAAGCTAAATAAAACTTTTGACTGTCCACATATTTGAATGTTTATGAATTAAACTATATTTTATTAATATGAACTACAGTACGTAGAGATACATTGATAAACGTATCACTAATGTCTTCAAACTTTTTATTTAATACTTGTTTTTTACATTCGTAATTTTAAAATTTAAAATAAAAGAGAAATAAATTGTTTTATAAAAGAAATGATATTCGATCGACTGACGTCTCGGATGTAACGTATCGCCTTTCCTTACACTAGTTAGTAATATTGATAAAATGTGAATAAAGTATGAATAAGATATAAATATACAGTGAAAAGAAAAATCAATTAATTTCACTTGCAAGAAAAATTTTTTTAACTAAGATAAAACCCCCAAAAAGATCCCGTATGTCGCCTATAGTACGGCTGGCACGCCACAGAAGGTAGGTAACCTTCTTAGCTGTGTCCAGCATGTGTTGCAATGTTATACAAGGAAAAAAGGTGTTTGGTTTTGTATTCTGTATACGAAGAATTGTCACGTGCATATGCAGAACACACAGAACAACTCGCGGAGAGTTGTACTGCGTACGCCCAGATATTTCATTATGATCGGATGAATGGTTAAGGTTTTTTTTATTTTATATATATATATATATATATATATATATATATATATATATATATATATATATATATATCTATAAACAATATAAAAATAATATTATAAAAACTTAACGTATAGTATTTTGTATGGAAAAAATAGGCAAACGAGCAAGTTGGTCACCTAAGCCACACCGCCGCTCATGGACATAAGCAACTCCAAGGGCACTGAAGATGTGTTGCCTACCTTGAAGTACGATTTTAATAATAGGAGGGGAAGAGTAAGAGAGTAGTAAAAGATGAACGGAAAGAAATAGAAAAGAATAAATATTAAAGGTTTTTAGGGTACAGTTAGTTTCACGCGAATAATATTGTTGGAAAATCATTACAAGTCCTTAAATCCTCTTTTGAGTGATTAGTTAAACAATAAAAAATGTAATTTGAATAGATATAAACGGAGTTGCCTTAGATTTTCATAAACGTTTAATAGAAAATTACATTTCAATAATGCTCGAAAAAATAAGTTATATTTCTTTTTAAGTTTAGAGACGGACGGACGGTTTTACACCACACTGCTTTCTTACTATTAAATCCTTTTTAATTTGTTCCTTTTATCTCTATTGATCTAAATTGAAACCTATTTAAGTTTTTTCTTATCAATTTTTCTCAATTTAAGAATTATCACGGTCTATTAAAACTTATAAATATATCTAAGTGCCTTGGAAATTCTTATGAAATCCAATATTATGACAACAAATCGAAATTCAAACTAATTTATTTCGGAAACAAATTTTAGATTGAGATTTCAATATTTTAATTATACCTTTAGGGTTCCAACATTTTTTGGAATAAAAAGTACAATCATATATTGGGTAAGTAAGAATAAAATACGCATAATATAAAGGAATAATTTAATTTTTCAAGCAAATACCGATTTTTCTTATGTAATTAAATATTTAAGAAAAATCAGTATCTGTTTGCTCTTAAATAATCTTCTTTTAGTCTGTTAGGTAAATAGAGTAGTTTATACATTAGAGTAAAATATACTTATATATTAAATTGTTTAATCTTTACGAAGATTGAACTTAAAAATTAAATTTGTATAATAATAATTACATGTCTCATAAGTTTTTGATACACACTTTTGCAAATTCATGTACGAAATAAAAATGTAACTTCCAATTCGGAAACATACTATACTTTTCTTTTAGAAAATTAATGCTTGCTGTCTAAAATATATATCTCTTAAGCTGACTACAGATGTACCAACTATTGCACTATATATAAATAACACCCGCCCTGTATCCCAGATCGGGTCGCGTCAGACATTCAGCTATTTGTAGCTAACAATTCGCCAACATGTGCCCCGATGAGTTTCCACCCTAATAATGATTAACTACGAGTACAGGGTATAACAAATGGAATCCTCTCTAATTTCGTCTTCCCGAAACATGTGGATAATAGATTACTCTAGTTTTGACGTTTAGCAATATGATTATGAACTAAACGTAATTTGTTTGAAATTTATAAATGGATCTATGTATTGATTAGTGATACTTATTCTAATTTAGACAAAAATGGACTTTAATTAGTGTCACTTAAATATAAACGAACTATTTAAGTATTTAATATAACTACTATTTCTTTTGATATAATTTTATTTTTATGGAATAGGAAAGAAAAAAGTAAGTACAATATGTCGTCTGATAGAATACAATAAACGCCGACCTGAGATATTTGCAACACCATAGGCGTTGAAGAAGTCTTTCTGGCCTTTGAAAAATGTATAGGATTGTGTTTTGAAGTTTCCAATGAAGAAGCATCGATTCGGAAATGCCGCTTACATGGTACGTAGAGTAAAAGAACATTGTATTAGATCCCTCATCTAGATTGTAGGGATTAAATTTTTACTTGAAACACTCACCATATTTAAACAGTAAAAGATTCTAAGAGATGATACGTCCCTTTGAAATACCGAATAATTTAGCCATACAGTGAGATCTTGGTCATCAACGAAACCATCCGACGTGGACCGAAGAGGCAGAAGCTGATCGAGTACGTTGGCCCGAAGATGAGAACAGTATTGCAACAAAAGGCGCTTCGATCGTTGTGTGAACTGTACCACAAATACATAAAAATAAATTACGCTTAAGACATTCTCTACAACAGTGTGACACAATTCACGCACCGTATTAAATCTAACATTTATGTCTGTATAATATTTGATTTGTCAGCTTTCACTTCGTTACTGTTGTGTCCATCTATAATTAGGATTATATTTAAGTACGTTTTAGAACTATTAAGAATAATGTATAACTCCTGTTAAAAAAAATGCAGCCGACTTGTAAAATTTTTAAATTAAAATATTAATTGATATGAAAATAACAGCCCGGTAAATGTATTCAGTGAACAAAATATCTATTAAATGTGCTCCCGATAAATATTTGTAATGGAAAATAATTAAATGTGACGCGTTCATTACTTGGCCAAGCGGTGTAATTGCTCGCCGGGTATGAAATTAATGATCGTTGTACAATGTTTGTACCGACGGTGTCTCCACTTGCAATTCATTTTAAACTTAGTTCGCGTGTAAACAAATTACGTTCCGATGATATTTCTACATTGAGATCTTGTTAGTTGTAACATTTAAAATACAGTAAGACATATAAATTTAATTGAAGCTTTATTTTTATAGGAAAACAGGCAAACGAGTTTGCGGGTCGTCTGGTGGTAAGTGATATACGACATTCACACACATCTGCAACGCCGGAGGCGTCACAAATGCGTTACCGGTCTTTTGTGAATACATATGCATGTCTCTGAAATACTCCTATGTCAAAATTGAATAATATGTCTTTCTCTTACAAGAGGAGGGCACCACCTGGGATATTTCAATTGGAGTTGGGACTCGGTGTAATTGTGGTACCTACTGCTTCAAGCTATTCTCTCTTTCAAATATTATTTTATTTTTTGATGGGATAGGAGGGCAAACGAGCAAGCGTGCCGCCTTATGGAAAGAATTCAACGCAGCCCATAGACAACCGCAACACCGTAAGAGTCACGGAAGCTTTACCGGCCTTTAAGGTATGTGTAGGTTTGTTTTTTGTAGGTGCCAATGTCGTATCTGTTCCAGAAATTTCAGGATGGCCAGTCAATTTGGAGAAAAAGGACTTTGAAATTTTAAACTCGCTCAAGGAGAGGACACGACCGAATTAAGTAAATGAAAAAAGTAATCATAATTACCGAGCGCGAGACTTGAAACCAGAACGTTCACGAGGGACGCAGGTATGTTGCCGAATAAGCTATTTCATCGCTGGCACGGTGAAATTTTTTCTAATATATAAGCTGAGTTTAAAATTTCAAAGGTTTTTTCTCCGAATTGGCTGGCCATTCTGAAGTAATATTTGAAAGGTTGAATACTTTAAATGAGTACTACAATTACACCGAGTCCACTTCCCAACTCAATTTTTCAGGTCGTGTCCTCCCCTTGTTACTAACAAGGGGAGGACACGACCTGAAAAATTGAGTTTATATACTTATACGTCATTGATACCTTAGGCAGTCCACTTCTGGATATATCTATAACTGCTCCACGACATGCTACTTAGCTAAAAGGCGGTTTCAGCTACACGCATCTAGTCTCTGACAATTGCTCTAAGCAGATTGCTACTGCATCTAGCCATGGGAAGTTTCACACTACATTCATCAACGCGGTCTCCTTTCCAACGCTCGCCACTTCAAATCTGATTTCTTTTTTCTTTACCTTACTATTAGGTTTATATTATATTTAAGACTAACTTGTTATTGTGCCTAACAAATAAATAAATAAAAGTCTAAGAAAGAAATTACTTTTTAAATACAATACGTCTTTAATATTTTATTACATTGCAAATTCTAAATTACTTTATTAAAGATTATTAATGGAGTCAGGCGTTACTTTACGGAAATCCATCACTATGTTGACTGTCCACATACTTTAGTAAATCAAACTAATACTTATATTTTTTAATTTTATTTTATTGATAAATGGAATTCGCGAATCTTGGCAATGAAACTAAACAATTCACCTTTACAGGATTTAGATCCTAGGTCTGTATTTTTTTTAATTTAGTTCCTATACTATTATATACTCATTAAAATAAATAAAATTCCTATACTCATTAAAATTTCATAAAGCTTTATGATGTCTGAAATAAGACAGATAATGGCAGAAATAAAAGATGTCAAAAACTGAAAAAAAAAGAAGTTAAAAATGAACTTATATATATATATATATATATATATATATATATATATATATATATATATATATACATATATATATATATATATATATATATATATATATATATATATATATATATATATATATATATATATATATATATAGTACTAAAAATGTTGGGAATATATATAATTTTAGCTTTAATACATTAATCGGATTACATTGTCTCGCTTTGAGAATATAATGCATATTATCGTGACAAAAAAAATAACATACGTAATGACAAGAACGAAAATGGCGGAGTTCACGTGTCACATGTTTCTGTCGAAAGGCTAAGTCATTATCGGCAGACGAATTTGCCACAACCCCCGATGTCCGTCGTCGCAGTGTGACGAATCGTTTTAAAATAAGCCAGTATTTATTTAAGCGGGCGATCGAGTTGCTAAGGAACGGAACTCGGGGACGGAATGTAGAGCGCGTCGGCGAAGTGACGTCGATTTGCGAAAATAATTATCATTCCAATTGAAACTGGCAGCTGTTCCGCTTTAATAAAAAGCATAAAAAAGATTTGTGAGACTTTTCTATTTTTTTTCTATAATTGACTTATGGAAAAACTGGTTGGCGTCAATTTCCAAAATAGGCTTTGAACTTTTTTCAATATATTCTTTAAACTTCTTGCCTCTCTTGATGAACAGAGCCGGCGTAGCCCTATTCTTCTTTACACTCATTTTGTGGCGTGGAGGTGGCGTGGTCAGACTCCTTGCCTGTTTGAGGTATTCTACATGTTTCACAAAGTGCATCTGCAATGCCCATGATGTACCCCATGACCATGGCGACGTTGATTACTAACAATGAAACTACTTTCGTATTAGCAAGGCATCCCTAAGCTACAAAATATTATGAACTCTTCTCATTGCAGTCTATTCATAAATTTGGCAAATTAATATTTGAAAAATAAATTAAACTTTTAAAATATGAAACAATATGACACTAGAGGAAATATGTTTTGTTCATAGAATAGAGTCATGTTAATTCTTTTTGTGGGTGTCGTATGACGCGACTATGGATGAAAATACCAGTGGATGGGTCGCGACCAGCAGCGTCAATCTGAGTACTGTAGGGGTTTTTGTTATAATACGAGGCTTCTTCTTCAATAAAACTCTTTTCCAATAATATGTTATTTTATTCTTCTTTCCAATCATGTATATACATAAATCACAACTTTAGCAATACATATTATTCATTTGTACACTGAAGGGCGAAATGTTTTACGTTGTTCTGTATCTTCTATGTCAATCAATTAGTTTCATAGTCAATAATCCGAAAAAAACAATTATTTCTTTACTTAAAATTACGAATGGTCAAAAAGTAAGATAGGAAAAAAATAGTGACACATCAATCTATGTATCACTATAGTTGTAATAACCAATCTACGATCCTATTCTGCAAATTCAACCGTCAAGTTCACGAGACGACCATGATATTAGTAATACTTTTTCATTTTTATGGAGTCCAATGTTCAGCAGTGAACTATTTCGGTTGTATTCATTCATTAACTCATAACGAACAATTTCTCTAATCGAAAACAAAAACTTAATGGTAATGAAATAATACAAGATCTCTCGTGTACACATACTGGGGAGGTACGAAGTGATTGAGTCATAGTAGAAATGAACTCAAAAGTTCCTTCGGTAACGACGTTAGAGAAATCATGGTCGCACAAAAACCTCCTTTCACCTGCAGAAATCACGTTCCGAGCCTGGGGGGTTCAATCCCCTCCCACCACTGCTATAAGAAAACCCTCCACGTTGTTAATTATCCGGAGGCGCTCTCTGTAAGTGGATATCCGTGATTTTGCTTTTGCGCAAAAAAGGCAATATATACATTTTATTCCGAAACACCATTAAATTTTCCATGTTTGATAATTTTAAGAAATGATAATTATAATATCATGATAATTATAAATATAGGGGAAAGTGGGAGAATTGCGTGGGTAATTGGGAACTGCTAGATAAGTAATACTTCCTCCAAAACTACATTGTTCGCACGTACTGAGAGAACTTTCCGGAACTCAGCTGCTCACCGTACGAAGCGCAGTAGCTAAGCTACCATTCAGACTCAGTTTTCGGACGAGCCGGTCCTATTCATTCTACAGACAAATATTATGCCATTCTTGATAAAGTATTCGACTGCAGCGTGGCTCTACCACTATAAATGGATTTGCTGAAACTAACAAACTAAAACACAATTTTAACAATGAAACTCAGCAAGCAAGCAAAGACTAGTATAATGGTTTATAGCCCGACATCCTTCATCAGCTTACGGATTACGATACAGATATAGAATAAGGAGAATAAGAAGCATTCTCAAATTTTATCCAGCACATCAATAAAAATTCAATTAGAGGAAAAACAGAAAAGACAAAGTGGGAAGAACGCTAAAAAAAGTTGCAACTATAAATACGGAAAAGGACATGAAAATAATACAAAAGAAGGTACGAGTCAAAGGTAAAAGACTTATAAATTTGAGGAAGGCTTTACAAGGACTTGAAAACGAAAAGGAGTTTTACTGACAATATGCAACGAAAAGTATGAATCCCCAACCACGGAAGATTGGATAATGTGCGTCAATTGTAATGTGTATTTTTGGCTTTTTTCTACTATGTCTGAGCGTTAATAATTATCATAATAATTCTTTATTTGTATAATGTGAGGTATAACAATATAAGTTGGAAGTTAAGTGTTCCCACTTACCCCACTTTTCTCTAAACGATGATTTCAGGCTTACAGTCTGACATTGTGAGTTCATCTATTATAAAATAATTTTAAAGAAGTTGAGAATACAAATATGGGATTATAATAGTTTTATAAAAATTGAAATCTTTAATAATGATATCTTCTGGAGTATAAATTTTTAACAATACCTATTTTATATCAGAAGAACGTCCTTTTTATATAAGAAGTGTGGTAAAAGGAAAGGCAATATTTTATTAAACGCCCACAATGTTAAGGCAGCGTAATACTTTAAAAACCATTTGTTACGGAAAGTAAGCTGCTGTGAAGCTCCGGACGTTGAATGATCGACATTGTCACTGAAGATGGCTATTTTAAAGTCATCTAGAATATGACAAACACTTTTTTAATAATGTTCCGTACTTTATTAAAAACCAGTCGTATCTTTCCACATTATGATAATGGTTTACTGTACACATATATTGCAAAGACCGAGGGGCGCAGCGCATCTCCCCATCTTTTACCTTCTGTTTCTTCTCCTATAACTTTATACTTGCTCTCCTATTGACTGACTGACGAGAAATCCCTTAGGTTAAATCCCTCGTCGCTTTCCATCCTTCAAGTTCTTGCCTCAAGATACACAGTATCTATGGTGTCCTTAATTTAACATATGTCTATGGACAACGTTGATTTCTTACTACCAGATAACTCTCTTGGTCGTTCGCCTATTCCTCCATAAAAACAACTTGCTGTACATAATGTAAAATAGAAAAAATAATTTTTTTCCTATGTATTGATGTTTTGAAGTGAATGTAATATTTTCTTTTATTATCTGGAATTGTCATTTGTTAGGAAAAAACCAATTTTATTTTGACTACCACTGCAGACTTTTTATTATAAAAAGTTAGCGCCTGGATCTGTCACAAAGGAGACAAGAAATATTGCGAAATAAAGACAAAGCAAGTGACTTTATTAAGTTGCGCCCATCATTTTTATCACTTTGCCTGAAAGTTTAATAAAATGGAGACAAGACGTGGAAAGGAGACTTTTTATGTATGTGATATTTTTAATATTTTTAAGTGACGGACGTCATCAGTTCATTCACACGGGAAATACTTTGAAAGACAGCCTAACAGTTCGCTATTCCACATTCGCATCAGTTTATACCAGCCGTCTCGCTGGAATCGTAACACCATCTGACGGACGGGCGTCCCATACCATGTTTTACAAAACACTGTCTCCTTTCCAGCGGTTTTCGGTTCTCCAACAAACGTGACTAGCCTATCTCTATATTTATAGCTCCTCTTTCGCAAATAATCTCTGTAGAAAATATACATCTATTAATAATATGAAATTAATGCTTTTGTATTGAACTGTACTGGCTGTTGTCAATTCAGTTGACGTAATCAGCTTTACATAAACTCTCTAAAGTAATTCTCTGTAAAAGGAAAAGGTCCTAAAAACTAATTGCATTTATCAACTCTTTTTACGATCTAGGTTTGAAGCATCAGAGGCGTATAAAGTATTGAAAAAATATAAGTTTTACAGCTGGTTACAAATACTTTTAAATTTTCTTAAGTTGTTTATGATCTATTGGTTTGAGGAGTATAAAGTATGGAACCTGTATAAGTTTTACAGCTGGTTACAAACCCCCTTAATTTTATTTTCAGTTGTTTATGATTTATTGGTCTGAAGTATTTACTGTATTAGCCTGTATAAGATTTTGCATTTTGTTTTCAATTTTCTTCAATCATATGGCATCATCAACATTATCAATAGTACGACATAACATTCCACTCCTGGACACTGAACATCCTCAAAATTGTAAGAATAATTCTAAACCTGTGTTTCTAAACCGGTATTCGGGCTTCCGTTATAAAGTTTGTTTGAGTCTTAAAGCAATCAATATAGAATTCAATATAATAAACAATGCTTGCACCTTAATTAAGCGTAATTCCTCGCAATTGCATATTGTTTTCTAATGCTTCGCCTTGTAAGACTGTCTCTAAATCTAACAAAGGATAGAAAGCACTCGCTATCCACGTAAACTTTAGTACGTAAAGTTTTTAGTAGCCAGGCATAGACGAACTTTGTTTGTGTTTTTGTGGGTTAATGTCCTTTCCTCCAGAAATGTGGTGGCCCGTTTTATGCAGTGTGACATACTGTATGGGCTGTGAAATAATATACATACACACAATTTGATTACTTAAGTGCAATTTTCTTAAAACATGGATGGATTTTCGCTTTTACCTCTCAAAGCATAATTCCTTTTCACTTTACCATTTCATTTACTAATGACGCTTTGACATCTTGCCGCCATTTCACTAGTGAGAGATGTCGTCAGCTTTGTAAAGTGCTGATGTATTTCATAATCTAAGCAAGAACTGACCCTCTCCACGTTTTGATTTGATCTAGTCATTGATGTCGACAATATAATTATGTAGCGGTAGAAATATATTACGGCACGAATGGACCTACTCGACTAAGGAATTGCCACATTTTCACAGGGTATCGATATTGAGTAATGACATTCTTTTAGAAGATTTTAGGGCAAACGATTTCCTAATGAAAAGAAATCAATGCCGCTCATAAACAACCGCAACACAAGAAATTGGCATCTGTTAGTGAATAATTAAACTAACAACAATGAAGTAAACATTACTGGCGGGAAATATATATAAATAGTACTTGTGCTAATAAACCATATTTTCTATCCATATCCATCAATAATCCAATTCTGATATCAAGCTCACGACTTTAATTCGTAAGCGCAATCCTGGCGAACTAAGCTATTGCTAAAATAAAAAAAAAACCAAATAAAACATGTCAGCGTTAACAAATATAATCAGAATGTTTAATTTCCCATTATACATTAAGTATCGTTGAAACACGTAGCTGCGGCGCGTCAATGAAAGTCTGCTAGGGGCTCCGTTTATTTCACAATAAAAACCAACTTTACGAGCAACGCCGCCATTTTGTAACATGCGTAGTAAAAGTATCCATGCCTTCCGCAACGGATTCGGGCCGCAATTAATTAAATTGTTTATTAATTAGCGGTAAGACAAGCCGACGTCAGAGAGACGTCAATATGTCGAACGTCAGTCGGGCACCATCAATCTTGACGTCTTCTCCGGTTTCCGGTTTTAATTAACCGATACACGCGTATAAATGCTCCGACGTCTATAGATATGTATAGGCTTTAGTGACGTAAGTTGTAGCGGAAATAAAATGGAAAATTAACATATTGTTCTCAATGAGTCCTATAGAAGTTTCAAAATGACAGCTGCTATATGCATCAAGTATATGAGGAGCTGCAGTTTGCTTCTCCATCTTCTCTATATATTCTTTTTTTTTCATATTGTTAACTTTTTAAGACCATCTCAACAAGATAATACTTCTAACTATTTCAATCATTCTATCTTGCTTTGTGGTCTCGGATTTGGGCTGCCCCATTTTTCCCATGGGTGTCTGATTAGGCGATTATCGGAGCTATAACACCAGTAGGTTGGCAAGAGGTACTTGATTAAATAACCTATTCGTTATCCCCAATTCGCCTGCCAATTTTAGACATAAGAAAAATACCCTTCAATTTTTTTTATGACATACGAAGGCAAACGAGCAGGCGTGCCGCGTGATGAAAAGTAACCAACGCTGGAAGCGTTGCCGACCTTAAAGGAAAGTGAAATTATGGGAGTGGGAGTGGGGGGGTGGGAATCGGAGGAGTGGGAGGGGGAGGGGGAGGGGGAGGGGGAGGGGGAGTGGGAGGGGGAGGGGGAGTGGGACGGGGAGGGTTTTGGGCGTCCCGAAGTCAGACCGCTCACCGTACGAAGCGCGGTAACTAAGACTACCACTCAGACGACATTTTTCTACGGGAGTGTGGTACTTCCCCGGGCGAGCCGACCGATTCATGCTACAGACAAATAATTTGCCATTCTTGACAAAGTATTCGTCTGCTGCGTGGCTCTACCACTAGAAAAATTTTGAAAGAGGCCAATGTCTAGCATCAGATTGTTTTATTGATAATGGTGATGATGATAACTGATCTGCAAGTGTATATGAGACAGAAAAAATAATACCTATAGAGTTTCTTTTGCCATTTCTTCTCTATTCATAGGAACGGAATTAAGAAACGTTAGTAAAACAGCTCGATTCTTAACAGACTGCCAAAACGCGGACTCCACTTCAGTTTTTAAAAATCAGCGTATTGGATATGACGGAATGGTTGTCGTTACTCCTGTAAACGTTGTTGCCTATCTACTAATGTTTGCGCCAATTAACGCCTGGTACGAGACCTATGGGAAGAAAAAGGATGCTCTTATTCTCTGTCGCTTACCACAGAGTAATGTGTCGTTATGAATTTATTTGATCACAATTCTTCTTCTTTTTCCACTAACGATGAGTTTTGGCCTCCTCTACAATTCTTTCGCATAGATCACTTCTGTTCTTAGTAACATGACTCCATAGCCTAGGTCTTACCATTGCAATATCCTCTTCTATGCAGTCGTTTCATCTCATCATTTTAGTCTTCCGCGAAACCGCGTGCTGTGGAGCCCATTTGATTATTGTCTTAGATGTTTTGGTGATGTTTATTCCGTCCACGTAACCTGCCCAATGTAATCTTTATGCTTTACAGAATCTAATGCGATTCTGTGATTATGTATTTTCATTACCGAGAAATTGGTTCAGCTTGTGGTTCATGCTCGTCCGGTATATACAGTCCATCTGGGAAGCAATTAAAATGTCTGTTGCGTTCAAATGATTTCACAGGCCTACATGAAAATACACGTGTAATTCGAATCCCATGATACCATTCTCCCGGGACGGCCAAAACGGACGTTGCAAGCGGATCGGCGCGTAAACAGCCGCCGCTAACAACGAGCAATTTGTTGTGGGCATTCGTATGTATTGTACATGTTCCATTGGCGCGGAGTATTTTACATTTGACGATATATGAACGATTACGAGTGCATACACATTAAGTAATTATTATTATTATTCATGTCATTTTGCTCAGATTTTAATGGAATTAAGATCACTTTCTTCTTCCCATTTATGTGTAGTTTAACTTTTTGTTATTTCCTTTTTTTATCTTTCTAACACTCTCGTGAAAGTTACCACGGTACGAGTTTTTTTTCTGTTTATATATTTCGTTATTTTTTACGTTTTAATTTGATTGTGTGACTTCCATGATTGACTTGACACTGGCAGAATTCACTGATAGTTGCCATAAACAAAGAATTGAATTGAATTGAACGATTACGAGTGGAAATATGTTGAAAAAATAAATTAAAAATATGAATTACGTAAAAATATCTTCACCGTAATAACGTGGTCATCCAACGGTTGTCTGGAAGAAATCACTATTAGCGATAAGACTAATTGTTTATTTTTTATTGAATAAGAAGGCACACGAGCAAGCAGGTCACCTAATGGAAAGCAATCAACGCCGCCCCTAGACTTCCGCAACGCCATAGGTATTGCGGAAGCGTTGCCAGCCTTTAAGGAAAGTGCCATTATGGGAATGGGAATGGGAGGGGGAGGGATAGAGGGAGGGGGAGGGTGTTGGGCCTCCAAAACTCGGCTGCTCACCGTACGAAGCGCGGTATGTACGCTACGGTATGTACCACTCAGATGCCGGTTTTCTGCGAAAGTGTGCACTTCCCCGGGCGAGCCGGCCCATTCATGCTACAGACAAATATTATGCCATTCTTGACAAAGTATTCGTCTGCAGCGTGGCTCTACCACTATCTAACCTTCTATATTCATAGCCCAACACATGGACTTTCTATGTCGTGGGTACCATTTTAAGCGCCAGGATAAACATGCAGACTCAAATACTGTTTTATTCTTATCATTATGGAGCGCACATGGAGGTGCAAATAACTGAATATATGGGGTATTGCGAATGTCTATGGGTTGCTGTAATACAAATACTTCTCAACAAGCATTTCCGCATTATTATACTCATTCATTCAAAAAACTTATATGATTAGAGAACCCTATATCAAATATGACAATGATAATGAACAGGCAAAAAGAGAGAGTAGGCACAAAATGTGAAAATAGACACGAAGAAGCACATTCAAAATATTTTACTAAAATAATTATTTATTATCATATAAATAGATCGATAAATATGATTATAATTTATTATACAATTGTATCGCGCTGACATAATAGTATGTTTAACACGTTGCGTATCGCGTCACTCGTACTTGGGTGATGGGCATGCTTCCGTGGGGCCCGCGTCACCCAAGTACGGGTGACGCTTTTCTTGTTGAAATTTAATAAGACTTTCAGTTGCAATTTGAAAACAAATTTAATGGAACAAGTTCTGAAATATAAATATAGAATATATAGCGTAAAAATATAAAAATACACAAATTACACTTTACTTTTTATTAATTTATATAGGATACATATTATATATTACTATGTCGCATGAAATTACGGGTGTGTTTTAGAAAAAGTATGCTTCTCAACTGAATAATCTATGATACTTGCATTGAGATCCCTTGCAGATCTCCAACCAATACGCTTATCCCTTTTCAGGGAACGCGATAAACGTTTCAAAATCCAAAATAAGCTACTTACCAATAAAAATATTTCGGAACAAAACAATGTATCAATTACATAGGTCGATGGCACTGTAAATGTAGATAATCGACAATGCACGTATCTACTCGAGTTACATTGGTATTCCCGCATATCTCTCCGCCATCGTATCGTATCGTTTTAGTGCACCGAGAGAAAACCTTGGGCCGGTATGAAACTCAACGTAATCACGCTTGGTACGCAACATGTTAATGTGGTACATGTTTTGAAATATGTAGATAAATTAATAAACGGTGTGAGATTCATAAAGTGCATTGGGATTGACGAAAATACTCCCGACAGTGGTTGTAACGGTTCACCATTTATGAATGTCGTTGCGGTTCTCAGTAGACCAAACGTGTCTGGTATCTGACACACATATGCCGATCGTCTTCGTTTCTCGAACGCCAGAGTGCCAGCGACTTTATTTATCCCCACACGTGCACATATTGTGCTTCGGAATGTCCGTCTGATTCAATTTTATTAATGGACTTGGACGTTTGCCCCACTGACTGTGAACATAACTATTCTATTTGTCGCGAGACCTATCTTATTGTGACCTCTGCCGATCGATATTGATCCCTATTTGGTGGTGTTTAAGTATAAATTACTATGGATTCGTTATTAATTTTCGACTTGTTCTGTAATGGGAAACGTCGCGTGGTAGCCGGAGACTGCATTGAGTCAGAACACATATGAGATGTCAACAAGGCCAACCTGCTCTAAAAAGCATTAACGATATTGGTTTTGGACTAACTCACTTAACGATTGACATTAATGAAGGCTTTACATAAGCTTTTGTTGAGGACATTTTATTCGATCTTATTTTTACAAGCGTTGAAGTAATTAATCATTTTTTTGTTTCAGAATGAGCGGGTAGTTAATGCGAGAGACGAGGTCCATGCTGTCATGACTGCTGTGAATTCGGTGAGGATTTGAAATAAGAGTATATTAAATGTATCACGGCTGGCAACGCCTATGGCACTGCGCATGTCTATGGGTTGCGTTGATTGCTTTCCATCAGATGATACGCCTACTCGTTTGACTACCTATTCCATAAAAAAAGAAGTATCTTCCTGTGCTTCAAAGACTAACTTTTATTGTTAAAATACAAAAAATAAAATTTAAATCGCCCATTTTCCGAGTTGTTTACGTTCAAGAAAAACGTTATGTCAATAATAGTAAGAACCATAGAATATTCATATTCCGTGTATAATGATCCTCCTGTATATTTTCTCAAGTAGCTTTAAAATAATAAAAAATGAAACGATGGGCTAAAATGTCGTAAAAATAAATTATAAGTATATATTTTGATATTGGTACTACCACACCAATCTCTACCACATCAATGCAGTATTGAGACTTCCTCTCACAGAATTGCTACTCCTTCGGTGTGCTTCTTCGTGGCGTACTGAGTATTCATCCCTTCCCATTATTCTTATCTTCCGTTTAGATGGGCAACGCACCCGCAATGCTTTTGTTGTTACAAATGTCTATTGTCGGCGATGTTTACTTACCATTAGCTGACGAATTTCTTTGTTTGCTAACCTTACATTAAATATAATTCTTATTATCTAATTTTACAGATGTATGTGTGTACTATATATATATATATATATATATATATATATATATATATATATATATATATATATGTATATTTAAAATTTTTTCTATTCTAACGGTTGTTTGTCAGTTTTATAACGAATGTAACCAGCCACTTGCCACTTCAGTTTGGTAACTCGAGGGGTCATATCACAACAGAAGCAATGACTTACAGTTGTAAACTCCGAAGATAGTTTAAAACTGAAAGTGATTGGTTCTTGAAAACTGTATATCTTGCATCATTAAAGAGCTTGGAAAACACTCATTACATCCCTTTAATGTTTTCACGAGTTTCACATTACTCGACATCGTTAGCATTCGCAAAACTGTTTTAAAGCCACACAGTTCTGAGCAAATGTTACAAGAGTCTTAGCAGTAACGGTGCCAATTAGCGAAACACATAATGAGGCTGCTGACATCGTACGTACATCGGAACGACGAGTGGCAACTATTCGCAATAACACCGAATACAATTCATGGTAATTGCTCGTTCCAAGTCGCTATTGGGTTAGTTATAAGAACAATCAATTCTAAGATCTTAATCGTTTGTTTCGCTCTTGTCGAAGTGGTCGCCACCATCACTTTTGTTGGTGGCTTACTTTATTCTCGGTTGCCATTCTTCACACAATGATATCTTCCTCATGCTTTTATTTATCGAACTATTGAATGCATCCTTCACTTAGTCGGTCCAGCGTCATGGAGTTCTTTCTCGCGGTGTTTACCTTCTATCTTGCCCTGCACCACAAAATATTCAAGAGTGGCCTCTTTGCGTAGTTACACATGCCCAAAAAATAGAAGTGTGAATGAGAGCTAGAACAATGGAGGACAAACGCTGTTTGATGCCGAGTTCTTCTAGAATTGATTCATTGGTCCTGCATTGTTTTCAAGAATGCGGGAATGAAAAGATACAAAACTGAATAAAATGAAACTACAAAACCGATTATTCATGGTAGAGAATATTCCTTCAAAGAATATCGTCGTTAAGTGTTTTCATTTTTTTGCTACCCCGTTTCATAAGATATGTATAGAAATCCGAAGACTCAACTATTTGCCCTATTCTTTACTCCAATTTTTCTTTTAATTACTTTTTACTTACCCATTGTTTATATCCTTACCCTAAGGTAGACGACGCATCTGTGGTGATAGTAGTTCTGTAAATGTCATGTACATCGGTGGTTGGTCACCATCAAATCTACTCGTTCGTTTGCCTGTCGCTTTGATAAAAATAAAAAAAACCCACAAAAAGGCCTTGTTGAGGGGGTTGACTCTAAATACGCGGTCTGACTCTACTCTACGTTGAAAGCAAATTCTGATGATTTGAAATAAGATGATTTAAATAATGAAGGACCATTATAAAAAATATCCATCCTCATAACTTCTTATTTGGGTGTTACGACTTTAAAATTTATTCTTCCCAAAAGTATTATAAAAAGTGTACAAGCAATCAAGCGAAAAGTTAAATGTGAAGTTTTTCAAGCTTACCCACTTGGAATGGGAATATAAAATTCTTGAAATTGCTACCTAACTTACTCTTATCTACGAAATATAGTCCCCTCGTGTTGTATAAAACATTGTGGACTCCCACCTAAAATTAAATATTTGAATTCTTTTTTATTTTATTTTATTTGTGACAATTTAAAGATGAAGTTGGATGGAGCATAGTAGTAGGTCACTAGGCAGGCCCGTGCTCTCAGCACGGGCCTGCCTAGTGACCTTCCAATTCGGTCATTATTTGATTTGGAATACATTTATAAATACACATAAATAAGTACATACATACATAACATATATTTATATACTCATACATATACATAAAATATACATATACACATAATAAAATAATATAAGTGCCAGCAAGTGATGCTACTCAAGTGATCTCTAGTAGTATTTTAATAGGTATTTAGTAAATAATTTGGATTGAATTTAATTCATAGTGCAGGACGCTTGATAGAGCGATGATTTATTCTGAGTTTGGATGTTTTATTCTTGTCATATACTTATATGATGTAATAATTCTACTCTCCTCACATGGAATTTTACTATGAGGCTATAAGTATAAAAAGGTTTTTTAAAGATTTACCATATGTCAAACGATAAAAAAACATTTTTCTAAAAGGAGTGTTTACCTGAATCATATACTTTAGCCCAGAGAATATGTAATACCTAAACAAAATAGGGCTGCTTATCATGCTATTATCGAATCAGTTAGATACGAAACTCTTCTTTAAATTACCTCTTTCTATTTTATCTCTCTCACCGTTTTTTTTTTCTCAGCCATGAGCCCTCGTAAAGAGCTTAACAGCCTACCATCGAGGTACGTAACTGCGATTTGGCTCATCAGGTCCTTTACCAAAGTAACAAGATCTCTCCAGTTTAATAGTCTACGAATTTTTAGGTGGATTTTTGATGTGCTTCAACAGCGAGGGGTGTCGAGTGCTACTGGTTGAGTGGTATAGAGTCGGGCGTGATGTTCCGTTATGGACGCCTTCCAAATCACATCGCATTTGAATAGGTTTTGCAGTGAGGCAGTCTGTTAATGACTTCCATCGACTTATTCCCGACTACAGTATTGTAAGTGATCTTATTTTGATTTGTATAATTATAATAATTTTGTTTTAAAACTTACTTATTACAATATCTATGAAAAAATCTGGTAATTGATCCCATTTTTCCAACAATTTTTGAAGACAAAATAAATTAATGTTAAAATCAATTATAGAATGACTGCTCAGTACCTCTAATCGTGAGAAAACATTAAAATCAACTAATGGACTCAATAAAAATATAGAATCTGACATTTAAAACATTGTTGGCAAAAGTTCGAAATTGTCAAATAATTTAGACATTTTAAATTGAAATATTTATAACTTAACTAATTAACATTTTAAATCAAACCGTTTAAGTTATCCATAACTATTTCAGTACTAAAATTCTATTAAAATTTCATCTTTTATCTGGAAGAATGTCTCATCTTTCAGTTTTTTTTTATTACTTTTATCATAGGAAGTGTTCGGATTGATTCTGCTGCTAAATTCCACTTTCACACAACTTATCACAAATAAAAGTTTGCATTTCCATCATCTGAATGAGGAGGTATTGTGTGTTTTCCTCGAAAATTCTACATACATAAAATATTAAAGGTGATATCAAAAATCTATGAGTGGCGTTTGCCCATTTCGTTTGCTTGCTTGACAATGCTCGCTCATTTGTCTTCCTATCCCATAAAAACATTTAAATATTACAAGATAAGAAATTTTAACAAATATTTTAACAAAAATTTTAAAAAAAACTTAAAAAAGCTTTATTGTTCTTTAATTATTCGGTTAGTAGCAACATAATAAAATGGCATGTTTACGAGAAATTTATACAGTACACGTAAACTGAAGATGTTATTGAGCACGGTCATAAAGTCGTACATTACGTACTATATGCGGTCTTTGTGCCGTGTTTCAGAAGCTTGACCATTAGCGTCAGTTAGGGTGTCCGACTCGCCTCGTTTATTCACTGCGACAAGGTTAACCACACATTTATATTTTGATGGACATATTTTGATCTATTAACATAAATGCAAGAGGATAGATATAGGATACATATGTGCATATTTAGGTAAATTATATGTTATTAATAAAATAAAAGGTGTTTTTCAATAGTCTTTAAGTATCCTTGGTATGGTATCCGGTAAAGGTGAGTAAGGTCCAACCTGAAATATGCTGCAGACCCTGGCAGCCGGTCTAGCTTTACACGTACTGGTCTACCTCTCCTGTGGAATAAGTTAGCTAGGCAAAAAGGGTAATGTAAGTTCGGGGAAAATCCTGTATTTTTCTTAACTTCATCCCAAGTTTTATGTATTATATGTATATTTCAGCGCCAACGTCGGGAAGAATTAGAATGCATCTCTCCAACTGATTTTCGGTTTTTATACACAAAGTTGAGAAAGTACACAAAGACAATAAACAATGAACAAAGAATTTAAAAAAGATTTGCTTCAATATAACAACAATCTTTTTTAACAAATAAATGAAATTACTGTTAAACAATTCTTAAAATACTCAAATTATACATTTTATATCAACTTTAGATAATTCTAAATAATTTATTTTATGTAAATTACTATTAGTTTATATAAACCAACATTATTTTTACATCATCTGTCAACAGATGGCGCTTTGAGATATATAGAATTAAGTTTTGTCTATTGCACAAAATTAATAAATAATGATATTAATTCTAATACTTCGAGATATAAACTGTTATTTATTTATTTGCTTTATAACTTATAAAAAAATAGCTTCGATGTGTTGCTCTGTAAAGAGTTTTTATTTTATTAAATCTAACTTATAAAATAATTAACATTCCTTATTTGCAATCATATAATTTACAAAAAATGAATTTAAATTGCAAATAAAATACGTGTAAAGAGAAACAATATTGAAAGCTATTATTTCTCTTAATATTATATATTTACAATTTTTATATTGTCCATTACTAATAATAAAATATTTTTCTTTCATGGAGACATGTCAAATAGACTGAAAAAATTTAAAACAAAACTTTTTCAGTCCATCTGTTTCGAGTTTTAAAACAAAACTTTTTCAGTCATCTAAGTAAAATCATACACAAGGTAGGTATTACATATTTACCATTACTATTTTCGGGGTAATTGTATTATTTGCCAAAATTTAGCCATTGAATCCCCACGAATATATATGGTATATATTGTATTAAATAACCATATATATCATTGTATTTAAATAACCGTACCGTGAACGGGTTCAAATTGCGGCCTAGAAATCTCACGTATACAGACCAGTTTCTACGAAATTCACAACTCCCGCGTCTTTTATTGCATTAGTTTCCAGTCCACACATTTCAGATTCGTTGACGTGTACATTTAACTGTTTTACGATCCGTTTAATTTTATCCCGAACCATATGAAATACTATTGTTTTGGATAGTGGAATGCGTCGGACATTTGATGCTGACGTTTTTGTGCGATTACTACGTTCATGATCAAATGATATAAGAGAATACGATACAAGCGTTAATATAAAATTATAAAGTCCCACTTTTATAAAAAGATATAATTATACACACATACATACATATAGTCACGCCTGTCTCCCTGTCGGGTGAGGCAGAGACCACAGATCTCCATCCGCTACGACCCCGACACACTTTCCTTGCTTCCTACACACGTATCCATCTTTTCATCCATCCTTCCACTCACATTCTTCATAGCGAAACGGCTCTCCGTTCGTCATTATATGGACAGTCAAAAGTTTTACTTAGCTAAGATCCGCGACAAGCAAAACAATAACAGAAAATTAATAATGTGTGTTCTTCCGTTGGGTTTAGTGGATTTATTTGGAACTTAAACCAAAAACTTACCGAAAATCGGCCATCAACTCTCCACCCACCAACCACTATACACAACGCCAAACACACACTATCACTTTTCCATCTTGTACACGACACGTGTTTCGCCCCAACACGAGGCATCTTCAGGTATAGTAGACTCTACGGAAGACAACCGAAAAGTGACCCGCCATTACAACGGGCGCCTTATATAAACAACCCCCACCCACAATGTAAGAAAACAACATGTGGGCGATACAGGTGTGTCAAAACTTACGTCACCACTTATTATTTGGTAAATATGACAATTCATTTTATTGTATTAAACGAATTTCAAACTTTTTTAAGAGAATATATTCAAAAGAGGGGAATTTACAATATTTATTTGATCGTTTAGTATCTGGGACGAACTTTTCTTGTTCTTTAAGATCTCTAGTTGCTCCAATACACCTAGTCTCAAACCCTTTTTACACATGTGTAAAATATTTGGCGAATGATTGTCGGACAGAGAGTGCCCACAGGTTAGCAGATGGTTGGCAAAATGGGACTTATCGGGATGTTTGTTTCTAAATGCGGCTATATGTTCACTATATCGAGTCTTAAAGCTACGGTGGGGTCGGTTTGGAGGCCACTAAAAAGTTTACAGCAGAAGTTAAGAAAGCTTTACAAGACTCTTCTTACATTTTCCCCACTTACAACAACACCCGGAGCGGTTTTCTCCCAATGAATCCCCAACCCCCCATTTTGTATGGCTTACCAAAAATCCATAAAGATAACATTCCCATTCGACCTATCGTTTCATATACTGATGCCCCAGCATACCTATTGGCCAAAAAACTAAATTTTATAATTAAGGATAAAACTAGCTTCTCCCCCAAATATGGAATCAAAAATAGCTTAGAACTTATCTCCAAAATTAAAGATATTAATTTACCCCTTAATGCCAAGCTTCTATCCCTGGACGTGGAAAATCTCTTCACAAACGTACCAGTTAAAGATTGTTTACTCATATTGACAGATATTCTGCAAAAACGACGTTTACATCCTGGGGAGATAGATAACCTAAGAAACTTAACGTCAATTTGCATGAAACAAAATTATTTTAGATATAATTATGATACGTTTTTAACTTTATTTATTTATAAATTATTTACTTTATTTACATAGCAAATCTGCATTGGACAATCATGGGAGTTAATGTCTGTTCGTACAGGAATAGGGAGGCCCGTGCCCAGCGGTGGGACATATATGGGCTGTGGTGGTGGTATTTACTTTATTTACGAGTAATGATTCAACGAGAAGGTGCGGAGTAGAAAGGCAACTTTTGGGCTGTGTGGTGGGCTAATACCCGTTCCTTTTGAAATAATCGACTGGCATATATGTATATATATCTCATACATGAACTGTGAAAAAAAATTATTAGTGGAAATGGAAAAATATAATAATGAGTGGAATCCGTCTCTCTTGAATACACCAATATCGTAATTGTTTGAGATTTTTGCGAATCAATCGCTTGGTGGTGAAGTGAGAACCTTCAAGACGGTGGAAATAAAACTGACTTTTATAGTTGTAAATATATAATAAATGAAACATTGATGAAAACCTAATGTATGTGCATAAAATTCGTCATCTATTTAAAATTTTATGACATACATACATAATTATAACTATGAACTATAAATAAAGAAAAAATTACCAGTTAGTCTAACAGGTTTCATTAAATACGTAATAGCTTTAAGGCCAAGTATACACTTTTATAATAAAGTCCCGGCCGATGTTTGAGGTTATCTTTAAATTAATTCAACGTTTTATTAAAAAAGGCTATGTAGTAAAAAGCTTATTATCCAACTGGAGATTATTTTTTTTATGGGATAGTAAGGCAAACGAGCAGGCGTGTCACCTGATGGAAAGCAATCAACGCCGCCCATAGACGTCCGCAGTGGCCTAGGCAGTGCGGAAGCATTGCCGACCTTTAAGGATAGTGTCATTATGGGAGTAGGAGGGGGAGGGAAGGGGGGAGATTGTTGAGCTTCCGGAATTCACCGCCACCGTATGAAACGCAGTAGCTAAGCTACCACTCAGACGCCAGTTTTCTGTGGGAGTGTGGCAATTCCCCGGGCTAGCCGGCTTATTCATGACAGACAAGTATTATGCTATTTTTGACAAAGTATTCGTCTGCAGGGTGCCTCTACCACTATCATATTATAAAAATCGGCCAAGTACTAGATGTATTATATAATCATCTATTAAATACAATATATCGTATTTAAAAAAACTGACACGAGATTTCGTGCGCCGTTTCTTTTCTTTCAGAGCGCCACTTTGTTTCCAAAACGGTAGTATTTTATTAGTTTTAATATGGACGTCAAAAATGATTCCTTGTAAATTGATTTAAAAAAAAATAAAGACATTTTTGACTTTTAAACGGCGGATAATCTCATGCTGAAACTGCGCGGCTGAAAGGTGTCATTAAAATCAAAATTTAAATTATAGTGCTCATTATTTGTGTACCCAAGAGCAAATAAAGATGGTAATAATACAATATATCTTTAGTTTGGAAGTGCAGTACATTAACCACTAAATCCCAGAATTACGATGACTTCTTAAAAGCTTTTCTTCATAACAATGTAATGTAAAATATATAAAAAGAAAATGTGTGAAAGTCATTGTTAATAATAAGAAATGAGGTAGCTGAATTTATTGTATGTCCGGTGGTGTGCCTATAGAATTATAAGATGACAAAAGGTACGTGGCAGATGCCTTTAACGTTGGAAAGATGTCCGCAATCGTGACCAGCCTCGGGCGACTCCTCTAACCACTTAGGCTTCGGGAGCAGAACGTACGCTGGAAGACCGCTGGAGTCCGCATTGAAGGCATGCTACGGCTCACCACATAGGTTACATACGTGGTTAACCTATTCTTACGGCAACCAGTCTTCCCGTGCGTACGAAGCTATTAATCTACAAGGCGTACGTTCGCTCCCGATCGAGCTATGTTGCGCCGGTCTGGTTGTCTCTGACCTCTGGGAACAGCGGCATCTAGGGCCGGGGGGTGGCTGCCCCTTTGACTTGCTGCGCGAGCAGGGAGTTTAATCTCCGAGACTCGATCCCACACCCCTGTGGGTATGGATGTCCTCGCATATAATTCGTAAAGAAACCTGGAAAATACTTTCATAGTAATATATTCTTCATCATGTGGACTGACTAGAAATTTTACTTGGCTAAGATGCGCGAAAAGAAAACTACAATTTTAGCCAAGTATAAATTTAGACTGTCCTCATAGTAATGGATTTCCACAAAGTAACTCCTGACTTCTGAGTACCATTTTACCTGACTTTGAGTGCACAAATTCAGCTAAAGTTAGCCGCCCTGCGTAGATCATCATCACCATAATCTAGCCGAGGGGTTGTCGCAAACTACGTTAAACAAAATGTGGTTTTTTCAAAAAGATTAGTGAATAAGAGTCTGGTAGAATTCAAAATTGTGGCAGACTATACACTATCATCATTATCATCAACAGCCTGTAGCAGTCCACTGCTGGACGAAGGCTTGCGTTACTTAATCCATTTTTCAGTTTCACGCTTCGATTGCTGCTTTCCGCTTTACATAGACCATCGCCCACTTACGGTAACGTCTCACACTACATATAAATATATAAACACAAAATCATTGTGAGAGGAAAATATTATTGTTTAATATTACTCTCGCTATGAACTACAGAGATATACAAATAATAAATTTCCGATAACAGATAAACAAATAGCAATAAATTAAAAGTCAATCTGAGAGGTACAATATTTCATGTATAATTAAATACCTCTCAAATACATTATAGTTTGGAGCACGGCCGACGGTAAATATTTCGGTTTATAATTTCAGTTATTTAAAGTATCCTGCATCGTAAATTGGTTGTTTTAAAACATTTTGCGGCTTAATTATTTGTTAGCCTTTGGAAGTTGGTAAATATAGATAATTAGTAGGGTTGTGGCATCATATAAAATGCATGTTAAATTATAACTACAGCATGAAAATTGGTTGTATTGTGTGAATATTATTGCGTACCTACTTACATTTTTTTTAAAGTTTAGAATGTGGACAGTCAAAAGTTTTACTTAGCTAAGATCCGCGACAAGAAACCAACAACAGAAAATTAATAATGTGTGTTTTCCTGCTGTATGAAGTGGATTTATTTGGAACTTAAACCAAAAACTTACCGAAAATCGGCCATCAATCCTCCACCCACCAACCACTATACACAGCACAGCAAACACACATTACCACTTTTCCATCTTGTAAACGACACGTGTTTCGCCTCGTATCGCATCTTCAGGTATAGTAGACTCTACGGAACTTTTCGGTTGTCTTCCGTAGAGTCTACTATACCTGAAGATGCCTCGTGTTGGGGCGAAACACGTGTCGTTTACAAGGTGGAAGAGTGGTAGTGTGTGTTTGGTGTTGTGTATAGTGGTTGGTGGGTGGAGAGTTGCTGGCCGTTTTTCGGTAAGTTTTTGGTTTAAGTTCCAAATAAACCCACTTCATCCAGCAGGAAAACACACATTATTAATTTTCTGTCGTTGGTTTCTTGTCGCGGATCTTAGCTAAATAAAACTTTTGACTGTCCACATAGTGATGGATTTCCGCAAAATAACGCCTGACTCCATTAATAATCTAAAGTTTAAAACACATACCATAAAATAATAGGATTTACCTTAATATAAAATTAACTTAGAATGTTGAATACTTAAGAATAGGAAGGGGAAAAGATTAATATAAGCTGTAGTGAAATGTATGAATAAATGGGCCGACTATGCCGGGAAAGCACTTTGCCTGGTATAGTCCGTCCATTATATTGGCGTTAGGTGGTTATATCTTACTGCGTTACAGCCTTTCTTATAGTGAGTGCAGGAGGCAAAGTCTAATTCTTTTCTTCTCCCATTAAACCCTTCTTCCTCTTCCATTAAATCCTTCTTAGTACCGAAGGTAGGTAATGAATATGCTCAGATCCTCCTCCTTGGTGCTATAGTGGGTGACACTGATTACTTATTATCAGGTGAACCTTTTGCTCGTTTACTTGTTTCTCCCATAAAAATCTCTGCTTATACACAATATAATGTTATTTTAGGATTATATTATTGATAGATATATAGATATATTATTTATTGTACACCAAAATCAAAGTAATATAATTATTGAATGTAATATTATTATACAAAAGGCAAACTTATCGCTACTTGCTATTTCTTCCAGACAACCGTAGGATGGACACAATCATTATAACGATAATGTATCACCAAACTATATAAAAAGAGAAGTTTATGTAGGTTGGTGATACATTATCATTATAATGATGAAGAAAGAAAAAAATACTAATAAACAAAGATACCATCCATAAGCAAATATATATATGAAACACATTTAACTGAATGCTTAGAACTCCTCAGTATTCGACTGTTAAGAAAACGACATCTTCATAGAATACTTAATAAACCTCCTGTCAACCTTCGTGGAGACGCGGGCCGCCACTGCACTTCTTTTTTACAAACAGCTTAATCGGAGAAATTTTTAGTTAAAGGAAACAATGTTAAAATAAAAAAAATATCGATGATATGTCATACATACAGATTGAAAAACAACATGCTTTATAATTTCTGCCACTGCGGAGGCATAGCTCATCTCTATTTAAAATTCCATTACTGCAAACTTCTCAAAAAAAAACTTCATGGATGGATGAACGGTGATCGAGTATAGGGTGTTTTTCTTGAAAATTAATACCACTCCATCACCACACAATGGTGTTTACTATGTGGAACAAGCTATTATACCTTCAACGATACTTCGGAACCGAGACGATATCGGAACCTTCAAAACAAATATCTCAAAAGCCGGTAACGCAACTGTACCTAATACCAAGGATGTTGCGAATGTCTATGGGCGGTGTTGATTGCTTTCTATTGAACGACACGCTAGCTCCTTTGACTCGCTACCCCTTTAAAAAAATAACGACTCAAATGACGGAATGGACAAATCTTTATATAGCTTATAGGTATTGAATCTGAATCTGGGTTTGTGTGTATGCTATGGTATGGGATCATATTCTTATTTAATTTATTTAATACTTTATTGTAAAGAAAACACGACATACAAGAATTAAAAGGAAAGAAGATGTACAAGGGCGAGCTTAACTCAAAATTGTGTTTTCTTCCAGCCTTCCAATATAAGAATAATATACATAATAATACAAACGATATAAAACTATACATATATAAAAAATTTATACTGAAAGGAAATGTTCTTTAATTCTTCTCTTAAATACATCCAGTGAGAGGCTATCACGTATAGTATGTGGGAGAGAGTTCCACAAGCGCACTGCGTGTACAGTTAATGAGCCACCGTAACGACTGGAAGAATGCGGAGGAATACGAAAGAGAAGGGCTGATCCCTGGGGAAAAGAAACTGGAAACGCTCTTGAAGATATCTTTATCAATTGCAAACCTTATATAAAATATTCCTTTAATTATCTTCAAAATAAATAATAATAATAAAAGGCTTTAAACTAGTGTGGTCTAGACAGCAGTAGTGTAAAGTGTTTTAGTTAATTAGTTTTAATTTTAAAAGTTGTGATTATTTTTGTAGTGTATTTTTATGAAGGAATTGCAATTAATGATTTAATAAAAAAATATCCTTATAAGGAAAAATGATCAAAATAGCAACTTTCAGCCGGACTAATTATTTTTAAATGTTACGACATGGTCCGCCTTCAAATTAAGCCGTGTCATTGTGATCGGGCCCCAAAATATTCGCAATCACATAATTAATTGATCTGTTTGTTTGTGGAATTCATTAGTTAGATGGAATATGTAAAAATAGCTTTACTATAATCTAGGTTAATTAAATTTCAATAGGTACAATAGTACCATCATCAATAGCCCGCGGCAGTCCGCTGCTGGACATTAGTTTCCTTCAAATTTCAACCTTACTTGATCTTCAGTTTCACGCATACAGAGTCTGCTAGACGTCGTGTGCAGATCGTCGCTCCGACCGGTCTGGGGGTTTTCCACTCTACCTTAGCCAACAGGCAATCTTCACACTCGTCTTTTCTCTATCATATCATATCATATCATATCTACTATCTCGGAGAAATAATATCATAGAAATTTGATTTTTTTATTTATTAATAAGCCTCTTTCTATTTATCAATAAAGTTTGCATTTTTTTATTTATTAATAAAATTTGACAATTTAAAATAAAATTATATAGATTTGCATATTATATGGACAGTCATAAGTTTTACTTAGCTAAGATCCGCGACAAGCAAAACAATAACAGAAAATTAATAATGTGTGTTTTTTCTGTTGGGTTAAGTGGATTTATTTGGAACTTAAACCAAAGACTCTACGGAAGACAACCGAAAAGTGACTTTTCGGTTATCTTCCGTAAAGTCTACTATACCTGAAGATGCCTCGTGTTGGGACGAAACACGTGTCGTTTACAAGATGGAAAAGTGATAATGTGTGTTTGGTGTTGTGTATAGTGGTTGGTGGGTGGAGAATTGATGGCCGACTTTCGGTAAGTTTTTGGTTTAGGTTCCAAATAAATTCACTTAACCCAACAGAAAATAAACACAAATTATTAATTTTCTGTTATTGTTTTGCTTGTCGCGGATCTTAGCTAAGTAAAACTTTTGACTGTCCATATAGTGATGGATTTCCGCAAAGTAAGGCTGACTCCATTAATAATAGATTTGCATATTGTAAAGAAAATGTGTTACAAATGAAGATTAAGACAACATAGGTAAAAATTGTATGTATTATATACAATTTTTAAATAAATGATTGAATTAGTAGTAGCTGTATAATAAAACAAGCTGATAAAATGTTTTTATTTTTTAAATTTTAGTAAAGTTGATCCAAACGCCAGCTTGTCACTGCTACACAATTAGGAACAACAATGCTTGAGCCGTTTCAAGGCAAATATTGCACGAAGCTTTTTAAGTACTTGCAAAGTGGACAAAAGTGAACCGAGGAAATGAATGAGGGGGATTCTAATATTCTAGTGCTACAACAGCGGAGTCCTTTGTAACGGGGTAATAAAGGGCATTTTAGGGCTGAAGTGGACGCCGGCGGAAATTTAATCTTACTGAGGGCTCTTTGTTATGCGGAATTTTGTCCTTAGATAAATGCCTCGCACAAGAAGCATGAACGAATAACTCAATTTAATTAAAAAATTTTCGAATTGAAATATTATTGTTCCCGTCGATCTGCTAATTTAATAGCATTTATTGCTGTTATTATGTTCTATTTATTTCTTATACTAACCATCATTTTTATTGCTTAAGTGAAGTGATAGGCAAACGAGTAAGCGGGTCAAATGAAGGTTAGCAACTATCATCGCCCATCTGTCGTTCTAAGACTGCTAGTGCCGCAGATGGGCAACGGTAGATGAGGTGAAGGAACGCCCTCAAGACACTTTGGCTCCACTCCAGTGTGTTACCACGTATAGTGCAAATAATTGCAGGAATGCGAAGATCCAACTCCTTTCTTTTATCTCCATTTTCTACCTTTATTGCCATCTTACTCCAAGGAAGGCAATGCATCTGCAGAGCCTTTATTATTGCAAATGTTCATAGGCGGCTGTGATTACTCACCATCAGGTAACCTAGTTATCTTTTTAAATGGAGAGTGTGAATGGGAAGGAGGGGGGAAGGGGGAGATGGGGGAGAGGGAGGTAGGGTGTTAGGCCTCCGAAACTCTGCCGCTCACCGTACGAAGTGCGGTTAGTAAGCTACCACTCAAACGCCGGTTTTCTGCGGGAGTGTGGTAATTCCCCGGGCCGAGCCGGGTCATTGCAGTGTTACAGACAAATATTATGCCATTCTTGACAAAGTATTCGTCTGCAGCGTGGCTCTACCACCATTAAATGTTTTTTTATAGATTAAATCGTTTGGTTACTTATACAAATATAATATATATATATAAAAAAACATACTAAATACTAAATATAAAATATACAATGACCAGTATTTTCATAAACAAGCCTCCACTGTGACACATTTTCAAGTATAGATATGCTTATGTCACTTGGAACGGAAAATATCGATACTTAAAGACGTTTATCGTAAACAGCTCAAGGGATCTTAATGCTTCAAGATGGAAACAAATGGATGTAAGATAAAACGTGTCGCTTCTATCGCCAGAGCATATTTGTGACTCGGATCGCTTGGGCTGAGCGCTATGAAACAATGTTCATTATCAGCCACTAGTGAGACTCCCTCGGGAACTATAATAAAACACATACACGCCGATCGCTGTGAAGTAAAAAACGATCAGATATCCAAGGCAGTACAACCGATAGCTACAATATATGTACACAATAGAAATGAACATAAAAATTATTATACTTACCGTAGAAGTAGAAGTTAATTGTTATAATATAAATTTACATTCTCTTCTATTCTTCAACCAGGAAGAATCGCGAGGAAATTAGGTGTTGATTAGAGTTGTAGGGTTTGGCTAGGTTTTTTGGCGCTATATATATATATATATATATATATATATATATATATATATATATATATATATATATATATATATATATATATATATATATATATGAATTCTATTAATAGAAGTGAATATATGTATGTAACGTGAAATTCTCTTTTGGCTTCTTATTGTGTTTTCCGCCTTCGAAGAAGAATTCGCAAAGTCAACACAAAATATATGTACCACGTTGGATGCATGCCAATTCCGTATGTATGTATGATCAACTTTAATTTCTATTATCATATTTCAAAAAGTTTTTCAATGTAAACACACAAATCATGTGAGATATAGCGATTTTGTGTTGTTCCGAGACTTTTATACTGACAAATTGATCTCTTAAAACACATTTGCTACTTAAGTGAATATATTTCATTTGCAGTCAAAAGGTACTAATTGAGTGATATCAATAAATTATTCTGAATAACTTCAGCTAGATGGAGCCACAGTTTGTTTTGTACAAACTACCGGAAGAAACTGGAAGAGCGTAGCTGAAAACTAGTTACTTAGCCAGCAGTGGACTACTCCCCGCTGTTGCTGCTAATGATGATACAAAATAATCGAACCACATTCAGCAGCCTAACTCATCAAGTTAAAGAAATAATGTTCTTTTTCCATGGGATAGTGTTAAATGAGCATGAGTGTCACCTGATGGAAAGCAGTCAACGCCGACCATAGATTTCTGCAACACCATTGCACAAACATTGCCAGCCTTTAGGAAATGTGAAGCATTGTACTTTTTTAATTTACAATAGTCAGAAAACCGACAATCATTGAAGGAAACGATAATTGAAGTGGAGACCGCGTATTAGAAAATCCGGTCAGATCGAGCGAAAACCTACACAGGGTGGCTGGCAGAAACTAGAAGCGTGAAGCCGACGATCGGGTTAGTCCTTTTGAGGTGATTTATATTCACCAGTGGATTGTTGCAGAGCGTTATTGTTGTTGATTATGATACAATATTAAACCTCGCTAAAATTAGATCAACAGTATAATGTAACGTCATAGTTCAGGATACAGCTAAGATATGTATCGCGGTGTTAGACAGGTTGGACTCCAGCCAACGCCATGTCTCCCGCGGAATGGGGTAACCGGATATCTTATGTGTACCGCGCTCACACAAACGGGTCGTGTTTTCATTTACAAAGAGAATTTTAAAGGACATTGTTAATTCAGCAGCTTAAGTGTAACGCTCGCTAAATGGTATCCCGTTGCTTTTGCGAAGGCTTTAAAACACGGGGTGATACATTTAACTTACTCTTACTTTTATACAGGCAGCTTGACAATTTCAATGTTATACAATTTTTTATGTAGTAAAGTAGTACAATGTGTTTGTGTTATATACGAAGCTTTTTACAATTGTAACCTTCCTTTAACTTGTGAGAATCTCAACTTGCAGATCGTCTGCTTGCGAATCTTTCAGACGAAGTTGTAAAGGCATTAAGTTTAATAACGATTTTGAATAAAAAATGAGTTATTCAAAAAAGAAAAATTAATCAATTGTTTAATATATCTTTGTTTCTATTATTTTGTATGTTATCTGATAGTTTAATTTTCTTATAAAATAAACATAAAATTTTCTTATAAAATAAAATCTAGGAACTAAAGTCGTATTTACTACAAAACAAGTGTAATCTATAAGTAATTAAGTAATAACTTAATTAGTTATAGATTACACTTGCTTTATTTTTAAAGACAATAAACAATAGCAAAAGCTTAGTAATTAAATAATATAACAATCTAAAAGTAAGTTATTATGCTACCAACTACATTGTCCTATAATATTATTTATATATTAAGATAACATCCAACATAAAAATATAATAGGGATAAAATATACATATATGGAAAGAAGAAAAAAACTATTAATAATTAATCATGTTTGTGAGGAGATTATTCATAATTATATTTTTAATTTAAGCAGAAGTTGTAGAACATATGTCAACAATATTGAAAGTTTTATTGCAAAGATCAGCCGCGTGACGAAGAGGTGAGCGCATACCATGTGTGCTGGTCTAAGAACACTTTAAATTTAAAAAAATATATTTTTTAGGCTTTTGGACTTTTTTACAGTAAAATATGTATAATATTTATGATTATTAATGAATTCAGGCGTTACTTTGCGGAAATACATCACATAGTAATGTGGATAGTTTAAAGTTTTACTTAGCTAAGATCCGCGACAAGCAAAACAATAACAGAAAATTAATAATGTGTGTTTTTTGTGCTGGATGAAGTGGATTTATTTGGAACTCAAACCTAAAACTTACCGAAAATCGATGAAAAAAGTGACTCTTCGGTTGTCTTCCGTAGAGTCTTCTATACCTGAAGATGCCTCGTGTTGAAGCGAAACACGTGTCGTTTGCAAGACGGAAAAGTGGTAATGTGTGTTTGGTGTTGCGTATAGTCGTCGGTGGGTGGAGAATTGATGGCCGATTTTCGGTAAGTTTCTGGTTTAATTCCAAATTAATCTACTTCATCCAGGACAAAAAACAAATTATTAAATTTCTGTTATTTTTTTGCTTGTCGCGGATCTTAGCTAAGTAAAACTTTTAGCTATCCACATAGTATAATATTTTATGTTTTACACGTGAACGACATACATATATAAACTTAAAAGTTATTAATAAAAGTGTTATTTATTTAATTATTTCATGTGGGACAATTCTTATTATTATTATTATACTTATAAAGCTTATTTCAAGATACATAAGGTATAAGACAAAATTTATATTATAACAATAACGGAAGTTGCTGCTCACTCATAATAATGTACGAACAATAGGTTAAGAATCGCATGTTAAAAAAAAATTACAGTGTAAAACACAAAATAAAGTTAATATAAAAGATGAAATAAAGAAAAATCAGTAAAGACTTATCATCAAATCATTGTAAACACAATAGTCTACTGCTGAATATTGGAACTCTCGTTCAGAAATTTTATAGTTAAAAAGAAGTCTTAATGTTAGATACCAAAAAGGCCTCTGTCGACTCCAGCTGTGAGTGGCTTGATTCGACAACCGAACGATGCAGTCTTTCTCAAAAGTTTCTAACAAGTATATACAATACTCGTATTCTAAGGCATGTTTCCGCCCGCCAAGATATTTTATAAAGTAACTGTGGAATGTCCAGGCTTTGCAAACTTTTGTTAAGCTATATACAACGTAGTTCTCTTATATTTTTCTCCATTGACGCGTGATAGTTCTCTGTATTTTATTTTGCCTTTTGAATATGAAATAGTGAAATAAGCTTTGAATAGCGTAAGCCTTTTTTTTTAGTACAAACATAGTCCCATTGTTTTTCTAGGAACTAAAGTCGTATTTACTACAAAAAAAAAAACGTCTGTTTTTGTATACTAATTCCTGACGACTAGAACAAGATGTAAGTTCTTTATTGCAAAATTGTTTCGAATTTTCAATTTGTTTATATATTGTATGCATTTATATGTCAGCTACGCACAAGGATCAATAGGCATAAGCAAATTACATATCAAAAACAAACGTTCACCAATGTTTAGATCCATTTTGGTCTCGGATCCCTAGTTCACACTATATAATGTTAAATAAAAATTAGTCTTTTGAATTATTTATCGAATAACCATTGGATTTTGTGAGTATTAGAGTGGAGACCGTGCTTAGGTAAATACCATACATATGTTTAAAAAAATACAAAAATATAATTTTAAGTATGCAAACCGGAACTTGTTCTTTTGGTTACGGTGAATATATAACATGATTTGTTTTTAATTTTATTGTATTGTATGTGTATATGAGTATGAGTAGTAGTATATTAATTATATGGATGAAAGTGTATGTATGTGTGTGTGTCAGTATCAATGTCGTCACTATGGTTCGCGATTTGATCACGTTGGTTCTTGGTAAAAACCAGTGCCAGGTGCTCCAATAGAAAGCCTGGCATATGCTGAACAAAAACCATTTTATGAGACTTGTAGATTAAAATTATTTTCTTTTTGTTTTGTTTATTTATATGTTATATTATTAAGGTTTTAATTTTAGCTTTTTTAAAAAAAATGGGTCAAATAAAGCTTTTTCTATTCTATTCAGTGTGGTAGGCCCTATTTCAACTGCTAAATACACAAGATTATGCAGCAATGTAATAATTGAAAGTGAAATTAGAAGAAACCTAACTGAAGCATGCCGCAAAATGGATCTTATAAAGGTTTTCAGGGGATACTCGACTGTAATAAACAAATGTTGTTTAAACCATTGTACCACGATTCTATTCATCACTTCGTAAAAGATTAGTATCAACCATATTTACCGAACATAATTTTATAGGACGCGAAGGGGTGCGTGGGAACAATGCAAGTCCAAAATACGTTGAATTTCAATAAATTTATTCTTACAATTTCCGTACCTATCATATCACATAATACTATACTATTAATTATTACAATATATATGAGAGTATGTCAGCTAGCTATTGTACATCGAGGCCAAAAGCGCGTGTCAGATTGTCAAAATTATAAAAAATATACGGATAATAAAAATATTAGTAGCACTTTCAACGTTACACTTTCTTTTTTACTCCGCTGGTTTATAACGATCTAAAGTATGTTTTAATCTCCAATACGATAATACGTCACTGATTTTAGTCTTGTGCGATTTTACGCCAGTTGGTTGCTTAAAGCTCGTTCAAATAGATATCAACGATAGAACTATATCTACTTTATTGATAATGCGATCTTCTTTCACCCTCTTTAGCTGCCCGAGCCAACGGAGTCTAAATGCCTTTATCTCTCCAATTATGTTGTCATCGGTCAAAAGTTCTTCATTTTTAACATTCTTCAGAACCCTCCAGCTTCCATCTGTTCTCCGTTTTGACACTGTCGTTCGGAGAATCCCCAAACTGAAATGTAGTCAATTATATTTCAAGCTCAACTTTAACTTTGCTGTGTAAAATTAATTTACATTAACTTAGCAAGAAGCAGCTATGCAGAAGGATTTAACAAGGCTTTAGATTGTTAGTTGACCTGGAAAACAAGAGCAGACAGAAGGCGTTTGCTATGCGATGTCTGAAACTAAACGAAAAGGAACTACCTAACTCGTTTGTTTCTTCGTCTCTACTTATTTCAAAGTTGGAAAAGCCGGAAGCAACAAGTAAATTCTGAAGAAATTCTGTCGAATAATTATTTTACTTCTGAAAGTATTTGAAATATTAATAGGGAGGTTGTTTTAATAACTTAATTGCTCATTTCCGTATATTATACCATACTAAAAATTTTGGAATTTATCGCACTCGTTAAAATCCAATTGTATTACACGGCGTTGTATACATTGTGGAAAATTAGTAGTATGTATTTGATGTTGTCGGTGTTAGTGACAACAGTGAACAGGTGAAGAATTATTCGTACATCCATTTTCTCGGTAAAAATTAGATGAAATTAGTAATATCCACTTCTTTTCATAAATACACAATATTAATTTTCTATTCAAACAGAAATTGTCTGTCTATCTGTCAAAACAGAAAAGCAGACCCATTCTCTAGCGGGGAATCTTGCTAGAAGAAGAAGAATTTGTTTTAAACTAGACTTAATTTTTAATTTATAACAAATTAAAAATTAAGTCTTGGTTAAAAAAAATTACATTCTAAGTATTGCATATCAAAGATAATTGTTCGAAATTAAACAATGTATCCTAACCAGCTGGTTAGAGTAGAATTAATAGTGGTAGAGCCACGCTGTAGACGAATACTTTGCCAAGAGTGGCATAATGTTTGTATATTCTTAAAAATGGCATAATAATGTCTGTAGCATGAATGAGCCGGCTCGGAAAAGTACCACACTCCCGCAGAAAACCGGCGTCTGAGTGGTAGCTTAGCTACCGCGCTTCGTACGTTGAGCGGCTGAGTCCGTCCCTCCTCCCCCTCCCCCGCCCCTCCAATTTCCACTCCCATAATGACACTTTCCTTAAAGGTCGGCAACGCTTCCGCACTGTCTATGGGGCTGCGGATGTCTATGAGCGGCGCTAATTGCTTTCCATTAGGTGACACGCCTGTTTGTTTGCCTTCCTATCCCATAAAAAATGGTATTATTAATTTTTAGTGGAATAACTGCAAATTTATATCAATATTTTGCTGCGCGGAAGACAATACTTTTCAGTATTAATCGATCATATGAATAAACTCCAAAAATAAATCATCGGTTCTAGTTGTTTTATAAACGTGTAGAAAAGTTTTAAGAAAGTAGAGCGCATCACGTAACCACATATACACAAAATGTGTGCCAAACGTGACAGGGGTTCAGAAATGTCTGTCATCTCCATTGAAAATATTAAACTACGAGTATGGCGGGAAAGGTAATATACCTAGATGTGGCCAAAATTATCCTCGTCCAAAATGCTATTTTATTTGAATTCAAATTAAAAACAAGAAAATGTCATTGGTAATGTAATCGTAATCGATAAATGTTGTTATCTAATCCGATTAGGCAACAGCTACCTACCTAAGCTAGCTAGCTAGCTAGGGGTAGCTACCTCCAGCGATGTTTCCGACCGGATACGACATTGGAACCTTCAAAAAACAAGCCTATATTGTCCTTAAAGGCCGGCAACGCTTCTGCAGTGCCCATAGCACTGCTGATGTCTATGGACGGCGTTGATTGCTTTTTGGTTACCTTAGTGATCATTGCTACTTATATACAACTTAAAGTCTTGAGGCGTGACGGATGCGTAGCCGGAGTTTTGTGGACTTTTGTGGAACTATGACAAATAGATAGAACATTCGGTATTGCACACCAAAAATACAAAATAAAACATGCATATGTATATGAATAGGCAAAATATTTAAAGGCACAAGGGTAGGCTTTATCATGGAAAATCTCTTTCAGACACCCTTTGTGCGTATCTGTGAAAACAGTAGGGACTAATCTCGTTCGAATCCCCCTTTATCCATGGAAATATTTTTTTTCGATGCGGGTTTAAGAAAGCCGAATGCAACCTTCACAAATATCGTGCAAAATCAAATCCTCCTCGAAACATACAATATAGTTCAATTAAGGCACAAAAGTGGACTAATATGAAATAAATGAATGTACCATAACGTTTTAAGTTGACTGCAAAAGTTCATCGAAGTTTTTGGTAGAATAGCTACCATTTTATCAAACAGTATCGTGACAAGTTGACTAGTTCATTTCAAGATATTGTTGTATAATAATTTACTTGACACTGTCATCTATTATAAATACATTCCATTGCTAAAAACACGGGCGGTTTTGATTTTTCTACATTATTGGTAATAATTTAGTTCTAAAAAGGTTTTAATAGCCAACCTATGTTACTGGCACTTAATAAAGAGTCTGGGTATGAAAAAAAAAATTAATTCTAAATTCTAAACTTTTGTTCATTTAAAAAAATAATCCCTTTATTAATTTGTGACCTTTTTACTTATTTTTCACGGGTTTGTTGTTAAAATGTTATCAGACAACTTAAACTAATTTTTTAATAGAATAATTTATGTTTGATGCATCATCCTGTCTTATTATGACTTAAAACAGATATCTTTGTGTCTATTGTAGTGGAAGAAAAAGCAATAAGAGCTAGTAAAATCATAGCGCTGCTGGAAGAGGGGTGTAGCCAATGTTACGTCTCACAGCGGTTAAACGTTGGTCGTTCAACCGTCCAAAAATCTGGACTCAATACCAAGAGACAGATTCCGTACGGAGAAGGCAAAGTTCTAGGGGAAGTTCACACGGATTTCTGTTTACATTGACTATTAGATACATTGATTCTAGGATTTAAGCGTTAAAAAAAATTCTAAAAAAGAAATTTCTTGTCATCTAAGCTAACTAACTAAAAATAATAACATACTAAACTAACATACTAAAAATATTAATATTAATAATAGAAAAGCCAAAGACTGTAAGGTGCCCGTTTTGTTTGCAAAGGAGTATATATCTAATTGCCATCGAAGAAAAGAAAAAACTTAATCAAATAGGAGAATATCATCATTGAGAATCCAAACACCAATAAATTATACTTTAAAACACATTCTGATTCTCACGAGGGCGAAAAGCGATCAATGAAGAGCCGTTTCGCTGTGATGAATGGCAGCGGATAGAGCTCTGTGGTCTCTGCCAACCCCTGCAGAGGATAGGCGGGAATATATATTAAAAAAAATTTAAACACAACAAAAAATCATGCAAATTATAATATAATAATATAACATTAATAATTTAGCATAATATTTGCGTCTGAGTGGGAGCAACGTAAACTAATCACAATTTCACCTGTCTAGAAGAATTTAATTACTGCTCTCAAGTCACAAGATCACGCGAAACGAGACACCTACTTATCAAGCGAAGTTCGACGTAATTAAATTGAGAACAGGTGGATGCTACACAAAATGAATCAAAATTAATCTGACGCAATTTGACGGGGTCGCCTCGCCGGGACCCGTCTCCATTTCAATCTTAATCATCATTTCTCAACGCAAGCGTTGCAAAAATACACGTAGCGGCGAAATTTATGCGCTCGTCACGTATTTTATAAATAATGAACGCTTGTCACGTGTTCACGTTAATTTAACACGTATTATAATATGCAATAACCACTTACTTATAGTTATATAGTCGCAGAACCACGCTGCAGACGAATACTTTGACAAGAATTGCATAATATTTGTCTGTAGCATGAACGGGCCGGCTCGCCGCTCGGGAAGTACCACACTCTCGCAGAAAACCGGCGTCTGAGTGGTAGCTTACCTACCGCACTTCGTACGGTGAGCGGCCGAGTTCCGGAGGCCCAACACCATCCTCCCTTCCTCCTCCCTATATATATACATATATATATATATATATATATATATATATATATATATATATATATATATATATATATATATATATATATATATATATATATATATATATATATATATATATATATATATATATATATGTATATATATATATATATATATATGTGTGTGTGTGTATATATATATATATATACCTAGTCTGGCCATAAATACTGTTACAATTAAAAATAATATAAATTAAATATGGCCGTCCACGTAGTGTTCGTACGAAAAAGGTGGTCAAAGCAGTAAGGGAAATAATTCGAAGAAATCCTGTCCGAAAGCAAAAGATTTTATCTCGGAAGATGAAGATAGCACCTAGAACCATGTCGCGTATTTTAAAAGATGATTTAGGACTTGCAGCCTATAAGAGATGCACTGGTCACTTCTTAACTGATAATTTAAAAAAGAATAGGGTGGTAAAATCGAAACAACTACTGAAGCGGTACGCAAAGGGAGGTCACAGAAAAAATTTGTTTACGGATGAAATTTTTTTAAAATTGAGCAACATTTTAACAAACAAAATGACCGTATTTATGCTCAAAGCTCTAAGGAAGCTTCCCAATTAGTCGACAGAGTGCAACGTGGGCATTATCCGACTTCAGTGATGGTTTGGTGGGGTGTTAGCTATGAAGGAGTGACTGAGCCATATTTTTGTGAAAAAGGTATTAAAACATCAGCACAAGTGTATCAAAATACCATTCTTGAGAAGGTAGTTAAGCCCCTTAACAACACCATGTTCAGTAACCAAGTATGGTCCTTTCAGCAAGACTCGGCACCGGGTCATAAAGCTCGGTCCACGCAGTCTTGGTTGGAAGCGAACGTTTCGGACTTCATCAGAGCTGAAGACTGGCCGTCGTCTAGTCCCGATCTTAATCCGCTGGATTATGATTTATGGTCAGTTTTAGAGAGTACGGCTTGCTCTAAACACCATGATAGTTTGGAATCCCTAAACAGGCATTCCAAACTATATACAGGCATTGTAAAAAGGTTGCCGGCCTTTCAAATATATGAGAATTCTTTTTTTTTAAGTTCCAATGTCATATCAGTTCAGTAATACTTCTGAATGTAGGTAGTTTAACAAACCGTGGAAATAGTTTCGAAAAATCTTACAATATTAGATTACCATTTATTCAGATAGTAAGGATGAAATGTTTCTTTGTTTAAATATTGCAATGTGTGAAAAATATATATAATAGTTCGTATGTTTTTGCTATTATTAAAAAATATCCAAAGTAAACATAACTAACTGCTATTTCATTAGTCTCAATACAAATTATTACAATAAGAAATATAGTAGGAAGCGTTGGAAAGTAAATTAATTAGTTTGAAAGATTTTAAAATGTACACGCCGTCTTCCTAGCACAAGTTAAATAAAAAAGGAGAAGGAAGTTGCTGCCGGGCATAAACCTCAGTCGTATCTGAGAGCTTTGAGTTTGCCTCAGCCGGTGTAAGGCGACGGACAGACGAACAAACTTCTTTATTTATGATTTGAGAGAGCTTGTAATTAAACATACTTCAGTTACAACTTTTAACGTTACATTGTTTTAACTACTGAGTTATTATTTCTTCGGTGCTAATCAATAACATTATTATTAACTATGATATAAATGACAGAATGGTGAAGTGTGTACTATTTGATCCATGGTTCGTGGATCTAATTATATTCCACTGCTGGGCATAGACCTCCCGTTTCTGAAAAAATAAAGGTTAAACCTAACCGCAGTTATGCAAGATGGATTATGGGCTGTAAACTATATAGCAGAGGAAAGCTAATTGGTTTTAATAACTCAGTCAGATGGTGATTTCCATTGACTAGTATTTTTCTGCCTTGGTCACTGCGTACGAAATCCACGGGAAATAGGGTTACGTTATTCTATGCCGCAATACTACAACAAACGAATTCCAACGCCACGGAGTCCAACCTATTGTTACTCAGTATATTCATCGTGTGCCCCCCCCATTCGTACGTTTATGTTTTTGAGATAATTTATAGAGTCAGGCATTAATTTGCAGAAATCCAAACTTTGCAATCTGCGAACACAAATGAAAAAAATAATATTGTGTATTTTCGCAAACATTATACATACGCAACAATCTTTATACATTTCTTCGCAGAAATGTATAGAGATTTAACTCACCGCGAAATGGCCGTCAGCAAATCCTACACCTCGCCATGGTCACTAACATTGACAACGTTTCTTTTTTTGGTTTCGGTTATCAGCGATCGATTATTGGGACTCGTGTCATTTCATTTCGTGCGATATACCTAATCAGTTTGATTGAACATTTCGCTTCGCCCATATAATATCTCTCGCGTTATCACGACGCACCAGTGGCGTTAGTATTTTGTGTTGCAGCCAAAACTGAGCTTATCTGGAATGCCATCGCTAGAGTTAGTTATTTTGGGAGCCATGTTATTTTAAATGAACACCTGTAATAAATATTTGTTCAAAACTTTACCGTTTATTATGCTCGATTAATATTTACAACAAATATTTTATTATTGTTTGTTAGGCTTTTGAATATCTACTATCTTAATACTGGTACTAAGTGAACAATTAAAATAAATTTTGTTAGGTAACAGTTAAATTAAACATTTCTTCTTTCAAAGTTCTTTATCATCTTGTCCTTCATTTCGATCATTAGGTCAGACATACAGTGAAATATTATTTTACGAATATTATGTACTATCTTAAAATCCCGACATATGGAAACTGAAAATACATTTGCTTTACAACTTCACAGTCGCTCAGAAAGCTATGCTCGGAATTTCTCTGGTGGATATGATTTGTAATGAAGAAATGCGCCCAAGAATCAGTAACCGGCATAGCCCATAGATTTATTAAATTGAATTGTCAAGGGGCTGGTCATGGTTGACAGTTCTCCGACTCAGTTCAGTTTGCTAACTTGGACAGCTATGTATGTCGCCAACAAGTCTTAGAGCAGCTCATCTTCTCTAGGCTTGCAGGAATTGGATGCATGTAACCAAAGATAGATAGCATCCGTGCATCCTATACCAAGCAGTGGACTGCTGAAAGCTGATGATTAAAAAACTAAAAACTTGTTGTTACTTATATATGTAAACGCCATCTATTTCCTTCGTTTTGTACTACTTAATGGGAAATCATAGCGTCAAAACACAGATGGCGTTGATGGTGTTTTTGTCCGAGTAGTAATAATTTTTGCGTAAAATTGGCCTCTTTTTCGAAATTAAACTAACCAAGACGTACGCTTTTTCATTTTTTTTTCTAGTAGATATGACATTACATACATACTTATCATCACGCATGTTTATTTCATTTTATAGTGGATGAGCCACGCTGCAGACGAATACTATCTCAAGAATGGCTTATTATTTGTCTACAGCACGAATAGGCCGGCTCGCCCGGGGAAGTACCGCACTCCCGCAGAAAACCGGTATCGCGCTTCATGCGGTGAGCGGCCTGAGTTCCGGAGGCTCAACACCCGCACTATTCCACTCCCCTTCCCCATCCCACTTCCCTTCCTCCTTCCACTCCCATAATATCTCTATCCTTAGGTCAGCAACGCTTCCACACTGCCTATGGCGCTTCGGATGTCTATGGGCGGTGTTGGTTGCTTTCTATCAGGTGACACGCCTGCTCGTTTGTCTTACTATCGCATAAAAAAATGTTTCTCGTAGGGTTAGACAGAGACAATAGATCTCCATTTGCTACGATCTCAGCACACTTTCCTTTCTTCATCCACACTCATCACTTTCTTCATATAAGCTCGTCGGTTAAGGGTACTTTTGACTAATTTACAGGCAAACATTATAATTGTATTTATATGTATTGGTTTCATATAACTTAATACCTCGGAAGATAATGAGTGTGTTTGCGGCCTACTGTCAAACTTTCCGCTGTCTAGTCTGTCAAAGAGTCAATATTCGGACGCGTGCAGTACTTGAAACTTTCACAATAACGTCTCACAGATGTGTTGTGACTTGCTATATTTCTCGGATAACAAGCAAACTTTTGTCCTTTCAGCCCATAAACACTGTTGGACGCTAGTTATTTGTCCCGCAGTTGGGTGACGGCCAAAATTGACATTTTTGTAATACACTTCTTGAACTAAGTAAGTGAAAGAAGTAGAATAATAGTCATCTGCCTGACTTGACTATAAGAAAAAATTGTTTGTGTCGATATGTAATTTAAAATACAAAAAAAGTGCCCTTGAATACGGAATATGACACTTCATTAGTTGAGTGGTGAAGTCTCTGCTTCCGAAGTCAACTAATGGTCGCGAGTTCGGTTCCTGAATCAGAATAAATGTATGTATAGCTTACGGTTACTAGTGACCTAGCCTACTTACAATAAGAAGGTTGGTGGGTTAATGTCCATTCCCTCAGAAATAAGGAGTTCTAATTATTATTATTTTTTTGTTCCTTTATTACTATGCGATTCCTGGAGAATAGAGCCACTCCATTTCTTCTTATGTGTGTCGTATAAAGTGGATATAGAAGCAAGTATCATTGAACGGGCAGGAGCATCTTCTTAAGTAATAAAAAAATCTCAATAACTTCACTAACAACTTCACTAGTACGTGGTGTATCCTGCTTAATAAATAACATACCACTATACAGCACTTGATTTTAATTATTGATCGTGTTATAAGCATCCTGAACACAATGTATGCATAAAAATTTACATTATAGTTACTAGCTGAAGCATTATCGATACGAGTAAATTAAAAATAGAGTAATTTCGTAGTGGTAGAGCCATACTGCAGACGAATACTTTGTCAAGAATGGCATATTATTTGTCTGTAGCATGAATAAGCCGGCTCGTCCGGGGAAGTACCACACTCCCGCAGAAAACTAGCGTCTGAGTGGTAACTTAACTACCGCGCTTCATTCAGTGAGCGGTTGAGTTCCGGAGGTCCAACACCTGTCCCCCCTTACCCCTCCCATAATGACACTTTCCTTAAAGGCCAGCAACGCTTCTGCACTGCCTATGGTATATCAGGTAACATACCTGCTTGTTTGCCTTCCTATCCCATAAAAAAAATTGTTTATTAAATTTGAAAATTGTTGTCTGACTAAACTGTTTTTATTGATGGTTACGGAAGGATGTGTCGTTCTATAATGTTGTGTAATTATGAAAAATCAATAATTTCTTTGAGATTTCAAATTTAAAAATTACCATCTTTAGAAAATTAATTTATCAAAAAAAGTTTTATGTGTTTAAATTATATATCTTATTAATTTATATGTGTAGTTCTACTACAGTGGTTAGTTCCGCTGCGTGGTGAAATAACCGAAAAAAAGTAATAAAAAACGCTTTTAAATACAGATAAATGCGAATATATTCGTGAAACGGATGCGGAATAGTTGTCCGCCTTTTTTTACTATTCCACGTCGGAAATACGTTTACGGTGCGTAGAATGAAGTAGAATCGACAAAACAAATTGGTAGTGACTGGCGCGCGTAAAGAGAAGTGAAATTTTATGCCGCCGTAAAAATCCACGCGCTAACCGCCTCCGTAACCTGCAACCGGCAGAGGGCAGGTCTGAGCGCAGCTAGCTTAGTATTACGCTATTAAACACCGGTGCCCTCGCACCATTAGCCACACAGCTGCCGACAACCTGCACTAAAATCTTTTGTTTCGCCCGAAGAATATTTATAAGATATTTCTAGTTCGTTTTTTAGCCTTAATTTTTTATCGACATAAAACATTCATTACACTAGTGCCCGGTTTTAAATATCGAAATTTTTCTATCTATAAAAATTTTCGTAGTAATTTAAAATTGAATTTTCTATCAAAATGATAAGCAAAATTGCATCTAACTCCAAACGCTCCTATAGTGCATATTAAGTGAAAATAAAAAAATATGGTGGAATTACCATTTCTTTCTCCTTAAGAAACTACTTAAGAATGGATGTTAGGAAATCTGAAAAGTTAGTCGATTATAGTCGAATTTTTCAATTTATAGCAACTAGGTCATGGTGCCTCAGGTATCTACCACTGCGGAATGTATAGCTACGAAGATCATCGATGTATAATTTTCTAAGAAAATTAATATTTATTACATTAGTTGTAGGTCCATGTTAGCACGAATGAACCGTTCTGACCCGGGAACGTGAGGATCTAGAGGCCCAATTAGTTTCCCCTTCATTTTTTTCTTCCCTTCTTATTGGTTAGATGCGTAGATGCTTAGATGGTTTGGACACATGCAAAGGATGGGTGAAAAACGACTGTTAAAAGAAATTTATGTTGCGCATGTCGATGAAAGGGTCGGTAGGGGAAGACTGAATAGAACATACCTTGACTAATTTTACCAAAGTTCTTAAGAAAGGCCAGATCAAAAAGATCCTTTAACCGACGAAGTTGTATGAACACACCAACAGTGATGAGTGCGGATGAAGCAAAGAAAATGTGTCGATATCGTAGAAAATGGAAATCTGTGGTCTCTGTCTACCCCTACAAGAAACAAACATGATGATATGTATGTATGTTTGTTCTATAGCTTCCTTCATCCCCTCAAATTATTCACATCCTTACCTATAGTTTGGCAACGCATTTGCAGTACCCTCAACATTGCGGATTTCCTTTTTTTTTTATGGGATAGGGAGGCAAACGAGCTAGTGTGTCGCCTGGTGGAAAATAATTGACGTCTCCCATACACATCTGCAACACCATAGGCATTAAAAATGCTTTTCCGGCTTTTGAGATGATATATATGATAAGACGTCTTTTAAAGGTTTCTATGTGTATCAGTTTGGAAATACCGTAGCTGGTGATGATGCGTGGAATGATGTTTCACGGAAATTGCACCGTACTGAATCGCCATTCATCCAAATGGTGGGGAGTTGTGCTATAGTGAAATTCAGCAGCAGGAAGTCCTCCAAATAATTGCTCGGAGCACTCCCCATGTTATTAGACTAGAACCTAATAAAAGGAAATATAAAAGAATGCTATTTAAGCGTTTCATTAATACTATCTAATTTAATTTAGGTTTAATAATGAGATTGCGGATCTCACATTCAAACTCTACAAACAGTTTGTTGGGACTTAATATATCTCAAAAATGTGTAATTAGTCTTAATAAATAAATAATAATGGTAGAAGCAATAAGTGATTCTAAGACATGAAACACGGATAGCGTTAATAGGTTAGCAAACCGTCAGAGACTCACTTGCTCGTTTGCCTATCTATTCCATAAAAAATCTAAGCTGTGTTGTAACAATTAGTAAGAAAAAATAAATTTTCAAACTTAGAAAAAGTTGATAATACTTGTCGATAGATTCTCAATTCGCTACCAAACTGACTTAGAAGTCAAACAAATAGCTTCAATTCTCTAAAGCAGCTTTTACGAAATCCATTTGAAGTATAGAATCGGAATTCCAACAACCTAACAATGCTATTCATATCACAAAGAAAAGAAGTTTCGCAATGTATTTTTGAGACAAAACTAAAACAGGAAAATGTTGCTTGGTTAAGATAGCTAAACATAAACAGCGAGTTGTAATCCAATCGATAATTGCAATTAGCATTGTGGAAGATATCTTTACTCTCACATCTCTTACCACTTTTATTATGGGATGGATCCAGTTCGGTGCGTTTTTTTTTTAATAACTTCTTTCCACGCACCAGCATTCTGTGGAATCAGGAACGTCAGCGGTATTTTTGGACTGATACGACATTGATACCTTTAAAAAATAAGAGTATACATTGCTCAAACGCTAGTAACGCATCTGCAATGCCCCTAATATAGGAGAAGTCTATGACGGTTTCAATTGCTATTCATCATATAATACGCTAGCGCTTTTGCCTACCTATCCGACAAAACGAAATAAATATATTACTGTTGTTGTTATTCTGATAAAAAGGTTGGCTAAACTGAAATGTAAATATAAGTGGCAAAGACAAAAATAATTGCAATAAAGAGACGTTTTCACAAAAAAATAGAATAGGGTTGATACACACTTTTATGGAACATGTGTTTACAAAATTTTACTAATATGAGACTTGTTGACCTGTCTTACGGTGACATATAAAAAAAACCTTATACTTATCCCCAAACGATTTTCGGTAACGTGAGCTTATTATTAAACATTCAGAATCAAAATAAATACCTGCCAGTCGTACAAATATTAAATCTGATCCGGAATTTGAACCGCGATCAGAAGTAAATTGATTCAGAAAGCAAATACTTTGCCACTGCGCTACCTACTACTATATTTAGGTTTTAAGTATTCAGTTTTAACTGAAAAATATTTTTATACATAACTAAATTTATAATCAAACATATAAATATAAGTTAGTAAAAGACAAATATAAGTTGTGTATGAATTGTAATGTATTTCTTCTTAAATTCTTTTCTGACTTAAACAAACCGTCGCTTAATAGAGTCTAGTTTAATACTTCAAAAGCTTCTTAAATTCTCAAATGATGCAATTAAAAAACTTTAAGCTTACAAAGCAGCAGTAGCACATTTGCGATCACGGACTAAGAACATGGGTTTGATTTCACCATTAAACTTTTAATTTAAATCACATTTTCCAAGCAATTTTTGCTTAGTTGGAATGGTTTCACAACAATTCTAGTAATATTATAAACATTGGTAGTCGTCTTTTAAAAAAGAAAACCTAAGTAAAATAATAAAAACTTAAAAGTGTAAAATATTCTAAAGCATTTTCCAATGGAAATTATAAAGAAATAAATTTAGCAATTAGTGTTTTAAAAGATAAAAAAGCAAAAGGTGGAAAATGGCGAAAAAAGATAATCTTTTTATAAATCGACAACCCTACTGCAGTCGCTGGAGCACCGTGGGGCCGGACACAATGATGGATGAATAGCCGCACAGGGCGTTCTCTTCGCTACAATTTAAACTGCAGGAAGGAGGCGAAAACTTTAAAATGTACTGCGATAGAGCTGATATAGTAGCTAAGTGCACAAAAAGATGACAAAAATGGTACAGTTTTACGTAATAGACGTTTCAGAGTGTAGCGCTAGATAAATGTGTTTTCTATACACCGACTTTAGATTTGTCTTTATTTCAGCATTCGGTAATAAAATTAAAAATTGTTTTTTACCTTTTTACCTTTCTATTACTGACTTGTGAGAGATTTCAGAAGTAAATACTGTTTTAGACTCATACATTATAGTGCCTTAATTGCCTGTATAAAAAAGAAAATCTCTTATTATAAATATCTGAGGTCTTATCGAAAAAACAACAAAAATTATTTTTATAATGAGTCTATAGATTTTCTTTCTTTTATTTTTAATTATTATTTATAGAAAATTCCAAATAAAATTCTATGTATAATACAGAAGAGTTCCGTATATTATGGATGCCATTACACACACATAATAACAAACATTTATCCTGATGCAGAAATAGAACTTGCTATCCACTGCTCCTAAAGAAAACACTCGCCACGGAGCCATTTGTATGGTCATAACTTAAGTCGTCCGAATATGTAATTTCCTAATTTAACATTTCTAGACGTAAATAAAAGTAATTAAAATTTCTATACAAAGCACACCAACAGTACTAGGGATACAGAACGCTTAAAAAGTCTCGACGTTTTATTTCCTTTAAATGAAGAAAAAGCTAATTCCTAAGTGTTTTCGTTCCTCCTTTATAAAGTTTTTTTGAATACCTAGTATATTTTATTTTTAATTAAACAAATATTAAAGTAAAAGACTATTTATTAAATTGGCTTTTGACTTACTTCATAATTACTTTTAAATACTCACTTTGATGTAGTTATTTTTTAAAAAAAATCTCCCTTTGCAGGTAAGCTGTCAACATTCATCTGTCGTACTTCAGCAGGAGAAAATGTGGTAATTTATTAATATTTTATGACAAGATTGATAAATTTTGTTATGAAGCAGTCTTCACTCCAGCAATTACATATTCTAACGTTTATAAATAAAGTATATTTAATGGTATTTACTCTATTTTGATTTCTAAATTAATGCGGGCTTGCATGAGGAGAATAATGAGTGTGGAGGAAGCAAGGGAAGTATGCCGAGATCGTAGCAGATGGAGATCTGTGGTCTCTGCCTACCCTTACGGGAGACGGGCGTGACGATATGTATGTATGTATTAATGTATACCATAATAAATTATTTTATTACGATCAATATCGACAATTTTAAATTATTTTCTAACAATGTACACTACAATATCGAAAGTGCTCACAAATAAAGAACCGCATTCAACGAAACGCGTGAAACTTCGATACCGAACAAAGGACAAAATTTTAAAAGAAAATAAATTTGTTCTTAGAACTAGGAGAGCAGACGTCACAAGCAGATAAAAGTGTACATATAAATACACTTATATTCTGGTTAGTAACTTAAATAAAATATTTCACGAAAGCTTCAAACTAGTAAGTAGTAAGTAGTAAGTTTATAAAAGAATATATGTGAATGTCGTATTCGTATTTTTATGTTTTTGACACAATGATTTTAGGACGTTTAGTTAAAAAGGATCCGCGAGTGGGGTCACACACGTATCTTAGTCAAAAATACAAGAGCCCTGCTACGCTTCGTATGATGGTATCACGTAATGGGATTTTAAAGCGGGATATCGATTATCTCAGATCCTCTTTGAAGTTCTCATACCAAATTTAATTATAATCATCAATAACCGATTACAATGTATATATCTACGTACCATGACACAGAGTATCTTCATTTTACCTTACTTTAATATGATGTAAGTAGTATGACTATGAATGTAAAGTATGTAAAAAATGAAATAGATATGAATAAATAGAATCATCTTTGACAGAATATAATAGAAGGTCATAAAAGGACCTAATAATGCTAGTTAAAAATAAAAAATACATCAGAAAGATCTAATATTGTAGCGAGACAATAGAGTAGGAAAATTATCTAAAAATTAGATTGATTCTTTTCGAACGTGAAATCAATTAATAGTAATCCAACGAAATATAAAACGATCAAAGAAATATCACCGGTGAACAACGAAGCCATAAAACATCACAACCTACTTATGTTCACGACATAATTCACTTTAAAGAAATAATTTCTAAGAGCGTTCGCCCGATACGCCGACCTGCGTTCTTTACAAATGCCGAGGAAAATTGTCGATTCTGCCGTGAATCTGACGGCTTTCAACCACCCTCTTTTCATTGCTGTCTGCTTGGTTATTTCACGATGGTTTTTTTTTACCTTTTGTACTTAAAGTATTCTATAGTTTAAGTGGAATATAGTAACAAATAGAACACATAAGTAAATACTTCAACCGAAGTCTTCAAGCTCATCAATACTCACAAGTATTCTTTACCTCTTGAGTTTAATTTAACAAATGACACATACATCTATAAACACTGATATTTGGTATGTACTTCTAACATTTTTAAAATTTTAATATGTTGTAAAAAAATTCTAATACGAAAACGTTTGACCGAACTGACGATATACTTTGTACGCTTTCCATAGCGCACACTCCATTCGCCACCAGGTCTCCAGATAGGTCGGAGATAAGTTATTAGCTAAACTAACGACTGAGACAGCCATATCTAGAGACGACGTTAAGTCATCCAAGGACGCCAAATTTGTACACTTCAAATTGATCTATAATAAGGGGAGCCATAAAATGTATGGATGCGTGTAGCCGAAGATCGGGCTAGGTGGCGCGCCTTGGGTGAGGCCGATGTCCAGCAGTGGACTGCCGCGGGCTGATATTGATATTGAAGGGGAGCCATCACCCCTTAACTGAAATCCAATTAATGTCGATCTGCCCGATAGCCTGATAATTGTGAAGGCCCTATTAATCATCAAATCAAATCAAATAAATTACGCAATACTTCAGAATTTAAACTCGAAACTATTAAGTATAAAAATACTTAATAGTCAAATCACTGAAACAGCCGTTTAACGAAATCGCGAAGAAAGTTTAGTAGTTCTGCAACAATAGTTTGCTCCTTCGAAATTGTGACAAAAGTTTCTATTTCACCAGTATGTTCCACTTTCAGATAAGCGGTTGTTCTGACTTTTACGTACTGTTCTATATGTATGTCGACTTTTTGTTCACAACTTTCGACCAATTAATTTAAACCATTCGAATTGAAGTATTTACTTGTTTATTACTTAACTTATGCTTCTCAAAAATTGTAAGCCTTATGGTCAGTAATCACCACCGTCCATGGATATATGCAATACTCAGGCTAATAAATAGTGGGAGAATAAGAAGAGTTTAATGGTAGTGGTGCCAGAGGAACCGTGTCTCCCCGAGAAGAATTCCGTATAATGGAGAAATCTCCGAGACTCGTACCTACACCCTTAAAGGGTGCAGAAGCTCCTTGTTGCGTGGTAATAGTGGTAATGGGACGGTAGAGGAGAAAGGGAAAAGAAGTTGGGCCTTCGGATACGCCTCTCACCATTCGAAATTTTTTTTATAGAAAAAGAAAACCTTAAAAAATTACGATTGTCTTTTGTAGAGTTTGTTACACCTTATAATGCCGTGTGAAGGCGAATGCGTTTTGTTTGTGGTAAAAAATGATATTGTGTGTTTGATGTTATCAATGTTAGTGACCATTTTGAGGTGGTGGAGGATTTGCTGACGCCCATTTCCCAGTAAATAATTCTCTATTCACTTCTTCGCAAACACACAATATTATTTTCCCGATTTATCTTCGCGGATCTTATCAATGTAAGATTGGCTGTCCACCTTTATAGTAAAATGATATTCCGTTTTCCGTAAGAATGTGCAACTTTCTCGGTCGTTCCGGCCCATTTATGTACAGCTCTACCACTATTATCTTATTAACTCTATATAAAGGGTCAAACACTGCCTAGTTTTTTTCTTCACCAGAACACTTACCGAAAATAGATTCCGATACGTATCGAACACCGATATCTCATCACGTGTCCTAAATGGGCCGGTAGTGTCACCCGAGCAGAAGGGCCCTTTTCAATCCTATGGGACCGTCTTAAAACCAGAGCCGGCTTTTCATTTACGTATCTTTGAAGGTTGTTGTAATTGAAAGGGACATTGAGGCAACTTATTCAAGTGGAAATGATAGGAAATACATTGTGACATTACTCTGGTTATTATTCAATCTTTTATTTTATCATTCATGCATAACTGAATGTAATTTGATCCTATTTGATATAATTATTAATATTTATATTTAAATAAATCTCAATTTTTAACTAAGCAAAAAAGAACAGTTAAAGATATATGTAAAGGAGAACATCATTTACGTTTTGTGCCAGATAAAAATATCTTTTCACCCTTTAATTAGATTTTAAAATTAAATAAAAATTTAGTTAGATTTAATTAAAATAAAATCTCTTTACAGCAAAGCTTTTTATTTCAGTAAGATATAAAACACATAAATTAATAACATTATAAAACAACATTTAAAGCTATTATTTCTTTTATTTTTATTTACAATTTTAATATAATCTCACTATATTAATTATAACATTTCTTTTTATTGATATATGTTGAATCTTATTTTAAAACGATTATAACTTATCGTCGAAGTAAAATCATAAAAATTGCCTTTACGTATATATAGTGTAATAATTAAATTAATTACGTATATATAATGAAATATAATCAATTTATTTTTGTACAAAAATTTTTTCAATGTTTTTGCGGTTTAACTATGAAAAATGCTTTCCCTTGACATAAGAAAAGTTGAACAAGCAAGTCGACAATTTTACAAGAAAAACAACAAAAAAATATTTTTTGATAATTTGAGAAAAAAGTCATTCTGTAGCTATAAGAAGGGGTACGTTTTAAAGTAAATACAAACTCACCGATCGGATACGTATCGATTATACATACGTTAGATGGGATCAAAAGTGAGAAGTAATAAAATGTTTTTTTTTTCGGATTAACAATTCTGATATTTAGGTCAACGATATATAGCATATATTTTATTTTTGTACCTATTTCAATATATTTCTGTATCTTTACAACTAACTCAAAAGCCTTTGTATCATATATGTACATTATGTAATGATTAAATAAATTAAATAAGTTTGTTTGAATATGTCATTGAATGAAAATATAAATAGTTGAAATATATTATATTATCAGATCTGGCTTGTGCGCTTACTTTAGTGAAGTAGTGGAGAGCGAGCTTTGTATGTTTAATGTAGCGGAACAAGTACACTAGTCTAAGCTCTCCATCGGGAAGTCGATTCGAAAGTTTTAAGCTTATAAATGTTTTATATAAAATACGAAGATTTAATATTTTTTTATCTAAAGTGTAGTAACTGGTTAAAAAATGTTTTGTTGAAGAGTAAAAACCTATAAGGAATTTTTCCCGCCAATTTATGTACATCAGTGTTATTGTGTTTTTATTTCATTTGCAATATATTACTGTCAGTTGTTTTGTTTGATTGTGGTGGTGTATTATACTATATAAAAAGGCTTCGATTAATAAGGTATATACGTGAAGTAATATGAAATAAAAGCGTGCATCATGACTTTTATGTTGACTGAAAAAGTCCATAAAAGTTTTTATAATATAGGGACCATATTATCAAGACATAACGTGATTGATGAACTAGTTACATTTCAATAGATTTGATATTTTAGTATTTTACTTGACACTGGCATAAAAGTTATAACTGATTGCCGTCAAAGAAAAGAAAAGAAAAGCCTATGAAAAGACCAAGTTGTTTGACGAATTTTCTTCCTTATATGGCTTATCTAAGCAAACAAGTAAGCGTGATGTGACAACCTGATGATAACCAATCAGTGCGGCCCATTGAAGTTCAGAATACTAAAAATGCCTGCCTTTGAGTAAGAATATGAAGCATGGAAGGGAAGAAGGAAATAAAAGAAGGAGAAAGGAATTAAGCCTCTGGATCCCTGCGCTCACCCTAAAAAATACGGAAACACCATAAAATGCACTCAATAAACACCCCACGGCAGTCCACTGCTGGATATAGGCCTCAACCAGAGCGCGCCACCTAGTCCGATCTTTACATATCCAGTCTCTGCCAGCCACCTTGCGCAGATCTTCGCTCCATCTAGTAGGGGGGCGACCCACACTACGTTTGCCAATATGCTGTCTCCACTCCAGCACTCGTCTACTCCAGCGGTTGTCGAATCTCCAACAAAGTGTCAAGGAATTTCAATCTGCTAATGTGAAAAGCTATGTCAGTGACTCTGGTTTTACGGTAAATTTCTTCGTTCCGAATTCCGAGCATGGCTCTTTCTATAGCCCTCTGAGCGATTCTGAGCTTGTGAAGGAGACGGACCGTCAGTGTCCGTGTTTCGACACCGTAAGAGGGAACAGGCAGTAGTACGCACTGGTTGTAAATTTTTGTCTTCAGCCACTGAGGTATACTGGCTTGTATGCACATAATACAAGCCAGTATACCTCAGAGGCTAAAGACAAAAATTTGCATATGAATATTATTATTAGATTTTTTTTCGCCTGAAACTTTAAATATATCAGTCAATTTTAGTACAACAGCGGAGATAGTCATGTATTACATAGCGTAAACAAAAATGTACGAGTACATCCCAATATATTGTCAACATGTGCGGAGCGAGTATTTGGTTAACTTATTTCAAGGCAGGGTACACACGGACGCGGCGAAGGCAGCGGTAGCTACGCCATAGCAAATGTTCGTGTGTAAACATGCAAATTCGCTTTAGCTCGGCGCATGGCGCTGTTTACGGGGAGACTTTAGCGAACGCAAACTTTAGCTCTACGAATAAAGACACTTCGCGCTCGACTAATGCGGTGTAAGGTTAATTATATTACCTACTGGCCCCGTACTAAAACTTGCCGGCGTTATTTGAATATATACGACCAATTGGCCATCTACCCACGGAGTCAATGATCGCGGATTCGATTCCCGCATCGGAATAAATATACGTATGGACTATAGATATTTATTCCGAGTCTTCTAACCCTGCCAATCGGTATTGAATAAGCGTGGCGGGTTGAAGTCCAATGTATATTAAATATGAACTGATATTTGGTCTAAAATGTAAAAATAAACTGAAATGTGATCATGAAATATTAATAATAGTATTTTTGTCTTACTTATATTAAAACATTTATATTTAATAAATTATATATTAAAAATAAAGTTTTACAAATTAAATTTTATTTATTAATTAGTAGAAAACTCGACTATGCCTTCATAAATACGTATATTTGCACTGAATTATCTTTAAAATAACAAAAATAATTTTTAATATGTTTTATCATCATTTATAATACTTTTAAAATTGTTCACTCCTAGAAAGTCATAATTACTTTTAGTAAATTATATTATAATGGAAAATATACATACATATCGTCATACCTGTTTCCTGTAGGGGTAGGGAGAGGCCACAGATCTCCATCTTCTACGATCTCGGAAAACTTTCCTTGCTTTCTCCACACTCATTACTTTCCTCATGCAAACCTGCCGATTAAGGGTACTCTTAACCTGGCCTTTCTTAAAAACTTCAGCAGTTAAGTCAAGGTTTGTTCTCCGTGACCTTCCTCTACCAACCCTCCCATTCACGTTCGCAATGTAAATTTGCCAGTCATCTTTCATCCATCCTCTCTATGTGCCCAAACTATCTAAGCATCCCTTTCTAAACTTTTGTTACGACACCTTCTTTTACTCCATATCATATATCTCTTATATCTTAATTTCTTATTCTATCATTTAAAGTTACATCACACATACTATTAAAAAAGAAAATATTCTATAATACTTTAATTTTCAAAGTGACTGATTTTGTCCTAAACAAAGTACATAAACGATATACAACAGGCCAACATGAAACAGAATTTGCAGTAAAAATACAAAATGTTCAAACGTGAAAGCTGGGATAGGGTTTGGGTCCAATATCGATAATGGAGCTAACTCAAAACACTCGTATTTATCCAACAGCAAGCAAATAGTCTGCGCCAATCGTATTGTTTCTGTCCGATACACTCCACATTTCGCTCATTTTTTAGTACAAAGTTAACTATAAAAATTTTATCATCACCTCTGCGTTAAGGGGTAACATGTCTTACAGGTCTTTCATTCGATGCGGTTACTAAAATAGTGCTCTTTCGCTCTGTGCTTTTAGCCACAATGTCTAAATTTTTCATCTATTTTTATCTTTATGACCCAACATTACCATAGTTCTAACGTAAATTAGTCAAAAATGTATGTATAAAAATAACTTAAAACAGAAATTAATTGCATCTTCTACTTTAGTAGAATGACTACAAATACTTTCGAATCAACTCTAAGGCTAAACAAAGTGACGTAATCGCAGACGTACATTATATAATAAGGGATAAACGTAATTACTACGCCCACCAATTGCCTGTGGTATTAATTGAAGCCTGTGTTTCGGTTTCGGATGACTAGTCAAAACCTTAAAGCCATTACATTGAATAATACACATGTATTTTAGGTACACATATAGACTAGGCCCAAATTATAAGGCTTCTGACATTGCCATATTATGTACGCTTTCGTGAATATGTTTCTTTGTATCCAATTAGAACGTTACTCTAAGTCGAACGTCAATCACATGTAAATGGGGTCGAAATGGGACGCTCAGGATTGTACATAATTATTCACCAATATTTACTTCTTCAAATTACACGATCTTATCACAAATGTTAAATATTTTTACTAATAAATATACATTTTTATATCTATAATAAGATTATTTGTGTTGTAAGTAACATTGTTTCCGGGTGGAATACCTTCGGTCAAATTAAGCGACGATCTCCACAAGGCGACTGGCAGAAACTGGATGCATGTAGTGTAGTAGATTAGGCTAAATTGTGCGCCTCGGTAGGGGCCTGTATTCAGCAGAAAACTTGTGCAATATTACTAGTATAGCAGATGTCAATGGGCACAGTATCATTGCCCCTGGACGGAATACCTCCGGTCAGATTAAGCGACCATATCCACAGGGCGACTGGCAGAAACTGTATGCATGTAGTATAAGATTTGGCTAAATGACACGCCTCGGTAGAGGCCTGTATTTAGCAGAAAACTGGTGCAATACTACTAGTAGAGCAGATGTCTATGGGCACATTAATTGCATTGCTTTCAACCAGTGATCCCCAAAATTTTTACTATGGCGGACCGTAGACCCTTTTATAATTTTACCTGAGGGAGAATGTCGATTATTCATATTTTTTATTAGATTTTTTTGCAAAGGAGTGTATAAAGAGATACATTTCTATATCTCTCTATATAAGAATATTATATAAAAAAATATTTGTCTATTATAGCAAAACAGAACAGTATAGTGCGATTTGTAACGTCACGGAGGCGCGTTTAAAACGACTCGCTATTTACAATTTTTGACTGAAATTCTCATATCCAACATGACGTTTGCTTTTCAAATACATTCGCTCTGAATATAAACTGAACATTTTTAACATGCGTTTTAACTGGTATTTGAAACTTCACGTTTGCTATACGTGACTGAGTCTATTTGAATAATGTATGAAACGTATTTTTTTATTCTAACACGGTATTCTCCACATGAGACGATTCAAAAACCTCCACACAAAACTAAAGCATCTACCACTTAAATATCGTGCATAAAGAGGTATACAAATTTAAATACTAACGTTGTACAATTAATGAAATAAATACCCGTGACGAAGATATCAATATACGTATCCAAAACGCCTTGCGTTGTTGCGTAAATGTGCATTAAGTTTTGACTAGGCTTTTCAGCAGACTAGCCACGCAACACCATGATCGATAGAGTGATCTCGAATCGGAAGCTGAGACACACTTTGAGTCGTTGAGCCGGTATCAAAGTAACAACTGAGTAATAGGGACTTCTGTATAATAAGAGTAAAGACCATATGATGACTCGAAGCTGACCCCTAGTGTTTGGAATTTAGCTAAGAAAACGACAGTTCCCTGGTCATTAAATGCAACATTGGGAGTGCGCAGGTTAGGCGTCCTTAAGTGATTTCACGTCGTCTGTAGATGTGGCTATGCTCTTATTTTAGTCTACTCTCTTGTTATTCTAAGGATTATTCAGTTGAAGTTACTTTCGGGTTATGCGCTTATTATTATTGTCTCTATATTTATTTTATCTCTATAGATTATCTCTACATTGTATTTAACTCATTCATTCGTTCAATTCGTGTGGGACTAGATGGTTTCTACTAGATGGACTTCCTGCTAGATGGAGCGACGATCTGCGCAAGGCGGCTGGCAGAGACTGGATGCGTGTAGCCGAAGATCGGGCTAGGTGGCGCTCCTTGGGTGAGGCCTATGTCCAGCAGTGGACTGCCGCGGGCTGATATTGATATTGATTCATTCAATTAAATATTATTTAGTTTGTCAGACGATTGGTCACAAACACATTTTTTTCTACCGTTTCGTAGCGATTCTTCTAAACAGAGACGAAACTCATCTTCCTTTTGTTTCTTTATTTGCGGTTACAGGTCAGTGTAAATAAATATAATTTATTTTAAAAGGGTAGACACATAGTTCATCAAATTTTTTTCACTTATAGAGAATTAAATATAATAGTAAAATAAATAACAGAAACACCTGCTCATAATACCATGTACTATGTGGCAGTCATATTCTTACAGCGACATATCTTGAAAAAAAATATTTTTTTAATGCTCTGTGTTCAGTATGTTCTAATTTAGTTCTATGATAAATTAGCGTGTCAAGGTACGATTCCGATGATGTGTAGTAGTTCACGTATTTTTGTGCACCTTCACACAAATTTTTATGCACAATCAACTCCATCAACATGCACAGACCACAACACTAACACTAACATTGTAAACGTATTGTCAGCTTGTGAAAAATGTGGTGGTATAGGTTCAAATGTTCCTAGTTTCGTTTTCGTTTCAAAATCGGTGTTGCTGCTAGTTCTAAGATTAATCTAATGAAACAAACAGTTAGGCAAATTATGTTTTAAATAAAGTATATTTACATATTTTGATTTCAAATAATACATTAAACATAAAGGAAAAAGAGAAAGCTCTAAAAAACTAACTTTCTACTATACTACAATACAATTACCTCCTTCTATTCGTTTCTACTATAATACAATTACCTCCGACACGGCGTCAGGCCGATGGAGTCTGCGATTTGCGCAGATTCCCAATTATATTTTACTTGCCCTGAATACGATAAAGCTGTTAAAGCCAATAGGCTACCAGCATTAACATCTTCGAATCCAATCACTATAATACAATCGATGTTCCTCGCCACTGCTTAGCAGCGTTTCGTGGTAGCTTTAAATACATCGCAACCAAATGTTGGAACAACTTACCACCACCTCTTCGTGACTTGCATACAATAAATATATTTAAAAAAAAATACAAAAATCTAATTTTAAGTATGCAGTCAGGAACTTGTTCTTTTGGATGCAGTGAATTTAGTACATGACTCTGTTGTTTTTTAAATCTATTGTAATGTATGTGTATTTATGTGTATATGAGTAAGAGTAGTTATATATATGGATGTATGTGTATGTACGAGTGTGTCAGTATGAATGTCGTCACTGTAATCCGCGATCTGACGTCGTTGGTTCTTGCTGAAAACCAGCGCCGGGTGCTTCAATAGAGCGCCCGGCATATGCTGAGCAAGAACCATTTTATGACACTCGTTAGATTAAAATTATCTTTCTTTTTGTTTTGTGTATTTATTTGTATATATAATATTATTAAGGGTTTAATTTTAATTATTGTAAAAAAAGGTGTCATAAATAAAGTTTTTCTATTCTATATTTCTTAATAATAAGCTTTTAAATATTTAAGAAAATAACCCGATAATAAACAACATAAGTTTGTTCTCTGTCCTCTCCCTACTTTCGTGCAAACAGTTTTCACGTCGAGCTCAACTTTCCCGGTCACTACAAACAATATTAAAAGTTTACTTCCAATTATTGCGACATGGGTCGTATGTGTAAAAAGCCGCAGCAAGTTGTGAAATATGACTCAGATGTGGGATTAGTTTCCGTGAAAGTAATCGTTTGATTCCGCAACTTAACAAGCATTTTTTGTATTTTCAGATTAAAAGGATTAAATATGTAGTTTTTTAAGTTACTGGATCTAATATAAATAATGGGTACCATACACAAAACATGTTACTCCAGTAATTTTCATAGTGGTAGGGCCACGCTGCAGACGAATACTTTGTCGAGAATAGCATAATATTTGTCTGTAGCATGAATGGACCAGCTCGCCCGGGGAAGTACCACACCACACTCCCGCAGAAAACCGGCATCTGAGTGATAGCTTAGCTACCGCGCTTCGTACGGTGAGCAGCTGAGATCCAGAGGCCCAAAAACCTCCCCCCTCAACCCTCCCACTCCTACTTCCATAATAACTTTTTCCTTAAAGATTGGCAACGTTTCCGCACTGCCTATGGCGCTGTGGATGTCTATGGGTGGCGTTAATTGCTTTCCATCCGGTGACACGCCTAGTCGTTTGCCTTCCTGTCCCATAAAAGAAAATATTTTTACAATTTCTTAATACGCATTATTCATATTTTAAGATAAAACGGATAAAATAGCCTAAATTAACTTATTACACAATACTCCAATAGCAACAAATGAATACAATATAACTCGATCCCTAGAAAGTAAGGATTTCTGTCTTTATTATTTAAATGCCAGAATGAAATATTTTCAGGACACGTTTTTCCCCCGTAACCAAGACATTTCTGTTACTATAATAAATTGCCTGCCAAGGGTAATAGTAAAACCAAATCATTACAACTTGAGCCAGCCTAGTGAGACTTAGTATGCTCCATCCAATTTCACCTCATACCTATTTAAATAGATTAATAATAAAAAAATATAAGTACAAAGTTAAGATTAAATTAACGGTGGATCTCTTCCCGTCAACTTACATCAGTGGCGTTAGTTTTCCATTCCTTTTTATTATATTATATTATTATCAGTTATATTGTTTAATTGTAGTGGCGTATTATAAAATTATAATTCGATTAAGGCGTATAAGTAAAGTGATAAGAAATAAATCAAATCGTGACTCTTTAAATTGACTTAAAAGGTCCATTGAAAGTTTTGATAGAGTAACCACCATTTTATCAAGACGTAACATGATAACTTGACTATTTATATTTCGAGAGATTTGATGTTATATATTTTACTTGACACTGGCATAATAGTTACAACTAATTGTCAACAAAGATAAAAAAGAAATTGATGGTGGCGTTTAATTGCCGTATCGGGATAAATATCCAACAATAGGAAGCTCTTATCCCCAGTAATAAGATATATCGGCTTTATAAATAGTGAGAAATGTAACGGTAATTATGACTTTACCTTAGTCCGGAAAAGGTCGTCGTGTTTCTTTTATTACGTAATTAAGTCGTTTATATACAACGCTATCAACGCAATGTTAATTGTGTTTTATAATCTGTGTACCAAAAATAAATAAGTAATTTATATGTTGTCTTTGTTGTTAACATATGAACCGTACATACATGTAATAACTATAATATTATCACATAAGTATAAGTTTAAAATTGAATGGCGGTAGCACATATATATAATATATATCACATGAATTAACTTTTTTATATATTCACGCCTATCCTCCGCAGGGGAACTCCCAGCCCACAGAGCTCCATCCACTACCTTCATCACAGCGAAACGGCTCTCCTTTGTTCGCTTCTCGTCCTCTTGAGAATCAGAACGTGACGGGTGGCGAACCACGTCGCCATCATTTTTAATTATTTATTAGAGATCATCGGTCATCTGTTTTATATTTTTCATATCTATAAAAAAATATTTACTTCTAGGGCAAGTTTATACTGTAATGTATAATGTATGTGTTTGGATTTGCGTGTATCTTGGTTTTGTAGTTATCCACGAGCAGCGGTGATTATTTACCTTCAATTCGTCCTCGACTGTCTACATCTTCCATACATATTATCCCATTTAAATAAAATTAACTAACTTTGTTGGCGCAGCGACCCAAAATGGATCTTTGTCTCCGAACAGATCTTATACCACTGTGCACTGTCCTGCGCTACCTCCTGCCAATAACAGACTTGAAGGTTGCGCAACTCATTTTCAATCATGTCTCTAATCTAATCTAATTCTCTAATCGAATCCATTTAAATAACACAATATAATTAATAATAGCATGGAATATTTACGAAAATTGACAGTGTCATAATTTAATTAATGGAGTCAGGCGTTACTTTGCGGAAATTCATTACTATGTGGACAGTTACAATTTTTACTTAGCTAAGATCCGCGACAAACAAACAAAACAGAAAAATAATAATATGTGTTTTCTACTAATTGTAATCGAAGAAGTGGATTTTCGGGGAACTTAAACTAAATCTTACCGAAAAAACGGCCGTCAGCAACTCTCCACCTCCCAGCCACTATCAACAACACCAAACACACAGTACCACTTTTCCACATTACACACGACGCGTGTCGTTGAAAAGTTGCCCGTAAATCCGCTTATTCTAGTAGAAAACACATTATTATTATTCTGTTTACTTGTCGCGGATCTTAGCTAAGTAAAAGTTCTAACTGTTTAGTGTCACAATTGTAAATTGAGGCAAATTTTCTTAACATACATAACGACACGGTAACCTTTATATAAATAACGAAAAAGAATAAACGGCATTCCACTAATCATTCCACCAATCGAGGAATAAAGCCTTTGAATATTCCATTCATATGTGCACACAAAGCAATAAGTAATCTATGTTTTCACATATATTACGCAGCTACATTTGAACAGGGTTGATTGAATGATTGAATCTGGTTCAGCCCCTGTGTGCCGTGAATGCTACCTAATCAACCGTGTACACGTGTTTTGTCAGGCACGTGAATAAGTCGTGGATTCCGATACGTACGTATTACGACCTGTCTATTGTCGTTTCTAGTCATATACTTTCGTATGTTTCGTATTAGACCTCACAGTTAACATAAATTAAAGTAGTATTAGGACATAGAGCATATATCAAGGACATAGATTTGTGAGGAAATAGACATTAATCACACATACTTATTCAAGGTAGATTGGCGGGACAATCAGAATAAATTGAAATAAATACCTGTAATCCATACAAATATTATACAAAATGCCTTCGCGGAAATTAAATACACAGACAATACGCCATTTAGGTCGTTGTAATACGTATAATTAATCTTTAATACGTATAAATATCAGGAAACGAGGAAGAATAACAAATGCTGCAGAATTGTTTCGCCTTGCTAATGACGGAAATGATTATGAAGAAGATACGTAGGTATAATTTAATACAATGGTATAATAAATTAAATAAATAAATACATATTCATGGTCTTATTAAAAAAAAAGAATAGCAATTTTTTGGTATTATTAAAATTCTTGTAAACATTTCCAACTAAGCTAATAGTGCTTGTACTAGAAAAGATTCATATCAATAATCCAATCAAAGGATTAAACTCATCGGCTGTTATTATATAATAAATATATTTCAGGTACAAGCTAATGCCCATCTACTGATATTTGCTACCATTGTCTTACGATGTATTTCTGAATTACTTTTAGAATTACTTGTGCCTTTGTTGCTTTTTATTGCTAGCAAGTATTTACAAATAAATAAATAAAACCTTGCCTTTTAATTTCATCAAGTCTTAAAATTAACGGGCACTTGCAAAAATATAAAGAAGTCGTTTCTTTTGATTTGTTAAGTCGCACGATGAATGTGCCCATACAATACGTACGGCTCGTAGCTATGGCTCGCTCGAGTTCTAATTGCCCTCTTGCTTTTCAAAGGGCACTTTACAAAGCGAATTGAATTGCTGTTTCCGCGCACTCGACGCACAACGCAACTTTCGAGCCGCAGTCCCGTTGTGCAGACCATTCGGTCGGCATAGCCGAGGTTTGCATTGTGGAATGAAAAAAGAAATGTTCCCGAACAAATCCAGAAATGTAGCCTGAAATCTATTGAGCAATAACACTGTCTAGTAAGAAATTTTGTGCATAACTGTTTTTTTTTCCAAGCCCATATATGTCTACTGCTGAGCACGGGTGACTCCATTTCTGAACTGGTCGGACACTAACCTATCACGCTTGTCCAATGTGGATTGAACGTTACCAGACTCGGAATAAAAAAAAGGCAAGAAAATTCTTTATTAGTTTTATTGTGCTCATTTTTTGGCTCTTCTTTCTTCATTGTTATTAAAACATCATTGTGGTCTTTTATTACCTTATTAAAGGTGTACATAATAGTCTTAATCGTCACATATAATCCTTATATTATTTTGGTCACTTCGTGAAATTATTCTTTTTCATTATTAACTTTTTCTGCAGTTCCGACTAGCAAAGGATTGCCTATCTTTTCATGCAACCAATTCAGTACAACAATTTCTGTATTTATCAAAGCGAAAAAGTTCAGAAGCATTCGCCATCCACTCTCTGATATTGTAAATCATCTTCATTTACCGACTAACTTGTATCTGCCCGCGATTTTTCCTATCACAATATATAAGTTGCAACAATTTACACTTGTCATGTCTGATTATATTTCTTCACATATATTTAAGGTACTTTAAAATGTATCCTGCGCAAATAATTTACCTTATTAATTACCTGCAAAGGTTGCCATAGCCGAATCGGCTATGATTACATCATACTGGACATGTTAATACAACATTTGTATGGCCGGGTAGTCGGGCGGAACTCAATCACATGTAGCCAAACACAGCGTTGAAGCAGATTTCATTAAACGCATTCGAACGAATTTAATGAAAAACACTCATTTCACGAACAGTGAAGCGAAAATTTCATTACAGATGCTTTTAACCAACATGATTTTATGCACAGCACGTGTTTAATTTGTAGACTTTTTGTTATAACTTAATGAGTTTTGTTGTAAATTATTGCTGATAGATACATAGAATAACCAATAAAAAATTGATTAAAAATAAAATTACAAAAAAGATTTATTGATATTACATAAAAATTTATAAGACGATAAAACAATAAAAAGAAAACATTGTGTATTATGTTCTGCATATAATAACGCATACTGTTATTTTGCCATCATCCGACACAGAGATGAAGTGCAATCCAACTTGTGAAATCCTGGTTAAATAAAGATTTGTTTTTGTATTTGACAATGATTGGCCAGCAATAAAAATTCTGTAGCATGAAAGTAGCTGACGTCATTCATGCCATGGAACACAATAACAAGCAATTTCAACAATCCACAGTAAATTTTAGCAGTCAGTCAAGTCAGTAATTCTGCGTAAAGAGAAATAACTCACTGTAAATAACATCGAACTCAATGAATTTCAGATTCAACTAATTATGTCAGAGCGTTTGGACGAGACGAGTTCTTCGCTAAGGAATTTTAGCGTCGTATCAAATAAGAGCTCCAGCGGGGTGATTGGATGGAGACCTAACTCCAAATGCCTTTGTCTCTCAAATGTATTTTGATTAACAATGCTGGACAGTCTTTACAAATAGTTTTCTGTTGTGCGAATACCTTTCTGAATATAAATTTAGTCAAAATATAATATATAAGAATATTCTTGGTTAAACTGTCCTTTTTTTAAACAAATTTTAACGAGACCATGACTTTTTCATCAAAAATATATTAAAAATGAAAGAAAATATATAAAAGCTTAATTAATTTCAAATGGGATTTTTTTTTATTTTGCTTATTATTAGGTGCTAACTTTTTTTTATGGGATAACGAGGAGGAAGGCGAAAGAGCAAGCGTGTCACCTGATGGAAAACAATCAACGCCACCCGTAAATATACGCAGCGCCATAGGCAGTGCGGAAGCGTTGCTGACCTTTGAGGAAGATGTCATTATAGGAGTGGGAGGGGAGGGGGGAGGGCCTGTTGCCCTCTGAAACTCAACGCTCACCGTACGAAACGCGATAGCTAAGCTACCACTCAGACGCTTATTTTCTGCGGGAGTATGGTACTTCCCTGGGCGACCCGGCCCATTCATGCTACAGACAAATATTACGCCATTCTTGACAACGTATTCATCTGCAGCGTGGTTCTACCACTATAAAAATTATATTTTTATTTTTTTTAAAGAAGACCTTTTTTATTATTACTATGATTCTTGTTAACTTTTTTTTGATTTATCTCCTCCACGTATCAGACAATACCGTGATGATAGCAGTAGGAGCTTGTATATAATAAATTAGTTATTACAAAATAAATAAATTCGTTTAAAAATAAACTTTCAGAGGACATATCAACTAAGGACAAATATAATACTATCATTTAAAACTTTTCTCTTAATTTCAACATATACAGTTAACTGAATTTACTAATGGAAATATAGTTTCCAATTTGTAGCAATGAGTGGCCTTATTCGAACAGCGTTGGGGTAGAATGATGTAATATTTATGAGTGAGGTTCCCCGGCCGTAGTATCAGGGAAGTGTTATGCAGAGTGAATTGTTCCGTCTACTCGACAAGATTGTGTAATTTATTTTTATCCCGCTAGCGCTCTCCGATTTGCTCATTTCAATTGTGCAGCATACGCTAGATTCTCGTGCTTGCAAATTTTCAGCTTTCAAAATCAGGCGTTTCGGTTAAAGAGCGTGCAGAATTTAAATTCTGCAACATTGGGATCATTTTTACTTAAATTAAGGCGGTGTAGTAGATTTATTCGAATTGTGAGAATGGATATAATAAATGTTTAAAGAGTCCACATACTCAATTCAAAAATTAATGTCCATAATTGAAACAACAAGAATAATCATACACACACACTCACAAATATATATATATATATTTATTTTTTATTATAATAATATATATATAATTATTGTTAAAAAGCAACTCATAGTTGATATATTAATATTCAAGTAATTAAAATTCCATGAATATTAAATAATGAGATCTGCACGTGACGGCTGATGGAAACTCGATGCTTAAAACCGAGGGGTTAGGGTTAGTGGCGCGTTTAAGGGAGACCTATTCCAACAGTGACCTGTTGTTCACTGTTGGAATAGGTCTCCCTATGCACTGCTGAAAATAGGTCTCCCTCATATTCAACAACAAGATCCTGCAACGGCAGGCTTACACACACAGGCTTATTGAATATGATGATTTAAAATTCTTTGTTATTAACAATATGTTAAATATTTGAAAAAGAGTTTACCGTGGAAATGAGAATTATGAGTTTTAGTTATTAGGTAAAGACAACACCGCGGGGGCGTACACAGGGTGTAAGTAATTATGCTATCGTGTATACAGTGAAAATAGGCGCCCGCGTGCCTGCTCTGTTACACTATCTACGAGGCTTACGTGAAGTACAGCTAAATTGGCCCACCTTATGCCGGAACACGGAGCGGGCTGCCCTTGCAACTGGAAAATTAAACGTAGCTCCCGTGAGTCGCATTGGCTTAATTTGTTAAAAACGTCGCGCTGCGGGTCATATGATCTCATTGGATTTTGTCATGTATATTCATAATGAATTTCCTTGAATTTTCTTTGTTCTGAAATCGTTACAATCCGCGACGGAAAACGTGATATACCACGTGCATTACTCTATACAATTCATGTTTTTTTTCTTAAAAGACGACTAGTTATATATTTTTATAACTATTACAATTATTCGAATTAAGCTTATAGTGCTAGTGATAAGAAATGCTACACGTCAATACTCTAGTAAAACTTTGATTATAAGCGTAACGTTTGTACTTTTGCTAATTTTATTTTTTGACCATGTATGTAATAAATGTAAATATGTAATTAATGGAGTCAGGCGTTACTTTGCGAAAATCAATTACTATGTGGTTAGAACTTTTACTTAGCTAAGATCCGTGACAAGCAAACAAAAATAGAAAAATAATTATGTGTTTTACTGGAAGAAGTGGATTTACCGAGAACTTAAATTAAATCTTACCGAAAAACAGCCATCAGCAAGTTTCCACTTCTAAACTACTGTCAGCAACACCAAATACCCAGCACCACTCTTCCACATAGTACACGATGCGTGTATCACCTCAACACGAGTCTTCAAGTATGGTAGACTCTCCTGAAGACGACCGTTAAGTGATAGACAGTGAAGACTTGTCCACATACATATGTGTTTTTAGAAGAATAGAAATGAATCCCCACGCTTGTCTAAAGCGGATTGACAAGGCATTTTTCCAGGCTCAATTCGTGATAAATACTTGCAGACCATAAATATATTTATCCCTACGCGGAATAACCTGAAATGGTCAAAATTTTAAAATTCATCATTGAGATTAAAAAACACACACATTCACACACACACACACACTCACTCACACACATATATATATATATATATATATATATATATATATATATATATATATATATATATATATATATATATATATATATATATATATATATATATATATATATATATATATACCTAGTCTGGCCATAAATACTGTTACAATTAAAAATAATATAAATTAAATATGGCCGTCCACGTAGTGTTCGTACGAAAAAGGTGGTCAAAGCAGTAAGGGAAATAATTCGAAGAAATCCTCTCCGAAACCAAAAGGATTTTATCTCGGAAGATGAAGATAGCACCTAGAACCATGTCGCGTATTTTAAAAGATGACTTAGGACTTGCAGCCTATAAGAGATGCTCTGGTCACTTCTTAACTGATAATTTAAAAAAGAATAGGGTGGTAAAATCGAAACAACTACTGAAGCGGTACGCAAAGGGAGGTCACAGAAAAATTTTGTTTACGGATGAAATTTTTTTAAAATTGAGCAACATTTTAACAAACAAAATGACCGTATTTATGCTCAAAGCTCTAAGGAAGCTTCCCAATTAGTCGACAGAGTGCAACGTGGGCATTATCCGACTTCAGTGATGGTTTGGTGGGGTGTTAGCTATGAAGGAGTGACTGAGCCATATTTTTGTGAAAAAGGTATCAAAACATCGGCACAAGTGTATCAAAATACCATTCTTGAGAAGGTAGTTAAGCCCCTTAACAACACCATGTTCAGTAACCAAGTATGGTCCTTCCAGCAAGACTCGGCACCGGGTCATAAAGCTCGGTCCACGCAGTCTTGGTTGGAAGCGAACGTTTCGGACTTCATCAGAGCTGAAGACTGGCCGTCGTCTAGTCCCGATCTTAATCCGCTGGATTATGATTTATGGTCAGTTTTAGAGAGTACGGCTTGCTCTAAACGCCATGATAGTTTGGAATCCCTAAAACAATCCATACGATTGGCAGTGAAGAATTTTCCCATGGAAAGAGTACGTGTTTCTATTGATAACTGGCCTCAACCTTTTAAAGGACTGTATTGCAGCCAATGGAGACCACTTCGAATAAGCTTTTTATATTTTTAATTGTTTTATATTTTTGTATTAAACTAACACACTGTAAAAGTAATAAATGATATTTGCAATTAATAAAATATTTTTTTCTTTGTTACAATATTTATGGCAAGACTATATAAGATATATATATATATATATATATATATATATATATATATATATATATATATATATATATATATATACATATATATATATATATATATATATATGTGTGTGTGTGTGTGTGTGTGTGTACGTACATATGTGAATGGATATGTATTGTATGTATAATATTTAAGTTTATAAAATTAGTTTTAAATGTTTCTTCTGTACAAGCTGCACCACCTCCACAATTTCATTTTTCTCGGTTTCGTCCGCAGGTTGACTGGTATAGAACGCCCAGTGGCATTAAGTCCGCCTGTCGTACATTTTGTGCAAAAAGTTTAAATAATTAAAAAAGTAAATAAAATATAAACAGAACTATGCGTATACACATACATACATACATAGGTACGAACGTTCAGACAGCGAGAGAAACTAAGTGTGTTGAAACCGCACGTTATAGCTCAAAGGCGGCCAACTTGCCCAACTTTGCTGCTTCATGATTAAATTTCATGAGTTATGGTCACCCAACTTTCATACTTTCGCCGTCCGCTAGTCGTGTGTTATTTATTGCTTTGGTATAAAAATGCGTAAATAATATTTTCACGTTACTAAAAGGAATATATTTTTATCTACATTGAATGTAAATAAATATGATTTAAGTTGAAATATAGTATTTTTGTAAGTATAAAATACAAATACATACAAAATGAAAATACAACATTTTCCACATAATTGGTATGCTAGTATTGCGGGCGACCTAGAAGTTTAACTGAACCAGTGTTATAGTGAAATGTTTATTTTATTTAAGAATACAACAGTCTTTACTATTTTTATATTATATAATAACTAAAAATAATCATTTCTATTTATTCATTTCATACTTTAAAAAAATGTGAATGAAATCCCTAACTAGTGAAGCATCGATGAAGCAAAATAAATGTATAAATTAGATAATTATGGTATTGACAAGTTTTAATTTAAACGTTATATGATAGTGATATCAATAATAATACACTATTGGTTATTGTCATAAAGTCTACATTCTCCTCAAAAACGCCGGTCGTTACCACAGGGCGTTATCTCAAACCTAGCAAATTCCCTTTGTTTCCCTACCAATGAAATCGATAACAAATCACTCCATTGGGAGACTTGATTGACAGATGGGCCGTCTGGATAATTGAGACGAATGCGAATCTGCTTGTCTTGCTTAATAAATCTCAGACCAGGATTTTACGGATATTTTTACAACCTTCCAATGAGCATGATTTTTGTCTAATTAACAAATTGTCCTATATTCTACTATAGAGAACAAGCTATGCGAATATTAACTTAGTAAAAATGCTGCATAAACTGCACGCACAATAATTGAAGCGTTTGGGCAGAATACTTTTAACAATCGAAAGGCATTGGTTTGAAAAAATTCAGTTTAGTGATTTTTCCCTACAAAATGATCCGCGTGGAAGACTCAATCTGTCTGTGAGAAATGTAACAATCCTACTATATCAGCAAGGGAACTTGCTACCAGAATAAAAGTTGAATATAAAAATATTGCGACTCCTCTCTGAATTTGACAAGGTGAAAAAAATGGACGGTATAACGAACTAACCGAGCGAAAATAATTGTATCGATTGAACGTATGCTCATCATTACTAATACAATTTCATTTCAATTAATTAAAATATTTTTACAGTGCTCAAATTATTCATCGAATGTTTCGCCAACCATCCATTTTTTTATTATTTAAAACACTTTTTTAACATCATGAATATAAGAAAATTCAAAAAGAATCTATTACAGATTTTATTGTTTCTAAAGATCAATTTATATTTTGACAGGCATATGCGCATTATATATTTGGAATATTTTGATTAAACAAATAATTTTTGTAAAAAGATATACACTTTTATATATTGCTTTAAAATCCGATATTAAATACGCTACAACCTTGTACTAGGAACTGATTGCATAATATACCAGAAGTAATAAGTGAATATGAGTTAAGAGAGTATTCCTCGAACAGGAGTTTCAAAACTTATCGCATTACTCAGTACTATAACTTATCTTTGTAACCATCGTCTTTGAACTAATGAGATAAGATCGGGCAGGTCTCACAGGCTAAGTTATACTCGGAGATACATCTAAGTTTAGGATGCAAAGAGAAGCTTAAACTAACAGCTTGAGACGTATGGTGAATGAATGTTGGATAAAATATACTATGAGTAATCTATCTGAAACTCTGATAGGTTTATTTGATAGTTCGACTAATAAGAGTCGCAGGTTACATAAAAACATGTTTGTAAAAAAAATATAAAGTAAATGTTTTTTTTTTATTTATGGACCATCAACAGGAATTAATTATTTTCATTATACATTATTCTACACAGTTCAGAAAACATACTATTATAAAATGTAATCCAAATTAAAGACGGACACAACATTAACAAAAAGTGAAAGCTGATAGATCAAATATACACTACCGTAGAGAATATATTTCACTAGCAATCAAAGCAGTATAGTATATTTAATAGTGGTAGAGCAACACTGCAGACGAATATTTTGTCAAGAATGGCATAATATTTGTCTGTAGCATGATGGGCCGGCTCGCCCAGGGAAGTACCACACTCCCGCAGAAAACTGGTGTCTGAGTGGTAGCTTAGGTTCGTCCGGTGAGCGGCCGAGTTCCGGAGGCCCAACATCCTCCCCCTCCCTCTACCCTCTCCCATTGCCACTCCCATAATGACACTTTCCTTAAAGGTTGGCAACGTTTCTGCACTGCCTATGGCGCTGCGGATGTCTATGAGCAGCGTTGATTGCTTTCCATTAGGTAACACGCCTGCTCGTTTGCCTTCCTGTCCCATAAAAAAAAATATTTATTTATCATTGACGAGTTTACAATTTTGTTTCACTGCCTGCCGGACTAGGGCGAACCCTATACTACGGCAGACAGTTCCCTTTTATGACATATTTATGACTTACATATATTATTTATTTGCTATAGTTAATATAACTTTACAAATTTAAAATTTAAAAAAATACTAAATTATACAAACCGAAAAGAATTGTTTTTGTGCATGTGTCTGTGTCTGTATGTATATTTAATTTATTTTATTTTATGCTACTAAGCTTATGTTTATTTAATATCAATTCTGTAGGATATTAAAATACACCAATAGAACCGTGGTGCGAAGCTGTGCCATGGATTTGCAAGTGCCATCGAATCGAAAGCGTTATTTGCTAAGCTCCGAGCCTGTCAACAATAAACCAGATACCCATTGTGTCGTAGCGCTGCGACCGAGTCAATAACATATGTTTACCGTAGACCCGCCTTTACAGCCCAATGTTCCATGCTCTACGCTAACAACAATACGAAACTGTATTGATCTCGAATACGCCTAAAATAGTTTAAGATACTAAAATTGTTTTATGAAAAAACTAAGCAAACGATTATTGATGTAGTCAGGCGTTACTTTACGAAAATCGATCACCACGTGGACAGTCAAAAGTTTTATTTAGCCAAGATCCGCGATAACCAAACAATGACAGAAAACCAATAATGTGTGTTTTTCCGCTGGATGAAGTGGATTTATTTTGAACTTAAACCAAAAACTTACCGAAAAACGGCCAGCAACTCTCCACCCACCAACCACTACACACACTACCACTTTTCCACCTTGTAAATGACACGTGATGTGACGTGGTGTGACGAACGACACGACAATGGGTAATATTCATTAATCTAGAACTTAAAAGGCCCCATGGCCAGGAGGACATAATATGGGCTGTAAGAAGTAAGTAATTATCACCATAGCCACAAGCATGCATGCCGATACGTTACACACCTTAGGGTTAGATGTGGTTAATGGTAGAATATGGCAGTCAACGAAGGGGAAAGGAGCTATTATCCACATATTACCCTAAGGGAGGTAACAACATCTGCGGTACTCTTAGTATTAAAAATGTCCATGGTCGGTGGTGATAACTAACCGTCAGGTGTGTCAGGCTCTTTGCCATTTATTCCATGACAAAAAAAATTTGAATGGTCATCCCCGCCAATGTCTAGCAAATTCGTAATTATGACCTATATCTAAAATTCTATTATGTTTATATCAGACCAGCTTTTGCCCGCGGCTTCGCACGCGTGGTCTGCCACACTAAGTTTCGTTACAGATCATTTTAAATAAATATATATATTTAAAAAAAAAAAAAATATATATATATATATATATATGCTGTCGCAAACTTTTATTTAGAACTATTCAAGACAAACAATTCTAGGGTACATCATCTTTGTGTAACTCCCATGACTTCGGCTGCGTACGTCAAGATAGCTCTCAGAGGCCAGATTGTTTTCCGACTTAATTGACATGTATCGTTATATTACGACCAAAATTACATAAAATCATTACAAATTGTAACCTATATGTTATTCCGATGTATAACCTATATTACTGTAAAGTTTCATCCAAATCTGTCCTGTAGTTTTTTCGTGAATGAGTAACAAACATACATCCATACTCACAAACTTTGAAATGTACCTTAAATCATGCCATAACAAAAAGTATTGGAACGTTATTCAATTTAGAACGAAAAGCAACGGGGCGTTGTAGACCGTCTGTCGTGCACAGAATCTATCCGAAAGGCACGGAGATTTGATTTTATTAAAAATTTTGCGCCAACAACGCTGTTATGAAGTTGCAAATTAATTTAGACCGGTTTTGAGAACTCAATTTTCGGTTTATTTTGTCCGCCAATATTTACTGAATATCAATTATCCGGCCGCCTGTTGAGAGGGCGCGCAGGACGCCTCCGACAATCCGCTGCCCTCTCACAACACCCGCTCTTGTTTTTAATATTCATGACGTACCACTACCATTCACGTCAACATTTTATGGATGGAGATTTAAACAATTTGATTACACGAAAAACTTTGACGGCGCAAACACATCGAGTTACGCAAAAAATACGATCCATTATAGCTTTAAAAATGTTTACGGACCATACAAATATTTGGGAATGTTTTATATGGAAATTATATTTATTTAAAATATTATTTAAAAGGAATACAGCCATTGCACCATGCATGCAGCACCTTCAGAGACAGACATGTTGTAAAGCATAGTATCTTCTTTCCACACACCACCACAATGTAGAATCAGCTACCTGCAGCGGTATTTCCGAACCGATACGACATTGGGACGTTGAAAAAACAAGCCAACGTGTAACTTAAATAAATGTCGGCAACCATTCCGTGATTCCTTTGGTGTCGCGGATTTCTATGAGCGGCGTTGATTGCATTCCATTAGGCGACTCGCGTGCTTGTTTGACCTCCTATCCCATAAAAAAAGTAATATCTTCAGAATGACCCTTGGGAGCGAAGCAGTTGTAAACAGAATACATATAATTGTACACATACTATAATACATGCATGCAAATTATTTAATTGAATCTCAAATGATACAAACTATAATATTTTTAATACTAGAATTGAGAAGTGGAGGGACATGTAAGTATATGTTAAAAACTACATCAGTATGTAAATAAGTTTTTTGTACAGTAATTTTTATTTAATTTTTTTAACACATTACCCCCTCTCCAAGTATGTCTATCTATGAGAAAAACTTATAAAGGAAAGGAATTTCTCTGGTGTTCAAAAATAGAACAGAAGGTCATGGTTTCTAAAAAGAAATTTTATTTCGATATCGATATAATTTTATTTCAATTCGATTCGATGAAAAATAAAAGGCTTGAAACCTTATTTTGAAGCAAGGTGTACTCACCACTAAACAGAGCCAATGTCCAATGTCTATTAACTAAACGGATTCCTGAGATATTTCAAAAATAACATAAAATAAAAATATCTGTAGACATAATACTTCAAATGATTAAGTATCTATTCAAGAATATCTTCAGTTTGTTGACTGTTATTGAGAAAATATTACCTCTAACTATTTCCATCCTCGTAAATCACAGCTTGCTTTTATAATAAAAATATATATGTCTCGAAATATCTGGAGTGGTTGTGAATTATTCTTATTTCTAGTTAGTTACACACGTTTATAAACTAATAGTTTTTTTCTCAGTCGTTTGCACTGTTATCAGAATGATTGTGGTCATAACTAGACACAAGTCAGGCTGCACATGGAATACTCTTCTCATCTCTGGGCTGGGGCACCTCTTATTAATTATTTTATTTTATTTTTCTTTATAGAAACTAGCAAGTAAATCATCTTTTTCACTGACTCACCAAGATTAGAGACCATCACCACTATCTAAGAGTACTCCTCACACTTTTTGTTCGGGAAGAAGGATTAGCAATATCGAAAGAAACGAAGGAAGAGGAAAGGAGTTGGTCCTCCGAATCCCTTCGCTCACTAAAAAACGCAGTAGCACAGAAGAATGCTACCTCTTTACTAGTAAATAGCCCTTATTGTTAATCTGTGGAAATTTTAATAGTTTATTATGTATGTAGAAAGAATATTTTAATGTCGAGTCTAATTAAGGCTTTGTCCCACTTTCTAACTCGAGTGCTAAACGCCAGACCACTGTGCTTAGAGGATGGCCTAACTTTGTCTGCTGCAACTCTAATGACATCGTAATGTTGTGGTGTAGTCAGATTGCATCTCACATAATAGCCACAGTAACTTTATTATTATTTTTAAAATGTTCATAGGAAATAGTACTTCTAATTATTATTTTTTTTATTTAAAAATAATAACGATTTATAGGATATCTCGCCAATCGGCTTTGAACAAGCGAATTTATTTTTTTAATAATAATAGGTATACGTGTCACCTGGTTTTAAATGATCAACGCCGCCCATAGAGCCGTTGCAAATGCGTTGCCGGCCTTTAATAAACCACATACGCTCTTTTCTCTTATAATATAATTATCTTATCCTTTAAAAATAATATAATTATCCTTTAAAAATAAGTTTTTAATAATGAATACTCAACGTTCGAATCTCTCTCCTTATATTTCAAAAAACTTTGTGTATTTTTTATGTACTATTCGATCATATATTTCTCGATTTTTACTGAGCTGGCATATTTATCACAGAGCATAAGTATCCCAGTGTTGAGCACAGGCCTCATTTCCGGAGGAATGGACATTAAGTCAAATACCCTGAGCAACTGTGGCCCGAGGTGGTTTAGCAGGACACACAAGGCAGAATAAATACCTATAGGGCATACATATAGTTATCTTGATATGAGAATGAAACCCGCAACCATTAACTCGGAAAGTGGTACCTTCGCCACTGAGACAATTAGGGGGTCCTTTATTACTATTCTATAAACCCGGTTTAGGTATAATTTGATACAATATCAAATAACACCTAACCTTCAAAAAACAAGGTCACATATATCTTAACGGCAACGCTTTTGCAATGTTTATGGCGGATATTGGTTAATTTCTATCAGGCGACACGCTTGCTTGCTCGTTTGCCCACCTTTCACCTGCAAAAAGCTATGTGGTGAGTGTAAATTCATTCAAATGTTCATTTGTATATCCAATTGATAATTTATATTATATTTAACTTTTTATGGTTTCGCTCGAAAATCTTTTATAAGACTTTTTCTCTTAATGATATTGAATAAAATCTTTTAATAATATTTAATTTATGAAGACTACGAGCCCAAAATAACTTCATTAAGACCCTTAAAAGATCAGCACATTAAATAATGAGGTACCCTTGATATTTTGAGAGGAAAAGAATCTCCAATTATTTCTATTTTTAATAATTATCGGAAATCTAAATCCTTAATTTGTGTACAAAAAAGTTGAAAAATGAAGTAGGTGCTTACCTGTTCTACTGAAAAGGTAGAATGTAATCCAAAATATTTATTATAGTATCCTTATTTGATGTGTATATATATATATATATATATTTATTTGTTGTTGTTTACTAAACTTAATTAGATTGAAGCGGGGCGTTTTAATTAAGGTAACCGCTGAAGGCACTTGGTGTCATTGTATCTGATGAAGTTAGCAATAAGTAAAGTTATGTTTTGCACATGTGTACGCCGTGGTTAACTTTGTCGCGTGCCGCGTGGTTTAGTGATAATGAACCAGATGTTGTCGCTTTAGCCCTTCTGATCCTAGCATAGTGCGATTATACTAATTATGTAATTCTTGTACCGAACTGTACGTCTCACATTCATTGACGGGTTGTAAAATAATATTTTCCCACAATATTTTACCATCCGCTACCATTCATCGCAGCGAAACGGCTCTCTATTGGTCGCCTCTCGCCCTCGTGAGAATCAGGACGTAGCGGGTGGCGAACCACGTCGCCGTCATTTTTCAACAAATTGAGTATATTAAATTCGTCTTAGTCAATCCCACGCAAGGGAGGATGGAGGTCAGCCCCAGCAGAGCTCTGGATGCTGAGGTAAGGCACCATAGTACCCGGGGGAGCCCGATCCCGGGACGGTCGGCACGCTTGCGACTAAGCTCCATATCCATATATATATTTATGCCGATGCGGGAATCGAACCCGTGACCATTGACTCCGTGTGCGGAGGGCCCCGCGACTGAGCCAATCGGTCGTCTTTTTTCCCATGTGATGCACGAATGACACATAAATAGATAAAATTTATTAATGACTCATCATATCATGATCATCAGCTAACACGCGACACTTCGGCTTCATGCATGCAGCGCCAGCTCTACCAGTTGCCCTAAGCAGATAATGATGTACAGTGGGCGGGCGTCTTATATTACGATTACTAACACGCGATGAAGGTAGACGTTTGAACGAGCTGATTTTCGCAAATCAACATCGACATGCGCATATTTTGCGTACTAGCTGAATGGATAGCTTCCACCCCAGCTCCTCAAAAAACTGCAACAGCCTTTTCAGCCTGCAGCATCTTGGAGTGATCCGCACTCACGTATCTAGCACTGTAGTTGGCTTCGCCCCTGCACTACGAGCATGATGTGATTCACCGCTTCTTCTTCCTTCATGCGGGCACTGCACAGTGGACTATCTGTAATACCTGGTATTCATTTCAGTCGTTTATGCCATAAGATGCCAGCTCTCCGTCAAATGTGACCAGTTATATCATTTTAGCTTGCTAACTCAGATAGCTGTTGATCATTTCAGTTCTCCAATGGATTTCATTAGTCCATCTTTTTTTATGGAATAGGAAGGCAAACGAGCAGGCGCTTCACCTGATGGAAAGCAATCAACGCCGCTCATAGACTTCTGCAGCGACATAGGCAGTACAGAAACGTTACCTATTTTTAAGGAAAGTGACATTATGAGAGGGGAAGGGTGTTGAGCCTCCAGAACTCAGGCCGCTCACCGTACGTAATGTGGTAGCTAAGCTGCCACTCAGACGCCGGTTTTCTGCGGGAGTCTGGTACTTTCAGGCTTCAGACAAATAATACGCCATTCTAGACAAAGTATTGGTCTGCAGCGTGGCTCTATCACTTTCCATCATATCCATCAGAGAATTTCCGAGCACAGCAAAGCATAGCTCTCTGAGCAATTATATTATCGTATGTGATGAAAGGTTAAACGGTCTATAGCGATATCGCAGTTGTGTACTTGTATGTACGTTGAGCTGTAATAGGCATATTACGCTCGCTTAAGAAGCTCTCTCGATTACAGGTTAAAGGAAAGGTAAGTGCTGCTCTACTTGTGAAAATTATGTCTTTGAGTGGACTCTTAGTTTATTTCGTTGAAAATTATGCTGTTTGGATTTACTTGTTTTATTTTATTAATGTATTGTAATGATATTGATAAATAAAACACGACTTTAAATAGAATAAAAGAGTGATAGCAGATCTCCATGTGTGGCGCTGATGTATTTTTCATCAAGTAACCCATTTTGCTCATTTTCCTATCGTCTCCATAAAAAAAGAATTTATAAACGAGAGAATAGTTGAACATACTCCGGTGAAGGTTTCTGGAATAGTACATCTATCATACGATAGGTGGCGCGCGCATATGCACAAATAATGCAATGTTTTCCTAAGAAAATGAACAAGTTTCAATAAAAATGACACAATGTATATTGAATGTTATTATAATAAATTGTCTTTAATTACCTTTTTAAGGAGATCACAGCAACGCGCGACGGGTAAGCTAGTATCGAAATAATAACTTTGATCTCTCTATTCATATCAATATCAGCCCGCGATAGTCCACTGCCTCGGGCGCACATAAGCCTTACTCAAGGCGTGCCACCGGCAGCCGCCTTGCGCTCATCGTCGCTCTATCTAGCAGGAAGGCGTCCCACACTACGTTTGCCGTGTCGCGGTCTCCACTCCAGCACTCGTCTACTAGAACTATTGTTGGTTCTGCGACAAATCTGCCCAGCCCATTGCCACTTCAGTATGCTTTTTAACTCCGCCTTGGGAAGGATTATATCCCTCTCGATGGTAGAGCAGATGCCCAGATTGTAGGTGCAGCGTATCCTCTCCCTATCTACGCACTTCACTTAGTCCCACAATGTGCCACCTTATCTTTTCTAGCTCTACCTCTTGTCACATACGAAAACTTGACACAAATCATAAAAATATTAATATCTGTCAAAATAACTTGGTACACGTAATTTGAATACAAACTCAATGTACCAGTTAAACAACTCCAATAACTTTTATGGGGCAATGTATACAACAAGCTTAGTGAACATTTAGAAATATTATTTGTTAGGAAATATAACCTCATTATTAATTTGAAACAAGACACAAAGTGATATGACCCTTGACCTATTTATTTGCTAGAAAAGAGAAAAACACGGTATTTATACTGGCATCGTAATCGTACAGAAATATAGTATATTATTCTTTTGAACCAAATTATCTTCAAAGAAATAAGACACTCTATCGAACATAAGCATTTTAACACAGAATAAAATCTTATTTCGTGAAATTCCATGCTTATGTTTTCCCCTTCTTAATCTCATACTGAAAATCCGTGTATATATCTATAGTGTATTCAAATCGTTGATCATCTGTTGTGCGTACCTCGTAATCTACGACTCTTGGTGCGGAAATGATACCCAGTTCAGAGGATCGCGGAAGTCACTGCGGAGTGAAGGTACCGGCTTTCCGACGCAAAGTAATACGCGGAAATGAGATACGACCCTTTTATTGGAATAAGAGCTCGATACATGAAATCATTTATTTCGCGTCTTGTTTATGGACGAAGTGAACAGTCTCGAATATGTTTTCACCAATTCACAGTAACGTAGACTTGCGTTCATGTTAATTAACATCAACACACGTTATTTTCTGTTACTTATTTTGCTTAAGATCAAACAAAACCAGAATAGCTAGAATTGTGAATATGCATCACCATCATCATCTACAATCTGCAGCAGTGTATCGCTGCAGGTTGTAGGCTAGACGTAGGCCTACCCAAAACGCATCACCTAACCAGATTTTAGGATTCACGAATCCGAAGCAGATTGTCCTAAACTACATTAGCTAAGACGCGGTTTCGCTCTTGCATTCCTCTACTTCAGCGATTTAAAACGAATGATGAAATCTGAGTATTGAAATCTGAATGATGGCGTAATAATCTGTTTGAAGGCCATTGATCCATTTTAAAAACAGCAAACAAATATATCATTCAATAAAAATCACAATAAAATTTATTGCAATTAAAATTAAAATAAAAGAAATAATACAACCACAAGCAATATCATTAAGGTAAATACTCCCGAATCATCTTTATATATTAAAACGGTTGTACTAATTCAAATCTATTTCCGAGCGTACCACTAATAAGTTACCAAAATTTCATCGAAATTGGACAAATAGTTTAGGATGTTTGCGCAATAAACGAAATAACATTAATTTTTATGCACATAAATCAAAATATCTGATCACATAATGTTTATCGCAGGTAAAGTCATCACATAGGACTCGTTGATAAGACCTTCTATATTCGCGCACACATTTTAAGAATGTAGATATTTTAATACAACATTGTGACAAAGGCCCAAGGTAGCGTTCCTTTACCGAATATTAAATCCTTCACATAGTAAAAGAGAAGCGCTAGCGTAAGCCGTTATTGGAACGTACGACTCGTACAACGGCTAGACTTCCTTTTAATATCTCCTATAAAATGAGATTAATTTTGATACAGGCAATTGTTTATATAAATTCCTTCCGTTCATAACTGAAGATAATAAGTGGAACAAATAAATTTTGACGTGTAGATCAAGTTTTGCACTGGTAAAATGGTTTTGTTTTATTTCTATGGCAATTAGTTATAACTATTATGCCAGTGACAAGTTAAATTTAATAATTGCATTGTCTTGAAAAGTTTTTTATATTTACGTTTCGATAAAATTGTGGTTTTTCTACTAAAATACTCTATGGATTTTTGCAGTTACCTTAAAAAGTTACGATAAAGGCATTTGTTTCATATTACTCCATTTATAGCTTTAATCGAATTATATTATACGCCACCACAATTAAACAATATAACTCATAATAACATAAGATTATGAAAATGAAATGTGTGAAATTAATGAAACGTGTTTTTACGTCAGTGATTTAAGTTGGCTGAAAAAAGTCCTTGCGTCTGTTTGTTTGATTTAAGTTTGTTTACTAAAAAAATACTGTAAGCATTTTCACTTTATATCAGTTTTTTAAATGGCAATTAAAGGCAAGCAAGCAAACGAGTTACCTTATAATACTGCCAACACTGCTATAGATGAATATTCTTAATACTAAGCACTGTAGATACCTTGCTTACCTTACAGTGAGGATGTGAATAATGAGTGGGGAAACTCTAATGAAAGGGAAAGAAGAAAATAAAAATGAAAAAAAGGATTTGGGTCTCCGGATATTCTATGAGGCTCTGGTACTTCCCCGATCTAGCCAGTAAAATCTACACAACATATAATAATCTTGTTTTCAAATTTACGATTTTTTTCCTTAATTTCCATTTAATTTAATATTAAATATTAATATTCACATTAAGAACTAAAATAAATCACAGAGTTCGTAAACTATTGGACGACGTATGAGTGATTTATTCGTAGACACAAATAGTTTTTTTGTTTTTATGAGATATTAAAACAAACGAGCAGGCGTTGCACATAATGGAAAGAAATCAAAACTTCCCATAGTCTCATAGGAACGCAGTGTCATAGGAAATCCAGAAGTATTTGCCGGCCTTTGAGAAATAAGTAGGCTTGTTTTTTAAAGGTTCCAATTTTGGAAACACCGCAGGAGAAAGCTGATTTCTCGGGATAGTAGTACGTAAAGAGAAGTTTCGGGAAAAATACACCGTACTGAATTGCCATTCATCTAGATGATACGGTTGAAACTTTTCTGTGTAGCAAGTTGAGCAGTGAAATTCAGCGGCCGGATTCATTCCGAATAATTCCTTGATAATGTGCTTCTTATTTTAGGGACAATATAATCTGTTCAACCTGTAATAAACCTATTAAGATTGCATAGTTATTAAATGATAATTATTAAATGATTACTATTAAATGATAATTATCAAATGATTATTAATAAATGATTTTTTTATATATTCACACCTATCCCCTGCAGGGGTTGGCAGAGACCACAGAGCTCCATCCGCTGCCATTCATCGCAGCGAAACGACTCGTCATTGGTCGCTTTTCGGCCTCGTGAGAATCAGGACGTGACGGGTGGCGAACCACATCGCCATCATTTTCGACAAATTAGGTATATTACATTCGTCTTAGTGAATCCCACGAGCCGCAAGGAAGGATGGAGGTCAGCCCCAACAGAGCCCTGCATGCTGAGGTAAGGCACCATAGTCCCCGGGGGAGTCCGACCCCGGGACGATCGGCACGCTTACGACTAGGCTCGCCCCTAGCCACGCATCCATTGGCACGGCAGACCATGGATTGGCACAGAGGAAGGGAAAGGATAGAGAAGAAAGGAAGAGGCAGGAAAGGAAATGCGGATTGGGGGGTTACCAGACTCGGAATAAACATTTATAAATCCATATAAATATTTATTCCGATGCGGGAATCGAACCCGCGACCATTGACTACGCGGGCGGAGGGCCCCGCCATTGAGCCAATCGGTCGTATTAAATGATAATTATTAAATAATCATAATTAATAGATAATTATTGCGCATAAATCAAAGGAAATAATAATGTACTGCCGTTGCAGTAGCTCGTCTACGTCGTAGTAGTTGAGATCGCAAACGTACTGTAGCACCCTACGGAATGACGGAGCAACGGACTACATGGGGCAACTGGTAAAAATAAAGGAGTTCCGAGAATCAGGTCGGATGGGACACCCATGGGGTGAACCTGCTCCGTCATAATTATGTAAATATGTAATACATATGTATGTGCCTATGTATACCTATATAATATTTTTCCCATTAAACCCAAAGGTTAACTGTTAAAAAATACCTTCCCAACATTAATTCTATATACTATACAATAAGTTTACAAAAATAATAAAGAAATAAATCAACACAACGTCCAGCAGTGAAGTTGCGCATCCTGAAAATAATGTTTTATTGCGCAAAATAGTTTTCTATTTTTAAACAAATAGATACAGTGTTACTAATTGGATTTCGTCATGGACAAAAGCGTATCAGCTTTTTTTTCACTGGCCATTTTTAAATACCAATCCGCTCAACTAGATTAGGAACTTATTTCAGCGAATGCATTCCACAAAATTCCATGCAGTAGAACTTATGTCAAAAGAAACGTATTCACCGTTGCTGACGTAATACTTTTAAGTTTTAAACTACAAAAAATTGATGCTCTGTGTTTATTTTTGTGACCCATATCTCACACTGATTATCTCAGATTTCCCTTTTTCTAAAGAAACGAATGTTGGTCCACCCCACTTGTTCAAGATGGATTGATAGGGTTTTAAGTCTTGGATTTAATACCTATAGGCCAGTTCATTTATTTATCCCAATGCAGAAACCAAACCTGTGATGATTGTCTTAGATGACGGATATTTGTTTGTTTTTACTTCTGTATAACTGTAACTACTTAATATAAGCTATGAGTCCGTCTACAAATTAAATTGTATTTATTAAAGCGACAGTTTTATACAAATAAAAATCTGTAGACATCTGGTCGTTGAGTAGTATATAAATGTCTGACGCGATTTTCGAAAATAAATGATTACAAATAAGTCTATTATAAATAGGATTTTCTTATATCGCGGTATACATATGACGCAAATACCTAAATAGACCACACAAATATTTATCCCGAAGAGGAAATAAACCCGTTATCCTTGGCTTTGAAAGCGAACTCTTCGCCTCTGGTCATTCTCATTTTATTTATTTCATTTAAGTATTTTGTTTAATATTTTTACACAGTTAACCATTTATCAATTACCAAATCTGTTTTAAACAAATTTTAAACTATATTCTCACACAAAACATACATTTATTAGATTTTCTTATGTCACTTACTGTCACTACTCAACAGGTAAATATGGCATCCAAAGGATTAAGAAAATTGAAATCTCCCGCAAGCGTTATTTCCTTAAATAACTTTTTTATTTAATAATATAATATGTGACTGTACTAACTGACTGAACTTAAGAAAATTCAAAGTGTTTTCCCCTGTTTTCTTTAACTTCCTTCAGCTGTCACATTAAAAAATGACCTATTTATACGCCGGCGTGGGGCAGGGAAGTGGGAGAGGCATGTAAAAGTTTTGGCCCGATAACTTAATTATTCATAAGGTTTTTCTGTAATCCCCGCGCTCAGAAGTTTTCGTACGGCCCTGTCACGGCCTTGAGTGACAAATTACACGAGATCGAACCAGTTTGGTGAAATATAGTATAATAGATAATCTAAAGCGGAACATTTGGTGTGAACGTGAACCGTATTTTTTCGACTTCGTTTTTGTAATAAAAATAGTGTAAGTACACAATTATTATTATTATATACTAGGTCACTCGGGTGATATTGATAGTATTGGAGCAAAATAATGTAAACTTTTCGCGAGTTCAAGTATACACAGGATATTATTTTATAATATTATAGTTATGCATGTCATACGATCAGAACCACATTCATCCCCAATTCAGACACTATTGGTGAGCTATTAGCATGAGCTATAATGTCTCTATGAGGATTTGGAATAAATTTTTTTAATTTAAATATAAAGGTGTTTTACATACATTTTTAATTTGGATTTCACAATTACATTAGTGACATATTATGTACTCATATCAATATCAATATCAATCAATATCAACCCGCGGCAGTCCACTGCTGGACATAGGCCTCACCCAAGGCGCGCCACCTAGCCCGATCTTCGGCTACACGCATCCAGTCTCTGCCAGCCGCCTTGCGCAGATCGTCGCTCCATCTAGCAGGAGGGCGTCCCACACTACGTTTGCCGAGTCGCGGTCTCCACTCCAGCACTCGTCTACTCCAACGATTGACGGTTCTCCGACAAACATGTCCAGCCCATTGCCACTTCAGTCTGCTAACTTGAAGAGCTATGTCGGTGACTCTTGTTCTTCGGCGAATTTCTTCATTTCGAATTTTGTCCACCAGAGAAACCCCGAACATAGCTCTCTCCATAGCCCTCTGAGTGACTTTGAGCTTGGCGAGGAGACGGACTGTCATTGTCCACGTCTCGGCACCGTAAGAGAGTACGGGCAGGACGCACTGGTTGAAGACTTTTGTCTTCAGACTTTGTGGTATGGGTGACGAGAAGACTTGACGGAATTTCCTGAATGTACTTATATATAGTACGTATATTTCCAAGCAGTTTTTGGCAATTATACATACGCCTATAAAAGTAGCATTAAATGAAATAAACACCAACTTATGGAGTCTGCAAATTATATAAAAATGTTCTACAAATTATCCAAAAAGGAGAGCGCTCTGAAATCCCAACAAAGAACAACACGTTACAATGAAAATAAAGAGCCCTAAATAAGAAAAACACGCCGCTGTAAATAAAAAAAAAACAGATCGCGAAAATAAAAAATGCTTTGTGTTTGAAAAGGGGATTTGGCGTGACATGGCGCTCTGAGGCGGGCAGGCTTATCATCATATTGGCGCAGGTATCGCTCCACAATGACATTGTTGTGTATTGTGTACTAGTGTACATGTGTACATACATATACGAGTATACCTCACAACGTATTGTCATCGAACACTTTCATGTGTACTTATCATACGAAAAGATCGGTAAATATGTGTAATAGAATAAGACCTTATTATGTGGACAGTCAAAAGTTTTACTTAGCTAAGATCCGCGACAAGCAAAACAATAACAGAAAATTAATAATATGTGTTTTTTGTGCTGGATGAAGTGGATTTATTTGGAACTTAAACCAAAAACTTACCGAAAATCGGCCATCAACTCTATGAAGTTAAGTGAAAAATAAATCAAACATATGGAATATTCGGTGTCTTTGGCTTTCTTTGTGTGGACTTTCTGTATTACAGGTGTCAGCTTTAAAACGTGTCATTATTCTATAATTTGTTATATTACATTTTTTCACATCTCAAATATATATATATATATATATATATATATATATATATATATATATATATATATATATATATATATATATATATATATATATATATATATATATATAAATGGTATTCACAATATATATTAGAGACAAAACATTCATACAACATATAAGACACTAAGAAATTCAACATGCTATAATTTATTACGTGAAAATTTACTTGAACATTTCAGAGAGCACTCCATACATAGCTAACGCTACGGATATATCCGAAAGCTATTCTCTTCCGACTCCACAGCACTGACAGAGTCGATCAAGCGTTCCACAGGTAACTCTAATATCCGCTCCGGCCCAAGTTGCCTACACAATGAGTTCGACAGTCAGCCGGCAATCTCCGCCGGATATTTCTTCGCTATCAATACAGCGAGTCACTTTACTACAACTTGACGATTTTAATTAGCTTCGCTCGAATATTCCACAAGTTTTCCATGGAGAAGTGTTCGGAATTGCTTTTTTTGCGACTTGCTTTAATTAGGGCAACGATATATATTCGTAACTTCCCTGAAAGATACAGATTGAAGTCTATATAAATTCTTAATAAAACCTTTTATTTATTATATTACGTTTTTAAACATTCGTTATTTTAAAATAAAGAAGAAATTATTTTTCCCCTGAATTTTGATTAAATCGACTGATGTCTCTCGTATACGAGAGACATCAGTCGATCACCCTTACACAAGTAAATAAAATGATTAAGTGTGATATAATGTATGTGTAATGATAAAGTACAGTGAACAGAAAAATAAATTAATATCATTTGGAAGAATTTTATTAAGAAGAAGCCCTGTAAAAATATCTCCCACCCAGACTCGAAACAAATACCGATAATTAAATCCGCAAATATTGACTCTACTCTAACTCCAAAACAGTAGGTACTAGTAGTAACTTATATTTATATACTATAATATTATATTACTTTCCAATTTTTGCTAAAACAATGTTTTAAATTACCGCCTAGCTGGATGGATTGACAATCTATTCAGGGAAGCTAGTTAACATGTATCAAAGAATACTTAAATCCAGTAGTAGACTGCCGCAGGTGAAATGATGGTGAATTAATTATAGACGAAATTGTTTACATACACAACAGAGTTTTAAATAAAACAAAAGAGATTGATAAAAAGAAAAGATTCCAAACCAAACATGCAACGTTGATTCAACATGAGGCCGTTATACACTTGGCTCGTAGTAAATAAACAACATATATACACATAACATACGCAATCAAGTACATTCGTATCACGCACGTGTAGCTTTCTTATTTTCAATAACATATTTATTATGTTTGCACTGGAAAAGATGAAAATATGTATTATAGAGGCTGCCTTCATTTTTCGTAACCGAGTTCTGATACTCTAAATATAGGCACTTGATGTTATGACGTCTATTTCTACGAAAAACAATACGACAAAGTACTTACTTTCCAACATATTTATTAATGTTCTTTGAATAAATATAGATAGATATACTATTATATTTATTGCACAACAAAGAAATAAGATTTAACTCTATAGAGAAAAAAAACACGGAGTATAGTGAGTGGTCGTTTTTAATGGGATAAGTAAGTAAATGAGCAGGCGTATCACCTGATGGAAAGAAATCAAACCACCTTAGTCACCCGCTGTACTAAAGGCATTTCAGAAGCGTTGGCGGCCTTTAGAAAATGTGTAGGCTTGTGTTTTGAAAGTTCCCAAATCGAATCGATTCGGAAACACCGCTGGTTTCAGAGGGTAGTGGTGCGTGAAAAGAAGTTTTTGGAAAAACCCACTGGATAAACAACTATACTAACATACCAGAATACTAGATCGCCACTTATCCAGATGGTTGGGATGAAACTTTTCCTTGTGGCCAGTCGTGCGGTAGTGGAATTCAGCGTCCGGAATTATTCCGAACAATACCTCAGATCACTCCGCATAGTAGATGCAATAAAATATGTGCTGAAAAATCTAGCCATTCGATGAGATCTTGTTCATTGACTACTTCTGCTCATTGCTTTAGAACAGTCCGACATTGTGGTATGTGGTCGAGAGGAAGAAGCTGATACGAACGTACCCCGGTGTACAGATGAAAACAGTATTCCATCCGCGGCCTTTTTTATGGGATAGGAGGGCAAACGAGCAAGCGTGTCGCCTGATGGAAAGCAATCACCGCCAGCCACAGACAACCGCGCCACCGCAGGAGACACAGAAGCGTTGCCGGCCTTTTAGGTATGTGTATGCTTGTCTTATGGCGAATAGTGATTTCTTCCTGAATAGTAGTTAGAAAAGTACCAATCAACTTTTTTTTTAAAGAAGACTAGCAATATTTTTAATATTACTAGGGAACTTTACAAACAAAGCTATAGTCTATATAAATAGTGCTAATTTATAGTCAAACAAAAACATCTATAGTCCAATAATGCACACGAACTCACGACGTCAGGTTGTAAGCCCGATTCTCCCCACCTGAGCTATTGCTAATTATTTAAATGATTTACGTTGAAAAAGTTTAAAAATTTATATTAAGTTACATTGGAATGACATATTTCATGTTAAATTATTTTTTATCTATATTGTTTTTAATTTAACTGGGAATATACATAAAATAAATATATGGTGAACTTTTAATAGCAATACAAAATGCGGATTGTTTTAGAAAAATGGCATGGCATTTAAGTACAAAACAAGAACACAGAGAATAACCGAGCATTTTTCTTCAAAATTATGATAGAACAAACTGTTAAAAATATTTCTTAAATATTTTTTTTTTTTCTATAAAAAGTAAATTTAGTACACTTTTATATAGTCGTCTATTGTAAAATTGCTTGCTACATTATAACCAAATATTTTTTTTTATTAAATAAACATATTTAAAACTTGGATGTCTACTACAAGTGTGACTTGGACTCGAGGCCTTCCCGCTTTTATCTCATTAGCGCACGAACGATGGTTACAAAGATAAGTTATATTACTGAGTAATGCGATTAGTTTTCAGACTCCCGTTCCAGTAATACTCTCATGACTTATATTAAAGAACTACCTCAATTTGCCTCGTGGAGTAGATAACTAGTTTTGCCACTGTTATCTCTAATGCATGCAATTAAAGTATCTACTCGTTCCTTTTTACGTACGCGCTTTCCTTATTTTCCTCCGTATATTATGATTAAACTTGATAATTCAAATGGCTCAGTGGTTAAATGTTCATTTTTTGAGGTTAAGTCGTGTGTTCGATTCCCACATTGGGATAAATATTTACATATATGTTCACAGGTAAAAGTAAGCAGTCAATAAAAAAGCTCTAACTAAATCGAACGCCCTACCAATCGTAATAAATTAATGTCCTTCAGATTTAGATATAGTCCTATAATAGGCGGGCCCTGCCCTACAAGAACATACGTGGCTTCGACAAAAGTGAACTATGAAAATACGGCGCCGTGGGCCCGACTTAACAAGGTCGAAAATAATGGCTTTCAGTGTTCACACAATACATTTGATAAGCCAACATTGAAATGTCACCCAGATCACCCGTTACGATCCTGCCGTGACCTCCAAGTTTGATAACTACGAGTGTATTATCACAATTGTATACGAGACATCGATTTGGCGAGACTCTTGAATATATTGTATGTACGTAGTTGAGTAATAGGGATGTTGACTACTTTTATTAGTTTTTATTTAATGCATAAGTCGACCTTATGTACAAAGCTACAAATATACATAATATTTTTTGATACGAATAAAACTTTAATAATTTTGTATTTGTAATTCCGTTTTAAGTTTCAATACTGAGAACATAGTTTGTTAACATATTATTATATTAATAATACACTTTGACGTTTCCTTAAAGACTGAAACAGTTTTTTTTTTTTAGGATTTCTATTATGGAAAATAACGCATCGCAAACAAATCATATTTTTTTCTTTCAAATATTATATTATATATTTCAAAATTCTTCACCTCCCATCATTCATAATTCTTACCCTAATTGAATTTGCAGTCCCTTTAGTATTGCAAATACTCATGGGCTACTTCCTCTTACATACTCCACTAAAAATAAATTTCATTAGAATATTTCCATATGTAATAAAATATGATTCAATAGGATTAAAGAGAATCTCAAAATTCCAAGAATTAAAAAAAATTGCATGTATATCGAATAAAAGAATTCAACAATTCGGCATTAAAGCCTTTTATTTACTAAGTTAAATAGCCTGTTAAGACAAATAGCTGATGTTATTTTGTTCTTATTACATTTAAGTTCTAGTTCAGCGCTCTAGTAAAGAGAAAAAGGTTGAGAGAGATAATCGAATTATGATGATAACGAGTTCGGCGACAAAACGGGATTAAATAAGCCGGAGTGCATTTTGTCTTAAAAAAATAATGAATACTTTAGACAAATTATCGTTAATTTTTGTTTGCAACTTGGCTCTGAAACATGAAACAAGACACATGTATATTAACGTGCCATTATATAATCGCTTTCAACTATATATAGTCTTTGAATTAAATTATATTCTTGAAATATAATTTAAATATTAAATTCATTCCTGTCTCTTTTATTTCTCTCCTTGCCTGTCTCTATAGAATATCTTAGCTTATATATAATCTATAATTATATAGAAAGAATATCCTAATTTCGTTACTTGTTCTTGTTTTATTCTTTGTAATTCATCACAAAATTACAATATAAAGTAATAAGAATTAAATGTTCAAACGAACGATTTATGCTATAATTAACTTACTATATCTACAACTTAATAAAAATGTTAAACAATAATTGTTTTTGTAATTTTCAACTTGTTTCCTCACAGTTTAGTAGTTTCCTTACAATACTCTAACGCAATCCGCAAGAAAACCACTCAACGACAAAGCTCTTCAAGTCGGCCAACCGAAATAGCAATGGGTTATTCACTTTGATTCAAAGAACCGAAATCCATTGAAGTTGACGATTACTGGAATGGAAACATAGTGAACTCGTCGACCGGCTAGCTGAAGCGGTTTGGGAGACGCCTATACTCGTACGTGCAGCGGACGGGCACAGAATCATGACGGTGCTGACTTACCCTAAGATATACATTAATGCATCTGCCTGAACTATAAACTATAAAAGTTATATGGTTGTGTAAAAAATTTAACTTTTATTACGAATTTCTATCGATAAAAGTAATAATAATTTATACTAAATTTAATGTTCACAGGAATCCGAAATAATAACGTTCATTTCAGATTTCTGTGAACTTTATACATATTTATTCTATCTGTAATACCTTAATACAATTTTAGAAAGCTTAATACCGTTCACAGTTTTTACATAGATTTACACGGATGTTTTGCGCGGTACAGCTTTATGATATTTCTCCCCTACCATCATCAACAGCCTGCGGCAGTCCACTGCTGGATATAGGCCTCTCCCATGGAGCGCCACCTAGCCCAATCTTCGGCTACACGCATCCAGTTTCTGCCAGCCGCCCTGCGCAGATCGTCGCATCAACTAGCCGGGGCGCGTCCCACACTACGTTTACCAAGACGCGGTCTCCACTCCAGCACTCGTTTGCTCCAACGATTGTCGGATCTCCCCTACCATGCCTGTCACAAATTAATTGCTCATGCCAAAAATCAGGCAGTCCCATTTATTACTTACACCTTTCAGGATAATATTATATCTACAACAACGTTGTTTTACAAACATGACGATTTTCTTATGAAAGTAATTAAATCTCTCTGACTTTAGACAGAAAACATTTATACTATTAAGTAATATAATCTTATTTTAATAACTTTTTATTATTTGGCAAGGAAAAAATACAATGATATAAAAATGTACAAGCGGTGAAACAACATTTTAATTTGCACGTTATTATATGTAAATGAGATTTTCAGTCTCCATTCTGTTATAATTAGACCAACAACCTTTGCAAAGTAAAATATTTCCAGTATCAGCCTGCGGCATACTATGATACGACCTACCTATTTGTAACCTTCGTCTATCCCCCGTGGCCCAACTTTAATGTTTTTCATGTCAAAAGTGCCGTGTCAGCCTCAATCCTTTGTTATGCCGTAGTTTAGCATTTTACTGCGGAGGACGATGTCATGTTTTATGCCCCAACTTTCTTGGACCCTTTCCAGCGGCTCGGGATAAAAATTCGTTGGAATTTAGCGAGCGGAATAATAACACGTTTTCCAATGCGTCACTTTGATTAACGAAATAGTTATTGAAAAGTTACAAAAGTGTGGATTTAAATTATGTGGCAGTTTCTTAATGCACTGTTTGAATTTTACCTATTTAATATTATAGTTGAAAATCATACTTTTACAACTCTTAATTTAAAACACTTTCTTGAGTTTCGTTACCTTCATTTTCTTTTGCCTTCCTTCAATCCTTAAAATTGTGATCATGATTTTTTTACTATTATCTGCATTATTTCCCTCTTAATCCTATATATTTGTATACAATTTAATGTAAATGATAATTGTCTTTACAATCTAGGGTCGTGGATTCAATTTTACCGTTGGACTATTGATGCGAAATATATTTCTTTAACTCAAATAGTTAAGTAATCAATTTCAGTGATATCAAAAGATTTGCTACCCTTTAAAAAAACTACAGAACCTTCACGTTACTAAACTACGGGAATTTGATAAATTTTCAAAGTGTTATAAGATCTTTCAATCTACAACCACTCGTTTTACTTTTAAATTGCTTTAACGTCAAGTTTAAACGAACTCGTTAACTAGCTTTACATTACCCGAACGATATGCAAGACGCTCTAGAAATCGATGTCGATAGTTCAATATAATTTAAAAACTATTTCAATATATAATTTAAAAAATATTTCAATATAATTTAAATAATTTACACAACTTTTTTCAAGTATGGGCTCCACCAATCCACCCCTTCTTGAATTTGCTAAGCAAGGAACTTTTTGAAACTGTGGTTCTTTGCAAAATATATTTCTTTTAAATCTTATTCATTAGAGAAACTGCAACACTGTTTCCAAATCTCTGAGAAGCTTTGACTTTGTATTCTATGGTATTCTATCAAAATTTCATTACTCTACTTTAGTACGGATAGTACTGATCTAAAACTCCAGTCTCCGACGTATCAAAAAGAGGACATTCAACAAAGCTCAAATGAATTCTCTCCAGCCAAACTTAATCTTCCAATAGAATGCTTTCTTGAAATCATCTTTACCCAATTGTATTACTTGTTCCACGTTACCATATACTTACACAACTTAGAGAACCTCAACTTCGACGATAGTTGTTTCCACCTTGAAATAGTTATAGATTAACACTTTCATCTTCTCAATTAATTGATTCACTATTATATAAAAGGCCACCACCAAACATCTACCATCCCAGTCCCCATGCCAAGCTTGAGGAGCGTCATCCTGAAGCTGGCGTGGGGATTCGGGGATGGTGTAATAGATTTTTTTATTAAGATAAATAATGTTGCCTATCTATCGATATTTGCTCCCATAGTCACCTGTAACATTCACGGGAGGAAATGGGGCAGCTCTATTCTATATCGGGAACTACACAACAAAAAAATATAATCTAATAATAAAAGTACTTCAACCGACGGAATTCTGAAATAGGCAATTGTGGAACAAAATACATGAATCTTTTTTATTATTGTATCCAATAAAAGAAGTATTTAATATTGTGTTCAAAGTCAAGAATTGTGGTTACTATGTATATGAAGGTACACTGAAATAAATGGTAAATTACGTAATATTTATCGAAAAAACACATGAAAGATTTTCACGTAGCTCTGATAGCTACTTGTAAGTAGCTATCATTATTTTATGTAACAATTAAAACCTCATTTTGAAAGCCATTACAACTTTTTAAAAGTAAATTCACAAGATGTCCGTCAATGCGAGACAAAGACAGTTAATAGAAAATAGCTACGCACGGGAGAGAGACAGGGCGATGTCTAGAAAAGACTACACATTGCTGGAACATATTCGAATTTTAGGAATGCTAGATTTTTCGATCGTTTTACCTAAAAGTGTGACGGTGCGTCGAAGAACAGTTTAAAGTTAAGTTCGGAAGAAATTTAGGAAAAAATAACAGAAGAGAAGAGAAGTGAAACTTAAAATGAAGAGAAGTGAACTAGCAGCCGATTTCATTTTTCCGATCCCCAAACCGCAGCTTGTAATAGTTATATTACTGTAGTAAGTACTCTCATTCTTCTAAACAGGACATAAAACATTGTTAGACTTTGAGTTTAAAAACGAATAATCAGGATTATCTGGTCATCAGATGCCTGTTATTCCGTGTGAATCATTACCCAATAATTTTATATCAATCAAAGATATATTTCATATTATAAATTACCAAACATAATTAAAATTATCCACTCATTAAAGCCACTTAACTTGCGCATCCAACTCAAATTAGTATGCCTGTAATTATTTAACATTTTATAAAAGTATTTTTAAATTCTTTCCGAGTAAAAAAGTTTACTAAAACTGTGGGTAATTTCTTCACTGCTGGATCGCCGCCTCAGCGCAGTTAAGTGTGCCTCTTACGGCGCTTTAATCGAGCAGCTTAGTTTAATAAATGCGGCTCACCGGTGGGGCATGTCGGTTATCTTTAACCCCGACGCGACGAGAACCATTCCATTTACAACGAAAGACTCCTCCGTAACAAATCGCACAATCTTCTTTAATTTAAATATTATGAAACTTTTTATAGAATTCAGGTCAAAAGTACAAAGAAAGTGTACCAAGATCGTAGCAGATGAAGGAAGCACACACACACACACACATATATATATATATATATATATATATATATATATATATATATATATATAGGTCAGCCAGTGTGGAGAAGGGAGAATGACCTCAAACTAACAATAGGGCTATGCTGGGTACGAGTAACAGAGGAGAGGAACCAATAGAAGGAGTTGGAGGAAGCTTATGTGAAAAGGCACATTGAAATCAGAATTTTCTCTGAAATTTCAAATTAAAAGGCTTCCTTTGGCGTTCGAACCCGGTGTGGGTCTTGAGTGTGGCTTGTGGGTGTAAGCCTTCTCCACAATTTTTCGTCAGCCATCTCTGTTTAGAGCAACGTGCTTCCAATTCGTTTTTTCTTTAGGATAACCAGGTCTTCCTAAATTCAGTCCTTTCAACGCTTCCGGGGTCTACTGCATGGTCTTTTCTGATGGAGTGTCTAGTTTGTAATGGTTTTAGATGATCGAACAGTGGTTTCATTGCCTATCAAACGATTATGGTGGATGGTATACTCCATCACTTTCTCCTACCGGTCCAAGTACTTTTCGCAGTATTTTCCGCTCGAAAACCGCGGGTTGGTGCTTCCCTTTTTGAGTGAGTGCCCAAGTTTCGCATCCATATGTTACAAGAGGTCTTATTATTGATTTGTATAATATATTACTAACTTCGTTGCTCCTGGATATCTACTTTGAGGCCAGCAATTTCTTGCACAAAGAGAAACATCTGTTGCCTGCTAATATTCTGCGGTGCACCTCTTCTTTGACTCTGTTTTGGGCGGTGACCGTGGACCCAAGATACTTGAACTCTTCAATGGCCTCAAATTCCTCTTCGTCAACTCTAAGATTTTCTGCAATTTCCAGGTGCCTAGAGCTGAGCAGATATTTTGTCTTTGCCATGTTAATTAGTAAGCCGAAGTTAATATGTTAATTAGTAGTAGGCAGAAAATAAAATCTTCTTTTATATTATAATAAACTTTTCTGATCAATAAGCAGAGGTTAAATGGTAAACCTAAATAGTTAAATGGGAAAGTTACTACTTTCAGAATCAATGGATGCGTATTCGATTGCCGATAAATATCTGTGTAGATCTTAGTGTTCATTCCGAGTGTGTATATATATCCTGTTAATCAACGCGCATAAAGACAAGCGTGAGATAGTATTCACCCCCCCCCCCCTGAAAATATATGGTCCTAGTTCTTGTATGGGCTATAAAAAACACGGTGATTTGACTTCTTCATTCATCTAATTCCGCTCTGAACGGAAATGTATTTTGAAATAAAGTATCTTGTTCTGTTTTTTAGATTTTCTAATTTTTTGAGTCCAATTTAAATGTGTATAGCTATTACGCATATAAGGAAAGTCTGTTTGTTTTTATTTATAAATCAAGTTCAAAGTGTACGTAAAGGAACGGTATAAGAAGGAGAACGAAGATTCCCGACCCGGAAATTTGATTTTCTTGGACGCCAACACCGGTAGATGCCGGATCTCAACTTTGCCCGACTTTTGTTGTCATTTAACCTTCATATTATTTTACATTTCTCTTTATGAATTTATATTTAGTTAAAATTTGTTAAAAATACATCTTATCATGATATATGAATTCCCGTATCGGAAAATATATGTATGGCCTAAAGTATTATTTTCGACTAACCACAATAGTTTTAAGTTGGCAATACTGTTTGAATATTCTAACAACTTCTTTGACTATTGTATTGCGCTCAAGAATGTTGTTATTTTATTACCAGTTTTTTCCCAATTTGGCTGTTTCATTGAATGCTTATTTATGACACAAGATAATGCGTCATGAACGAGTGTGTTAGTAACTTTTTTACAAAATACTTGATCTAATTACAGTGACAATTTAAAATCAGGGCATAAAAAACCTTACAGTTTAAAAGCAAAGATCTCACAATCTATTATCTCGCAATCTCTGAAAACGAGCTGCTTGCAAAATAATACCAGATAAAGGAAATTTATAATTGTAACAATTATTTCCGATTGTACTACATAATTATTTTCAATATAAACACTTCATTTATATTTCAGATATTAAAAAATATGCCTTCATCAGAATTCAGCTATCGAAAGCTCCATTTTATCGAAGAATAGATTCTTGCAGTATAAAAAATATAGGTATTAAATTTAACTTTTCATTAACAGTAGATCCGTTCAGTCAATGTTCAAAATAAGCCAATGCACACTACTAAGGCATTGAGATACAATCAACAGCCTGCGGCAGTCCACTGCTGGACATAGGCCTCACCCAAGAAGCGCCACCTAGCCCGATCTTTGGTTTCACGCATTCAATTTCTGCCAGCCGCCCTGCGCAAATCGTTGCACCATCTAGCCGGGGGGCGTCCCGCCCTACGTATGAATTGGAGTACTGCTTCTATTTATTATTTGTTATTAAATACGAATATAAGCTGCTAGTGGCTTAGACGCCATACGCGTAAAAATCCAAAAACTCGTTTAAAAAATTGCCGACCTAAATGGCGCAGTCGTGAAATTACCGCTCTCGAAGTTAAAATTACCGAGTTCAATTGCCGCATCTGCATAAATATATTCTAAGTCTAGATATTCCAAGCAGATTTGGAAAAAGTCCATAAAGTCAAAAAGCCCCGTGCCCAACAGGCCCATACCTACTCAATATGGGCTATATAAAAAAGAAAATTAATTAAACATGTTATTTCTCTATTTTTTAAGAAACTATAGATTTATTTTAGAGAGAGCTAAAAACAATAAGGATTGGGGTTTTATATACCTATACGAAAGTTATAAGTAAAAACGAAGTTAATATTGAGCTACAAACAATAAAGATTAAAAGTTTTTATGTATGTGTATACTCTAATGCTACTTTTCACAAACAAAAAAAATTTTCTTATTCTTTTTCCATTTTCTACTTCAAAAACAATTAACAAAAACTATACCAAATAAATTTTAACATCGGACAAAATATGATACTGTATTCATATTACGATAACTCGGCCAAGACGAACAACATCATCTTTTCTTACACAGTGAATACATTATTGGTACATTTTAAATTAATACATTTATCACCGTAGACGCTTTTAGAAGTTAAAACAATACAAGGAGAGCTTAAATCTGCGAGTCGCAGTTTTTAATCGAGAAATTTATATTAATGTAAAGTCCATTATTCACTCCCTGGTTTTCAACGTCGCCTTTGGGTGTTTAAGTGTTGTAAGTAAATCATTAGAAATTTGGTACTTTCCTGCTCTTAGTGTGATGGATACACCGCTCACCTCCCGGTTTCCTCCTAATGATAAATGACGTCTTACAGGCCTTCCGGAGACAAATCTAGGTCGATGTGAACAATTATTACTTTCCGGTAGCGGATATTCCTTGCAATAAATCTTCCACAAACAAATCTTTTGTTTGCGATACAATTGACATAGTTCATTAATAAATACGTGGTATAAAATGCCTCTCGGTCAAATAGAGTGACAATGTGCGTAGAGTTTTTTTTATGGAATAGTGAAGCATACGAGCAAACGTGTTGTCTGATAGAAAACATATACGACGCCCATAGACATCTGAAACACCATAAGCACGATATGCATTTGAAATACGTTGCCAGCCCTTAAGGTATGATGAGTAGGCTTGATTTGAAGGTTCCAATGTCGTATCAGTTTGATTAAAAATACTTACAGTGGGATGCCTTGCGGCCGGTGGAGTGACGATTTACGCCGAGCGGTACTTACAAAATGGATGTGAATCAAAAATATTTTCAAGTGGCGCGTCTTAAAAGAGTCCAGCGATGGACTGTCGAATCTGTTCATGATTAATTATAGCATTATACTTTATCTAGAATACCACCACTGCTATTGCTAGGTATACGTATCTAATAGTTAGGAAGATTTTCAGACTACATTAAACAAACTAGTAGACGACCTGTGGTTTTATATCACTGGCATTGATTTTCATATCTTTACTCTGCCATCGTTCTTTTTTCAGAACCTCACTCGTTACATAGTAGGATGTATTAAGGTTTGGAGCAATAAGACTTGTATCTTCCCCTACACTACATTATAAAAATACAATCGTTTATAAAATTGACATGAAATGCGTCCTAAAATGTATTATGTATATATTATATGTACGTATGCTGTATGTTTTTATACATCAATTTACATTAATAACATCTCTAAATATCAGCTTTTACATGGAAATAAATCTGAAAATTTATTTGTGCATCGCTGGTGATAGTTGTTGCTTATCATCAGGTGATCCGCTTGCTCGTTTGCCTTTCGCTTCCACAAAACAATACCATCATCAGTCGATAATAAGATATTTATCTTTAGTTTAATAAAACACACCATGTGCTTTCGAGGTTAAAAGTTGAAACATCTTGAATATTTTAAACAATATCTTGAACTCAAGTTTTACTCAGTATGAAAACCACGCCAATAGGTAAAAAAAGAATTCCTTAAATAACAAGATCCTGACAGATCGATATGTTGACCCGTACAAAGTCTGATCCATCACTATTATCGCGATCTATAAGAGCCATTTTCGACGTAATGTGTACAGTTTTTTTTAATCGTGCGAGTAAATCATTTTTATAGAGTAAATGATTTTGATATACAATTGAATCTATTACCATATATTTTTTTAAATAAAAATTATATAATGGAGGTAACGACCGATGGGCTTAGTGGCGGGTCCCGCCGCCCGCGGTCGCAGGTTCGATCCCCGCATCGGAATAAATATATGTATTGATTTATAAATATTTATTCCGAGTCTGGTAATCCCCCCAATCCGCATTTCCGTTTCTGCCCTTTCCTTTCTTCCACGGTCTGCCGTGCCAATGGATGCGTGGCTAAGGGCGAGCTTAGTCGCAAGCGTGCCGACCGTCCCGGGATCGGGCTCCTCCGGGTACTATGGTGCCTTACCTCAGCATGCAGGGCTCTGCTGGGGCTGAACTCCAACCTCCCTTGCGGCTCGTGGGATATACTAATTCGAATTCATTATACCTAATTTGTTGAAAATGACGGCGACGTGGTTCGCCACCCGTCACGTCCTGATTCCCACGAGGGCGAGAAACGACCAATGGAGAGCCGTTTCGCTGCGATTAATGGTAGCAGATGGAGCTCTGTGGTCTCTGCCAACCCCTGAGGATAGGCGTGAATATATAAATATAATAAAATTGATTCTTATTAAGATTTTTGAAAATAGTACGTACCTATAATAGATTGTTAAGATAAGTATATATGCAGAAAAAACAATAATGTCAAGGAGAAAAGAGCATTTGGTCTACTTTCCTTGAAATATCGGGAAGGAATAATTTAGTCGGCTGTAATATTCCCCCGGCTGGGCCATAGCTCAACATAACGAGGTTTTACCGCCCTCCCAAGACCCGTAAATTTGCCCACTATTCTTTAACCGACAGTATTTCCGGAATTTATTCTACCAAAGACATTTGGTCGCAGTTATTTGGTGGAAAGTGGTTAAAATACTTTGATTATATAAAATTCTTTTATAGGATATGAAGATAAATTAGCAATCGAGCCGCCTTATGCCACCCATAGACATCTGCAACACAATAACAAATTTTCCGTCCTAGATATTACATTGTTTATAACTTAAAACATTCTAAACTTAAAACAACCGATGTAGTATTAAGTATATTATTTTTTAAAAAAAGACTAGCAATGTCTTGATATTACTAGAATTTTTATTATCCTTTCCAACTAATCTAATGTTGTTTGTATTAGGAAAATACGGTTTAAGTCAATAGTCCCGTGAAAAATTAAACTCACGATCTCAGATTGTAAGCGTAATATTTAATAATTTCCGTTGCTAGTTAAAGTACCGTATTCTTCGGATTATAAGATACGCTTGTTTATATAGAACAATGGACTCAAATTTTGGGTGCGTCTTATGGTCCGAAAAAACATTAAAATATTGTTTTCAATAGATCGTCTATAAATTTGATATACATCTTATAGTCCTAAAATTTTGGTACGCCACTTGGTATTATGCACGTTATCTTAAGATAAGCAGGGAATATCCTATTTACCTACACTCTTTGTCTATTGTCGTCGATATCTTGTATTAAGCTTGGCCTGTAATCGTGTGCACTTTCATTTAAATTTCTTATTGTATATCTTTAAAATTTTTATGTATGTAATATTTAATAATTTCCGTTGCCAGGTAAAATAACATATTTTTCGGACTATATAATGCACCTTTTTATATAGAAAAATGGACTCTAAAATGCGTCTTATGGTCCGAAAGTAATATTAAAATATATTTTTCTAAAAATCTGAAGTGCGTCCTATAGTCCGAAAAATACGGTAATCGTTTTATATAAAAAAATCAAAAATATAGCAAGTTTGAATGTGTTTTTGTACTTTCAATTAAGAATTCTCTTTTTTCTTACAGTTAATTAATGTTTATCCGAAATTTACACGAAGTTAGATAAGATAATAGATAGATAAGATTTTATCAAAGGAAATATATAAATAACCTTTGCGCCGTTAAAAGTGGACGTTGCGACTTCGGCTACCTAATTAAGAACGAAACAAATTCAAAAGTCCCTAAATACATTAAACAGAACCTCCATTAACGAGACGTATAGGCTTTCTTTTCTTAAAAAAATCTCTGCCTCTGTTGTACTATTTTCTTTGTATGTTAAAAGGAATTCTGAAATTTTCCATTTCCAACCCCGAATTTTTATAAGCACAATTGACATTCAGTTTTCGTAGCGAAGGGCACGCTAAAGGTCGAGAAAAATATTTATTTCAATAATATATCCCATTTGTAATTTACAAACAATAAACATATTTGGCTTGCGTTGTCCATACGACGCAATAAAGACTTTCAACATTCAATTGCTAGTCGAACAATGAATATTAATGAAATACTTAAACAAACATAAATAATATCCTCGTCACAGATGTTATAAATTGATGGCTTATTGATGACTTACTAGGGAAATTATCGCTTTTGATTGTAGGTTCGATTCCCTTATCGGGATCACTATACGTATGAATTAAAGTGAGAAGCAAACTTATCGGTTATATTCTGTAGAGTAATTTTTTACTATAAGATGGTTTCTGATACCGAAAGCTATATTGTTGAAATTGTTTTTGTATGTATTACATTTTTGGTGTAATTCATTAGGTAGTCGACAGCCGTTTTTCTAATAATTCTTCTTTTTATTCTTATAATTATTTATTTCATATATTGTCTCGTAATTAATTTCCAAGGATCTTAATAAAGTTAGTTTAATGTTACCATATGAATACGGAAAGATCGATAAAAATGTCAAAATACTGGGTTCTGAGTTTTATTCAATATTATTCATGTTAAGTATTAATTGTATGTAAATTTATAGTTTAACGAAAGGTCAAGTACAATGATAAATATATATCATAATGATTATTGAAAAGTAAGATGAAATTAATTTCTCAAATCTAAAATATTATTATATTTGTATTAACTTTACTAATTGTACAATGCACATGACATCATGATACAAGTGTACAAAGTGAGGTTTAACTTTTTTAGGTGAGGAGTATCTTTTATTCATATATAATTAATAAAATAAAAACTATAATTTACTTAGTCATATGTCTCCTATTAAATAAACGAATTAGAAATAGTTTTTATTTTGTATTTTTGATTTAAAATGAGCAGTTACGTATTAGCTTTTTCACTGATACTGAAATATGTACGTATTAACTTTATTTCGTCCAATATAAAATTAAAGTTAATTAATTAAATTTAGTATTTGAAAAAATTATATTAACATCAAGTGTCATCCACTACAAGATTAAACAAATGTATTTATTAGATAAATAAAAATATATTTTAATAACGATTTAAAATTTGAACAAGATACTATATATGAACTATATACATATAAATAAATATATATAGGGAAAGTTTGAACTAATAGTAGTAATTGAAAAAATATTGGCCTGTAGACTTTTGCTTTATACGCATATATATTTTAGGTAGACCGGCAACCCTACCTAGATAAGAGGAAAAGCGAAACATAAATCGAGCATTATCACTGACATACAGTCAGGAGCGCCGTTTGAATCAATTCCTAGGTCAAATTTACTACTTCGATGTGTGTAGAGAGCCCATACGATATAAATTCACCTTTAATAACGTAAGCGGTCACTGATGACCTATTGATCTCCCGGTGCTTCTAATTTCCTAATACCTTGAATCATACAGGCATACATACATATATGTTTCACGTGGATTTAAAGCTAAATTTAGTTGCATGAAACAACAACTTACCGAATTTGAAAAAGAAACCTATATTTTTTAAGATAAAAAAATTAGATTAACAAGCAACTGGACAATTCGGAATCTATGTCAAAGTTACAATGAATATTTACAACTACCATTCAAAATACCAAAACGTAATAAATTTCTCTTAATTTGTTGTTGGCTTCAACTGCCATATGAACTCATTCCAATCGTTTTTCTTGATAGTCTGTGATATAACGTTTAAAATATAAAGACTTTTCAATGATATATAATTAAAACACAATTTTCATAATACAAATTACTGTTGTTATATTTTTATTTACGAAATATTAAACTATTTTTTATTTTACATTTTATGTACATGTATAGAAATAACTAAATAGGGAAGGACAAGCCAGATAGAAAATTAAAATGATATTTTGACACTTTTTAAATATATTATATTGATCATATAATAATATTAATTATTAATCTGTTTAATTAATTCAAACACGATTAACACAAATAAAAGTAGAATATAAGTAATAATAAAAATGACATAATTGATAAAGAAACCGTGACAGCTGTTACACACATACATGTATGAAAACGATAAATAATTCTGTATTAACGTTATTTTCTGATAATTTAGAATAGAAAGGTATAAGTATTCTTGAAAGAAAACGGAACTTACTAGTGCAACGCCATTTTAAACGTCAATGTGGAATAAAGCTTGCAAAGATTTATTCATATACTAATACAGTATTCACGTAGAACACATTTTGGCACAATATTTTCCACTTTAACTTTAGTGACTACGGAGTTTTTATTAATTTAATAACAGTAGCAAATATACATACATATAATCGCGCCAGTTCTTCGTAACAGAGATAGGCAAATACCACAGATCTCCATATGCTCCGATCTCGCCACACTTTCTTTACTTCCTCCACACTCATCATCATTCTCTTCATACAAGCTCGCCTCCACCTCGTAGCAAATAGTCTTAATTATTATTAAATATATAATATTTAATAATAACTAAGACTATTTGCTACGTATATTACAATAGATATATTACAATGAAATAAATATATAACAAAATACCATTCAAACTCTTGTATATTCAATTTTCGAACAAACTCAATCATTTAGTTTCCAGTCAGGTCACACCCATAACCGTTACTCAAAATCGGGTCACACAAGCAATATAAGGAATTCAAATTGGCTTGGAATGCCGCCAACATGGCAGAGGACAAAAGGACAGTTGCGAGTTGAACGAGTGATTCCCCTATTAAGAACGTCCATATCAATAAAACAAACGAAATGACACGGCTAACGGTGACCCCGAGTAACAATGTATTCACATAAACACGGAGAAATGCGAAAATCAATATCCGCCCTAAAAATCAATAGTTGTCTCAGAAGTATGTTTTTTATCAGCCCATATATGACCACATATGTCACTGCTGAGCACGGGCCTCTCCATTTCTGGAGGAACAATCGTTAACCCACCACGCTTGTCCAATGCGAATTGGCGGGGTTACCAGACTCGGAATAAATATTTGCAATCCATACATATATTTATTCCGATGCGGGGATCGAACCCGCGACCACTGACTCCCCGGGCGGATGGCCCCGATACTGAGCCAATTGGTCGTCAGAAGTATAATTCGTGTGACCAAGATCTCACCACACGTCCAGATTCTTCAATATTTCAGGGGGATGTCTCCATCTCTTTGCATCCTTTATCGCTTTACCGTGGTAAATGTTTCTAAGAATTGTTCTTAAGAAATAAGAATTTGCTAAAAGCGCTATGAAAAAGAACAAGTGGGTCAACTGGAAGTAAGCAACTACCGCCTACCATGAACATCTGCAGAACAAAGAGCACGCAGATATGTTGTATCTTTTTCTTCTTTTCGAGTCAGTGGATCGACTTATATTTCTTTTCTGCTCAGTAAATCGCCACTGCAATTGCAGCAGCATTCGCCTCGATAAGGTCTACGAATGCGCAAGTGTTAGGGTATAATGAGCAGTTGAGTAGTTGCCTCCTTAGGGTAAGAATATGAATAATGGAAGGGGAAAAGGATGTAAAAAGAGGGGCACAAGGAACTGTAAACGAAGGGAAAAGGAATGTGAATTATTTTCGTATAGTTTGTTCAAATTATTTTAATATAATTATTAGATAATATCGTTCTGGCGCTATATAGCGCTTTCCGGCATAAAGAAGTGTATGGTATCGTGCGTCGTCCACAAACATTTTTTTTCTGTACGGAATCAACTCTAATGACAGCCGACAACTAAGCAGTCGTTCGGCCTTAAAAACGTCCCTGTTAAACACATAAATTAAAGTATTTCTCAAGTACTCCAAAAAATCCGCTAAAGATTTAGATAAGTTTTTCACACACAAACATCAACGAATTCTAAATAGTAAATATATAAGTCCCAGTCGCCTCAAATAACATCATATTACCCAAAGCGTGAGTCATCCGAACAATGTTTGCGACAGTTATGGCGGCGGTCCTCTGAGTTATTGTGCTCCGGACTCAAATTTACTGTGATTTAACGTCTACCGGTCGTTACTTTTCTTATACTATCCCCTCTTATGGTCCATCGAGGTTCTTTCCCGCTACATTCTCGCGTTCGTACAGGAACATTTTATATGTATGTCACTGAAATGTTTTATTATTTGCTGCAAATCTAAATTTTGCTAAAAAAAATATAGAACAAACTTACAAAACAAGCCAGTAATTTAAAAATGCAATACAACAAATAGAAATTTGAAAAAAGAAATCTTAAAGCTAAGTAATTTAATTTCTTATAAAATTAAATGATATATTTATATGGATAATTCAAATTCTTTACATCGACATAAACTACATTCCATTTATAAAACGTCAGTATTTTAACTAATGTTGTATATTTTAACAATAAACCTTTCATCAGTATTTAGCGATGAGGTTCCTCTGAACGGAGAAGAAACCGCAAAAGAAACTCCGAAGGTATCCTCTTTTTTGTATTTTTATTTTATCTTTCTGCAAAATAGCAATGTATCGTATTGAGAGACGAAATCAAAAATATTGATATACTATTCAAAATAGACGAACAATTAAAAATATCAAATTTAAAAGAACTTGGGTACTTGAACTATATTTTTTCAAATTAAAAATTATAAAGGATTCAACTTGAAAAAATATAAAAGTGTCTTTATTTTTATTAAAAATAGGAATCAAATCTTTTATTGGTATAATGTACTGTTGTTGAAGTATGAGGAGAGATGGCGTAATAGAATTATTTGATGATTGATTGTATAATGATTCCAATGACTTATCCCTTAATTTATTTTATGGGATATGAAGGTAAACGAGGAAGCGTATCACCTAAGGAAATAAATCAACGCCGTCCATCAACGTCAACATTTACAACTATTAGACTATGGGTAAATATAAAGCTCTATATATACGCTTAACACTTCGAATTTTAGTGCCATAACAACAAAAAAAACTCTTGTTACAAAAAAAAGAGGAAATCGTCTCAAAGCTCTATCCTATGTCAGACATTCAGCTCGTGAAATGAAGCATCAAATCCACAAAAATTAGACAAGCGAACAATTTTGCCCGAATTTCCGTTCGTACGGACCATTTAACCCAATAAATTTAGACCATTATCCGTGTCCAAACGGTGCCGCAATAAAGCGCTTTAGAGCGCCCGTGTCGCTTTGAAAACTCGTTACACTTTTTTGGTGAAGACAGCAATGAAATTAATTTTGTATAATTGGACCATTACAAAACGTTCGGGTGGCGCGTTGGGCACACATTGTGTTATAACACATTACGCTCTCGCTCACAAATTTGGTTCATGTTATTTTATATGGGAAAGGAAGGCAAACGAGCTATCGTATCACTTGATAAAAATCAATTAATCATCTGCAACATCATAAGTATTACAAAAGCGATGCTGCAACCTTGGAGAAAGGTCAACATTGCTGCTTGCTTCCCTTTGTTAGTTCCAATTTGGTATCAGTTTGGTAATATCGCTGACAGTGGCTTAGAGTGGTGACAGTCCTTTAGAGTGGTGCTGCCTAGAAAGATGTTTTGGAGAAAACGCACCGTACTAGATCGCCACCCATGCAAAAAGAAATGCCTATAGATAACTTAATGAAAACTAAATAAAAATGCCTATAGATAACGAATTCAGTGTGTGAAACTTTTAACTAATCAAACCAAACATTTTTAGTTACAAATAGAAATATAATAAAAAAAATGAAAATTGTCTTAAACTTTACAACAACTAAGTTATTCAAATTTGACCTAATTCAAATCTATATTTGAAATATAAATACAATTATAACAGGGGTTTTACAAAGTTATATTAGATTCACTATTACTTCCAATTCATAAATGATGCCTCAACACACTGGAATATTTATATCATTATTCCATTTGGTTATGAATACGTTACCGTAACAACGCGTAGGTACACCAACCAGTACATGACTCAGGCATGTACTACGGTATATGTGTCTCATACACATGTACACCAAACATTTTGCTGGAGGCGAAAACTGCCGGAATAATGGAAAAATGGATTACAGCTCACTGGGCCTTACAGACTGAGTATAAACTATGCATAGAGAGACAGTAAGCCCTGCTACATACAAAACAATTTGAATAAATAAGCGACGTCTGCAGCTGTGTAATATTGGCAAGTTCTATCAGCTTACGATAATACAAAATCAATACGGTAAGCCCCAATTAATCGGTACGCAAAGAGGCTTCGGACGGAAGTTGCCAGCGCTTACATCGCTTTATGTTTTGCCCCTGCATCCACAAATTACTATCCCCCTTCAGGGGACTTTACTCATACATAATACACACAAAGTTTGATGTGCGGAGAAGGTAGCGTTAATGGATTTTATGGACTTTATGCCGGTGAGTTTTGTGCTTTAACTATTTGGTAAATGTTTTGTTTGGAATAAGCCTTTGATTTTTAGTGTATTAAAGGTAAATAAACTATTTATCCTAATTCCATTATCCACAAATATTCATAAACTTCCGGTTATGTAAAGTTAATTATGGTTTAATTTAAAGTGTAAGATAAAAGACAAAGTACAAAAAAAAAACGGGCAAACCAGCCTCCGCAAACAGCATCTGTTCATAAGATAACGCGAGTGGCAGTCATCACCGATAATTATGTCTCATTTTCAAATTATCGGGCTTTAAAAGAGGCCTATATTCAATAATGGCTGTATTGAATATAGGCCTCTTTTAAAGCCCGTCATCAAGCTTGATTTTCAACTACACACATCCAGCTTCCGTCAGCTGCCCTGCGTCGATTATTGCTCGATCTCGGCGGGATTCGTCCCACACTACATTTGCTAAAATTATTTATTTTTAGTCTATTAAAATTTTATTAGCATTTTTAACAGCCTATATATGTCTTACTATTTGACAAGATGCCTCCCTATTTCTGAAGGAAAGGACATAATACCACGTTTGTCTAAGGCGCCGTGTTTATTACGAATTCTATAACTATATATAGAAATAGAAAAACATTTATACGTGACACACCTTTTTTTACAAAAACTTAAATGGTAAAAAACTAAATAAAAATTATATTTAAGATAGAGAAGAAAACTTAATCTAAGATGTACCTTGCAAATGGTTCTTATTCAGCGTAATAAGAGTAACTTAATTAGGTTCGATTCCCATCCCAACACAGGAATCGAACCCGCGGTTATTGGTTCCAAAAACGCATTGAACCAATTACGTCGTCTTTAGGACATATTTTTTTTATATATATTCACGCCTATCCCCCGCAGGGGTTGGCAGAGACCACAGAGCTCCATCCGCTGCCATTCATCGCAGCGAAACAGCTCGTCATTGGTCGCTTTTCGCCCTCGTGAGAATCAGGACGTGACGGGTGGCGAACCACGTCGCCGTCATTTTCGACAAATTAGGTATATTAAATTCGTCTTTAGTGAATCCCACGAGCCGCAAGGGAGGATGGAGGTCAGCCCCAGCAGAGCCCTGCATGCTGAGGTAAGGCACCATAGTCCCCGGGGGAGCCCGACCCCGGGACGATCGGCACGTTTACGACTAGGCTCGCCCCTAGCCACGCATCCATTGGCACGGCAGACCGTGGATTGGCGGAGAGGAAGGGAAAGGATAGAGAAGAAAGGAAGGGGCAGGAAAGGAAATGCGGATTGGGGGGGTTACCAGACTCGGAATAAACATTTAAATATCCATATAAATATTTATTCCGATGCGGGAATCGAACCCGCGACCATTGACTCCGCGGGCGGAGGGCCCCGCCACTGAGCCAATCGATCGTAGGACATATTTCACTATAAAAATTAAATATAAAATGAATTACTGAATAAAAAAGTCTTCACTTTATTATACGTACATATTATATTTACAGTTTATATGTATAAACGAGAAATTATTTATTAATAATATATTTATAAACATAGAAAATACTAAAATACGCGATCTCTTTCACTACTTTCAAGCACACGCCCTTTTTTACAACACTAAACATCAATTTTACGATAAAATACAATATATAAAATATTTTATATTGCTTCAGGTTATTCAATTTAGTTCTAGATCCAGACGTATTGTGTTCAAATTTATCAATATAGATACGATAAAGGTAAAATATTGTCATGTAATTTCTCAAAGTTGAGCATTTGGAAATTATATTTGTGTCGTGAAAGGGAGTGGAACACAGCCAAAGACTTCTATATATATACTTAACGATTGTGACAAGTTTTCGACATTTGTATCAATGATGATTGAATGTCAAATCTCGGCTATGACTACTTGAATATTTATATCATTGTTATTAATTATTTTATGTATTCACCATGCTTTAAAAAAAGACAAAACAACAAAGGCTTGGACACTAACGCTAATGGAAGAGAAGAAACTTATAGTTACAAAAAGAAAAGTCTTCCGAAAGATCCTGGGCACAACCAAAAGTGATGATGGCAGTTGGCGAAATCGAAAAAATGCTGAAATCGAGCATCTGGTGGCTCAACCCAATGTAATAGGAGTGACTAAGGCTCACCGACTTCGTTGGTTTGGCCACGTTGGCGTATGTGGGTCGCCCCACGACGCCGCCGCACGACGTCCTGTGGGGCTTCCCAGGTACCGCTGGAGAAACATGATCGAGGGTGACTTGCGCAACCTTCAAGTCTGCAACTGGCAGGTGGTGGCGCAGGCGGTGGCGGAAGATCTGTTCGGAGGTCAAGATCCATTTTGGGTCGCTACGCCAACAATGTTAGTTAGTTAATTCACTATGCTTTTATTCACCTTAAATATGTAAGCTGAATCGGCTCAATGGCGAAGGTACCGTTTCGAAAACAATATTCGCAGGGAAAATTCCCAATCGGAATAAATATAACGTATCCTATAGGTATTTATTATACGTCTCAATCTCTTGTCAATCACCCTTTGATAAGCGGAGTGGATTAATTTTTACTTACTGTATAGTAGGCAAACGAGCATGCGAGACAGCATGTCTACTACATGATCACCGCCGCACATCCACAACGCCAGAGGCATCTCAGATGCGTTGCCAGCTTTTTATGAACAGATACGTACGTGCGCTCGTCTCTTAAATGATTCTATATTGTATATAAGTAGGAACTGTAATGATACATTCATAAATGTATCACTAATGAATTAAAACCTTTTATATTATATTACTTTTTTAAATTCGTAATATTTTAAATTTAAAATGAAAAGGAAAGAAATTGTTATTATCACAAAATGCTTAAGTTGGACTGACGTCTTTTAGATAGACAAGTGGGTGACATAAAAATTGAAATATTGTTTGTATATTGAGATATAAAATGTGAAGTGAAAAGTATGAATAATATATTATATAAATGTACAATGAAACGCAAGAATAAATTAATATCATTTTGAATAATTTTATTGTATATGAAGAATACCCCTAAAGATCCCGGGTGTCACCGTAAGAAGTTCGGCAGGCACGTTACAGAATATCGCAGGTGATAAATCGTTCCACATTTCATCATTGTGTATCCATTCCTTAGTGGGGTGTGCACAAAAAGCCAGCAAATAGTCGAGATGTCTCCAACAATGCAAGTATCCATGGGTGGCGGTGATCGATTACCATCTGTTGAATTGCATTCCCGTTTGCCTACTCTTCTATTTAAAAATGTAAAGGTAAATAAACAATTATAATTTTGGCAGCACAAAGCCTTGTATCCGCTCCCAATAATTGAGATTATATCTGAAACCAGCGGTCGTTACGCCGCTACAACTGAAATGAACATTCATTATTGCGAAATATGGTTGTGAATTAATATTCTGCCTCCACTGATTACCCTCGCGGATTGAAGATAACCGAAATACACGTGCGGATCAATAGCCGTAAAAATCCTCTTCAGGAACATTGGCACATGTTTGTACGTTTAGCTTTTTTTTATTTTAGTTATTTCAAGAGAAAGTACGCTTAATGGACCACATATGAGGATATTATCTATTTTTTTGTAAAAATTACTATTTTCTGTTTTTTTCTTATGTCAGTGAATTGTTATAAATATAAGGTGAATAACTTATAAAAAGAAAAATTTTATCAATGTTTTCTCACTTAAAAAATGTTAAACTTATGTTATTATATTATGTGTATATATGTATAGATATGTATATTTTGTGTGTATAAATACATATATATGTTATGTATGTATTGTACTTTTTTATGTGTATTTATATATGTATTCCTAATTTGAATAATACCCGAATCGGAAGGTCTCAGCACGGACTTGCCTAGTGAGACCTACTTTGCTTCATCCAACTTCACTAACATTTTTATAAATTTGTGTATATTAATATGAATTTAATTTATTTAAATTAAAATTTTATGAACGTACTTAAATCTAATCATTTATTGATAACCTACAATGGAATCACTTAATAATACTCTTTCATTGCCAAAAATATTAGTATATTAATTAGTAAATGAAGGTTGTATATGTATAATAGTATTTATTTCATTTCACCAGTAGAATTTCACTGCCTCTTGTCCGCTGAGAAGTAAGGTGTAACGAATCTTGGGTTAGAATAACCATTGACACCGCTGATACCGATGGAGAGACATGGTGGAAAATAACTTGCGCAACCTTCAAATCTGCAACAGGCAGGAGGCGCAGGACAGGGCTCGGTGGCGTAAGATCTGTTCGGAGGCAAAGATCCATCTTGAGTTACTGCGCCAAAAAAGTTAGTGTTTTTAGTTAGTTATGGTCTACAGGTTCTGACTCTGAATTTCCGCCAATCCGCCTTAGATAAGCGTGGTGGGTTAATAAAATTGAGAGATCCGTGCCCAACATCGAGACATATGTGTATGCAAAAAAATAGATAGAAGCGTCTGAAAATATAAACAAAAAACTTAAAATATAAATTTTCACAAAACCCAGTCCGTGCGGACTGTAATAAATAAACTGTAAAGTCAATAAAATTTATTTCACCACAAAAGTTCGGAGGCGGGTCTTAGCGCCACGCCCTTCAGTTTTTTACAGTAACTATAATAGGGGTTTCATATATTTCACACAATAAAATACATACGAGATGTGATGATATCTTTGTGCGTACTATATCAAATTTAATTTGTGTAGTATATTAAACTTTATATAGCGAATGGTCTGAGGAGTTGTTCAACCTTCTAGCCGACAAACAGTTCCACCTTCGGACTCCTGACTGCTAAACCACACACTTTATTCTATGAATATTTGCTGTCTTCAACCAGTATTATTATATGGCGGACGCTTTGCTTAGTAGTTCAGATATTCAGAGTACCTAACTTCTGAGCCAAGATACTAGGTTCAAACACTAGTCATAACTCTTGCATAACATCTTGTCGTAAAGGAATGGCTAAAAACCAGCGCTACAGGGGAACCCTTCCCCTGTTAACAAAAGCTGAGTCACTTCCTTTGCCTAGAATAATGTTATATAATTCTTAGTTATTATATGTATAAGTGAAAAATGTTGTATCTTATAAAAAAATTGTATGTCTAATGTTCTACATTCTGGCAAATAAAATTTTATTATTATTATTAGTCAATGTTAAATATATTAAATATTTTTATGTCTCTAATATATATTCTTCATGTTTCTAAGATATTGCAACCCTATTATTTTTTAATTTAAACGAAAAATTGGTTTGATTCAGTACAGAATTTAAATATGAAACCGTGTTCTATGCATATAATTGGTATTTCTGACATTTCTTAGAAGTCGATATCGCTCGAATCAGGAAAATTTTGATCAATATTTTTCTAAGAAAAAATACAGAAAAGTTCAAATTTAGCAATCAAATTAATGTCAAAATAATTATTTGAAGACCGCTTTTTGATTTTTAAAAGTAATTATGTTATTATTACTGATCTTACAAGAAGTACTTACATACTTCGGGGCTATAGCTCATTGTGGCTCAGTGTGGTCAAAAGGCCTAGCTTTTCTAAAATACCTCATCATTTCAGTTCATAAATTGTGTTTCTGACATGAACTTATGTATAATGTAATATTATGTAATGTAAGTTTAAAGTGTTTCACTACAACCGTTTTATTACGGAACCCTGAATATTGTATTTAAAAACAAATACACGTACAAGTTTCGTGTGCACAGATAATACAAAATCGATACTGTAAGCTCCAATTAATCAGATGTACAGGCTTTGCTTTCAATGTCCGCTGCACAGTTTTTACCACACGAATGTACTTCGAAATATTATTATTGTTTCGTTTTTATACTTCTCGCTTATTCCATAGAAACTTTAATAAATAATAATATTTTATTAAATACCTAAAGGGGATTTTGTGTTTTGAGTTTATACTATACTATATACGGGTATACAATTTCTTTTTATCATAATTATCATCACCGTGAATGAAATGCAACAGTCCACTGCTGGACATAACAATCATAAGGAAAGACTCCGAAATCCAAGAACGTAATATTTTACTAGTGAGGATAAATACCTACTTCGCGGCTGAAAACTGATACGATAAGTGGACCACATTATTAACACACTACAGTTGCCTATGCATGTATGTACGAGCATTGCGTGAGACAGAAATACGACTCACGAAAGATATACATGAAGACAGCGCCATTTATCATTGCTCGTCACTATCCATCCATCCATCAAGATTGAGTGAACTAATGAGAAGTCAAAAATATAGGGTGTCCGGTGGCAGAATTAGATTACAAGTCGAAAAATTACTAAACGCTAAACCTCACACTACTAGAGAGACCGTGGAGCTTCTCCGTGATTTCTTCCCAAGCAAATTAATAAGCGATTTCGGCGATATTCCCTGGCCACCCCAGTTACCCGATCTTACTCGAAATACGAAAAGGAAAAAGTTCCTGAGGAGATACCGAAAAGTAAAGTCTTTGAAACAAATGCGACGACCCTCTCAGCTCTGAAAGAAAATATCGTTCGCAACGTTTAACGTTTAACAGCATCCCGACGTCACTACTTGAGTCACTGTAGTGAGACGCACAGAATACTATGCCAAGATTCCTTAGGAGAAGAATATACCCCACATGGCGGCCAACATTTAAACTATAAAATTTAAAAAAATTAAACCCGCATTCTCTTCTTCGTAAAGATTAATGAATTTTATTTATATCCTTCGAGGTTTTTGTCACCGAACTTCCTATATCTCATAAGCACAATATTTTTAATCGTAAGATAACTGACAATCAATAACCGAACACATCTCCTTCAGAAATGTATATAATATGCACAAGAACGAGTATTGACCTATTTTAATGACTAATACAATAACAACATAACGTATTTAAGTGTGCACACAAACATGCACATACACATACATGCATATAAGACGCGTGTTGCCACATCAAAAATATTGCCCGCATGACTCGGCATTAATGTCGGGACGACCGCAGCGCTAAAATTCCGCTTGTTTGATTTACCATTGTTCGGCATCGATTTTTTGTTAAATTTATTTCACAACCGCGAACAATAAATACATATTTTGCAAGCTTTGGAATTCATATTACTGTTGTATTGTTGAATATAATTTGATATCAGTAAATAGCAAACTTTTGAATGACATATAACTGCATATTTTATACTTAAACTATTTAGAATGATTATTGATCAATGATATTAACGGCTGAAATAGCTCAGTGGTGAAGTTACTACCTTCGGATTCAAAGGCGCGATTCCTGCATAGAAATAAATATAAACATGTACGGCCTGCAGATATTTTTTCTGGATGATCCATCAGTCCACCTTGCGCGCAAACAACACACGTAGTGAGTTAATCCCCCGTTCGCTGATGTGGGGCAAATATAGGCTATAAAAATGAAATGTAGTATGCGAACAAACTGCACCCTGTTTGAAGTGTCCACTACAACTGTATATAATGCATGCACTCGAATTACGGATGAGGTTCTGAGGAGCTCATAATGGTAGTATAACCATTAAACTTCAGTGGTTACCAACTATCTGCCCAGCATGTTAACGAGGACAAGTCTCCAAGATTTTGGTAGTGATCTATATTTAATAATATGGCGGTATTACGATGAAAATGGTTACCAAAATTTTCGGAAAACAAAAAAAAATGCTCATCTTTTTCATACCAAAAATTTATGAAAAAGACATTGCATTTAAATACAGCTATTAGAGTGGTAAAGATTGACACGTGGTGGAAGTGAAACTTATACTATTCTATCTCATTTTTTCTCAGGCTAAGTCCTTAATTGTTTGGTACTTTTTAGTGTCGTTTTTCGAGTTTCAAATCACTACGGTGCTAGTTTTTACCTCAAAACACATCTAAAAATATACGTTTTCTTTAGATTTAGTTAAAATATATAGAAGAATTTTGTATACATTAAATGTTCGTCAGAAAAATCCCTTTTTAACAAAAGCAATTAGACAGGTAGAACTTTTACTTAGCTAGTGGGCTAAGTAAAAGTTTTAACTAAGTTCCCATAATGACAACTTTTACTCTAGTACTCTAAGTTCCCATAATGACAACTTTTACTAGATCCGCAACAAAAAAAACAAAAAATAGAAAATTAATAATGTGTGTTTTTCTGCTGGATGAAGTGGATTTACTTGGATCTTAAACTAAATCTTACCGAAAAACCGTCAGCAACTATCCATCTACCAACCACTATCCACAACACCACACACACACTACCACTTTTCCACCATGCAAACGACACGTGTTTTGCTTCATCATGAGACATCATCAGCTATAGTAGCCTCTACGGAAGACAACCGTTATGTTGTGGATAGTACATAGTGTACATAGTAATAGAATTCCGCAAAGTAACGCCTGACTCCATTAATCATCATAAATAATTGGCTAATATATATATTGCAGAAGGCCGGTTATATATTTCCTGTGAAAAATATATACCAATAAATTTAACCACTAAATTGGTACACGCAAGTGGCATCACGCACCGATGTTGCATTGGTCTACAATGCCACATAATTATTTCGATGTTTTGGTCGGAAAACGAGCCGCGGTTAGTTTGTGTGTGTGTGTGATCAGTAATATTAACTTTGTTTTACAGTTTAACAATGCGAAGGCCCTAACAATACCTCTATAAAAACACCTTTGTTATATTAACCAGAACATTTTATTGTGTATTACACGTTTTGTACTTATGTGTTTTCAATGTGTTTACAACGAGTGTTATTTATATCTAAAAATACATTTAATTTCATATACAACAATAGCTACGTTACTAAGGATTATATAACGATCTAATATGATTCTAAAATTAGACTATTGATACGGATCATAGTTTTCTGGCACAAGCGGTATGAACTTTGTTGGAATGATTAAAAGAAGATTGAGTACAATCAAAAACATTGCTATTAATATTTAGAAAGAAATGATAGTTAAAAAATAATTTATTTATTTTTATCGTATTTATTTATTTGACAACCATTTGGCTCAGAGGCGCGCCTGCAACCTAAGGCGTCAATGACGCGGGTTCAACCCCCACATTCTGATAAATATGATATTTATTTCGAGTCTGTTTACGCTACCACTTCGCATTAGACAAGCGTGGTGGATTAATATCTATACCTCCACAAATGGGTAAACCCGTTCCAGCAGTGGAACACATATAGGCTGTAAAGAAATCGTATTTATTAAGATCATCTCATCATCTAGCCAGAGTGCATCCCACACTATGTTTACCAAGACGCACTAGCATTCGTCTACACCAGCAGTTGTTGGTTCCCCGACAAACGTAACCAGCTCATTGCCACGTTATTTTGCTAACGTGCGACTTCGATGTTTCGGGGGATTTCTTCATTCCGAATCATATAGATACATAAAGAAGCTCAGATATATCGAAAAGGAGAAAAATATGCTTGTGTATTTTGTGTAAAATGCTCAGAGAATGATGTAAATTCATCTGAACACCGCACTAACGCATCACGAGATAAATCATGTCACACGTCGGAACTGCCTAACAATTTCCCATTCACTTTTTACTGCTCGTAAAAAATACACGAGTAAATTTCACACTGTGACGAAAATTGTTCAGCGTTTATTTTTTTCCGGTTAAAACAGTTACAGTTATCAGGTAATGATAACAGTTTGGATTTGAAAACAATTGAGTTTTTTATATTATAACTGCAGAAGAAAAAGTGTATTTAAAACTTTTGGAATTAAATCAATAATGAAGAATAATTTATATTTCCCGAATCTACAAACTACCTTAGCTTGAAAATTGTATGGAGATTCTGAAATACCACTTATTTATTTACTTGGTTGAAATATAAATCTGTTTAGTTATTGTGTTTTTAACAGCCCATATAAAATCCTAATGAAAATAGGCATTTACCATTACGCACATATTTTGAAATCATAAATTGTAAAATTTTATATAAATAAATTTTAAAAATATGATATTATTTTGTTGTTTGACATATACGCAATCTTGTTTATTGTTATTTATCAGGAACGACGTTTTTAATTTCACTGAGTGATCCAAATACTTAAGAAAATATTGTTTTAAGTAATTAATCATCATCATCTTCAAGGCATTACAGCCTTAGCCTGATTCAGTAATTTTTTCCAGTCAGATCTTAGTTTGGCTTTCTCTCTCTAGACCCTCACACCGATTGCCTTTAAGTCCTTCGACTGACCTCGACTCCATCTAGTATTCTGAGCTTAGGCCTTCCGCGGCTTCTACGACCGTCTGTAATTACGACATACCAAAACCAAGTTTACTAGACGGATATAAAAGTGTAAGAATCTCACATGAGTTCATAGGAAACCGCCGGCAACGCTTCTGCAATGCCTATGGCGCCGCATATGTCTATGGACGGCGTTGATTGCTTTCCATTAGATGACACACCTGCTCGTTTCCCTCTCTATCCCATAAAAAGGAAAAATATCAATGAGTTATATATAAATATAGTAACAATAGCTCAGTTATCAAAGCTCAAACATACAATCTGTACATCATCCTTACGCCCATTGACTTTTTCCTTTTGTTTGAAAATATTTTAAACTTTTAAGTAACTAATGAAATTAATTACTATTTTTGTTATATTGTACGTGACCAAGAAAGTGAACTTGATCTTTCCAATGTTATATTTTTAAATCATATTATTAAAATTTTAGCATCATCGTAGTCCTAGTTAGGACCTTTTGTTACCTTGTGTTTTTTAATAACTGATTCTTTTAGGCACTTCTTGGAAGAATGAATATTCACTTAAGTGATCAGAGAATCTATCTATGTAGAGACCTATGTCCCTGAAAGTGATATAGTGTAGACTTGTTTATAATTATAACATCAATTTTATATACGTTTGGAATTAGCAAGTTATATTCATCCTCTATATAACATTTGTTATAGGATATCAATCAATTTTATTTCCAAAAGGGAAGCTATAATATATATGCCTTATATATCTTAATTATGATTTTTAATCACACTTGATATCTTACACTTACTTAACATAGAACAATGTTCATATATGGGTTTTATTGACTCCATATATGATTTTTATTATATTAAATGTAATTTTATTTTATTTATATGTGTTTTAAATAATATAATGACGATCTCTGGCTCATCACAATGATTTCGTATCCTCCATTTATTTGGAGTGGGTAACAAAAATTATTTTAATATATAATCTTTATCGTAGCTATCGTAGCTTAATCGTAGCTAATCTTATTTTTTTAATTAATATCTTTAATTCTGGTACCACAGTGAGTCGACAGAACGCACACAAATGTGCCTATAAAGAATAGCGTATATATAAAGCACTCCATATCTTTCACTATCATAGCAAATGCTTGATTATTAAGGAAAAACTTATACAAAAACGTAAGAAAAGGTGGAACGCACGCATTATTTTGTTACAGAAACAGCGGGGAGCAATTCGTGTACAATACAGAAACTTAATCACTCACGCGATTTCACTCTAATATCGTGTCTTAGCTTAAAGGTACGTTCAGACTAAAAGCATTTCACTTTGAATATATTTTTCAATTATCTGTCTTGCTTTTGTATAAGTTATTGATAAATTAAACTTGCATAAATAAGGACGAAATTGAAACAGTTTTAAAGATACTGCTTTTCTTTCGGCGTTACGAAATAATTAAATACATAAATTTGTTTTTGTGCTGACTTTTGTTGAAAATTAGACGCGTTATAAGTTTTGATCACTTCCCTTCTCATTGCTACTTCTCTCTAACTCAATCTGCGACTATTCACAGCCTTAAACTAAGGTCGCCTAAGTCTCCTTAGTATTATCCAAATATCCATGGACTGCGGTGGTTACTTACTATCAGGTGATCCACTTACACGTATGTCTGCTTCATCCGAAAAAATGCTTATGTAGAAATGGAACACGCCACATGGTGTTCCGAAAGCGAAAAGTTCGCCACTGAGCTGATGAGGTCTTCTTAAAATTACCATGGACTCAAAATTGGGCCTACAGTTAGAAACTCGTTTTATTTTTAATTTATATTATAATTTAAACGTACATTTTTCAATGTGGCCGCACCTCAATGTGAACAAATGAGCCACGTTCCCTCCCGTAATCATCGCATGCGAGGTAGCCCGTGGAGATTAGTGCCTGTTCTTAGCGGTCCATTCCAATACGCGTTCTATTGGGACGCCCTCATATTATTTCCTTACAATGGTTACATTATACATACATATATATATATACTCACTCCGCAGGTTGGTGGCAAGTTTTTTTTTATGGAATAGGAAAGCAAACGAGCAGGCATGTCACCAAACAAAAACGCCCATAGACTTTCGCAAGGCCATAGGCAGTGCGGAAGCGTTGCCGACCTTTAAGGAAAGTGTTATTATGGGAGTGGGAATGAGAGGGGGAGGGGTAAAGGGAGGGGGGAGGTTGTTGGGCTTCCGGAACTCGGCCGCGCACCGTACGAAGCGCGGTAGGTAAGCTACCACTCAAATGCCGGTTTTCTGCGAGCAAGTGTGTCTTGGTGTCCAATAAGATACTTCGTTCCATTCACCACTGCTGTTTCTTGGGATAGAAAATAAAAACAAGCAGGCGTTGCACTTGCTATAGACATGCACAATGCCATAGGCATAGCTTTGCCGGTCTTTAAAAAATATTTAGACTTATTTTTTGATGTCGTATTGGTTCAGAAACACCACTGAAGGTAATCAGTGGGATCAGCTTACTTTAGTAATTTAATATTACCGAAACGATTTTTCATTCGAACCTTCAAAACAAAAGCCTATATATTTTTGTGGAAGGCTGGAAACTCTTTTGCAATGCTGACAGCCTTCTATCAGGCGACACGTTTACTCGTTTGCCTTTCTGTACCAAAAAAATATATAGAAAAAGCCATTAGTCACGGTTTTGTTCAATTTCTCGCCAGTTGTTAGTTTGTTCTTCTTTTAAATCGGCAACCACCGTTGCTCAGCAATACCTGGGTTGCCTTTGAATCTCCTTAAGCAGCGCGATCTTTTTCCATTCTGTTTAGGTGCCAGCGTCTACATCTCCGTCGGAGAAATAGGAGTACATGCCTATTTTGATTATGATTTGATTGCTTTCTCAACTTTTTTGGTTATGTAATAAGTACAATTTATTATATTAACTACGATTATATAGCAATCACAAGCTCGACATTTTCAAGATCGATTTCAGCATTGTTCAAGATTCCTAAGCTTTTATCCGTTCTATACATTGACCTGTGGAACGTAAATACATGTATGGATAAAAGTACATGTATGGATCTGATATATAAATATAGATTTCTTCAAAAAAAATCTAATCTCCGAAATACATACAAAAAAAAATTAAATAAACTAATATTCTCGAATTGGTTAAGTCTTATCGATTTTATTAATCCGTAGAACTAAAATTAATCCACACTCTCCAAACTTGAGGACAACAGTACTTGAGGAGGATTGTTAAAAAAATATAATCTTTATACGAAATTCGCTCGAAAAACTTACCTGAAGTCCTGTAAGAATGCCTTTTATCGTCGAAACATTAATTTTGCAGTCACGTTTCGGGATTACACCCGTTGTCGAAGGTTCGCCAAAGTCTCGGAGTTGGGCTGCATTAAAATTCATTAAGCCTTCGCCGCAACACACTTAGCGTCCTGACACGTACTGGTCAAGTACATGCCTCCTGACTTGTAATTATAAAGGGTGGAGTTTACTGTTATATAAATATGTTCAATTTTAAATATATATATATATGTATATATATATATATATATATATATATATATATATATATATATATATATATATATATATATATATATATATATATATATATATATAATCATTGGACAGCATATCACTTGAGAACGGCAGGACTAATTTACATAAATGTTTCTTATAGTCCTGATAATTTTTTGGTGACAGAAAAATTAAAAAAGAAAGGAATCTGTATAGAAATAGATTCCTTTCCGGCATTTATAGAACACATACGCTCGTCTCTAGAATACTGTAATGACGTAATTTTATGGGAAAATCAAATATCTTAATTCGTCTCACACTTCCGCGCTTTTCGTTGCAGAGAAATGCAACTAAAGCGCACGGTAGTGAATTGCCAGCCATTCGGGTGATAGAATATTTTTTTACAGCGGGTAGTAAGATAATAGAAAAATGTGGCTGATTAAAGCTTAAGGAATTCCTTAAAACATGAGGAAGGAATGAAAGCATAAAGGGGGTCGTCCGTACTAATACGGAAACCTGGGATCTTTACGGAGCTTTTTCTTTAAAATCATTAATTTACTTCTTGGTCACTCATATACATATATTACAACTTTATTTAACATTTTATTCATTTGTACACGGAAGGGCGCCATGTTCTACGTTCTTTTCTATTAAAATAATATTCTTAAATTAATTTACTAATTTAATAGACACGACTTCCATGTCAAAAGATCAAAACAATAATCCATAAACCAAAAAACCAATTATTTATGTTTCAAATTTTAAAATTACGTATGTTAAAAAAGTAAGATAGTAAAAAAGGTTTTATTAAATTCAACTTAAAAGGTTTTTATAAATTAGTGATCAATGTATTTCAACATTAATCAATGTATCACTACAGTGCTCATCGTGTGCAATATAATTAACTTTTTCTTTTATGGCATAGGAAGGCAAACGAGCAGACGGGTCACCTGATGCCGTAGGCAGTGCGGAAACGTTGCCGACCTTAAAGGAAAGTAAAATTATGGGAGTGAGAGGGGGAGTGGGAGTAGGATTGAGAATAGGAGTGGGAGTGGGAGCGGGAGTGGGAAGGGAAGGGTGTTGGGCTTCCGGAACTCAGACCGCTCACCGTACGAAGCGCGGTAGACAAGCTACCACTCAGACGCCGGTTTTCTGCGGGAGTGTGGAACTTCCCCGGGCGAGCCGACCCATTCATGCTACAGACAAATAATATGCCATTCTTGACAAAGTATTCGTCTGCAGCGTGGCTCTACCACTTCGAAAACTAACTAAGAATAAAATCGTGACTGAGCAGGCAAATGAAATAAATTTGTTTAATTTAAATCACCCATTTGATGTACCTCGAAACACAAGATATGTATATTAAAATTGCGAACCGCGCTTGTTTTTTATGCCCTGACTAGCAGGGGGTCGCCGGCGTAATCATCTATCGCTGTGGGGCTTCAGAATAGGCTTGTAATTTGTGACGCCGCACCAAGGGAAACGAAGGAAGCGTTGGTTGAATGTTTCAGCATTGATTTGTGAGCACAATCAACGCAGAAGCGACGTAAAAAAACAAATACCAATCCTATAGAATCTTTTGCGAAAGAATTGTTAACACATAAATAATTAGACGACCAACGTCTCACTGGCGGGGCTGAGTCCATGGTTAAAGATTCGATCTCCGCATTGAAATAAATGTATGTATAGTTTACAGATATTTATTCCAAGCCTTACGAGGTTACCCTACCAATCCACATTGGAAAATCGTGGTGGATTAATGTCCGTTCTTTTAGAAATGGGGAGGACCGTGCTTAACTGTGGGCAATGAAAAAAAATCCTATACTTGGAATAAAAACATTCGCTTCTTTTTTAATACTGTCCGTTTAAATATCTTGGGCATGGCTCCGATCTATGAAAGACAATAACTAGCCACGCTTGTTAAAGATGGATTGTCGGGAAATCCTGACTCGGCTTAAATATGCTGTAGGCCATACATATACTTATTCCTATGAGGGAATCGAACCCGTGATTATTGATTTCGAAACCGACAACTTCGCGTATGAGTCAATTACGTCGTCAATTTAAAGAAAGTGACAATCAAATCAAAAGATAAAAAAAAACTTCGAAAATGGATCATCAAATATAATAATCCGCACGTCATGTATAATAATAGTGCATAATGTAGTCTATGATTAGATACATAAACTGTAAACGGAACACGGCTGACCCAAAACGTAGTCAGTCATCCATTCCACGGTGTAGCGTATCGATTTTGGCGCCGCGTTCGTCTGTGCATCAAAATTTGGTTGACGGCCAACTTTGCCAATGTGTCATCTTGATTACCGGCGTGACATACATGGAGAACATGTGATACATATATTTATCAATTTTCATATATTGATGGTTGATTTTTTCTATTTAAAAAATGGACTGTATAAATTTATGAATGCCGGAAAATTAAAGTCACCGACATAGTCCTTCGAGTTGAGAGCAAATTGAAGTGGTAATGGGCTAATACTGTTTGTTAGAGAACCGACATTGGTTGGAGTAGATGAGCACTGGAGTGGAGACTGAATATCGGCTAACGTAGTGTGGAACGCCCCTCAACCAAAAGAGCAACGATCTGGCCAATAATATAGAGACTGGATACATGTAGATGAAAATTGTCCTAGTTGAAGCATCTTATATTCAAAGGTTAGGGGTTGTGTGAAACATAACAGTTAATTGAAGTAATTAATATGAAATCCTATATTTTTTTGTTCTACTTCATTTTCAACTTGATTATTTATACAAATAAGAATTTTTTTCATTATGGAAATTTATCATACTCGTATCGATGATTAAAAAGAAATTCATATATTCGTTCGTATATAAGGGCGAAAAATGGCGTAGCCATATTCTTTACCGGGAAACACACAAAGATATGTAAATATGGTACAGATAATGGTTAGAAATAAATAAACAACTGTTTGTCTTCCCTCCGAGTCTTATAAATTGAAAGATAACAATTATCTTTAAGTATTAAATGAAACAACCTTACATAGATAATTCCTAGAATATTGTAATGAAATTCTCCTATATGCACTTCTTAAATCTAATAAAAGTATACATCTTTATATATACTAGAACGTGGCCAAAGATTCTCTGACAAGTCAAGCAAACACATGAACTACAAGTCGCGAGCAAAAGAGTTGTCAAGGTTGTTCAGAGAAGGAAGTCTTGACGTAAAAATTAAGGAGTGGACCGGCATAGTGAGTGCTCCAGAACTGCTTCGCCTCGTAACGGACGAGAAGGGTTGTGCGGAATTGGCTGCCAACCGTCCCTAGTCGAGGAGACACTCTCTGAAGAAGAAAATGTTTATATTCTGTTAAACAAATATTTAATTAAATAAATACAGGACTATAGGAGATATAGGTATTTATAAGTCCATGAAAAATAAACTTTTCCTTCAAATTTTAATAGAAAATTGTCCACAGCGTATTAAATTAAATTAATTTCAATTATTCCATCATCATATTATCAATAAAGCCGTAAAGGCAACAGCTGGACATTGGCCTTCTCACAACATTGAGGGTTGTTGCCGTAATCTTCATGTTTGACGGACGTATATTAGAGATCACAGATAAGTTTTTATGCTGCTGCTCATTTTACTCCAATACCGCTAATATTTGCTTGCTGGCCATATTGTATACCGAAAACTACACAGCAAGAAGCTTACTGTATTTAAATTAAGAGTACCTCAGAGAAAGATACGATATACCTATTTAATAGTACCTCAGAGGCAAGAACACTATTCCACATGCAACGGACTTTTGCAAAATTTCCCAGATTAGAAAGTATCAGTAAATAACGTTGCTAAATAAATCGTAATAACAACACTCTACGGAACAAATTTGTTACTTACAAAAACTGTTAAAGGAATCTCAGAAGAAATCAAATAAATATAACTAATAACTTCTAAGAGTTCTGCGAATTTTACACGTTGAACAAAATCGAAAATTCCTTTCGTTAATTGAATTCCGTATTTAATTTAATAACTTATTTTGTAGGAAATATCTATGGGCGACGTTAACTGCTTTCCATCATAGGATACGCTTAATCCTTTGCCCTCTTATCCCATAAAAATGGTCATAGTCATACACTAAGCAACTATCTAAAACCTACTTTTTCGGAACTATTTGAAGAAACGAATTGCAGTTGTCACATGATTCCTAACATAAGCCAACATTAGTTTAAGTATTTTTATACTCGTATGTATATGTATAAGACAATTAAAAATTAAGAACATAGGATAAATATAAAGTTTTTTCATTGCCACTGCTGATCTCCAAACCATATTCGATACGCCTTCATATCTTTTGAGATGTATTACAAGGGAATTATTAAGAAATATCTTCTTATTACTTATTTAGTTACATATTTTCTTCAGTTTTTTGTTTCGTATGATATTTGTATGTTGTAGATTCAAGGTACTCTGAGATGCATTCACAAATATAAAACTGAAGAGTTTTATATTTGTGAATGCATTTCAATTGCATCTGTTTTATATAATAATTACATGTTAAATTTGTGACGTAATTGAGTTAGTGGCGAAGCTACCACTTTCTATGGTTTATTCTATAGTCGTGGCTTCGATTTGCGTATCGGGATAAATATATGAAAAACTCTGAGTGCCCCATAAATACGCCTATGATAATCGTGGTGGGTTAATATCAATTCCACCAAATCTTGAAAGTCTTTCAATACACATAATATATCTGTTTAACTCGGTTAAAAGTAAATTATTAGTGAATAATTTTACATTTTATTAACTCAATTCTTAATAGAATGCAGCATATTAAATTAACAGAAACTTTCTCTCTTTACATTATTTGTTTAGCGAGTATCTAATTTATTAATAATATAACTATTAGGGATTTAAGAAATATCGTGGCAAAATATAGTATTTCGCGTTTTCTTAAATTTTCATTAAATAACACAGACACGGTAACTTAAGCAGTGTAACGACCAATAACTTCGTAGTAAACTTAAGGGGTTTCTCAATTAATACCGTATTTGAACTTTATTATTTTTATATATTGATTAGACAAACATATATTTAAAAGGAACAGTAATTTGTCCTATTGATTTGAAAAAAAAAATATTATTTCTTTTATATTTTTAATTTTATATATATTATATTTAATATATATATATATATATATATATATATATATATATATATAGTATATATATATATATATATATATATATGTATTTATATATATATATGATATATATATATGATATATATATATATATCACTACAATACATTCAAACTTAAAAACGTGTCTACAGTTATCGGTGGATAACATCATATATCAATTTAAAATAGTATTTGTCCCTACAACGGTTAGGTCTGTTTACGCTAAAAAAGACCTAAATTGTAAGTAGTAAAGTTATGAACCTCAAAGTTAGAGATGACAGATTTCGGAGTAAATAAATGTATACAGATACTCGTTTTAGGTCTGAGTTACCCGCCATTCCGCCTAGAAATAGAAGAACAGTACAGCTGTTGCACAGAGCTTCTATTTCTAAGTCTCGAGAACATATTTGAATGACTCTATTAAAATGTATCCCACGTTTTAATGGAAATAAGAATTCATAACAAAACTTCATAATAAGAGCAAGTATGCCAGAATACATAACACATAATGATAAATAAATCAATTATCTATATTCATATTATATAATTATTTATATGGCTAAGTATCATGGATTTTGATGGCTTAAACCAAAGCGGTGATATCTATGTAGGTATTTAGTTCGTTAACGGTCAACAAGGGATAATCGCAGCGTAATCAACGAAGGCGTACCAGCGCCCCCGGGGACTCCAATTGTAGGCCTGTAATTACTGCCCTACTTTATTCACTAGGGATGAAACCACATTTTATCGATATAAAGTATAATAAGTAGACATTTTACATATCGTTGGCCTAACTATCAGAATTTGAAAATCCATGCTAGTAAATTTTACATAAACATGAATAAATCTACTTTCACAATTTGTGAAATTTTTATAAAACAATTTTTAAGTAAAGTATAAAAAAAAGTTTTTATTTAAATTAAATACTATGTATTCAATCGGATAATATTCGTTAGATAACATCATCATCAACGTCAAAATTAGGCCTAAAAGTTACTAATTATTAAGTAGGTACTCTTTGGGCGAATTCGGCAGTTAAATTTGGTACTAATAAAGAGCCGTTTCACTGCGATGAATGGTAGTGGATGGAGCTCTGTGGTCTCTGCCAAACCCTGCGGGGAATAGGCGTGAATATATAAAAAAATTGATATAGTAGTTTTAGAGAATTATTATTATTAACATTTTCTATGTTGCAAAAACAGTTTGATACAAAGGTCAGGCCTGACTGAACGACGGTATCGGCTGACAACCTTACCTGAATGTGGTCATTCTTGCCAGTTCAAAGAGTATCATTATCAACATAAGACTATAGTAGTCCACTACTGGACATAGGCCTACCGCAAGACGCGTCACATAATCCAATTTTCGCATCCTTACTCGACAACATCTGCAATGCCTTTAATTTGTTGATGCTAATGGGTGGCTGTGATTGCTTCCCATCAGGTGAGCCACTTGATGGTTTTCCTATCTATTCCATAAACAACCACCGGGTAAAGTGATTACATGTGATGTGGTTGTCTCGACAGTCTCCCATACATCTCTTCAAAGGTGAATTGTTTTAGGCTGTTAATAACGATGATAAAACACACGCTTCATCTTATATCGAAGTGAGTTAATTCATATGTAAAAAAAGATAAAGTAAGTAAGTAATAGCTCTTGTTAATTCTTTGCAGAGCTAATATAATTTTTTATCTTTTAACTTAAATATACAATACATTAAGGTTCATTGAAGCTTAAGAACGTATCTACAATTATCGGTGGATAACATCATGTATCAATTTAAAACAATATTTGTCCTTAGAACAGTTATATGTATTTACGCTTAAAAAAGACCTGAAGTGGCAGTGATAAAGTTATCAACTTCAAAGTTAGAGATCACAGGTTCAATTTCGGAGTAGAATGTATGCATACAGATATTAGTTTTAAGTCTGGGTAACCCGCCATTCCGCCTAGAATTGTTTTTGTATATTTATGTATAAATAACATTTGAGTACAACATTTAAAATTAATATCAAAATTTTAAATTTAATGGTCTTTGAACTGAGTCCATTAAATCTGGGACAGTGTCTGGAAATATAACGAGATAATGCCGCCAGTATTCTGAATTTACATCCCCGAGAATTTTTTTTATTTCTTAAGTTATTATAAGTTATTATGTTTTAGTGGTAACATTATTTTTATCTTTTTCAATTCAAGTTTTGTGCAAATTTTACAAAAAAATGTTCTTTGTAAACTTCATGTTAATAAGTCGAATTAAATAACTGTGAATAAGAAAATAAGTAATATAATTTAAATAAGGAAGAGAAGAAACTTCTAGACGCAGAACGAATAGATAACAGTTGGCGAAATCGAAAATGCCGAAATCGAGAATCTTGTAGCCCAACCTAATGTAATAGGTGGGATTAAGGCTCACTGACTTCGTTAGCTAGGCCACGTTGAGAAGATGGGGGAGGATCGCGCAGTAAAAAGTTTAAACTAGACGACGTCTTGTGGGGCGCCCCGGATACCGCTGTAGGGACATGGTAGAGGATGACTTTCGCAACTTTCAAATTTGCAACTGGCAGGAGGTGGTGCAGGAGAGGGCTCGGTGGCGTAAAATCTGTTCGGAAGCCATGATCCATTTTAGGTCGCTGCGCCAACAAAGGTTTTTTTAATAACTGTGGTGTACGTTTAAATCGCTAACGTTAACAAAGAACATAATAGGCGCTCATTGTCAAACGATAAACACACGTTCTGAACTGAGTATTTTTCTTTGATCTAAAGCAGCTTACTTGGAATGCATTGTTTTTTATAAAATATGTTCTACAGAACAAAAAAGGCTTTCAGTTTTCAAAAGGTTCATATCAAGACGTAGGTCGAAATCGAAGTCGTTTTTCTAAATCAATATATTATGAGCAGTTGTTGAAAATTAAGTTATTATAAGTTTTAGTGGTGAAAGATTTTTTTTTATCTTTTTCAATTCAAGTTTTGTGCAAATTCTACGAAAAATGATCTTTGTAAACTTGATATTAATTAATCGATATTAACAAAGAACATAATAGGCGCTCATTATCAAACGATAGACACACATTCTGAACTAAGTATTTTTCTAATCTTCTAAAATGATCTAAAGTAGTACTTCGAGTGCATCGTTTTTTACAAAAGATGTTCTACAGAATAAAAAGGGCTTTTCTGTTTTCAAAAGGTTCGTATCAAGGCGTAAGTCGAAATCAAAGACATTTTTCTAAACCAATATCATATTAACAGTTGTTGAAAACTTACACCAGTAAGTAATTTTGATATGAATTTAGTTTTTACTTAAAGTACAATTTCATTTAGTGACTTTGTAGTTTAACTTTAGTTGGTAATTGAATTAAGGTTTGAGTTTCCAATTTGGTAATATTGTTTGTATGATAGGAGTTTTAGACTTATAATTAAAATCAAAGTTGAGTTCTGAATATTAAAACACACTGTTTAATTTTGAATAATATATTTGATTTGTCAACACTTAGTAATTATAGAAAAATAGGTTCCTTGCTAAGTTCATGTAAACTTAAGATAGTCCGTCCATCTGGCTCCCAAGTTCAGAGTTACTCAGAGAGCTATGCTAGGAATTTCTCTGGTGAATATGATTGGGAATGAATAAATTAGCCAGAGAATCAGTCACCGAAATAGTCTTCCGAATTAGCAAACTGAAGTGGCAATGAGCTGGTCACGTTTGTCGAAAATCCGAAAACCTCTAGAGAAGATGAGTGCTGGAGTAGAGACCGCGTTCTGGCAAACATAGTATGGGATGCTCCCAGGTAGATGACTCGATAATATGCGCAGGGCGGCTGACCGGTATTGGATGCGAAGATCGGGCTAGGTGGCGCTTCTTGGTGGAGATCTACATATGTCCAGGAGCGGACTGCCGCGGACTGTTGATTTAACGTCTTTGCACTGCCTATGATGTTAAAGATGTTTATAGGCGGCTTTGTTTGCTTTACGTCAGTCGATATATACGCTTACTTGTGTGCCTTCCTATTCCATAAAAAATATGATAACACATTTATTTAGTTTCACAAAAGCCGATTAATACAAGCCATACGTGGAGTTGGTGTGGATTCGATGTGGCTCATTACGTAACATACATGAAACATTCATCTTCCATTAACCACGTCTATGTCTCGGTTCAATTAAATTACTGATGGCCGAGATAATTTAACGTTTAGCCTCGGGCGGCCGTAGCGTAGCGCTTTGATATCAACTTGAATATATAGGCTTTGTGAGTATACACTGATTTTTTATGCGATGAAGCTTTTAAGTAATGATGCTTTTAAGCTTAGAATATTACACAGGGTTAGATATACTAACGTTTATTCTTTCACTATTAACGATATATACAAGAATTTTAATTGCTTTTTTCTGCTAAGATTTCGCGACAATTATAATTATATAATTGTCGCGAATCTTAGCTTAGTAAAACTTTTGACTGTCATAGTGATGGTTCTTCCGCAAAGTAACGCCTGACTCCATTAATAATGTTTTTCTCCTTCTAAGAACGAAGGCACCATTTACTCCGTTGAACTACTTCATAAAATTAACGTCGCATGGTAAATACTCATCATAAACACCTATAATAATCTGCTAGAAATTAGCCACGTGTAAATTGAAGGGTGTTGCCGTAATCCCCACGTGAATGGATTAGGGATCGCATATTGGTTGTAATCCTCAGGTAATTGCTGCCATAGCTGCCTAGTACGGGAAAAAATAAAGTGGCCTTTTCTATGCATCACTTCCCATGGATACCAGCAACTCAGTGGAACTACAGATGAGCGTAAAAAAGTTTTGCGATGATTGTCAGACATTAAAAAGAGGGGAAAGACGAAAAGAGTGGGTCTTATTATTTCCTACTCACCTGATAAAGCACAGTAGCAAAGCAAATCTACTCCAACGTCAGTTTTCTGTATGTTACTTTTTTAGGTTAGTCCAGCCATTCATCGTGTAGAGCAAAAAACAGTCCTAATAAATAGTAATAATAAAAGCTCTGGTAACAGAAATGAAAATTTGCTTATCACACATTTATTGGAAATGGTGCTGAAAGACAAAGAAATTGAAAAAAAATTTAAAACCACTACGACAATACTTTACAAGGAAAGATAGCCTTATACAGGAACAACATGTAAAAATTCTTAAAAAATTAATCCAATAATGTGACCAAATTTTCTTTTATGAGTTAGGAAAGCAAACAGCATGTCCACTAATAGAAAGCAATCAACGCCACCAATATACATCTGCAGTATAATATGTATTACAAAAGCATTGCCGGCTAAGAAATGTATAGACTTGTTTTGAAATTGCTTTTAAAGAAAGAAGACTAGCAATGTTTCTAATATTACTAGAATTGTTGCTAATCATTTCAACGAAGCTAAGAATGATTTTTAGGAAATGTCTCACATCAATCACATCTACTATGGTGCGCTTCTCTCGAAACTTCTTTTCCCCGCACCACCACTCTATGGAACCAGCTACTTTCGGCAGTCTTTCCGAATCTATACGACATTTGCACCTTCAAAAAACAAGCCTACAGATACCTAAAAGGCCGGCAACGCTTCCGTGACTCCAGCGGTGTTGCGGTTGTCTGTGGGCGGCGTTGATTGCTTTCCATCGTGCGGCTCGCTTGCTCGTGTGCCCTCCTATCCCATGAAAAAAAAACAATAGTTAAATGGTAGGTACCATGAAGAACTTGCAAGGTCAAATCGTAAGCCTGATCCCTACCAACTTTACTCAGGTGATCTGATCACATATTGTATGATTAAGAAATACCGTTAAAGATAGCTGTTTCCAAAGAGTGATGAGGCGTGGATTTTGTATTGAATCACCGTTATATTAAACCGGCGATATTTCATTACCGCGAGCGGTTCGGCTTTAATGGCGTTATAATGAAGAATGTCGTTACACATTCCCAAACAATGCCGGCCCGATAATTACTCACAAGCAACTATTTATTCGCACTCGTCGTGTGTCGCCCGCTCCCGCACGCCACCGAGCGGTAATGGCCTCCAATTATGCGTTTATATTATGACGAATATTGTTACGATACAGAACGCTGCCTCGTATTGTAGATTAATGTGTTATAAACGTCGTGCCACACTGACTGATTACCCGCTGCCGTAATTTAACATCTTTGTTTTGTTACAAATATATACATACATATTTACATTGAAGAGATTGAAATAGTATAATATGTTATGTGAATGTATTCAATGTAAATATGTATAGATTTGTATACCAATGTCTTCAATTTAAACTGTTAGTGGACGATCCAATTAGGTTACTAACGAGACTGCCGCTTACAAGATTTGATTCAATTTTAACAACGAGATAAATATATGTATGACCTACATATATTTATCCCAAGTCTGGATATCCTGTTAATCGACCTATGATAAGCGTGGTGGGTTGATGTCTGTTTTACTAGAATGGTTATATTTCGAATCGGTAATCAAACCCGCGACCATTGACTTCGTGGTTGAGCCAGCAGAAGAAATAAGGTAACCCTAGTTCATACAAGAAATCAGATAGCAAATATAAATTACTTGTATATAATATGTATATCTAAAAAATAAACAACTAATGTATTATGTTAGTCTAAACAGTAAAGAATATGTGTACGATTTTCGTACTCACCTGTCTATACTAATCGAAATATCAATAGAGCTGAATTTCGCTACATACATTTCCGTATCTTTGAAGATTCAGGTATTCAAATTCACAGACTACATTGGTGCATTAGTATAAATATTATTAATTTCAAATATTATAAAATTTCAATTACTGCTAATCTAGCTTTTGAAATTTACGCTGTAGAGGTATTAAAAATTTATTAGACAAATATTGTTCAAAATGTCGAAGTTCACGATAGATTTACAGCAAAGATCCATCCACAAGCAGTTGTATCCTCACCATCTGGATGACTAGCGTTCCAGTGCGGTACATTATTTTCGAAACTTCTCTCCACGCTACTCTGTGGGACCAACTATCAAAGCTATATGTACCTCAATGGCTGCCAACGCTTCTGTAATAATTGCAGAAGCATTGCGGATGTCTGTGGGCTACTTTGATTTTTTCAATCAGGAAACACATTTGCTCGTTTATCTTCTTATCTCATAAAAAACATATAGGCTGACACGTCTAAAGAAGTATCACATCTAACAGAAACTCGTTTTAAAATATGATTAACCAAAACTAATCTAGCAAGTTTTACAATGTTGCCTTTAGACACCTTTAGAAAGAAGGTGTATTCTTTTCTCGTACCCAAAAACACATGAAGTACATAACATTTTTAGACAGGACATTGGCAGCACTTATTGTGAACAAAAACCTGCCGTTTGTTTACAATATAAAGCAATATTTTAAAGTCAGTTTCGTTTAATCCACCTTTCCATTCATACTCATATTTGAAATATGGTTTCCAATATGAGTACGAATGATATGAATATGTGCATAGAAATGAGATGCAAAGTGCAAGATGCGACGTGGCTCCTATTCAACACGCATCAGTAAACGTTAAAGGGTGACAGAACACACGCTCTAAATATTCTAGCATTTCAACATTTCGACTTCTATTTTAAAAAGATATTTGAATTTATTTACAACTATAAGCTATTCTACAATAGGTAAAACGTTTGAAAATTTCATGTAGATATTAAATCTTAGAACCATGTATAATTCCAATTATCAATGCTTGAATAAATTTATAATGAATCAAGAACCATTAACTTATTTTTTCTATGGAATAGGAAGGCAAACGAGCAGGTGTGTCACCTGATGGAAAGCAATCAACGCTGCCGATCTTTAAGGAAAATGTGCATGGGAGAGGGAGGGGTATGGAAGGGGGAGGGTGATGGGCCTCCGGAACTCGTCCGCGCACCGTACGAAGCACGGTAGGTAGGCTACCACTCAAACGCCGGCTTTCTGCGGGAGTGTGCTACTTCCCCAGGCGATTCAGCCCATTCATGCTACAGACAATAATTATGCCATTCTTGACAAAGTATTCGTCTGCAGCGTGGCTCTACCACTATTGTGACTAACTCAGATATTAGGACCTCTATCAACAGAGTCAATCGATTGATATCCATACATCAGCATGATAGGTACCTAGTTATATAAAAATTTAATTTATTTAAGTGTCGACCTAATTGATTTAGTGGCGAAGCTATCGCTTTCGGAGTCAAAGGTCGCGGAATCAACGTATTACCAAAGGCATTTATTCCGACTCTTGGTTGTTCGCCAATCCTTGCCTTGGACATGCGTGTTCGGTTAATGTCCATTTCTCCAAAAATGTAGATACCCATGTCCAGTAGTGGGACATAGATGTATGAGCTGTAAAAAAAGATTTCCAATTGTAAATGTAAAATTATATATACTACTGGCGATCTTAAAGAAAAAATACATTCTTAGTATTATATATAGTATTCAGAACAATTTAGTTACGTACACCTACATCAAGAGAAGCGTCGATACGGCTCAATCTAAATTTTTTAAAAATTGCAACGTAGCAAAACAAACCTCACGCCATCGGAGGCAAACCGCTGAAGTCGAACTTCATACTTCAAAATGACTAGATTAATACTATATTTTATACTATATATTATTGTATTGCTAATGTAATTTTTATCTTTAAATATATTAATTAAGCTTTCTGTCAGTACTAAGTCCCGTGGTGGAGCATTGGGCAAACACGACACTTCTCCATCTCCTTTGTCAGAGGCTATACGGTTGATTTCGCTCCAAAATAGGCCCATCTTTTGTGCTTCGGTCGTCACAGTACGCCATCAATTGATTTAGGCACGTTTTCTTTTCCCCTGCGGATTCCATTCGAGGGCTTGTATGATATAACTATGCTAGTAATGTCCCCAGATCGCCGGAGTATGAGAGTATGCCCTAATCATCTCCATTTTCATCGACGTATCTGGACATCTATTGGGTCCTCTTTGCTGATTTCCTACAGCTCTTCATTAGAGACCATATTATCCGGCCAATATACTTTTAACATTCGGCGTAGGCAGCGGTTGATGTATACCTATATTAATTATAATAAATACATTTGATTTTTTTCGAGTCTCTGGCTGCCGCGACCATAATTATCTTTAACCTTCTGTTTACACAATATATATCACTACGTTAGAAGGGTTATATAAAGAGGACTTAATAAATTTGCACGTGAAGATTTGTGAAACAGATAGGATCATTCTATTGTCGCACACGGGGCTACTAGCCATGATTTAAGGCCTACCAAGAATAATGGTCCTGAGTTATGTCCTATATAAATTGAGCAACTGAGCTATCGATTAAATATAGTTTGTATGTTTATAAGATAGCGACGTATCATTGTGATATATCCATTATAGTAATACATGAATAAAAAAATGTACTACTTAATAAGCACATTGCGCGTACGAAAGAGTTGAAATTTGTCATGATAAAAGTTTATTTGAAAATATGCTGAAGTTTTCAACATAATTAATGATTTTCGATCATTAGACGACAACGAACGTCAAGTTACTAAATCTGCAAATTAGTCTGCTTGGTATCTAGATTAACAAATTAAATTCTTCATAAAATTCTTGGTGGATTTATGCCCTGCTGGGAAACTCCTCTCAAGTCTCCATTCAGTACTCTTCAACTCCAATAGTTGTCGATTCTCCAACAAATGTGACCAGCCCATTATCACTTCAATTTGTAAGTAGTGTAATAAATAGGGCCCATGTTCATGGTCCTACGAGCCGGATTATTAACATGAAATGTATTGAAATTGAATGAAAACCAAGGTTTAATTTAAGGTTCTACTTATTTGGCAACAAGTACAATGGAACGAAAAGAATGGATGAAAATTATGCCATCGTAAAGTGGCAAACGGAAAGAGAAGGCTGATTTTAATCAAAATGTTCATTTTGCAGGTAGCTACGACGCGGCTTCCGCTGCCAACGTTCTCCCCACGCGCCGTGCTGATGTACAGCGCGGCAGTGGGGGGAGAGGGGGCGGTAGCGCTGCAATTGCGGGAGGCAGCGCCGGGCGAGCTGGAAGCGGCCAGGCTTCACGACGATCGGCTGGCAATCGCCTGTCACGAACCCGAACTGCTGGCCGACTTGCTGCACGCCGCCGCTGATATCGGTATGTATCACTGTTTTTAATATAATACTCACTGGTGAACTCAGTATTACCTGGGTAACCTCCATATTAACCGTTACTAAGATCAATGATCTCTATAGCAACCGTTGCTATAAATCTTGATCACAACCACCTTGAAACTAAAACAGTCTTGATAACAACTAGGTATTGATGCGGGGGTAAGTGTAGGTGGCAACTACCTATACTTATACGTTTAAAATGTATTTGATCTTGAGTGAACAACTGACCATAGAAATGACTATTCGTCACATTAACACTGTAGAAACGATGGTAAATTAAAAACTATTCACAATTTTAAAAGGACTTTAATAAATATATTGAATACAAATATTTAATTTCATTTATTGCGTTTATGTGATATTTATTTATTTTGCAAAATTTTATGAACCATTTAAGAGTTTCATAGCATTTAAATAAAAATTTAATGTGTTACTTTTCCCTAAAAAAATTTAAAGCTATTTTGTAAATGTAGAGCTTGGACGTAGTTAAAGAATGCAGATAATGTGACTTAAGCTTGAGCTTGTTGACCTAAATGGCTCATTGATGAAATTATCGCTTTCAGAGTTAATAGTCAGAGGTTCAGTTCCTACATTGGGATAAATAGGTATTTCTGTAGTCAGTCTACAGTCGGACTCCTATGGACAGTATACCCGGGTCTGAATATCTTGACAGTCCACATTAGATAAGCTTGGTGAATTTATGTCCATTTGCCCAGAAATAGGTAGGCCTCGTAACTAAAAATGAGATCTTATGTGATTTTGATATGAAGTTAAGTCCACTATTGGAGATTATTCTAAATTGGCAGATTTCTCTTCATCGTGGATTTTTATTTATTTTTTAATATTTAATTTTAAATAATACCGGAAATGGCAATGCAACAAGAAAGTTTCATTGTTCTATCCATAGAGCAAAGTATTATATGATCATGGATTTAACAGTATACGAACTCCTAATTGAAGGACTAAAGGAGATGCAGTCGCTACGATTATCACGGGAACAGATCGAGTTAGCGAACCGAAATTGAGCTCACGAGAGATTTATGGGACCCTTGACAGCCCAGGGGAAATGTATTAATCACACTGTATTCCTTCAACATTAACTTATATATATATATATATATATATATATATATATATATATATATATATATATATATATATATATATATATATATATATATATATATATATATATATATATATATATATATATATATATATATATATATATATATATATATATATATATATATATTTATTATTCACGCCTATCCCCCGCAGGGGTTGGCAGAGACCACAGAGCTCCATCCGCTGCCATTCATCGCAGCGAATCGGCTCGTCATTGGTCGCTTTTCGCCCTCGTGAGAATCAGGACGTGACGGGTGGCGAACCACGTCGCCGTCATTTTTGACAAATTAGGTATATTAAATTCGTCTTTAGTGAATCCTACGAGGATGGAGTCTTTAGTGATTGCGGATTCACTAAAGACTCCATCCTCGTAGGATTCACTAAGGGAGGATGGAGGTCAGCCCCAGCAGAGCCCTGCATGCTGAGGTAAGGCACTTTGCCAAGACGCAGTCTCGGCTCCAGCACTCGTGTGCTCCAGCGATTGTCGGATCTCCTACAATCGTGACTAGCCTATTGCCACTTTAGTTTGCTAATCCGAAAGACTATGTCGGTGACTTTAGTTCTCTAACGGATTTCTTTATTCTAAATCATATTAACCAATGAAAGTCCTAATTATGTGATACGAACTATGTACGAAACATCGTCATAATCAAGCGGTAGTCACTGTTGCTTGCCAAGATTTACTAGTAAACCCAATTTTCGGCTTCACCCATCCAGTTTTGCAAGTCAAAAAGTTACGTTGGTGATTTTAGTTCTCCAGCGAATCATATCAATCACAAAAAAATCGACCATAGCTCTCTATTCTCTCCATTCTTATTCATCTGTGAGCAATTTTGAGCTTATAGAGTAAATGGACTCTCAGTGTGGGGGTTATGACTTACCGTATGTCTGAATATAAATAGGCCCGCCGTCGAGGAGTTCTATATCAAGCGGAAGACTAACACAGACTGATGCTGATTAAAAAAAATTGAAAGAATTTAAGTAAATATAAGTATAGTAAATATGACACTACCGTGACTTTAATTGTACTTTTTTTAAGTATTCCAACAATGAAACGGCGTTTCCACCCGAAATTATTCATCTAAATAACTCTCGTTTGTTCTTTCAAAGTCAATGTTCCTCAAGGGATTATGAATATTAAAAATAAATTCACAAAAGCGTTGCTCCGAAAAAACTTATTCAAACAATACTTAATCTGCTTTTCACGATTAAAAAACTTGAGCGGCTTCCGCTGTGTGCAATTAGAACGGTTGTGTTAGCGGTGCGCTGGCGTGGTTTGAACGTGGATTGAATAATAGATACATAGATTTGAATAATATGAATTACATGATACATCATGCTATGCATAGAGGAACATCATTACGATACAGTAGTCAAAGCTTGACTGTTAACGAACAGATCTAAATCATATTTCTTATGTCGAAAAAAAAATTAATTTCGTGATCCTCGGTCGCAGGTTTAATCCCGTGTTCCTAGACAACTACACATATGTATGGCCTACAAGTATATATTTGTTCCAAGTTTGAATGCCTGTGAACCGCTTTGGACAAGCATTGTGGGTAAACGTCCAGTCCTCCGGAAATGAGAAGGCCCCTTGTACAACACTGGGACAAGAATAGATTATAAAAATACCCTTGAAATGATTTATTTTTATTATCTCTCTACAAACATTTCCAGTTCATTTTATAAGCCAAATTTAACAGGATATTTTTCCCCATCTCTAACTTATACTTACTGCTTGGCAATCTAACAACTTCCATTTTTTCCGAGCTAAAGTCAACCCCTTTAGTTCTATATAGACCTTTTTTTTAGTATTTCGCTTTTTCTCCTCCTTTTAAAAATCTAACTTTTTTATATTTTCACGCGTATCCCCTGCAGGGGTTGGCAGAGCCCACAGAGCTTCATCCGCTACCATTCATCGCAGCGAGACGGCTCTCCATTGATCGCTTCTCGCCCTCGTGAGGATCAGGACGTGACGGGTGGCGAACCACGTAGCCGTCTATTTAAGCAAATTATGTATATCAAATTCGCTTTTAGTGAATCCCACGAGCCGCAAAGGAAGATGGAGGTCACCCCCAGTAGAGCCTTGCATGCTGAGGTAAGGCACCATAGTCCCGGGGGAGCCCGATCCCAGGACGGTCGACTCGCTTGCGACTAAACTCGCTCTTAGCCACGCACCTATTGGCACGGCAGACCGTGGATTTTTTTTTATAGGATAGAAGGGCAAACGAGCAAGCATGTCGCCTGATGGAAAGCAATCAACGCCGCCCATGGACAACTGCGACACCGCAGGAGTCGCGGAAGCGTTGCCGGCCTTTTAGGTATGTATAGGCTTGTTTTTTTAAGGTTCCAATGTCGTAGCGGTTCGGAAAGACTACCGAGGGTAGCTGATTCCACAAACTGGTGGTGCGTGGAAAGAAGTTACGGGAGAAACGCAACATAGTCGATAGCCACTCATCCAGATGGTGGGGATGAAATTTTTCTTTACGGCGAGTTGTGCGGTTGTGGAATTCGGCAGCAGGAATTATTCCAAACAATTTCTCGGAGCACTCCCCATGATATTATAGAATCAGTAAAAAATGTTGAGAGATGAGCTGACATCTCTCCGCAGCGCTAGAAAATCAAGCCGGTCGGTGAGATCTTGGTCATCAACGATTCGGATCGCACGACTTTGAATGCGATCAAATGGAAGAAGTTGATACTGGGGAGCCCCGGCCCAGAGGTGAGAACAGTATTCCATGTGTGGCCTGACTTGTGCCTTGTACAGTTGGAGGCAATGGCCACATGTGAAATACTGTCTCGCTCTACTGAGCACACCCAGCGTTTTCGAGGCCAGCTTGGCCTTTTCTTCCAGATGGCCGCGGAACTGGACGATCGGTGGAGAGGAAGGGAAAGGATAGAGAAGAAAGGAAAGGGCAGGAAAGGAAATGCGGATTGGGGGGATTACCAGACTCGGAATAAATATTTATAAATCAATACATATATTTATTCCGATGCGGGGATCGAACCCGCGACCATTGACTCCGCAGGCGGAGAGTCCCGCCACTAAGCCAATCGGTCGTCAAAAATCCAATTTCTATTAAAAAAGTAAGTTTTAAGTATAAAATATATCTAGTAGCCAATCCGGGGAGCCGCTGTATTAAACGTTTCACTCTAAAAACTCCGCTGTCGTCATCGACCCTCAACTACTGATCGAAATATTTGCTACCTAACCGTCATCAACACATCATTGGTAGAGTCATGCTGAAAACGAATACTTTGTCAAAAATGGCATTTTATTTGGTAGCTTAGCTACCGCGCTTCGTCCGGTGAGCGTTTGAGTTCCGGAAGCCCAACCCCCCATAATGACCCTATTCTTAAAGGCCGGCAACGCTTCCGCAATGCCTATGGCACTGCGTATATCTATGAGCGGCTTTGATTGCTCCAGGTGGTTTGATTGGACCAGGTGACACGGCTGCTCGTTTGCCTTCCTATCGCATGATAAAGAGAAACATCAACGAGTAAATACCCAATCATAATTACATTTAATTTACCGTACAATTATCGTGATCGAATCGAAATTTTTTGACGAAAAGATTTAAAAAAATATTGTGTATATCAACATTATAACGGAATGCAACCCGTAAATATTTACAGCAGAGAAGCCAATTCGACTTCCTTAATTATGCATTCTATGTTATGCAAATTGTATTATAGTTACCATAATATTTTACTACCAGGCTATTAAAACACAACCCATGTCTTATAAATAAACAATTAATTGTCTATAAAGATTTAACAGTATACCTTAGTCGTAAAATAAGATGTCGCACCTATGACCGATAGAATCTAATCAACGCGACGAGAATCAATTTAATAATTAATTTTCAATTAACACTTAAACTGCTATAAGCCACGCATAGATTTATCTACTGAACACGGGCCAAACTCTCTCGAACTATTTTGCTCACGTATGTAAATATTCACTATTCCATTAGAAAATCCCTTGGAGTATAATTAACATCAAGGTAAACAAGTTCATTATACCTTTGTGCTTATTTTAGCTCGGTAACTATGTTTACCAAACACGCTTGCTTCACCTACAAAATATATTCCTAACATATTTTATAGAAATATGGAATTATTTGAACATTAACTAATGTTCGAAATAATTCCTGTCGTTGAATTCCACTACAACTACAACTCATCACAAAGAAAAATTTCATCCCTACGATCTAAATTAGTGGCGATTCATTACGGTGTATTATTCCCAAAACTACTTTACACATGGTGCGTGTAACTCTGTGGAACTGAACATTAACCCAACACGCTTATCCCAGGCGAATTGGAGGAAAACTAAAAACCAAATAATAGACTGGAAATAAATACCTGTAAGCCGCACATACACGTATATGTATCCCGGTACGAGAATTGAACCCGCAATCATTAATTTCGAAAGCAGTATACTAAGCTAGTTAAGTTGTCAAGCTTTTATATGCCATTATATTTTTTTACTTAATCATATCTTCTTTATAAATCATAAATGTAAAATGTTCTCGCTAACTGCATAGCTATAATCCTACATAGAACTAACACAAAACACTTTTATTAATGCTATAACATATGTACGAGTATGTTTATTACTCGTTTAAATGTTTTATCATTACCAAATATTATTCCCATTTCGTAGTAAAAATAAATATTTTTAAAAAATTATAAATATAGGTAAAGATTAAAAAAAAATAAAGGTATTATACATATGTATATTTAAAAAATAAAAGCACAGCACACAACAAAAGCCAATGCGCCTAAGGAATAGTTTACAATATTTTATTCAACTCGTGGATACATCATGAAAACAAGCATTTGGTAAGATGAATTGTCACTCTTGTGAATTGTTTTCGGGCCGAGACCGAAAGCGGGGAATGGCTGAATACACAAATAAAATTGTTACAATGGAATATAAATTGATACTTACGTTACATTTTCGATATTTTTGCAAAGAATTTTTGTATAAAAATCATGCTTTGCGAAGCCCAAATGTTTGAATTGTTTTCTTTGTGTCCTCTTTTGTTGAAATAAAATATTTGATTTCAATTTAATTGTACGATGAAATGTAATGCATTTAAGTTCAGGTAATTTGGTTACAATACAATTTAATAGTGTAGTTAGAGTTACACAGTGAGTAATATATAGTAGAGTAGCTAATCTTTTTTAAGCTTTTGGATATCTTCTGAAAAAAGAAATCGGTCTGGGAACCACCGTCAACGATATAGTTCTTCAAGTTACCAAACTGAAGTGGCAATGGGCTAGACAAGATTATGGAATAACCGACAACCGCTGTAGTAGATGAGTGCTGGAGTGGAGGTTGCGTCTTAGGAAACGTATTGTAAGACATCTTTCGGTCAGGTAGAGCGTCGATCTGCTTAGGGCCGCTGGCAGAGGCTGGATGCGATGAAGATAAGGCTAGGGAGCGCATCTTGGTAGATGCCTTTTTCCGCCAGTGGACTGCCGCAGGGTGCTGATAATAACGATGTTATTATAGGTGTTTTTCATTACAGCTCACACATGTTAGTGACATATATTAGCCCACTGTTAGTCATGCATAATGAGTAACTTTTTGACATTAATCCAACATGCTTGTTTAAGCAGATTAGGTTAATTGTCCTAGTCATCGTACGACACCTAAAATATATATAGGTTGATCATTCAAATACTAATCAACCATCAATAGCCCAGTTGATAAAGTTTGGACTTACGATTCGAGTTCGCGATTCCATATACTCCATCGAAGTCTCAATGTGAACCAGTTTTCCTAGGAAACAGCCATTGATTAGAGTAGTTGCGTAAACATTGCTAGCTTCCTTTAAAAAACTATCATCATCCGGAAAATCATCACAATCGGGACTTGAACTCACAGCCATTTACGTAAGTGAAAGCCGCGCCACTGAACCATTCAGATCGCCTGTATCTTATAAATAAAAATGAATGTTTCTATTTTTGTGTCTCCTCTTTGCATTTCCAAACCATTAATCCGATTATTTTTTTATGGTATAGGAAGACAGACGAGCAGGCGTGTCAACTGATGGAAAGCAATCAACGCCGCTCATAGACATCCGTAGTGCCATAGGCCTTGCAGAAGCGTTGCCGGCCTTTAAGGAAAGTGTCATTATGTAAGGGGAACTGGGAGGATAAGGGATAGGGAATTGGGCCTCCGGGACTCAACCACTCACCGTATGTGCGGTAGCTAAGCTACCACTCAGACATCGATTTTCTGCGGGACTGTGGTACTTCCCCGGGCGAGTCGGCCCATTCATGTTACAGACAAATAATATGCCATTCTTGACAGAGTATTAGTCTGTAGCGTGACTCTACCTTTTCTATATATCATTGTAATGAACCTAAGGTGAGTTATTGTGCATACGTTGAAAAATAAGTATTCTGTAGTGTAATTAAGAAGGTTCTTGGCTCAAATAATATTTTTATTTGTATAATGTTCTTATTATGCATTCTATACCCTTGTTTCTCTAAGTAGCATTGCAAAGCTTGGCGAGTATAGCTATTAGATAATATAATTACATTAAAAGATAAGTATATAGATAGTATACACATCGGAAGAGGTCGCATACGAATGTCATAACCGTGCCCGCATAAATTCACGCGAAGCTGCTTCTATTAAATTTTACGACAAACAGGGACGCACTCGCATATAACTTTGTTAATAAAGGTCACAATATTTCGCAAGCGGACGTCGCCCGGATTTGAGGAAGGGATTGTTGTCGCTCTAAACAACTATTTTAGTTTGTTTGTTAAAAGTATGTAATGAAGTAATGTATTGTTATTTATTTCAATAGTGGTAGAGCCACGCTGCAGACGAATATTTTGACAAGAATGGCATAATATTTGTCTATGATTCTTATCTTAAATGGGCCGGCTCGCCCAGGGAAGTATCACACTCTCGCAAAAAACCGGCTTCCGAGTGGTAGCTTACCTACCATGCTTCGTTCAGTGAGCGGCCGAGTTCCTGCGAAAGTCTATGGGCGGCGATGATTGCGTTCCATTAGGTGACACGCCTGCTCGTTTTCTTTATTATCCCAAAAAAAAAATAATAATATTTAACACTGTGCTATGTAATCGCCTAACAATAAAGCTTCTGGGTGGCATAATCAGAAAACGCTGACACCATGGAATGCGGCTTCAATTCCAGTTACCTGGAATAACTCAACAGACATCGATTATAAAATTCCCATTACTTGTTGTTGTTGTTGTTGTATTTTCATTTGTATTTGATTTTAACTTTATATAATATTTTAATTTATTAACATATTGTAAAATTAATTTTTAATAAATTAAGAAACTTTGGTTTTTTTTGGATCTATTGTTGCGGCCGTTCATAATTATTTATTTGCTACGGCATACACTAACTCTTAGTTGAGTTTTTCTGTATTCAGAAATCAGTTGCAGGCCTACGAGGGCTGGAATATATCCTTCCCTTGTAGAGATCAAGGAGGGAGGTCCGACTAAAAGGATCTTCTCCTCCGTATCTTTAATGGAGTAAATTTGGATCCAGACTATCTATCTCTCAGGAAATTACTGCTCGTCTGCTTTATTTATTTATTAAGATCAAACCATAATAAGTACACTATTAAATAACCAAACATATAAAATAATAAATTGTTTTAAAAAAAACAATGTGTATGGAAACTTTGAATGATAGAATAACGAATGAAGATATAAGAGAACGATGTGGAATATAAGTAGGTGTCGTGACAAAAGTTGCGAAAAAGACGCTTAGATGGTTTGGGCTCATAGAGAGGATGGATGAAAGACCATTGGCAAAAGAAATTTACGTTGATGGAAGGATCGGTAAGGGAAGACCAAGGAAAACATACCTTGACCAAATTGCCGAAGTTTTTAGGAAAGCACAGGTCAAGAGTACAATTAACGTGCGGGCTTGAATAAGGAGAGTGATGAGTGTGGAGGCAAGGAACTGTGATCTCTGTCTATCCCTACGGGAAACAGGCGTGGCGATATGTATGTATGTGTGTAATAGAAAAGCAAATCTTATAATAAGAGAGCAGGACTAAGTTAATGAAAGCATATTAATTTTATTTACTTTATGGACAGTCAAAAGTTTTACTTAGCTAAGATCCGCGACAAGCAAAACAATAACAGAAAATTAATAACGTGTGTTTTTCCGTTGGGTTTAGTGGATTTATTTGGAACTTAAACCAAAAACTTACCGAAAATCGGCCATCAACTCTCCACCCACCAACCACTATACACAACGCCAAACACACACTATCACTTTTCCATCTTGTACACGACACGTGTTTCGCCCCAACACGAGGCATCTTCGGTTGTCTTCCGTAGAGTCTACTATACCTGAAGATGCCTCGTGTTGGGGCGAAACACGTGTCGTGTACAAGATGGAAAAGTGATAGTGTGTGTTTGGCGTTGTGTATAGTGGTTGGTGGGTGGAGAGTTGATGGCCGATTTTCGGTAAGTTTTTGGTTTAAGTTCCAAATAAATCCACTAAACCCAACGGAAAAACACACATTATTAATTTTCTGTTATTGTTTTGCTTGTCGCGGATCTTAGCTAAGTAAAACTTTTGACTGTCCATATAGTGATGGATTTCCGCAAAGTAACGCCTGACTCCATTAATAATTTTATTTACTGTAATAAAGTTAACACAATCTTGTTGTCGTTGATTTTATTATAATATTTGAAGTAATATGAAATGCTCTGATCCAATTACGCATATATAGCAAACGGTACGCAACAAATCTCATGTCAGGGGAGGAAATTCAGCCTCCGGTGCGGCGCTGTAACTGTCATGTGTCAGAATCCTACCTGATATGTCTGTACCGAAGATTGGCATATACAGGATGTGACGTCATTACACCCCGGCAATGCTATTGGTTTATACCGGATTCAAATTCTTAGTTTTTAAAACCTTTAGTTATGAGAACATTATTTAGTACTAAAAATAATCTTCTGCAGACTTACACGCAATATTATGTTTTCCTTGGCCTTCCCCCATCGACCCTTCCATCCACACCCACAAGCTTTTCTATTCCAACGTGCTTAAACTGAATAAGTACTTATTCTATACTTTTGTTTACATTAATTAAAAATACACGTATAATGTGGAATGGAACGCGGAGATGTGTGAATGAGAAAGTTTATTAGCATAGAAACTTCTTTCCACGCACTACAACTCTGTGGAACCAGCTACATTTGGCGGTCTTTCCGAACCAATACGATATTGGCTTCTTCAAAAAACAAGCCTACATATACCTAAAGAGCCGGCAACGCTTCCGTGACTCCTGTGGTGTCGCAGTTGTCGGCGTTGATTGCTTTATAGCGTTAATTGTTTGCCCTCCTATCCCATAAAAAAAATAAAAAGGTGCCACTGCGAAATAACAGTAGAAAATTGGTATTTACTCTCAGAATCGCCTTGTATGACACCCATGAAAGCAATGGGGTACGGTATTCTACGTTGGTTACACAGCAAATCGAACGTGGAAAATTCTTTCGAAAATGTTGGTTTTATTTAATATATATCAAATATTTGCACTATCAATAAACTTAAGTTGATTAATACATTGAAGCTAAAATGCAAACGATGCTCTAAACTCAATAAATACGGTCAAAGGTAAGGAGAAAATCTCTTAAGCGCTGATTCGATATAATTCTAGTGCGACTTACTTTGAAAGTGCTCTCAACGAAAGATACTGCGTTATATAAATATGTGCTGATCTCTCTGTTAATAGAAAAGGCTGAGTTGCCTTTTTAATAAATTTTACTGAATGACTTAATAATTTTACTTACCTAAAGTCAAATATTTACTTTAATATTTATTTAAAGGTAAATAATTTACATATTTAATACCTACATACATACATACATATCGTCACGCCCGTCTCCCGTAAGGGTAGGCAGAGACCACAGATCTCCATCTGCTACGATCTCGGCATACTTCCCTTGCTTCCTCCACACTCATTATTCTCCTCATGCAAGCCCGCCGGTTGAGGGTACTCTTGACCTGGCCTTTCTTAAAAAGTTCAGCAATCTGGTCAAGGTACGTTTTTCGTGGTCTTCCTCTTCCGGCCCTTCCATCCACATTCGCAAGGTAAATTTCTTTTGCCAGTCGTCTTTCATCCATCCTCTCTATATGTCCAAACCATCTAAGCATCCCTTTTTCTACTTTTGTCACAACACCTTCTTTTACTCCACATCGCTCTCTTATATCTTCATTTCTTATTCTATCATTCAGGGTTACACCACACATACTTCTTAATGCTCTCATTTCCACCGCATTCAGTCTGCTTTCATGCTTCTTCTGCCAAACCCAACTTTCACTACCCTATATAAGCGTCGGAACAAGCACCCCCTGATGAACCACCAGTCGGGCCGTTTTTGACACATTCTGACTTTTCATAAAGGAGTGCAGGGCTCCGTTAACCTGATTACCAACTTTCACTCGTCTTTCAATGTCTCCTTCACATTTTCCATCTCTTGTAAACAGTGACCCCAAATATATAAACTCATTCACTTGCTCAACTTTTTCTCCTGCAATCAGCACCTCACACTGCGTCGAAGTGTCCTCCCTTTCAAAAACCATCACTTTCGTCTTGCTAACATTCATCTTCATTCCTTTCCTTTCTAACGCTCCATGCATTATGTTCATCATCTCCTGCAACTCTTTTTCCGACGAAGCTAGCAGCACCTGATCGTCAGCATATAAGAGGCATTTGATGAGTACTCCATTCATTCTTAAGCCACACTGACTCTCTTTCAGGTCTGTCAGGCAACTATCCATGAAAAGGTTGAAAAGCCACGGTGACGCTACACATCCCTGTCTAACACCTTTATAGATATCAAACCAGTCTGTGTAAGCCCCGTTTATTCTGATACACGCACTGGACTTCTCGTAGAGAGACTTCAGCGCATGAATCATCTTCCTACCCACCCCAAACGTGGATAGTGCCGACCACAGTTCATTCCTTATCACTCTATCGTAGGCCTTTTCCAAGTCTATGAAGGCGCAGAATACCTTCTGGTTTTTCGCCAGAAACTTCTCAGTTATGCACCTTAAGGAAAAGACCTGATCCGTACATCCCATCCCCTTTCTAAACCCTGCTTGCACATTCCATATCCTGCTTTCCGTCTCTTTCATTACACGTTCAATCAACACTTTTGCATACAGTTTTCCGACGACACTTAGTAGGCTGATGCCCCGGTAATTTTTACAATCTTGCTGCGACCCTTTTCCCTTATACATCGGTACTATAACGGCTTTGCACCAATCGTCCGGTACTTTGCCAGTACTCCAGCATAAATTGAAAAGGCAGTACAGCTGACTGACTATTACCTCATCACCTGACCTCAACATTTCGACAGAAATCCTATCATACCCAGCAGCCTTACCTAATTTCATTCCATTTAGGGCTTTTACAATCTCATCCATGCTAATTATATCTTCATCCTCATTTTCATATGTCGTACATGACTCACTGTGTACTTCTGTTCTATCAAAAAGACTTTCGAAATATTCTTTCCACCTCTTCAAAATGTTTTTCTCTCCCTTTACAATACTTCCATTGTCATCTCTAACTGTAGTCAGCTCTGAGGTAGATGTTCGGCCTCTTGCTGATCTAATGGATTTCCAGAACAGCTTTATATTTGCTCGGAAATCCTGAGACAACTTCCTGTCAAACTCATTCTTCTGATACTCTTTCTTTCTATTTACTACATTCTTAACTATCTTTTTCACTTTCTTGTATTTTTCTCGCGCATCATTGACATCGTCATTTGAAACTTTCTTCATTCTTTCGTCAGCTTTTTTAGCCAACCAATCACGCCATGCTTTCTTTTTAGCGTTCACTGCTTCTTGCACTTCATTATCCATCCAAACATTCTTCATCTTTTTTCCTTTGCGTTTGGCAACACCACAAACTTCAGTGGCCACACTGACCACTCCTTCCCTAAACACCTTCCAGAACTCCTCAACCACTTTAACATCATTCAACTTTTCAAACTTTACATTCAGTTTACTCAGATACTCCTCCCTCACATCTTCTTTTTGTAATTCTTCCACTTTAATTCTCTCTAACACTTTCTTGGTTTCTCGTGGCCGGTGTCTCCATCCCCTGAACAGACCATTAATGCGGCTTATTACCAGGTAGTGGTCTGAATCAACGCCTGTTCCACGGTACACCCTTGTATCTATTACTTGCTTCCTCAACCTTTTGTCGACAATTACAAAATCAATCATACTCTTTCTCTCGCCCCTTTCCCAGGTATACATATGGATTTTCTTGTGCGCAAACCAAGTGTTTAACACACAGAGACTCCATTCCAAACATACATCAAGTAAACTCTTTCCATTCTCATTCACTCTTTCATCACCGAAAGTACCAAGAACCTTTTCATATCCAACACGCTTTACACCCACCCAACCATTAAAATCTCCGAGCATAACTATTCTTTCGTTTTCCTTGCATTCATCTAAAACTTCCCTTACATTCTCCCAGAACTTCTCGTTCTCCTTGATGACTTCTGGGGAACTCCTCGACCCGATATCTTGCGGCGCATATACGCCGAGGACAAAGACTCGAGTCAGGCCAACCTTCATTCTGACCCAGAGAAGTCTTGGGCTCACATACTTGTATTCTTTCACACACTTAGCCATTCTTGCGGAAAGGATTATACCCACACCCTGACTACCTCTGCCGGTCACAGGTACTCCAGACCAACACGCTGTATTGTTGTAATATACCTATTTAATTACAGTTTTTATGTTGCAAATTTTCCCATTGATTCAGTGACTAATGTTCTTCTAAACTAAAAGTTATAAATTGAAATTCCGGTCAAAAGTTAAATTGATTTTAAACATAATAAATTATTTTTCACATCACTAGATCTAAATTGTTTAAGTCATCGTATTTCAGACACTGCAATTTGAGACACAAGACACTTTCTTCTCTACAATTTGATACGATGTTTTCCGATAAAAGGCATCCGATTGAACAAAGAAAAATACTAACATTAGATTGCTTTCCATGTTTCTATTTCTACTTATAAAGATATCGGTTACAATTTGCTATTTTCCATAACTTTAATAACCGTACTCCAGTTTTTTTAAATCATTTCTCGACTTTAAACTTAATTCCCACTCAACAATTATAAAAAATAAAGAAAATAAAACGAAATCGTTAATTAAATATATCGTCACTATTTTACTTGACTATGAAAAAGAAAGAGTCGTTCGTGAGATATTCCTTCCTTTCTAAGTCTGAGACAAAAGACCGAGGCGGCTTAGAATAATAATAATTCCTGAAAAACTGTGTGACAATTTTTTTTCATAAAATACCCCAGAGAAGAAGCGAAACTCCAGCCAGGGAAATGCGAAGCCATAAAGTTGCAAATGAAGTAATATCCCACCCTCGCCGTCTTACTGCCGAACTTAGAACCCGACGTAGTTGGTTTGAGTATAATATACTTCTGCGAATTCAGATGGTACGATAGATGCGAAATCTCGACATAATTAACACGTATTTATTGTTTTTGGTACAAATATAGACATAATGCTAGAAGGCATTTTTACATTAAGTATGTGATAATACATAAATATATATTATTGTGTATTACACACAAATAATAAATTTTAATACATTTTATCAAAATATATAATACCACATATAACACATACATAAACACTCATATTTTAATATACAGATACAATTGTTTATACTAATACATAATTATGACTGTGCAGGTTGTTTTAGAAATCAGAGATTTTATGAAAAATTCTTTAATTTTACTTTTAAAATAAGGCTTGCAGATTTTCTTATGTCAAGGAGAAGCACGTTCTGAAGTTTGATAAAGCGAAAAGTAAGTAAAAGTTTTTAGTGGTAAAGCCACGCTGCAGACGAATACTTTGTCAAAAATGGCATATTATTTGTCTGTAGCATGAATGGGCCGGCTCGCCCGGTAAGTACCACACTCCCACAGATAACCGGCGTCTGCGTGGTAGCTTATTTACCGCGCTTCGTACAGTGAGCGGTCTGAGTTCCGGAGGCCCAACACCCTCCCCTTCCTCCTCCCCCTCCGATTCCCCCTCCCACTCCCACTCCCATAATTTCACTTTCCTTTAAGGTCGGCCACGGTTCTGCCTATGGCGTTGCGGATGTCTATGGGCGGCGTTGGTTGCTTTCCATCAAGTGACACGCCTGCTCGTTTGCCTTCCTATGCCATAAAAAAAAGAATAAAAATGGTAATAAAGGAAGGAAAAAGGAATTAAGTCTCGAGATCCCTTTACTCACTGATCAAAACGGTACATTACTCCTGCTTGAAATACAGAATATTTCTGAAGATATGGTAAGTACTGCCCGGTTGAGCTAGTTCATACATGCTACCGTGAGTCTACCACTATCGTTTTTATTTTATTTTATTAAAGCTATAATCATTTTAAAACAATGCAGTATAAGTCAAGAATTGCACAATTAAAAAAATGAAGAATAATTTTTACAAGAATTTGTTAATAGCAAAATATCACATTTAGTAAAGCTATTTGGGTTTTCCATAATTAAGAGAGCGTCCCGGGGTAGGGAGTAAGAAAATTGCTCAAATGCTATAAATAATTTATAGGGTTTAGACAAAGAACAAGTTTTGAGAGTTGTGAGATATTTGTACCAGGGACTTTACGAGACGATCCCGTGTTGACAACCTTTATTATTATTAAATAATTGGGGCTTTAAGAATTTATATTAATAAAATAATAATTATCATCTCATCGCTCTCAGCTTAATTAGCTCTCCATCAAATAAAGGCGTGACTTCAGCCCACTGAGTAGTGGGATCTCTCTGCTATCAATTTTATACGATCCTAATTCTCCTTCTTATCTCAAGAGGAAGTTTCAGAAACTCCTCAACTCACGACTTAAATCTATTTCGCTTCCAATAGGAAAACTCATTTACTATTCAAGCTACATGGTTCTGGAATTCTTTGCTTGAAACATAAGAAACGCCATAAATAAATAGCCTTTCTTATGTTTTGTTCAAAAAGATGATTCGTGAATGTTGTGGAAAATAAATATGGTACTAAATTACTTCATATGATATAATTTCTATGTATGTATTTACAATAAATCCTTATATATGTATATATTCATTTATGTATTTATATATAATATATTATATAGTAATTAATTATGAAATAAGTAATATTTGTTTTATGTTAATATATATAAATAGTTATTATAGAAATTTACACTTTTTAACGTATTATCCCTACTTCCTGAGTTGATTAGTAGATAATGCCTGAAGTGTAGTTAAATATTTTTTTAATAAAAAATAAAATGCATTTATTTTATTTTTTATTTATTTTAACTTTCATGCACATAAGAAGTATAAAAGGCAAAGTTCATAAAATTAGGCATTATCTTCCACTTAACCTTCAGGCGAAACTGAGAAAATCATCAGGGTTGTGCACCTGGTTAAAACCAAAAACGAAAAAAACAACAAAAACAAAAAAAAAATATGTACATAATAATAAACATTTATACATAATAATAAACATATATACATAATAATAAATCTATGTGCCATTTTAAAAAGTAAAATGTGCCGATAGTATTCACGTTTAAATACAAATCTGCAACTGCTCCCTAGAGTGTAATTTGAAACATCAATGTGATATTTTTTGTAGATGGCGAGCATGATGGGCTGACTGCTCTGTTGGGATCCACCTCCCCCGACCTGGCACTCGCCTCTGATGCCTCCGACAGTCTACCACTGCCTGATCATGATAACGGTTAGTTTAAAATATAAATCACTATAATTTCCCGAGATACAAATAAAAATATAAGGAATCTTACTAAAGCAGCAAATAAAGACTATTATTTCAACCGTAGTATAGACAATATATTTATTGGGGCTTTGCAGACTTTTCAGAATATTCTGGTTAGCTATTACACAAAATAATAAATAAATTATTATAAAATAAGTGATAAATCTATCTAAGAACACATTGTTTAGGTAAATACATATATTTTTATATATGTATCCACCTAAAAGATACGTAGATAATAATTAAGATTTTAAATTTGATTATGTAATATAATTAAGTACATATTACAATTATTTCAAAATAAACAAGTAATGTTTTGATATTACTAGAAATTCTTGTTAAACATTCTAAACTAATGATACCGCATATGTTAGGAAGACATGTTTCACGTCAATATTCCAGTGGTAATATACCTTAGATGTTTTAAGCGCAAGTAAATGCTTACCAATTAAACTATTGCTATTTAATAATAAGTATATATGTATTATATTTGTGTTTGCCCCGCATATGTTTTTACCATTCATCCGGTGGCGATGTAACTCTGTTCAGTTGTTTTTGCCGCGGTTGGAAATGTTTTTGAATTCGCACGATTGTTTTGCAATAGGTGACGCTGGAGTTTGTTGGTAGTTTTAAGTCAATTTGTGTATTCTCTACGCACGAGCATATGAAAAGTTTCTTTCCATTGTAACGCATACCGTGTACCAATTAGTTTATTATAAATGTATGTATATATCCACATAATTATATAATAGTACTAATAAGTGTCAGTAACGACTAAACGATTCAGCAGCAGGGCTGCCGCTTACGGAAACAATAGTCGCAGGTTCTATTTCCGTTTCAAGATAAATATATGTACGACCAACACCTACTTATTTCTAGTCTAGATTCCCTACCAATTCGACTAACACACATTATTAATTTTCTGTTATTGTTTTGCTTGTCGCGGATATTAGCTAAGAAAAACTTTTGGATTTACGAAACATCTAGAGCCGAATTAAATACCAGTAAATATATACCTACATATCACTCGATGAGAGAGCTTAGCCACTGAACCAATCACCTCGTCTCACATTATACATTTACTTCAAATTCGAGAAACTGAATACAGTGTTTGTTTGTGATTTGTAACACATCAGCGGATGCAAATTAAGTCAAAGCACAAAGAGACGTACGAGGAAACGCTATTAAGTGACGAGATAAAGCGACCAACGTATGCCTTTTATAAAGGAAACCAGAATATCATAGTGCACTCGAGACGGATGTTCGCTTTGAATTATTTGGTTTGTGGGAGATGCCTGAAATTTAAGTAAAGGAGTTCTTACATTGCGAGGGGTCTCACTTGTGTATGCTTTTCATTAAATGAACGTTTCTCTCACCCAAAGGGAAGTCTTAGCTTTACTCTCTTGATGAAATACTTATATGAAATTTATTATATGAAATATAATATATTTTGTGTTATATTTGAACTTTGAACTCAGTTTAAACTTGTTAACTTTGAGTTACCACAAATGGTTATTCAATTTCGGTTTTAGATTTTAGAGAATTTCCCTTAAGAACTGTTTCATATAACCGATAGATTCAAATAATGTCACGTGGATTTTTCTTTGACTATTATTAATTAAACAACTTTAAATAACCCTAAATGATTTATTAAAAACCGGTTATGTAGTAAATCCTATTGTTATTCAACTTCTGATACCAAGATGATCAATCAGCTTGAGACCAAATATAATATAGAACTATATATTTCAAAACATTATTTTTATAAGATTGAAAATATTATAATTTCTTGTATTTTCTTCTCTCAAAGAGCGAAGCGGTGATAGTTTAATACAATATTTTAAATATTGACGTCATATAAAAGCTTCTTTGTAAATCTATTTTCAAAATATAAAAACTTTAATAAATTTTTACATTCACTATTAAAGATATTGAAGTTATTTTAATTTTGTATTTTTTTTAATATAACTTCAATTGTAATATAAATGCGCAACTTTTTTATTATATATTATACTTTCGTTGCATTTTATTATATAGGTTTAGAACACACTCAGCTTTTATTCACTCCTAATATATAAAGGCTTTATAAAGAATACATATGTAAATAATAGAATAATTATCCGACGTAGCAATCGCTACGAGGCTCGCTACGATAGCTACGTACTATATTATATAGCAATTACTGTGACAAAATTACGTACGTAAAGCACTACTTCTAGCTATTAACCAGCGTTATAAATTTTATTCCATGGAATACTGTTCTCATCTCTGAGCATGGATACTGTAGTGATTCTTTGATAAATGTATCACTAATGTATTAAAACTTTTTATTTGAATATATTAAAACCTTTTATATTATATTACTTCTTTTTACTTTTAAAATATTTTAATTTTAAAATTTAAAATAAAAAAGAAATAAATTGTTTTAGGAAAACAATAAGATTAGTTCGACTGACGTCTTTCGATAGATTTCACCTTTCCGGCATAAGAAAATGAGATTGAATGTAAAGTGAAAAGTGAAATTAATTAATATAGAATGTAATATAAGAATTAAAATATGTAACAAATATAAAATGTTCAGTGATACATTAAATATACATTAAATTATAAACGAAGATAAAAACCCCCTAAAGATTCCGCGTGTCGCCGTATCAGTACGGCTGGCACGCTACAGTACTTCAACACCAGCATTTTGTTAGCATTTTCAAAAGATAATGCTTACATCTTTATGAACAGTTACAATCGTCGATGACCAAGATCTCACTAAACGGCTAGATTATTAATCTCATTCTTTAAAATTTTTTAGCTTTTTTATCAATGTAAATGCTACAAGGAATTGTTCTAAATAATGCCCGCATATATAATAAGTTTGATTATCATACAGCTCATCACAAAGTAAAGTTTCATCCGTACCAGCTGGATAAGTGGTACCGAAACTTACTTAGCGGACAAGACACATAAGCACCACCTTACAATATTTCAGATTTGCATTATATATTAAAATACACGTTACTCACATTTTTCATATTATTTATAGAGTCTAGTCGTATAATATCGATATATCGAATAACACGGTTTTCCACCATTACCAATTGGGAATTCAGTACATGTAGTCAAATTTGTGTAGTAATTATTTTTAAAAGACAAATACGGTCGGCGTCCTAACAGCGCCACCATTCTGTAGAAACAATTACCTTCAGCGGTATTTCTGAACCAATAGGACATTGAAATCTTTAAAAATCTTTCTATGCCAAAATAATATGTTATTTTTTTTCCCTTTAATAGGACGAAGTTAAACATCGACATGTCACGTGACGTCCATTCACACAGAAAATACTTTCTCTCCCCCTAACTACCACCGAACACCACCCGCTTTTTCCATGTCGCATTTGTCACTATATCTCACACATCCCGCACCGGAAATTTATGTCCATTGAGTAAAACATTTACGAGAATTTCACATCGCTAAACTATATGTAAACAGTTTAAAAGCGTACATGTCTCTTATAAATTGCAAAAGATTTAAATAAAAATATATTTAGGTTCCAAAGTACAAAAAAACTGAATCTCTTTCTACAAATCAGAGATTTTTTTATAAACATTTCTTAATAACATATAAATGTCCAAATTTATATGTAATTAAGTAACTACTTTCAGCGGAATTTCTGTACTAACACCACTTTGAAATCTTTAAAAATAAAAAATATTGAATGTATTTTGGCAAATTAAGTTTCAATTTATCACTGCAGTATCATAATCCAATCTACAAAGGGGGCTCTGCCATCATAGAATGATCCCTTACAGGCCAATGATTATCTCCTATTAATAATAATTATACAGTTCATTTCAGTATACTATAATATTTCGCATCTAATATCCAAAAATGCTCAATGTAGCAATTCCATTTTTTAGTGGTGGTTTTCAGGATGATGTTATCGCTATAGCTAAGTTAGTTTACCAATGAGATTGTCTTACCTATGACTCAATTAAAATCATCACAGCAAACGAATTATATTAAAAGGTAAAAGTTTATTTCATTTACATTCAAATGGGCTTAATTAGACTAACGCAAAGTTACTTTTAACCTAATTGCAGGCAATAATTTAACGGAAGTAAGAGAAAAATAAATCGGTCCGTCTTCCTGCCCTCACAATAAATGCAGCAGTAAAATTCGTGTATTTGTAAGGAATGAGTGAATTTGTTAAGAGTTCGGTGTGTACTGTAGTGATACATTGATAAATGTATCACTAATGTAATGAAACTTTTTATTTGACCATATTAAAACCTTTTATATTACATCTTTTTAAATTCGTAATTTTAAAATTTATAATAAAAAAGGAAAATTTTTTTTTAGAAAAACAAAAGCGTAGTTCGACTGACGTCTTTTGTAAGACATTTGAAAGAGTTTAATTACATCGAAGATAATCCCGTGTATCACCCTAATTAATACGGCTTACACGCTATAGTACTTACGGTATCAACGTTAAAGTTTCACTTTAACGGCTCAAATAGGGTCAATATAGATTGAGGCTTAAATCATAACCAACTGTCGTAACAACTTTATTTATTATTATATATATTTACGGCTATCCCCCGCATGGGTTGGCAGAGACCACCGAGCCCCATTCGCTGCCATTGATCGCAGCGAAACGGCTCTTTATTGGTCGCTTCTCGCCCTCGTGAGAACAAGTATTAAGAAACGAATAATAAGAAAAATTATAATTCATTATGATTCCTAATTTTCTTTATGATTCCTAACATATAAAAGACCCATCCTATTTTTTCCCATGGGTCGTACTAAGACAATGGGAGCAAATAGCTATAGATGGTTAGCAGGTTCTGCTTCAGAACAAAAACCAATCTGTTGCTGCTGCTGATCCCTAATCTCTCCACCATGTCCAGCATAGCAGTTACGGTAATACCCCTCAATTGAATGAGAGACAAATATTTAATAGTGAACTTTTACGGCTTTATTTATAATGATTCTTAAAATGTTTACAAATTATTGACTTTATTTAAATTTTTGTTTTTTTATTATTAATTATTTTGAATCCTTTTATTTTAAATATTTTCTACATACAAACTAAAGATAGAATTGATTATATTCCTACTGTCCCCAGGAAGCAGGTTGTAGTATTCAGTTATTTGGTGCAGCTGGAGTTAGATTTCAATGAAAAGTTCCTGGCGATAATCGTTCACTTGGGATCGTAAAGGAATAACTTGGTCTTTTCAGCTCAAACATTGGGCACTGCGCCAAAATTTTGTTACGTGCTTTCAAATATTATCAAAGTACGCATTGGCACATTTCCGAATCAACTACTGAATTGGCTGCGGTGCTGCATATCTAACATGACGACAATTGGCTTCTACCGCAAGAAAATATAATGAAATTGAATCAATCAAATTTATGAAATGTATTTATTTAATATCTATTCGTCATTTTAATTAAGTATAATTATATATGTCGCGTTATTGAGGAAGAATTTTCGCTACTTAATATCAAGGATTTGCTAGGGATAGCGAGTGCTGCCGAACTGTTTCACCTCGCTAAAGCTTAAATTAGTTATGCTAAGTCGGCTGCCAAACTTCGCCAGTTAGAGAAACATTATAAGAAGAACAATAATTATATAAGATGGATAAGATGAAAACAAATATTGAAGGAAATTTGGTGTCGTACTTGAATATCGAGAGCATTACAGCGCTCAAGAATTAGCAAACACACAGACAGGAAAAAGAGGATATTTTATAAATCTGTACAAACCAACCGCTCATCAACATCTGCCATGCTAAGAACCCTGCAGATATATTGTATAGCTTAGCGAAGAATGTAACTAATGGAGGAGTAAGAAGAGAAACAAAAGAAGTATTAAGGAGGATAAAGGAAGGATAAAGGAGTTTGGCCTCCGGATGCCTTCACTCACCATACGAAATCCAGTAACAGAAAATACTTTCTCAGTTTGTCTGGTCAAACAGCCCTACGTACATGGTTCTTTTAATATTGTCAAATGTAATGTAAAAAGGCTTTAATAATGTAAAGTATTTAATATTAAAAATTAAAAGTATTTATGAAGGTAAACTGTACATAAAATAAAAACACGTCAAAAATATTAAAAAATTGTAATGAAACAAGGAAATGGCATTGTACATGTTTATAATTTGTACTTCCCGCTCGAAATGCAGCAATGACGATGTTCGAAACATTCGCAAATAACATACTCAAATGAAAAATATAATTCCTGCCAGTACGAGAGATTTTAATTAAAAGTTACATATACGAAATAAATTACACTTGTGAACTAATTCCGTGGTGAAGTTCATCAAATATATAGTTACATAACTGGATCACGGTGAATATTTTCATTTCAATCTCGTATGTGGATTAAAATACGTCATTTGCTACAACTAAACATTAAATTAAAGTAACCTGTTGTTTATGTAATTGTAACTTGATGCAAACAAATTTTTTTTTTCACAACCCATATTTGTCCCACTGCTGAGCACTGGCCTCTCCATTTCTAGAGGAACGGACGTCAACCCACCACGCTTGTCCAATGCGGATTGGCGGGGTGGTAAAAAATATCTGTAGGTTATACATACATATCTCTATTCTGATGCGGGGATCGAACCAGCGACCATTGACTCCGTGGGCGGGGGGCCGCACCCTAGGCAATCGGTCATCAAACAACATCAAGAAATAATACAATACATTGTATACATTCACTATTAATTCCAACTTCCTTGGTTAATTAGTTCATATTGAATTTTGGTCCATTTTATCCACAGGTTCCACTTTAAAAATCTAATATTTGTAGCATTTATCTCTATTACAGTGTTTCATACAGTAAGTGCAGGGATCTTAACCCATCTCTTTTCCCCTTTCTTTATTTCCTTCTTCTTTCTCATTAAATCCTTCTTTTGCACTCATTACTTTCTTCTTCCAATCTCATGACTTCTTTCATCCCGATACAGTTAAACGAATATAAATTAAAAACAAAAGTGAATATATTCAGACTTAATATGTGAAATATCAAATGCAAATTCTTCTCAATAAATATTCTAGCAATGTTTTGACAACTTGTGCTCTCACAGCTATGTTCCCTTAAATCTTATGTTTTTAAACTTTAGAATGTATGGATATGCAGACACATAATTTGAATCTAGGAAAACGAAATTGTAAATATATAAGCCTCATTACGAACACACGGTTTTTCAGTAAAGATTTCATTTGTATATGGACGTGTAAAACATAATTGGAATAATTGTAATTTAGGAATATGATCATGAGTACAATTTTTTATTACAAAATAATTATTAATGGAGTCAGGCGTTACTTTGCGGAAATCCATCACTATGTGGACAGTCAAAAGTTTTACTTAGCTAAGATCCGCGACAAGCAAAACAATAACAGAACATTAATAATGTGTGTTTTCTTTAGCTGGATGAAGTGGATTTATTTGGAACATAAACCAAAAACTTACCGAAAATCGGCCATCAATTCTCCACCCACCAACCACTATACACAACACCAAACACACATTACCACTTTTCCATCTTGTAAACGACACGTGTTTCACCCCATTACGAAGCATCTTCAGGTATGACTGTACGGAACACTTTTCGGTTGTCTTCCGTAGAGTCTGAGGTTTAAGTTCCAAATAAATCCACTTCATCCAGCACAAAAAAACACATTATTAATTTTTTGTTATTGTTTGGCTTGTCGCGGATCTTAGCTAAGTAAAACTTTGGACTGTCCACATACAAAATAATTTTAAATTAAAGTAACGATAATCGAATAGAAGCGAACCATAATGTTAATATTAAAACGCAACATCTAATTAATTAAACTTAAGTTACATTAAACTTAAGCTTACATATATTATATCAAGTATTCGGCTTGAACTTATTAATTTGATGCGCGAAGTTTTAGTAAACAAACTTGAAGTGCAAGAATCTCACTCATGTTTGTATTTTATTAGAGAAACGCATCCCTCTAGCAAATAACACTACACAACTTAAGTTGTGTGGAGTTTTTTAAAGTTGTGTAACATATTTGCAATCGAAACTTTCAAATCCTACAAGTAATGAAGATTGAAGTTTTATATATATATTTTTCTGCTTTTCTGATATTAGAAATTGTAAATAGTCAAAAATATATTCCAAAAATTATAATATTTTTTGTTTCCATATATTCAATACATAATTAGATCAGTGGCAAGGCCCTCCGCCCGCGGCGTTAGTGGTCGCAGGTTCGATCCCCGCATCGGAATAAATATATGTATGGATTAGAAATATTTATTTCGAGTCTGGTAACCCTGCCAATCCGTATTGGAGAAGCGTGATGGGTTAGCGTCCATTCCTCCAGAAATGGAGAGGCCCGTGTTCAGCACTGGGACATATATCAGCTATTATATTAGACATATATAATATTATCTAAATAAAATATATTAGACATATATTTTATTTAGATTAAATAAACCTTTTCTATTATTTATTTTTATAATAAGCTGCGTTTAACGTCGTTATGTTGCGTCTTATGTAAATTAAAACATTAATTCTACGACGCGATGAGATGAATGCGGTCTCAAGCACTTAGAGCAATAGATCTGTGTATCTCAACGACCCTTACCATGCGCGAACTTTGAAGATTGATGTGTTTGGCGCAAACATCTCGCGAAGTACGCTGTTCAAGGCATGAGGGAATTTTAAGAGTTTAATGGCTACCATGAAATAAAGGTGTAAGAACGCCTTATCAACTATGGCATGATTTGTTACATAATTTACTAAGGTACAAGCGAAAAAGGTTTCACTACGAAACTTAAATGTATATAATGTTCCGTAGCTTAGTTACTAAACATAATCCATTACATAGGACTTTATTTACGCCCCTTTCAAATTAGTTTTAACACTTGTGGAGTCTTGGTGGCACAAATAGGCACCACATCTTACTTGTAACACACTATTAACGTGAAGTAGTAGCTTTTCACTATGTACCGCCATATTGCAGGATGAATTTATAACTATAACTTTTTTATAACTATCATTAATTTTCTTCTATGACATTGTGTTTTTAAAAAAATATTTCTTATAACAACATTAATATTCTTGTATAATAAACCGTTTACATAAATAAATAAATCTTAAATTTTAAATTGTTTAAATAAATCCTTTAGTCTGAATTATTTTTAATAATCTAACCTAATAACAATTATGGGTAAACAGCTATTCAGGAATTGGGTTATTCACAACAAGGGTTGTAATGCGAATAACTTAACTAAGTATGCATAGAAACAACTGTTCCTACGCATCCTGTAAATGAACTCGAGACTTTTACACATGCATACATATATCAAGTAACTTCTAAGTTAATTATGATGATTTCTAATTTGAATGGCAATACGAATGTTAGCAATATTGACAAGATAGCTGGTAGTCTATTAAAAAAATTAAGCCACTCAACTCGAAAAACAACAAAAAAGAAACACTCGTACCCTTAATATAAAGTCCTGTTTGGTATTTCACCGTTAAAAGGAATTTGAAACAAAAGAAATCTGCGCTGGACAGGCTTTGTTAATTTTATTTCGTTTCTGTCTACGAGCAACAGGGATGACCAAAACATTATGAAATGAAATAGCCCATAAAGAAACTCCTGTTGGAGTGATTACGCTTTTCTAATTAAAATTTGTGTGGGCAAATCACTTTATTAAGGCTTTGATGCATAAAAACATACATGAGGCGAACTTAATGCCAATAGACATTTTTTTCACAATTAATCTTCAAATAAAACAGAGAAAAGAATTAGGGAGGTGATGCAATTAGTATAAATTAAAAAAATATGATTTATATTATTATTCAAATAAGTACAGTAAAATAGTTTTATCCTTCTCCTCTCAAAACGGATTAATTATTAATAATTTTCTTCTTCTTCGTGTACTTAAGGTTGTGCTATTGTTTTTTGTCCTTTATAAAATAAAAAATAAAAAACTATGCTACCGATATACTTACTATGTGGTTCTTTAAATTGGCAAACTGAAGTGACAATGGGCAGGTCATGTTTGTCAGAAAATCGACAATGGCTGTCTGCGTCTCGGCAAACGCAATCCTCTTACTGCTGTTTCATTGTATTTATGTAGAAATAAATAAATATATTATATAGAAATAAATAAATAACAAATATGAATTAATTAACTAATAGTAGGAATTGACTTTAACTTTTTTATTGCTTGTTTATAAACTCATGATCATAAGCAAATGAGGCTACTTAATAACCGACGAGGTAAAAAACATTTCAACTTAATACGTCTGGTATAAAGTTGATCCAGAGTATACTAAGCATGTAAAGGCATCATGCGTAGTTGTTTAATCTGTGCGCGTGTCATGCCGCGGTGAGGCTCGACTCGAGCGGATTTCCACCGAAATGCAATAAATTTAGCTACGCACGTGCCAGCCCTGATAAATAGTCCCTACTTTAGTCAACCGCGTCTGTCACGTGACAAGGATATGGTTGCAGTTTGCGCTGATTTCATTAATTAAATTAGAACCACGCAAATAAATTAATTAAATTTTGGCAAAATTAATTATTTATTTGGACGGGTATGATTTACCATTAACCATTTTTGTATGGGTCAATTAATTGGTTTTTCAAGATATGGCCGGTGAGAAATATCCTAATGCTGTAGTCTAGAAGAATATTTTTGTAAATTAATATTGAAAAAAATTGTCTTGTTAAGTTTATTTGCATGTTCCTAAAACCAGAAGTCGTGTGAGTCCCACGTTCAACAGTGGGACATATATGAGTTTTTAAAAATGTTTGTTTTTCAGTCTGTTCTTTAGATTACAAAAATTTTATTTCTTTATTTACATATATCCCGCGGCCACCTCATCTATTGTGCTATATTTTTTTAAATTATATTTATTATAAATGTTATAAGTTAAAAAATATATATAATGATTATATTATTGGAAATCGTATCCATAAAGATTAATGAAACATTTTAATTCCATTAAGCTAGTCTTAAAACAATGCTTGACCGCAGACGATCCCGTAGAGAGCACTGAACAATAAAACAAGTAATTATCTTTGCCGTATTTCTTTCCCCAGCGATGACGTTGCCTTTTTATTTTCCATTCCGGATGTACGCTGCTCGAGATTTACATATTTCAAAGCGAACGAAGCAAAGATAGAGTTTTATTAATTAATGAAAGTACTTTTCATACTTTTCCGTTTGCGACGCTTTTGCTGTAACGAAACAGTTCATTTTGTCAGACTTATAACCAACTCAATAACGTGTCTCGCTCCGCACACGAGTTTCAAATGAAAAATATTTCCTTTACGCTATTTCGTAATTATATACGTGATGAACTTTTCCGCGGAGTTAGTTTTTTAACCACATATGACATTTTGTTTTATATATACATATGTAATTTTTGTATGAAATATGTTTATTACGCGAAGAAAAATCTTTGTATCCCTTTGAAGGAGTATGAGATTTGATACAGTTAATGTCCATATGTAGTAGTGCAGAAAGATAAAAACAATAATTATGAATTACGGTCTAATTTCAACTACTGGATGATCACTATTATATATTATTATAAATAGTGTTTATTATTGTATACATTGTTCGGTTATGTATGTTATTTATGAATTATCCACACACACAGTCCCCTGCTGGACCTAGGCTTTCTCAGAAGCACAATCTAGCCCAATGTCCGGCTTCACGCATTCAGTTTCTTCCTGTCTTCCTGCGTAGAATATCGTGCTTCCCACATTGTGTTTGCCGAGACGCAGTCACCCATTGTCGATTTTCTGACAAACATGACCTGTCCATTGACACTTCAGTTTGCCAATTCAAAGAACCACATAGTATATCGGTAACATAGGTTTTTTTATTTTTCCTTTTATTAAGGACAAAAAACAATAGCACAACCTTGAGTAACTAAAAAAATATAACATGATAAAAAGTAAGTTATTATATTAATAATTTATGTATATATATATATATATATATATATATATATATATATATATATATATATATATATATATATATATATATATATATATATATATATATATATATATATATATATATATATATATATATATATATTAATAATGTATATAATATTTGTATTTGTATATATTTGTAGTTACATGGCGACCTAGTGACTGAACTAGATGAGATAGTGAGTCTGTATATCAGGTCACTAGCCTTTCACCCATTATTTCTACATTCGACTCCTCTTACTGCTGTTTCGTTGTATTTATGTATAAATAAATAAATATAAACATAAGGAACCATTAAAAATTATTTATTCATTTGTTTATAAATGTGTTGTGTATGTGCGTGTGTGTGCATGTTAATGTGTATTTATCCGCAATATGCATGAAAATGTCCATGCAGGAAACTGTATGAGCGACATGTGAGAGGGACGACTGGCAGCACCTATGCTCACGATCCTCAGGATTGAATAAAGTTTTAAATTTAGAATTAGGACTGTCCTAAATCATCGAGACTTATGGTTACCTTACGCATAAAGCCCCGAGGCGAGTTCCAATTACCTATCGCGGAGATACGCAGCAATTCGTGCCGACGAATCACTAAATCTATGTGTCAAATCGCCCGTTGCTCTTGCGGCGTATCACGTTCTTCCAATATGCAGACTCTCGGATTTGTTTCGGTGCCGTTCAGAGAAAATCATTCGGCGGGATAGAATCGTTTTAGGTGTCAAAATAGAGACGTTTCTTTGGCAAGCAGGCTTTAGTAAAGACATTCGTTTGCGTATTCGTTAAGTAAAAGAATTTTAGAAGCCAATAAAAAAGTGCTCAACAGTAAGACATACGAGCATACATTGATGTAATATTTTTTTATTAAAATTTACTTGTAATTGTAATTTCGATAATAATGATCTCTTATATTATTGTGTGAAATTTGTTGGGATTAAGAAGTATATTATATCGTAATATTAAAAGTATAATTAAATATTTTTTGGAATTAATTTTTTAAATAAATAATAATAACAATTTGGCATAAGAGTTAAAGAACATTACTCGTTACATAAACCATAAAAACAAGTATGACTAAGACAATCAAGAGATCAATAATCAAGAAGTCGGTTACTTGTGAGAACTATTTAGTTAAAACTACATACGAACGGAGAAGAAATTTCATTCATAGATCTTTCTTTTTTTGTTAATGGCAATTAAGAATTGACCATTATGCCAGTATCAAGTAAAGTATAACAAGTATCTTAAAATGTAACATTTGTTAACCTTTTCATATCTTGATAAAATGGCGGCCGCTCTACCAAAACTAACATTTATTTTTACGGTCAAGTTAGACACGATACCCGCATCTATTATATTTCAATTCAATTTGACATTTTATACGAATTATATTATCAATACTTCACCACAATTAAAAAAATATAACTCATATTATTATCAGAAAATGACAACAAAATAAAAAATAACGCCACTAACGTTAATTGTCGAGAAAAATCCCGTTGATAGTTTCCTCAACGTTCAAATAAAAGCATTCAAAACATTCAACAGTTTAATTAAATGGAAAATAACCGTAACAAACAACTACTTCCTTAAATACAGTCCTCAAGTAAATTGAGAAGCAAAACGGAACTATTGTTGCGAGCGGGTCCAAAAGTTTGCAACGGAATATTATAGGCATTACAGAAGCTTTTCACTCAAGTTCCTCCAAGCTTTTAAACCGTCAAATTGTTCACTAAAATACAACTTAATTGTTGACTCTCTAGTATTCAGATATTTAGTCGTGTACGGGTGATAAAATATTATTTAATTTATTACATTTTTTTTATATATTCACGCCTATCCCCCGCAGAAGTTGGCAGAGACCACAGAGCTCCATCGGCTACCATTCATTGCACCGAAACGGCTCTCCATTAGTCGCTTTTCGCCCTCGTGAGAATAAGGACGTGACGGGTGGCAAACCACGTCGCCGTCATTTCAACAAATTAGGTATATTAAATTTGTCTTTGTGAATCCCACGAGCCGCAAGGGAGGGTGGTCAGTCCCAGCAGAGCCCTGCATGCTGAGGTAAGGCACCATAGTATTCGGGGGAGCCGAATCCCGGGACAGTCGGCACGCTTGCGACTAAGCTCGCCCCTAGCCCGCCAATCCATTGGCACGGCAGACCGTGGATTTATTCTTAAACTTCTGATACTTCGACAATTTGATGTTAGTTTCTTATACCATCCATCCATTCATTTATATATTTATTCTTTATCGTAAACCAAAATCAAAAAAAAATACACAGTAATTGATTATATAATATTTATATTATATACAAAGGGCGGTTTTATCGCTAATAGCGCATTCTTCCAGACAACGGTAAAAACACAGGGTTTTAAAGTAAATATATGTGGTGAGGGCTAGTGCCACACTATATGGATAAAAGAAATTATTTATTTATTATATACATATTAAAATTATGAAATAAATATTTATACTTATGTACACACATACAGATGTGTTTACATAAGTATAAATAAATACAATTAAATCCAACTGTTAGGCACAGGGCCTCACCCATTTCTGGATGAATGGACATTAACACATAACACTTGTTTAAGGCAGATGCGCGCAACCCTGGACTCGAAATAAATACCCGTAGGCCATACATATAATATATTTATTCCGATGCAGGAACCAACACCACGACCACGTACTCCGAAAGTGATAGCTTCGCCACTGGTCGTCATCGTTACTATAATAAATGAAAACAAAATTCTAGCACGGCAATTGTCACGGAATAATTCAGATGATACGCCACACTCGAACGCACGCGAGGGTGCAATCAGCGCTACACTCGAATAGCAAGTGACGTAATGAACGCTCAACTTTACGCTCATAACGGCAACACCGACGGTTATTACCCCCACGTGAGGTGCTCTACCTCTACAGCTTCCCGAACCGCGGTGAATTCAACGTTTAATAATACTAACAAGATATCTCTATTGCTGTATACTATAGCGGTCACCATACATATACGGGATCTTAACAGGGCTTCTTATTATAAACTCTCTTATATATCTATATATATATATATATATATATATATATATATATATATATATATATATATATATATATATATATATATATATATATATATATATATATATATATATATATATATGTATTTATATATTTGTGCACGGAGAACACATCATCAGAAAAAAACAATGTTAAAAAAGTAAGATGACAAAAAAGGTTCCGTATAGTAAAATATTTTTTTTATAAATTTGTGATACATATGCCAATGTTGCCACTATAATATCTCAAACGTTTTACCTGGAATGATGGAGCTACCACATTGAAGGTGATAATTATAAATAATAACAACTTCTCGAAAATGGTCGTGTTACATTATACTGTGATCGATCCGTTATCACAGATAGGCATAAGCCAATTAGCCCGGTATCAAAATAGTGGATCGAACTAAACGCGAAGCTACCTAAATAAGTAGAAGCCACAGATAAAGCTCAGAATAAAAAAAAAAAAACAATAATTTCCGAAACCTTTGACGAGCCCCATTGTTGGTTATGATAAATGAGTTTAGTAAACTACCCTGCAGCGACAACACTAGCCATTTGTCACATCTTCACAACCACTTTACTTCGCCGTGTCACGTCAAGTTAGAGTCAAGTAAGAAAACTGTAGACGCTTCCTAAATGTATACTCCAGCCGTTCTTTGTTTAACATGATTTCATGTATATACTTTAATAATAAAAATCAATATTGTGTACTTATTGTTTTCGTGAAAATATTCTAATTGCACAATTAAACATTTATACGAATTTTTTGGTACATATACATTTACATATATACTTATTGTTACGCCTGTCTCCCGTAGGGGTAAGCACAGATCTCCATCCGCTACGATCCCGGTACACCTTCCTTGCTTCCCCCACACTCATCCATCCTTCCTCTCACATTCATCGTAGCGAAACAGCTCTCCGTTAATCGCTTTTCGCTCTCGTAGGAATCAGTACGTGACGGGTGGCAAACCACGTCGCCGTCCTTTTTTTAACAAATTAGTTTTAATAAAATTCAGATCTTATTAAAAGATATACATTTTCTTGCTTAAATTTACAAAAACAGTAATCAGTACCGCCTACGTAGTCAGTGGTCGCGGTTTTGATCCCCGCATCGGAATAAATACATTTACAGCCTACAGATATTAAATTCTGAGAGTAGGTTACTCCGCCAATTCGCATTGAATAAGCGTAGTGGTCCAAAAATCAGGAGGCTCGTGTTCATACATGGAACAAATATATATATACTATGAAAAAAAAAAAAAGATACGCCAAAAAAAGAAACTAAAGCATGCCACTTTCACGTTAGCGTGGTTTCAGTTCGTGTCATAGAAATTTACACACGTTATGTAAAATGTTTGTAATATTTAAAGAGTAAAATTATTTTGCAAATGTTTGAACGTAGGCTATTCAAGGTTAGAAAGGCATATTTAATAAATCATCATCGCATAGACGTGCTTGATTGCCAAATCATTTACCTCTCTGCCTTATCTGCCTTTAACCTAAAGTGATTATATGATTATATAAATATAATACAACACCCTTTGTCGTTCGTTAGTCTTTGTTCCCTTAAGTTCTATGCACTCATATAATATATAATCTATCAGTATAGAACAAAATGTTTTATTCATTGTCGGTATTGAGAAGTAAGTTAAGGGTCAGAAGTTGGTTATCTTAATGTCGAGCCCGGCGGCATGTATCGCATTCTAATTCCGGACGTTTCTCAGAGACAATGTACGGGTATACAGTTGGCCTCAGGCCGCGGTCCCCTCGTCGGGGTCACGAATATGAATAATTTTTCAATCCCAATGTTTATTCACTGTTACGTTGCCCTTTTCGTCCCAGAGATGAGTTTATGAGCGATCGTAAAAACCTATTTCATGCAGTTTTATCCACCGTTATCTGCAGCGGTAAGTTACTCGTGTTCTGAATTGCGGCTGGCTATTCAGGTCCACTCAATATACCCATAATTCTGTCACGTATAATGCGTGACAAATATTTCTTTTTATTGCAATATATTTTTTTCAAAATATCGCCATTTAAGAAACACCTAATAATACATCACTTGTATATAAGGGTTGTTGTTTTTCGATTTATTTTTGAAATAGTAATCTAATACATCACGTATTAGATTACTATCTAAAAAATAACTCGATATATATATATATATATATATATATATATATATATATATATATATATATATATATATATATATATATATATATATATATATATATATATATCTACATTATGTATCAATTTTTGTTTCCATATCACTTTATGACATACTGTTTGTAAACGCCTTTTCCATCCCATTTCAAAAGAAATGTAGATCATACAATGTTTTTGAAGCTGTATATTTCGTTATACAATGTATAACGTTTGGATTCCTATAATAATAGATATGAAATGGCCGCGGGCAGCCGCCGCTGTCTCTACGGCAGGTCACGAATATGCATAATTTTCCAATCCCAGCGTTTATTCACTTTTTCTCAACCGCTTTTAGTATCGAAGACAATTTTACGGTTGACTATAAATGGTGGTAATATACATTTTTATTTTTATCACTTGTAACCTGCTAAACATAAAATTATGAGTTTTATAACGACCGTTGTACACAGTGAATTTTAATACCATATTTAACTGGAATGAAGAATGACTCTGACGGAGGACCAAAGACAATGACATAGTTCTCTCTAGACGTTTGTCAGAAAGCCAATAACCATTGCCATAGATGAGGAATGGAATGAAGACCACAATTTAACAAACGAACCGGAATTTTCCCGCCAACTTACACCAGTGACGTTGTGTTTTTATTTTATTTTCATAATCTTATATTATTATCAGTTATATTGTTTAATTGTGGTGGCGTGTTATGCAATATAGTTCGATTAAGGTATATAAGTGAAGTGATATGATATAAATACGTGTATCGAAACTTTTTAAGTTAACTGAAAAAGTCCATAGAAGGTTTTGGTACAATGGCCACTATTTTATCAGGACGTAACGTGATAAGCTGACTTGGAACATTTCAAGAGATTGGATATTATTGTATTTTACTTGACACTGGCATAATAGTTGTAACTAATTACCATCAAAGAAAAGAAAAAAAAACAAACGAACCGTGAGACGAACGAACCCCTAACACAATAATATCTTTCACTTCGGCCGCGTATCTGTGTCGAATATAAGATGCTTTTCACACTTTATCACTTTTATCACTTTTATACTGCCTAAATTCGTCTTATTAACTTTCAAAACTATTTTAATTATGGAACTAATGTTTACGGCGGCACAGTGTTGCCCTCTCTCATACAAACTATATTGAAGCTTAATTAATAACTTAGTCTATTATCCCGCACACTTTATTATTATTATGTTGGTGTAGAATAATCAATAAAACAGATTTCTATGTGGTTTCTGACATAGAGTAAGTAATATATGAAAAAGGCGATCCTCGAACGATTCGCCCGCTAAGCGTCGAGATAACGGCAATACCACTCAATTTTGGGGAAAACCAATATCAGTAGCAAATTGTTACAGTTGTTGTGTGTGTTGTTTATGAGGTGTTTTTTATTATAAAATGAGCTAAGCAGATATACTTATGCTAAAATAAACAACATAACAGTGGTAGAGCCACACTGCAGACGAATACTTTATCAAGAATAGCATAATATTTGTCTATAGAATGAATGGGCCGGCTCGCCCGGGGAAGTACCTCACTCCCGCAGAAAACCGGCGGCGCTTTGTACGGGGAGCGGCTGAGTTCCGGAGTCGTTTCTCTATGACCATATATAATATAATCGATGTTTGTCTATGACTATTACGTTTAGGCTTTCCTAGTTTCTTACATGCCCAATCCAACTGAATCTAGAATGATTCAGCTCCGTTCTCGAATTATCTCCATCTAAAACAAATCAATGTATTTAACAATTAATAGAACCGTATTAACAACTCAAAACATGTCTAACAACACGCCAACAGCTACAATATTCAAATTCTTCACGCTCATCGCATGACGGATCACGTGTTCCCCATCTCCACAGCCACGCGACAACACAATCAGCGGGACAAGCGAAGCACATTCGCATATTATAAATTCAAATTACAAGCCTAGCTCGTTCCGTTCTAAACTAATTACAAGACAGCAACTTGTGTGTTCTATGCGAGTTGACTAATGGTATTGTTTTATTATACCGTTTTAGTGCTAAGCAATTTTTGGTGAATATATATATGTCTGTAAAAAGTTATTTTTAAATGTATAAATATGCACTCTAGTAACAAATTATGCGCGAGATTAGAATAAGTCCACTACCACGAAGCACCAAAAACACACTGATGCGCGCGGCAGTTTTGCGCTGCGGCGCAATTTTCGATTCAAACTATCGCATCACTTTTGCGCTGCTTAGCACTCTAACGGTTAAGAAACACAAAAAGAGTTCTTTGAAAATATTATAGTATTTCAAAGAACTCTTGCAATATGTTTCAGATCTATTAAAACACTCAAACGACCTTTTTGTATAGTGTGAATTTGAGCTAATCATCTCCTAGACTGTTTTTAAATACATATATTTGTATCGCACGCAGTTATTGCAAACTAACAATATAAATTTTAATAAAAGTTTTGTCATTGTGGCTTTCCGCACAGACCGCCCATTTCTTCGATGTTAACACATCGAAGACGGGAGACGGGAATTCCCGTCTTTTTTTTTCAACTGTTGGCGACGGATGACGGAAATTCACGTTTTTTAGAATCTAATGCAATATTGTGTAATTGCAAGAAAAGACAACATATAGACATGAAAAAAATGATAGTTAGATAGGGAACTGAGGTTAGACACTTTTCAGGGCATACCGTCTTTAATGTGTTAAGTTTATAAAGAAATACTGGTTTTACAGATTCAAGATTCAAGATCACGCAGAGTCGGGTAAATAAACTACTTCTAACCAAGTGTGCCTAATATATTATAAATACCATAGATTTCTAAATTTTCCGATGTCCATAAAGTCTGTGAGAAGGGTGTTTTTATTTTTCGCAGAACAAAATCAATTTACATTTAAGCTAAATATATATATATATATATTTTAACATATAGATTTAATATATAGATAAAACAGTTACCTTATTACTTAAGATTGGTGATATTAAAGACATTTTTTTAAAAAATGAAGCAAAGGCTCATTTATGTTTTGAATAATATATATTTCCTATCCTAATTATCTATATAAGCATCAGTATTGTAATAATTACATTAATTATTTTTACTGGTGGAAAGAAAATCTAATATACCTACCTACTCTCCTCGTTGCCTCTTTTTCTCTGTGGAGTAATTAATTTTTTCTTTGAACACATTATGTGCTAATTAGATTTCTTGGTTTCATTTAATTTAAATTGCGTTAGTGTATATTTTATAATTAAATTATATAAAACTTAAAAATAATAGTATATAATTTATTATTTATTAATATATATTATTTATATGAATCAAATAATACAGCGGTAATATCCACTACCGCACTGGTGGGATGTTAACTCAATACTCACGCTTCGGGAGCGAATTGGGGATCATTTTATAAAACAATACCACCCATTTGTTGGTATTTCCATAGGATATAAAGGTAAACGAACAAGCGTAACGCCTGATGGAAAACAATCAATGCCGCCCATATGTATCTATCTACAACGCCACAGGCATTATGAAAGCATTGCCGGCCTTTGAGACATTTCTCAATAGCCTTTGTTCCAAGGCAATACAATACGATTGGAAGCAAAGTCGATTACAGTGCCAGCAATACAATTAATATAGACAAATTACATTCCCGCACTCGGATACTTATTTTTATATCAAAAGCAAGTTTTAGGAAAAGGATTAAAATTCAGAATTAGAAGTTAAGTATCCTATCCACTAAGCATAGTGGCCATCGACAGTATTAAATACAACACAGACTGTAGGTGTATGTTGTATTTAATAATAGTGTAAGAACAGCCGTTCTACTTACGGCGACATCCGGGATCTTTAGGGGGTTTTATCTTCTATAAAATGAAATTCTTCCAAGTGAAATTAATTTATTTTTGTATTCACTGTACATTTATATTTTATCCATACTTATACACACTTTATAAATATTATTTATTTGTGCAATGAAAGGCGATATGTTACATCTGAGATGTCAGTCGATCAAATGCATCTGTTTTTATAAAACAATTTATTTCGTTTTTATTTTACAATTTTTAAATTACGAATTTGAAAAGAAATAATATAAAAAGTTTAATTGCATAGTAATACATTTATCAATGTATCACTACAGTAGGCAGGTATTCAAACTTTGTTGTTCTTTGGAAACGTGAATAATTGAATTGTTTGAAATAACTAGAAACATCATAAAGATTTTTCCACTGCGGCAAAATGATAATGTTTTTATTTTTTATTAAAAGACTTTCATCGTTACTAATTAGTAATATTTGCTCTGTGGTTCCCGACATGGAAAAGTTTACCCCGTTCCTTTCCACCCTTTCAGAAGATTGACAGCAATTTTCAATTAAAAAAGTAAAAACCAATCTGCAATCTTGTTACGCCTACTAAGCGACAACCCTTAATTTTATGCAGGCCAATGTTCAGCAGTGGATAATTACTACTGTTTTGATTTTTATAGCCATTATATGTGATACTGCTGGTCATGGAGTTTCCACATTTCTGGATGAATGGAACATTAAACCACCGCAAAACCTATAGGTATTTTTATATTAATGCAAAGCCTATAGGTATTTATTCCAAGTCTGGGTGGCCCTGACTCGGAATAAATAGCTATAGGCTTTGCACATATTGCCTACTTGGCTTGGTAGCGAAACTACCGCTTACTGAGTTTAATTCCTGCATCTAGATAAATATATTTATAGTCTAGAGTTATTTATTCCGAGTCTGGCTGCCCGGCCAATCCGCCTTGGACAAGCATAGTAGGTTAACATCAAATCCTCCAGAAATGGGGATGCCCCTTGCTCAGTAATAGGAAACATATTTTTTTTAGAATCCCTTGTATCTCCGACTGCTGAACACGGGCCTCTCCATTTATGGAGGAACGGACGTTAAGCCACCACGCTTGTCCAATGCGGATTGGCAGAGAAACATATGGGTTACAAAAAATATTTATCCCTATGCGGAAATCGTAACCACTGATTCTGAAATCGGTAGGTCACCACTGAGATGGTTAGGTCGTCATCTGCATTATAAATAATTAAAAATAATAAGTTTACTTCCGTGTTTCAATGATACAGAGAAAACAGTAACGAAACAGAAACTCTTTGCGGTCACACTGATGTCTTTTTGTGGCCGCGTCATACATTTTTATTGCTGCTTATTTGAAATTGAAATTGGCAACCGCCTTTCAGATGCCGGCGAGGGAAAATTGCTAGAACGAAACGAGGTTTAATATTCTCTTTTTTAATTTGAAACTGTTTAAATGCAAACTGGAAAGAATAACATTTGTATATTCATCCCTCGGCGCCATTGTATTATAGATTGTAGTTTTATTATATAGATTATATACATGTATATAGACAGATTATAGGTGTAGGACCACAGAGAAACGCCAGACGCCACAGACGAATACTTTGTCAAGAATGGCATCATATTCGTCTATAGCATGAATAGGCCGGCTCGCCCGGGGAAGTACGACTGGCGAAAGACGAACTGGGAACTGGACGAACTGGCGTCTGGCGCGTGGTAGCTTACCGGCTTACCGCGCTTCGTACGGTGAGCGGCTGAGTTCCGGAGGCCCAGCACTCTCCCCCCCTTCCCATTCCCACTCCCATAATGACACTTTACTTAAAGTTCGGCAACGCTTAGGTATTGCCTATGACGCTGCGGAAATCTATGGGCGGCGTTGATTGCTTTCCATCAAGTGACACTGCTCGTTTGCCTTCCTATCCCATAAAAAAAGGATCATGACAGACTTTATATTTGATAAATTATATGTATAAGGTGAATAATAATTAACAAAGAAATGAATGGAGCGAAACTTTGTGATTTTTTATGGGACAGGAAGCGTGTCACTTGATTGAAAGTAATCAACGCTGCAAAAAAAGGCTTTGCTGAAACGTCGCCGGACCTTGAGAATTATTTAGGCTTATTTCTTGAATAGTTTCACATCATTTTGAAAAGACCGTAGCTGGTTCCACAGAGTGGTGATGCGTGGATTGAAATTTTGAAAAAATGCACTATACTAGATCCCCACTCATCCAGATTGATTGATTTCTTCTTTTCTGTGGCTTTTAATGTTTATTACTTTTTATATATTTTTTATTTACTTCTAATTTTACTAAACAATAAATAAATCACGTATGACAATAAATAGAATATATAGAGATGGACAGTCAAACTTACTTTGCTAAAATACGCGAACTCGATTCAGAAAAATAATATTGTGTGTTTGCGAAGAAATGTATAGAGCATATCCAACCGAAAAACAGCCGTCATCAAATCCTCTAACACCTCGCCATGGTCTCTAATGTTGACAACGTCAAATGCAGAATACCACTTTTCCCCACGAACAACGCGTTTCGCCTTAGTACACTCCACAAAAGATAACCATAAAATCTTTTTCATGGAGTTGTGATTCGTGGAATCTATTATATTACTTTTGTGATTTGTGTTTGCGAATCTTAGCAAAGTAAATTTCAATCCATTATAATGAGTCCACCTTTATAATAGATGTCCGCTAAGTAACGCCTGACTTCATGAATTATCTAGAATATACATAATAAAATGATCAGTAAATATTGGATTATTTTTTCATTCATATTTAATTTCTGGAGAACAGGATACTTGTTTAGGGTGGATTGGCGAGACTCCCAAACTCTGAAGGAATACATGTAAGCTATACATATGTATGTATATTTATGCCGATGTGGGAATCATACCGGCGACCGTTGACTCCTTAAGCGATTGCTTCGCCACTGAGCCAGGGTATTAGATAATTATTATGAGTCAAACTATTAGATGCTAGGTCATCATTAAATCATCTAAGTAACTGGGTTTTACAGAGGCCTTACTTAAGTTTACATCAGAAAGCTATATTGTTTCATCCTTACGTCTGCCATCTCTATTCAACTGATGATATGAATAGAACGTAGCACAAAATGAGATTTCCTATTACTTAAATGTAGATTTTAAGCGATAAAAAAATGGCAAATTCTCTTCCGATATACCGACGACATATTTCATTCCACAAAACCATTACAATATTCATCGCGCAACATTTGAAAGCCTCTTACCCACCTTACATTTACGAACAGAGCAGAAAGGACAGAGATCCTTTTCAAACTGGGCTGGAGATCATTTTTCGTCGCAACCATTAGTCGACGCCGGTCAGTTAAAGCTGTTTACACACTGTGACAAACCTCGCAATACGAATAAACATATATTTGTTTAAAAAAAAAATAATGTTTTCCTAGAACTCTTGTTTACCATTTCAAGTTAGCTTGTGCTTGTAACTATTTTTTTATAGTCGAGTACGCAAACGAGCATGGGGGTCACCTGATGGTAAATGATCACCCTTAGACGTTGTCGGCCTTTAGTTAACACATACGCTCTTTAAACATGTGTCAATGTACTGGTGCTTTCTCGAATAAGCTTGCCAGCTTTATTCGGCAAATATTTTGTTAAATTTTATAATATTTAAAATTTTTACCTAATTTCTATAAAAATGACAGCGACGTGGTTCGCCACCCATCACGTCCTGATTCCCACGGCGAGAAGCGACTAATGGAGAGCCGTTTCGCTGCGATGAATGTGAGAGGAAAAATGTATGAAAGGGTGGATGAGTGTGGAGAAGACAGGGAAGGTGTGCCGGTATCGTAGCGGATGGAACACTGTGGTCTCTGCTAACCCCTGCGGGATATAGGCGTGTACATATAAAAAAAATAATAATATTTAAATAATACATAAAGAATTGTCGAAATATTTAAATATTTTAAACAATATTTCATTTAGAGTTTCATCCCCGCCACGTGAATGAATAGCGATCCATTGCGGTGTGTTATTTCCACAATTTTATTCTACGCCCCACCGCTCTATGGAACCAGCTAACCTTTAACCGTTTTTTCTCAACCTTTTAAAAACAAGCCTACTCATATCTCAAATGCGAGCAACAGGTGCGTTGCTATGGTGTTGCAGACGTGTATGGTTGGCGTTGATTGCTTTCCATCAACTGACACGCTTACTCGTTTGCCTCTTTATCATATAATGAAAACGCGACAGCTCAATTCAATATTACTTTGCTAACTCATAGAACTATATCGATAACTTTTATTCTCTTACGGATTTCTTCACGCAGTGATATAAGATCTATAAAAATTCAGTGTGTTTACACCCTTAGATGGCAACACTCTCTGCACAAACATAAATAAACTACCTGCTGAATAGAGACAAAGAGAACGCCATCACAAAATCCTTCGAATCAATGTTTCCATTTATAAATGAAATAGAGTTATCTCTTGTTCGATCGCCCCTCGCATCGCTCACGTTTTCTGATAGCTACAAGCGTCCGCCTCACAGAGCCTCTTCAATATGCCACATTAGAGAGCTCTAGTGATTATATAACATATAACTAACTAACTACCTTTATGCATCTAAGCGCAATGTCTCGTATATGCATCTAATTTTGATGTAAGCGATACATTGTAAAGCTTACATCATCCTGTTATATGATGTACACACTTTAAGCACAGCACAGCGTCTTTAAAGATAAAGGAGCAAGATGGTTTTGTGAGGCATCGAGTTTTATTAATTTTCTATTATCATAAAAAAATACTAACAAAAGTCATTTTTCACTTTAATTTACATCAATATAACCTCAAAAGATAAAACACACACTGATAGTCCTTTATATTAAATTAAAAATTATATATGATAAATAAATAAATAGGTGGATAAATGGTTGGATAGATAGACGCTAAATATTCTTAATTGAAATTCTTTTTAAATTTATTACGTATATTATTTCATCACCAACACATATAGAGAGTTTCACTACACATTTGATACTACCATGCATCAGGAGAGGAATAAATTTACAAAACTGAAAAAAGGTAATCAGTTTTTAAAAAAAGGCTTTTCTATTTAAAAAAAAAACAATATTCATATAATGTGTTCCCAGTTTTCATTACAGATAAAAGATAGATAAGAAATAAAAACGTTTATTCAATTTCAATCCGCTTGGGATAAGTTCTGAGTTAATATAGTTTCCTCCAGAAATAGAGAGTCCCATTTCCAGACAGGAGATATATACTATATCTCCATAATTTTTTTTTTCACAGCATATGTATTCTGTGAAACAAAAATTATGCAATATTTCGTTAACTCTGGGCGAATATTAATCAAAGAGAGGGACATAGCAAAGTAGAAAATAGCTTGATATAAATCGTAACATGATTTTCAAAATACAAATATAGCTGCATATCATATATCGGATGCAGTCAATATATAGGAATTCTGTGAATTTCATAAAATACGGACATCACAGAATCTGTGTGATATTTAATATGCTGCAGCTGAATGACTACAATTCTGACAATGGAACATCATTTTTCGGCTCAAATTATTACATTTCGAGATATAATTTTAACATTTCACGAAGCCCGACCAACATTGTGTATACGTTTAGTCAAATTTTCATTTTCATTTTTTTGTGATCATTGTGCATGTACAATCGTAAATAGCAGTGTTAAAGGTGACAAGATAAAACATGAATAACTCAGTTGGTAACGTTCCTAGCACAAGCATTAATTAGCTTAGTTGTCTAAGCTATTAAATGCTTGCGCTAGGAAATGGTTTACACCACTAATCCAATGGAGGATACGAACAGACGACTTCGGATCGTAAGTTCAAACCAACTTGTCAATTTGTCTGTAGCATGAAGGGGCTGGCTCGACCGGGGACGTACCACACTCCCGCGAAAACCGACTGTCTGAGTGGTAGCTTAGCTACCGCGCTTTGTACGGTAGGCGGCCGAGTTACGGAGGCCCAACACCCTCCCTCCCTCTACCCCCTCCCATTCCCACTCCCATAATGACACTTTCCTTAAAGGTCGGCGACGCTTCCGCACTGCCTATGGCGCTGCGGATGTCTATGGGCGGCGTTGATTGCTTTCCATCAGGTGACACGCCTGCTCCTTTGCCTTCCTATACCATAAAAAAAATTAGTTTAAAAAATACCTATTTGTAAATAATCACTTTAATTAATGTGACACGCTTAGGTTGTATATATTAATTATAACATCAAGTCGCCCGTTATCAGAGATTTAATATTGAACTCGACACGACAAACAACTTTCTCCTGTATTAAATTGTTACGGAACAACTTCAATTTTGAGTTTCACAAAATTGATCCTTCACCCAAACAAAACTCTCCTAAATTCAACAGTTTTTCCCCTTGAAAAAGCTGGTTAAATCCGAAGTACGGCGCATTTTCAACCCACTGTCCTTGTTTACTTTCAGCTTGATGTAAATTAATATTGAACGTTGAAAATTAATTTCAAATAAATTGGGTAAAATCCAATGAAGCGGGTGGTCAAACGACCGGACTCACTCCGCTCCAACTGATCTTTTTTGTTGTTTTGAATGCTTTTACGGCTCTGAATTCAAGTCTTTTTGAGCCCGTCTAATAAGTTTATTTTATTATTATACCTTATCACAATACGTTTAAATAAAATGGTGACTATTCTACCAAAACCTTCTATGAACTTTTACAATCAACTTAAAAAATCATGGTACACGCATTTATTTCATATTTCTGCACTTATACGTCTTAATCAAACTATATTGTATAATACGCTACCACATGTAACTAAAAGTAACATAAGATTATGAAAATGAAATAATAATACAACGTCCATGACGCAAATTGGCGAGAAAACTCTCCAACTAATCTGCCGTTTTAATGTATAAATTGGATCATAAAAACGAACATAATATACATTCCCTTTTATGATGCTCCTAAATATATTATCTGCGTAATGAGTCTTTAAATGCATAAATAAATTCATAGCAAAATTTCAACAGTAACATAATGGTTACTACAGATACTTTGCCTACCTCACGATATGGAGTGAATGATAATAAATAGCTTCTTATTAAAATAATATTATATAAGAAATAGCCTTTTATTTAAATAATATTAAATTATAAATTACCTTAAACTGTAAGTTCCAAATAACCTGCTTGCGTGTTTGTGCATCTTGTATATAAAAAAACAAACATGTACGAAAAAGCAATATAGACTTAAATTTAAAATTAATAAGCTTTATTTTTTTATTTAATTGATAAAAATAAAACTCTTGAAATCCATATCCCCATTCTGACATTTCTTGTCTTATAGATGCCATATAAAAAAAAACACCCAGACTATATAATAAATAACTTTTTGCCATACAACTACTCATCATGAAATTCCCATTCCGCTAACCTTGGCTTCTTACTACATTTCCAAAACAAAGCATAGTAGTTCAGACAATTATTCAAAAATAAAGTGTATTTCACATACAAAAGAATAGATTTATAATAATAATTTCTTTAAAAGTTAAGCTAGACAGTCCCCTCTGGAGGTGCTGGGATGGTGCACACACACAAAAATTTTGTAATTTTACTAACACTAGATAATAACAAAGATTGTTTACTAACGATTATTTCAGGAATAGCCCATATGGCTATTCCTGAAATAAAGTTTTAGTATTATTAATAATAAATTGAGTAAACAAGATATTCAAATAAAATCAGAGCACTCTTTATTTTAGTCGTGTAAACATGGCAGGCAGAAATGTTGTCATAATTTCCTAATTGGATTTCTAACAAAAGAAAAATTTCATCATCGGATGAACGAACGCAGGTAACCTTTTAGCGCGATTGCTGCTCCAGGCACTCACCTGTATACTTGATACAAATACTAATGTACATTAGAACTTGCGGCCTGAAGCAATATGCATTTCAATTATCTATGCTCACCCAATCGAAAGGGCTTATGTATCTAAGTATTTATCGAACTATGAGGTTGGTCATTGTCCTATGAAATCCTGATTACTGGCTCGTCCTCTGTTTTTCTCCCCATTCAGCGAATTTTAAGTTGGCTCATCGTCCTATAATTGAAACATCGGTCTATGTAAATACAGATATGCTTCGAACAACTGCAGGGCAATAATGATAGACTGTTTTTATCATTAATATGTGTTTGTAACAATTAAAAAATAAATTCATCATCATCATGATCAAGGCATTACAGCCGCTGATGGGACTTAGCCTGGTTTTATTTTCCCGTGGGTAATTTGACAACCGAAGAAATAGACGAATGCTGATATGGAGACCGTGACTTGAGAAACGTAGTTTAGGTCGCCCCCAACCAGAGTGAGCTACGACCTGCGCAAGGCGCCTGGTATACACTAGATGCGTGAAGCCGAAGATCGGGCTAGATGGGATGAATTAAGCACCTTTATCGACCATTGTGCCACAAGCCGTTAATGGTATGTGTTTCAGTTTGCTAGCTCAGTTTTCTTTGACATTTATAAGGAAGCATGTCATCTGATGGTATGATATCACCGTCGACCCCATCCGTATAACTACGAGCACTAAAAATGCATTACGTACCTTAGGGTAAGATGTATATAAAGGGAGTGTTAGAGGGGGATAATGAAAGGGGAAAGGACTTGAGCCTGCGGATTCCATCACTCACCGTACAAAACGCGGTTACATAGAAAAATACTACTAATTATCACTGATATTTAGTAATAATATAAATAGAAATGTTTATTTGTGACACCTTTTTTACAGAAACTTAATGCTATAATTAAAACCTTAACAGATATTGAGTTTGGTTATTACCCGGTACTGTTTTCTCTCTCTGCTAGAAGGTTCTTTGGTTCAGTAGTTCTTTCAGCAAGAACCACTGTAGTCAGATCGCAGACTAATAGTGATTAAATTGATTATATATAGATATATGCTAGGTCACAAATCCACCGCAACTAAGAGACCAACATTCCGTCTACATAGTTAAAAGCAGTGTTTTGTATGTTTTTATTAAAGATATGCATGCTACTTCCCCATTCGAGGCGAACGATGAATATATTAAAATAGTATGGATTAAAACAATATCGTACACGACCAGCTGTGATTAAGTGGGCCAGTTAGTGAAAATTCCTGCGTTTCAAAATGAACGTAGTGTCGAACCGTACTTGTAAATCTGACTCGGTGAGCTATTCGAACAGTTTAGAAACTCTATCTATTAAGTTAACCACTGGTCAATACAGTTAGACTTATGGGGATACCTTCTCTTACGGATTTCGTGGATATGTCTTTTACGTGATAAGTTTAACAGTGACGACCTAAATGGTTCAGTGGCGAAGTGTTCACATAAAGAGCCGAGAATCATACGTTCGATTTCTGATTTCGGTGTAAATATTCGTATAGTGTACAGTTATTTCATACTTAGGTCATTATTAATCTTGCATATTGCAATGACTGCTACCATAGAATAAATTCTAGTGTAGGGATTATGAGAGTGAAGTGTTTATTTGCTATATAATTTATGTTTTTTTACATTAATCGTACCTTTTTTTAGAGAAGATAGAAGAATCGGAAGGCGATAATAAATACACTTCCACTTAACGCTGGTACTTTCCCGTTCGATCCGGCCCAATTTTGCATAGACCTACTACTATCTTTTCAATAGTTTCATTTTATTTATTTATTTATGTACACAGAGAATATAAAAAGACTATACTAAAAAGATAATAGTACAAAGGCATTAATTATTTCCCGAAATAATATCTTCTAGCAGATAGACATCGTAGAGTAAACGTGAAAAAACAAATAGTATATTAATAGTGGTAATATATAAAATAAATATACATCCAAAGCTATAATATTAATAATAATTTGTTTAATTCAGATGTCTATGATCGATATAGAAACATAAATAAAATTATATATGAACTGGATAAGGAAAGATATAAATTTGATGAGTTAAGTGTAGTTTTGATGATGAAGGAAAGAGTGGTTGAGCCTATTTAATACATACATATATTACATTTCTTTACATAACTTTGTTCCCAGTGTGTACTACAATATCATTGTCCTCAGAATGTACAACGTCATCATCGTCGAGCTGTATAGGGGGTATCACAACGGTTTCGTTGGCGGTAACCGGGCTGGAAGCCAGGCCATGTCTGTCTGCCAAGAAAGTACGTCCGAAGCCGGCGTCACCAAACCGCCAGGGTCCACAGCAGTGCCAAGTAAGCTATAAACACTTACAACTAATTTCACTTCTCTGTATACAATCATGCAATGAAGCAAGTACGTATCTACATTCAAATAGTTTTGTGGCTACCTCATATATCTTATGTACCTCAAAATCTGTAATTAATTTTAATAAAATAAAAATAAAAAATAATTATATCAATTTTAACAAGCGAAAACGTAGTAAACTGCAAAATGGAAACTTAACACCAGAGCCAAGAAAACTTTTAAGATTTCTGAAAAAAGTGTTACTGAACACTCAAAAACAGTCGGTTTCAACGCTTTACAAAATTTTATATCGGTCGTAGAGCTGTGAGTTAAATTGTTATCATGATTAACTTTGGTAGTATTTGTGAGTAGTGTTATTATTAATATATTCAAAGAAGATAAACTTCACCCTAGCTTTAATGGAGTAGAAATGAAATCGCTGAAAACAATTCAGCATTGGAAATCAAACTTGGTTTCCACATAATTTAAATAACTAGAAGTGAGCACCAACTTCATCGATCTGCCATAACTCTTCCAATCCTGTATTTAATATTATATCGCAACAAACATCTTATAGGCCGACTTTTATGAAATCCCTTGGCGTGACGGCTATTCCAGGGTTTCCGGACCGCAACCGATGGGCCGCGAAGATTGCGATCATTTATCTTTAGCATTACAAAGGATCACCCACATGTGACGTAAAAGCCTACTTGTACGATATAAACTTCCACTCATACCAAGAAGAACGATAAATTTATATATGTATAATAAAACTACGTAATTTTTTTAAAAAAGTTAGCTAGTTTTCTTTAGTTGATCGATTTATTTAACAATTCTTACTAAAAACCTTAAATATAGCTTTCTAGCTTGACTCATATTATAAGGGACTTAGATTTAAATACGTCAATTCTGTGAGAGGCTTAAACATGGATTCGTCAGTTTCGAATTTAGTCACTTATTCCTTAATTTTATGATATCATTTATTCCTTTTAAAGATTTATTACCTTTCTAAAAATTTATTTACTTAAATTTTATTATGCTCTTTAGTAACTGATATTTTTATATATAACGACACGGTAGACATAAATTTAGTAAGGTATACAACCCTCAAAACAGACAAGAATCACAGACAACCTAGGTATAGTAGTACATTTCTGCACTCTGTCTACATCTATATCTGATAAATAATACTTAATTCTAAGTTGCTATCTTAATTTACACTTACACATTTATTCAAATTGAATCATAAACATTGGTTTTTTTTAGTCAAGAAAAGAAAATTACATTATTTTTTTCATAAAATAGTCAGTGTCGTTTGACGTGACAATGGAAGCATTACTACTGGACGGGCCTCTACCAAAATAACAATAATTAATTTGCAATCTCCAATCCACTAGCCAAACATTGGATTTACAATAAAAACTTTATATATGAAGGAGACCGATGTCTCAAAGTGGACTTTTAAGGGATTGAATGAATGTATAAAAAAGTTTCATAGATAGTTGACAATTATTTTCTGTAAAAAATAATCATACATACCTAACCCATGTGGCACGGTGCCAAGAATGCTAACAACGACTATTTTCCAAATAGCTATGTTAGCATATAATTTGAGTGAGAAATGCTATTCTACGATATTCTCTTACAGCAGTTTCCAGTTACGGAAAAACTTACATATATCAAAAATGTTTTAAAGGAAGAATACTTTTTTAGAAAACTAATTTTTTTAATATATTTTCATAGTATATATTGCATTTTGATGCGAAAATAGAATTCTTTGACTATGAAAACTTACCAACTCCCTATTTCGCTAAATGTCAATAATATAATTTATTATTATATTATAATAATCCATCTTGCCTACAACTAAAAGATGTTATCTGACTATGCTTTCAGCTGTTGTTTACTCCACATAAACCATAAATATTTCAGTTTAGATTTCGAGATTGTTCCAGTTAACGATCTAATTCAAGTTTGATTTCATAATAATGAACTGCTAATTGATGTTCACGATAAGATGTTACTCAACTACTCTAAGGGTTTGTTCCAAATTTATCTTACACGAGAGCTTAATATCCAAATAATGTTACATATAAATTATTATGTACCTAGTTTCGTTACTATCTAATTGTACCTTGTTAAAATATTATTAACTTTTACCCATGGCCGTTTTATTCTGCCCCTTAAAATTAATTGAGGTATTTGCGAAATTACCCAGAAGAGACCGACAAATAACCGTTCTTTGAACCGATATGATTACGGTGACATTCCAGGAAGTCCTACTAGTGCTGTGGCTATTCTTTTCTACCAGACGATTTAAACAATGTCCGTTTAATGCTTAATTACACTTCTGTTAGTGACTGTATATGCCAACGATGGAGCCACAATTTCTACCGCATTTCACGATTACAAACATGAATGCGGCATATCAGATGTTTTGGATAAGACAACTCGTGCCTTTAACTTTCTTTTCCCCGAGAGTTTTCTACCAGACTTCGTTATTCTACTCTTCGCCTCCTTTTAATATACTACTCGAAATCAATTTAATGATCGCAGATTTCTTTTTATTACTCAGGTAGACGCTGATTTCTACTAGTACTGTAGTGATATATTGATAAATGTATCACTAATGTATTAAAACTTTTTATTTGAATATATTAAAACTTTTTTTATTATATTACTTTTTTCCATTCGACATTATATAATTTAAAATAGAATGAAATAAATTATTTTATAACAACAATAAGATTGGATCGACAGACGTCTTTCGAGAAACATGTCACCTTTCCTAGCATAAGAAATTAATATTGAATATAAAATGTAAAGTGATTCAATAATATAAAATATAATTCATTAATATAAATATAATTAATGTAAAGTGATTCATTAATAAATTAACTTCACTTTCATTATATCGAAGATAAAACCCACTAAAGATCTCGTATCAGTAATCAGTACGGCTGACACGTATTAATAGTATCACCGATAGCTGCCTTATAGGATACTCAAGGGAGGCATTCTATGAAGGAAACACACAACAGTGCCAATTTTGCTAACAAATTAGAGAATTAAAATCAACGCAAGTTAAATATGTTTACATAAATCAGTCCGAGTGTTTGCCCCCGATCCGGTCGACATCGAAAGGGAAACGTAAACATGAGATGGAATAGGAAACTGTGTTTGTAGGTCAGCAGAATATCAACCAAGAAGGGATCGGGGGTGCATGGCGAACAGAAAGGGTGCGACTTCACTCCCCTTATTCAAAACCATGACAAACTGCTCGCATTCAAAGTTTGTGATAGTCCATAGTATGCAATAGATTAGTATATGACGACCCAATTGGTTCACTAGCGCATCCTACTTTCGGAGTCAGCAGGTGTATTCCCGCATTGGAACAAATATATGTTTATTTGTACGAACTACAGATATTTATTGTAAGTTTGAGTACCACGCCGCCTTGAACAATCGTGGCGAGTGATTATCTATTCATGCAGGAACGGGGAGGCTCTTTTCCATACATGAGCTGTGAAAAATGGTTAGGTTCACATCACACAAAATCAAAATTTCGTTTCAACATTTTAATGCATCAAATCCAAAGATATATGTATTTGTTCTGTTATGTCTGTATTTTTTTCACAGGCTATACATATATCCCACTACCGGGCAAGGACCTCCTCATCTCTGGAGGAACGGACATATCACCTACCAAGCTTGTCCAATGCGGATTGATGGGGTAACCAGACTCGGAAAAAATACATATATATACTATGGGCTTTACTTATAATTATTCGGATGCGGGGATCGAATCCGCCATTTGATTCCGTAAGTGGCAGCTCCGCCACTGAACCAAATGTTCGTCGCCCATATTTACTATAGCACAAAATGTTAACGCTACAAATTTCGTTTCTGTTTATGTGTTTAAATTTATATTCTTAATAAATGCTTCAGAATTATAGGTCTGACCGTGACCTGAAGACGTAAAGATTATAAATTTAAATTCGAAGGGAAATAAAGTTATTCGGTGACCTATGTAGTATTATTTACATGTATATATCGATGCCATATTGTACAAAAAGAGAAAGAAAAAAAAATAAAGCCATCTCATTTCTTTCCATAGGTATGAGGCGACTGTGAGACCAAATTTAAATGGATGGGCAGCAACCTCCACCTCAATCCGCCAGTGTTGCTAAATACGGTTCGATTCACACTATGACGCCGTCTGTGATTCAATCTCGCTATATGTATGTCTAAACTCGGAACTAGAGCGATACGATAGTATGAATTCTCTGATATACTTATTTAACAATAATTTACCGGACCGAGACTGGAGTGAGATTGAACCGTGAAAGGTATCATAGTGTGAATCGAGCCTAAAATTTAGCGTAGCCGGGCCCAATAACAGTTCGGAAGTCTTTCCTTTGTAATCTTCTCCGAGTCCGATAAAAATACGCTACCGTAAGAATCGATAAAGAAAAAGATCGCCCCAAATTCGATAGAAAAATAGGTATAAGTCATAGAACGGGAAGGAAGTTTACATTCTAACGTTATTGATCATTTTTTAAATTAATTTATGAGCCACCCACAGGAATTATAACAAAATACCTTACTCTACATAATTAATACAATCAAACACGCTTTTTATTACATCGCAATGAAACATACTAAAATTACATCGACGACCGATTGGCTCAGTGGCGGGGCCCCCCGCCCGCAGAGTCAATGATCGCGGGTTCGATTCCCGCATCGGAATAAATATATATATATGGATTTATAAATGTTTATTCCGAGTCTGGTAACCCCCCAATCCGCATTTCCTTTCCTGCCCTTTCCTTTCTTCTCTATCCTTTCCTTTCCTCTCCGCCAATCCACGGTCTGCCGTGCCAATGGATGCGTGGCTAGGGGCGAGCCTAGTCGCAAGCGTGCCGACCGTTCCGTTGTCGGGCTCCACCGGGGACTATGGTGTCTTACCTCAGCATGCAGGGCTCTGCTGGGGCTGACCTCCATCCTCCCTTGCGGCTCGTAGGATTCACTAAGACGAATTTAATATACCTAATTTGTCGAAAATGACGGCGACGTGGTTCGCCACCCGTCACGTCCTGATTCTCACGAGGGCAAAAAGCGACCAATGACGAGCCGTTTCGCTGCGATGAATGGCAGCGGATGGAGCTCTGTGGTCTCTGCCAACCCCTGCCGAGGATAGGCGTGAAAATATAAAAAAAAAAGCTGAAGAAAAACTCAGCTCTTAAATTCCAACTCAATGTCCCTCGCAATATTGATATAAAGTTTCGCTGTTACTTACAATGAAACTATTAAAAACTCTTCTTTGCTACCATAGAATTCTTCTTTTCGAGGCTACCTATTATTATCGTATCGTCTCTACAATTAAATTTATACTAAACTTAATTTTTTTATTCTCCTACAAAAACTCATAACTATAATGCTATTATCAAAAAATCCATAATCATTATATATTTTCGGTATCCCACTTTAGTACTTACTTATTTTAATTCCGTCATCCAAAGCTCGCATTAATGTGGGTAGTGAATGAGATTTGAACTGATATTACTAATTGGGCCGTCTAGCTAATAGCCTCGATGGTCCTTGCCAATTAAGGCTTATTGATGTCACTCGCTGTAGATCTTGTGCCGACCCTCGTCTCGTTTTAACCCCATCTCGCTATCCTGCTAATAATTAATCAACCAATTACGACGATCCGCCAAACGGCTACGATGTTTTCGTTCAATTCTCCCGGAGGTTACAGCTTACTGTAGAGTCGGGACGGAATGGCTTTGTTATATTGAAGAAACGACCTCTCTATTTTGCGATAGTCTTATTTATTATTTTTTCTCATATTTATAATAAATTGTATAACCGCACATAACTCCGATCCGACTGAATCTTTATAAATTTTATAAAATATAAAGATATAATTGTATACGTTAAGACATGCCGAAATTATATTATAAATATATTGAGTTAAATAGAATAAACTGCTATGCTTGATCGGAATGACATTTGTCTAAAACAACAAAGACAATTTATGTGTAACTTTACGAAGAAATTTATATAAAACAAATTCAACTACTATTTCTTAGCCCCATAGAGACAAAATCGAGAATAAAGTCAGTACGAATAAACAAAAACCTTTGAATTCAAATTGTTATCACAGTTTTCAAACGCTGGACATTTTCCAACTTGGTAGTGCAAATAACAAAGCTTTTGGACAACATCCAAAGAAAGTTTCAGGCTCTAATAAAACCTATAAGACTTGCGCAACTCGAAAATGTCTCTAATGTGTTTTTATTTAAATAAATATTGGTTTGAAAATTGAATGAAGGGGCCAGACGTTGGTTTCGTGTCGCGGGTGTCTTCCCCTTTTGTCGAAGCAAATTATGACGGATTCTTATTTTATTTAACGATCCGTGACTGGGGAACTGAAAGCCGCAAGCGCGCTGTGAATGCCTAATGCTATTCTACTTCTTACAACTTTATTGTTTACGATGTACTTGAAACTGTTGTTTGTTCGCCGGCGCCGAGTCTTGTAAGCGACGTGAATGATAATTTCAAAAGAGTTTCACATATTTTGCAATGTCTAACTTTGACAGAGTTTTAGATAAATTTAGTTTTAACGCATCATTTTTAAATTAAATGTTACATACTTCTATTTACACAAACAAAAATTTCAACTTACATACCATCTGACTGAATGAATAGTGATCGAGTACGGTGAGTTTTTCCAGAAACTTCTTTTCCGTACCAAAACATACTCTTTGTAACAAAAGTAAAATATAAATCATTGTACCTGTAACACAACTTTAAATTTAATAATATAACGGAGCATTGATACAACAGTAAGTTAGAGGATATAGTTCTTAATGCACGGCGCTAGCGATGAGATTACCTGGAGTGGTTTGGCGGCTTGCCTAAATCCACTGGACAGCTCTTTAATTGGAGCCTACTCCATTGCCACCGCAGAATTGGTATTACAAGTAAATAGCACAGATAACTAACTGATACCTGGCACGCGTTGCAATACTATTAAAAGTAAAAAAAGTATTTCTGTTACTATACGCAAAACATATTAGGTCGGGGCAAAAGTATTTTCGTATTGTTCATACAAAGGAAAATATTTTTTTTAGGTATAATTTTTTATTTATTTATAATATGTATGTACCGTTTTGATCGATGACTTGTGGGTAGTGCCATGATCCCATTCCTGTAGAAATTGTGAGATTTTTGATTAAAAAAATCTGATAGGTAGTGTCCACAGTGTTCAGTGTTTGAGGTTAACTTTAGGCTTCCTAAAGAGTTCTGCAATAACCGAAACAGGTGGAAATCTGATGGAGCAAGGTCAGGGCTATACGGAGGATGCATCAACACATCTCAGCCAAGCTCTCTCAATTTTTGCTGCGTGGCTATAGATTATAGATGAGTGCGGTCTGGCGTTGTCATGGTTTCTCTCAGTGAGATCACGTGGTACCCAAATGTCAAGTTTTTTCTTGTACCCAGAATTTCGTAAATGACGTAAAACTATTTTATGATCAACATCCAGTTCTTCAGCAATGTCGTAGCTACTAATATGTCGATCTTGCTCCACTTTCTCAAAGATGGCACTGATTTTATCTGTGACAGGGCGTCAAGAGCGAACCTCATCTTTCACACTAAAATTTCCAGACATGAAACGCTTGAACCACATTTTTGCTACCCTTATTGATTAGGTCCGTAAACCGCACAAATTTTATTCGCGGCGTTCGTCGCATTTTTCCCTTTTTTGTAATAAAACTTTAAAATGTACCGAATTTCTTCGTCACATACGTTCATTTTGCTTGCTTGAAAAACAATTGAAAAATGGCAGGAACTAGGTTTTTTTTATTTATTGCATCTTCAGAATGTCACATTTAATGGTATTAAAACCAGCCAGTTACATTCAGTACAGCCAAAGAGGTTTGATTACTAATAATACATTCAAAATACGAAAATACTATTGCATACCTAATATAATATACCCAAATATATTTACGTGGCTGACCAGACCGAGGCCTGGTCAGGCAGGCTGGTTATCGAAAGCTCATGGAAAGCTCTACGAACGCGGGTAGTTCGTAGAGCTTTAGATGATGATTATTATCTATTGTAAAATAGTTGTACTAATACGAGATGGAATCATCATCAGACCATTTTTTTAAAAACGAAAACTAGACACAAACTAAGTATATAAATATTACATTTAGATGAAATATACGTAATATTATTATTAAATATTAAAGGGCTCAGTGGTGAAGCTACCGCCTTTGGAGTCTATGTTCGTATATATATATATATATATATATATATATATATATATATATATATATATATATATATATATATATATGGCCTACAAGTATTTATTCCGAATCTGAGTCCCCCATCAATCCGCTTTGCAAGAGAAGTGCGTGATGGGTTAATGTTCATTCATTCAGAAATTTGCAGGCCAGCTTAGCATGCTATGTCTAGCTGTGGAACACATATTAATGATATCATGCGACACGCTTGCTCGTTTGCCCTCCTATCCCAAAAAAAATATATAGATATTGAAAAAAAAATTTTATTTTATTTATTCTTAGTAGACATTTTCGGTACAACGACGAAGTTAATGCCGGACGCATTCTCTCCCAATCAACCTTTTTTTTAGTATTCACATAAATGATCATTACATAAACGCAATCTTAAAAGTTTATTTAAACAATGTACATATTACGCGACGTTGGATGTTGGAAGAACGAGCTTATCACGGGCTGGCAGCCGCCCAAGCGCCGGCGGGGCTCAGTTGAGGCTTTGCAGCGGACCGCGGCTCAAGTCCGGCTAACTTAATACCACCACATACATCTACATATATTTCACCACTACACACACCTACGCGCTTCCGCATAACTCATTTCATTTTCTTTTCTTTGATGGCAATTAGTTACAACTATTATGCCAGTGTCAAGTAAAATACAATAATATCCAATCTCTTGAAATGTTCCAAGTCAGCTTATCACGTTATGTCTTGATAAAATAGTAGCCATTTTACTAAAACCTTCTATTGACTTCTTCAGTCAACTTAAAAAGTTACGTGACTTACGTGGTAAAAGACTCCAATGACTGACTTGACACTGGCAGAATTCAACGATAGTTGCCATAATCGTAGAAAAAATAAATCTAAAATTAATTCCAAGTTCAAAATAACATATTTAACGGTTTAATATTCGTGATGATAATAAGCATTAGATTTAGGTCGAGACCTGTTCGACCCACGTGTGATTGATGGAGGTGAGATAGAATAAATCCTTCAAACAAGAGGGATACAAAGGCGTTGGTTGAGGCAAACTTTTTCATAGTAGAGTGCCGTTTTATTGTTAAGCCTCGCACGGATCGCGTTTATCCCGCCTCGTAGCTCCGACTCACGCACGTGGCCGCGTAGAGGCCTACGCGTAATCCCCTTCCGCGAGACGCTATTGTTTTCCTAAAAAGGTAAACTTAATCCAATCCACAAGGTGTTGGATTTTCTTGACAAATTCACATTATATCTTCTCGATAGTCCGTGCGGCTGTAAAAGAGAAAAAGGTCAGTTTTACGGAAGGGACGGAAGTGTTCTACGGTTAGTTAAACAACGCGAATGGCCACGTCGCAATATAAATAATGATTCGCTTTTATTTCGCACGCCCCCGAAATGTTTTGCGGTGGATTACCTTCTCGCTAAAAATAAACAGCGACCTGTGTAAATAAAGCGTATCGGATGATTTATGTGTTACGCATTAGGAAAAACGGGCCGAGCGTCTGCAAACATCAAACTTTTATTAATGATAATGAGAGAAACCAACAGGCGTAACGAATGGGAACAATACTCTGACAGCGGAATCCCAGCGAGACAGCGACAAATAATGAACCCCCTTATATTTCGGTAAGGATGGATATCTATAAAGGCAAAGACAAAAGGTGAACCGAGGTTAACAAATAGCAGCGTACCCACCCGGCTTTCAAAGGGAATTTGAACAAAAACAGTACTGAAAAACAACAAGCGAGCCTTGACGAATAAAAAGAGCAGTGTTGAAGTAAAAGCATCGTTGAATAAGTCTTTTGCAATATATGTATGTATTTATATATATATATATATATATATATATAATATATATATATATATATATATATATATATATATATATATATATATATATATATATATATATATATATATATATATATATATATATATATATAAAGAAAATTTTACCCTCACCATCTGAATAAATCTTTTCGGCCCGGCGAAGTACCACACTCCCGCACCGGCGTCTGAGTGGTAGCTTACCTACCGCGCTTCTTACAGTGAGCGACCGAGTTGCGGAGGCCCAACACCCTCCCCCCTACCTCTACTCCTGCCCCTCCCATTCCCACTCCCATAATGACACTTTCCTTAAAGGTTGGCAACGCATCTGTACTGCCTATGGCGCTGCGGAAGTCTTTGGGCGGCGTTGATTGCTTTCCATCATTTGACACGCCTGCTCGTTTGCCTTCCTATTCCATAAAAAAAAGTGAAGATCCAGTAAAGTGAGATTTTTCCGAAACCTTTTTTCCAAACACCACTACACAGAAGAACCAGATACATTCATCGGTATTTCCGAATTAGTAAGACATTGTAACCTTCAAAAAACAAGCCTCCACAGATCTCAAAGGCCATTAAGGTTGGATGCTTACGAATGGATGAAATCAGGGCAGCAAAACGTAACGTAATACTGAATGGTTAACCAGACGGGCGAATAAAACTGTTTAAGCCAAAATTCAGGCGGTACGATGGAGTCGAGTAGGACATTAAAACTGTCAATGTATCAAATTAGAGGAAGAAAGCTGAGAATAAACGGGATATTCTAAATCAGATCAAGATCAATGCAGATTAAGGTATTGCCAAATAGTTTTTACATATTAATGTAAACATCATGTTTTTTCTTACTTGTCAATTTATTGTTGTCACCGAAAATCAATTTGTAATGTCACGGAAAAATATAGTGTAATTTTTGTCGCGGAAAAATGTAATAGTTTTGTAATATTTGGTCCTCGGTACGGCATGGAATAAATTATTTTTCACCGTTGACCAAATCTTTTATTTGTATCCTCGTTTATATTATGTGTTGATGATTGCTTTCACTAAGCAAGATGCTTGCTCGTTTTATTTATTGTCCTATAAAATATTATGATCATACCAAAGCGCGATATGATGCAGCAGTCAGCCCTGCACAGAACGAAAGAAAATAACGAAAACAAGGTCTAACAAAAACATCAGTACTGCTTACTCGGAGCTTTTACAAACGGGGAGATAAAAGAAAATTTCGCCGTTCCGATTTCTACTATTATTGGCAGCGACTGAATTCATTACTCTCGCTAAAGGAGACATGTGCTTGGTAGCTATTCTACAGACAGGTTATTTTCACTAAATGCGAACAAAGGAGGAGTTTATTGGACAAACGCAACCCTTCCTTTTTAATTGACATACTATTATAGAATATTTCATTTGTTTATAAAACGTATAGTTTATAAATATTTCGGCAAATATTTTGTTCAAATATACATATGTTTTGTTTAAGAAAGAAATTAAGAAACTTGATTTAATAGTTACATCGACTTGTAGTATTATTTTTATGCGAAACAAGTAGTCCAATGAGCTAATGTGTCACTTGTGAAGTGCGACAATGTAACGCTTTCCCAGACGAGCAAGTTCATCATTTTTCAAAATGCTTATAGAAATTTTCTATTACGATCTTCAGCAGTAAACTGCAGGACATAAGTCTACCTCAAGATGCACCATCTAGCCTGTTTTTTCGCCTACATGTAAATCAGCAATCTGCCAGCCGCTGGCGCTGATCATCACTCTATCTATATGTCTTAACCCAAACTAAGTTGCCAAGACAATCTCACCATTTCTTCGGTCCATTCATACTTCCAAACCTGTACCACCGTATATTTAGACAGAGGTACACCTTCGTCGACTGCTTCCTTGAACGAGAATGCTTCAATCTAATGTAAATATGGTCGAATAATCCTTATTTGAAAGTAGTAGATAACGTTGAAAACGGGACACACACACACACATTATATATAACAGTTTTCGGTTCTCCGAAAAATATGTTCAGCCCATGTCCATTACAGTTTGCTAACTCGTACTATTATGACGATTAAATTGAATTCAATTTTCCATAGTAACTTCAACTTGACTTTAAAACCAAAAAACGATCATGATATTTTAAATACAAAAATTGTGTCAGTAATTAGAAATGTAGGCCGGCGTAGCAGCTGGCGGGGCTTTCAGATTGATAATCTATGGGGTCGATTCATCAGTGCCTTCGTATTACAAGCTCTGAAAGACGTGACTGTTTTACTACGTCGAACACAAAGCGAGCTCGCGCACTCGTCGAATGAATTGCTTTTAATCATACCTTGGGGCTCGTGTTCTTTGCCGTAAGCTGAACTGATTCGCATTCGCAGCGTAACACGATCTTGTTCTATAGAGAGTAGAATTTCCATCTTTCACTATAAATGTAAACTGACGACAATCGTAAAATATAGTCGTCGTCTTTTAATCTTAATCCTGCTGACTGAGTAAGTGTGCACGTAAAATGATATAATTTATTTAAAAAAAAGCAATCAATCAATATTTATATTCATTTATAACTTCGTGCGAATTTATATCATGATTTTAATAACGACGTTCTTAAATATCTATTAATAATATTAATGATGGATTAGATCGCAGAAAGGATTAATTTATCTCATATCAACAGTCTTTCGTCATTTAAAGGAGATTGGGATAGTATCCAAGCTTGGAAAGTCGGTACCGCATGAGAATCCGAAATCAATTTCCAGCAACGAATAAACATCTGCACTCCGCTTTTATTGCTGTTCGAAGAAAAACCATTTTTATGTGTGCTATTTCTTGATGTAAATCAAGAAACAGTTATCTTCAATCATAAAGCAAAACAAATTCTTCCCACAAGTTATCAATAAAATAACATAATACTTAACAATGGTATACTGTGTAGCAATAAGTGTCAGTATAGATCGAACTATATGCTTACATCACCATCATCATAATCAACAGCCTGCGGCAGTCCACAGCTGGACATAGGCCTCCCACAAGAAGTGCTACGTAGCCCGATGTTTAGTTGTGTGGTATACTAACATTTATTTTAGTTCGAGAATCGAATTCACGTTAATTTAAGATAACTTAGTACTGAGTACAATAAAATAGTAATAATAAATGTATTAACAGTAAGTTTCTATCCATTTATGTAACTACATACATTCATTTACTAACAAATACGTTTTTAAAATTAAATTTAAATATAATTCGCTGCCACGGAATATTCCGTTTTTTTCAGTTCCATCGAACTTTCCTCACTCTTCCAGTAGAATATTCTATTAGACAAGACAGGATAATGCTTTCCTCATCTCCCATAGCCATTTCAAGTGGCAATAAATCCCGATATTTCATAGCGAACTACACTCCAAGCTTATTAGTAGACTAGTGTAGGGATTATACAGTTAATAGCCACTACAAAAAGTAGATGCCCCTTGAATCAACTATATCGAGATCGAAGAGATCCAAATCAGTCGCCATCCAATTAGCGATGGGCCGGCCGCCGCTATGGAAACGTGAGACGGAGATGGCGTCGATCGATAACATGAACTATCTTTTTACTGATAGCTAGCGTCGTAATTAGAACACAGGATCAGTCCGCATTGTTGTACTATAATGAGTATTAGGTAATTAATTATTCGAGCTCCTCGCCCCGCACAAGCGTTGTCGTCTCGAATAAAATCTGAACGGCAAGGTAGCTCCATCAAAATCTCATTTCTCCCAAATCATTTGTATCGGGAAATCGCGGACTTAGATTATTAACCTAGTTCGTAAGAAAGCAGTCGTAAATAGATACAGAAAACTCTTTATAAGATACAAAATGAACTTATTTTTCTTTATTCATATAAAATTGTATCTATAGTCAATATTGACACTAATTGTCTCAAATTTAATTTGCAATTTAATGAATGAACCTAAATAAATTAAATCTTAATAAATAAAATTAGTATGGTTTGCTATATGTATGCTTTCATAATTTCATAAATTGAGTTTCTACTGTCATAGAAATTCAATTAATGTCTAACATTTAATGGGATAATAAGCATGTCTCTTAATAGAAACTAATGAATGCCGCCCATAGATATGTGCAACACACTACACATTGCAGACGCATTGCCGGTTTTTGAGGAATGTTTAAGTCAGTTTTGGAAGGTTCCATTTTCATTTTAGTTTGGAAATAACGCTAAAGATAGCTGATTCCACAGAGTGGTGATGCGTGAAAAGAAATTCCGGGAAAATCGCACCGCACTAGTTCGCCACTCATCCAGATAGTATGGTTTTGTTTGTGGCCAATTCTGTGATCATGAACTGCGTTAGGAATACTTTCAGAGCACACCTCACGATAAAAGCGGTAAAAAATGCTGACAGATGAAACAGCCCTTTGCAATGCTAAAATCTAGCCATTCGGTGAGATCTTGTTTATCAACGGTTTGAAGCATCCGATAGTGTAAGCTGATAAGATATATTGCGAGATGCCAGAGGAGCTAAAACGAACCTTGGTACTTATTATCTGAAGGCAGCCAACAGCGCTACAACTCTCGATGAGTGGTAATGATAAACATCAAATGAAATTTTATACCTCCTTTTATAAAAAAAATATTAGCATATCGAACCAAAAAACTTTACCGTTTATTATACATATTTCGTAAAATAAAATACATAAATTTAATAGCGCGTAGCAAAACTTTTAATGTACGCTCTTAAAACCAAATGTCCCAATAGTTATTTATTGTAATTACTATTTAGGTTGTCGAATTTAATAACACAGTGTATTACGAACTGAAAATGCTTTAATCAGTGTTGTTTTCGGCACATTTCTGAAACAGGCCAAGTATTCTTTCCAACGTATCTTTTATGCAAAAATGTAATATATATATATATATATATATATATATATATATATATATATATATATATATATATATATATATATATATATATATATATATATATATATATATATATATATATATATATATATATATATATATATTCGTGAGGAATGGGTATTAACCCACCACAATTAATGGTACAACAAACACTAATCCTAGATTAATTCCGAAATTAATAGTAGGATATATATATGTATTATTATCTTGAAACCGCGCCCATTATCTCTGAAAGAAGTAAATACCCGACTGACCGAATCAGGTCTTCATACCCGTAAAATATTTAATTTTATAAATACCTACCGGGTTGTAAGCTAAGAATATCGTGGAAAGATGAAAATTAACGTTATGAAAATGCAGATTCAGATTTCATGCTGCATTTACAAGATCATTAAAATAGATTTCTAGAATATTCACGTTCGCAGCAATTTCATAAAGCTTCTTGTCGACTTAATTGTCGACAGAATTGTGACCCAAATGGTTAAATTCATCAAAAAATGAGTATCACTATTATTATATTTTATAGTAATACTTGACAAAAGTTGATCAAACATGACAGACATTCAAACTGTAACTCGAAGTGAATTCAATACAAATGTTTATGTCATACAACGTTTAAACGAGCCTTCGCAACAGAGAATTCGAATGAGAAAAATTATTGGTTGACATGTGCATATGTAATAAGTAGTAAATAGTATTTAATTATTTTATAAATACACCCACTTATTATTTTATAAATATCCCATTTTTTTCTAATATATTATATTAGCAAAAAAATTGGGGTACTTAGTGACGGAAGGCATGCTTTACCCAACTTTACAACTTTACTATACACCCAACTTTGATTTTACTTTTAAAACAAAGTACAGGCTTACAATAGTAGTAATTTATCTGAGTCTTTCAGTACCATTATTTTCAGCGCACGGAAGTCCCCTGCTGCGAATGTAGTAAGACGAACTCTTCGCTGAGTTTTAGTTTTTGTTTTAGTTCCTGGGTGCTGCCCAGACCACTCTAATCCTACTATCAACTTCTATCACAAAGTTATCTCCACCTAATCGCACGATCGGCATGAGGTAATATTCCTGAACAACTTTAAGATTCATATCATTGACCATGGACGGTTCTGGATCAATATGATCGTTGACCATGACTTTTTGTTTATGAAGAAATGAATATTGATGCATAGCGCTTGTCCAAGGCGGAATAATGGAATGCCCAGACTCCAAACAAATATCTGTAATTCATACATATATTTATCCCGATACGGGTATCGTATATGCGAACTTGGCCTCCGAAGGTGATAGCTTCACCTCTGAGTTAATTAGGTCGTAGTCACCATTTAGTTTTGACACATTTAAAACGCTAAGTGAAATTAAGAATATATCGCAACACATAAAATACTTATACCCAAAGATATTCGAAACGAATAAAAAAGTTTTGATAACCTGTAAATTTTAATGTCCATAGCCATCCACAGTTATCCACCCAAATCGTGCAACATAGAGCCAAACATTCATAGTTACACGTCCCATCGTCCCAACTTTATTTCCCAATAAAACCATATTATATGTGCCATAAACATTGATCCGCTCTTCTGATAACGATTGGCAATAAGGAAGACATTATTTATTATAAAACGTTTTATAGTATTATAACGTGATATCCTTCTTACTTAAATGTAAATTACGAAACATAGCCATAACTACTCGAAACACGCACACTAATTCCAGAACATTGTAATGATTTTATAGTGTTATAATATTATTTATTTATATTATTATATTTCTTTATATAAATATTTTTTTAACAATTCATATATGTATATCCCACTGTTCAGGACAGGTCACAGGTCTTCCCATTTCTGGAGGCAAGGAGTTTAACACTTGTCCAGGACGGATGACGGGACGCCAAGAATCGATATAAATACCTCTATATTTATCCCGATGCGGGGATAAATATGACCATACATATATTTTTATTGTTGGTTCTTGCTCAAAACCAGCGCCAAGTGCTCCAATAGAACGCCGTGCATATGCTGAGCAAGGACCATTTTATGACACTTGTTAGATTAAAATTGTTTCTTTTTGTTTTGTTTATTTATTTGTATAATATATTATTATTAAGGTTTTAATTTAAGTTATTGTAAAAAAAGGTGTTGTAAATAAAGATTTTTCATTTTATTTCATATTTATCCCGATAAGGAAATCAGACCCGCAACCATAGATTCTGAAAGCAATTTTTTTCTCTACTGAGCCAATTAGGTCTAAAACACCTTATATGCTTGGCTTACGCTGAGAAAGAACCATTTTGAGGCACATCTTAGGTAAATTTAATTTTTTTTTTCTTCTCTAAGTTACATTTAATTTTTATTTAGTTTTGTTAGCATTTAAGTTAAAAAAAAGGTGTGCCACAAATAAATGTTATGCACGAAAAAACTTCTATATATGGTTATAAGACTATTACAAAATAAAATATACGAGGCTAGCAAAATTGCTGGTGCTCTGAGGAGTTTATTTAAGACTGACATCCTTCACAAACTGAAAAAACATAATAAAGATACTCATAAAATCGAATCACGACCTAATTTGCCCAGTAGTAAAGTTGCAGCTAACTGTAAAATAAAATTCGATTATTGAGGATATCTCTTATATAGGGTCTAAATTATGTGTCTGAAGGGAATTTATCTTAATTAATACAAGTTCGCCCTACTCCGAAACAATTCTCGCGAGACTAAAGGACAATGGAGCTCCGTCCGAAGGACAGTAGAGACTCCTAACCCTTCGCCGATATGTCATGCGCATTATTTAATAAGGGATAGATAGCATCCCAAATGCAAACCAACATAAATGCAAAAATGCCTTAAGCAAAGTTATTTTTTTATTTTTCATAGTCACCTGATGGTAAGTGATCATTGCTGCTCATAAACATCTGCAAAACAAATGCGTTATCGGCCTTTCGTGATCACATGCGCATGTGTCTTGAATACTCCCAAATCTTACTTGTTTGAGAACACCGCAAGTTGTAGATCTTTCCTCATTTTCACCGTACTTGACAGAAAACTACGACTGAATCACACAGTGGTGGTCTGCCAAACATCCAGATGATGCGGGCGGTATCTATTTTTACTAGGATAGTAAGTAGGATATATTATATATGATAATAGATAGTAGTAGGTAGGAGACTAAACAACTCAAAACATTCGACGTAATAAATTCGATATAGTACGTAAATATGTAATACATATTTGTGTACATATAATGGAGGCTATCAGAAATCTAGCGGATGCTGACGAAAATTGGCCGTATTCCCTTACCAATTATCTTCAATTTGCACCAGCACTGGGCACCCATTACAATGATTACACTACAGATATATTCACACAAGCGCTATAAATTAGCACACAACTAGCGCGCTTACACAACATTTCAACACAATTCCATGTTATGTGGGCAATATGTCAATGAGTTAGTGGCTGACCCAATTACTTGTTTGTTTGGCTTGCGATCGACTTTTTTATTGTTATGGACAAGAAAACTTCGACGCGCAAGTTTCGAGACTATCGTAAAATATTCAGATGTCGACCATAATAACATGACGCAAACACTGTCATTTAGAAGGGAACATGGAAATATAGTCCGCCGCACATTTGCCGTCAACACTCTCTTGTAGCGTTTCGAAAGAGGTAAATATGTTTTCATTCATTGTTTCAGACTCCTTTGCTTTTTTATGGCCATATTGTAGACTCAAAAAGAGTATATAATATAATAATTTACTATTTTGTTAATATCATTAAAAATGAGTGTGAATGAAGCAAAAAAAATATGCCGAGATCGTTGCAGATGGAGATCTGTGATCTCCGCCTACCCCTACAGGAAACAAGCGTGATATATATAGTCGTAACCATCAAATACTGAATATTGGCCTCCCTCAAATTTGTTTGGCAGGTGAAATGCACGCGGAATGGGTTTTATTCATGGTTTTATTCATGGAAATATAGCCCGCCGCACATTTGCCGTCAACACTCTCTTGTAGCGTTTCGAAAGAGGTAAATATGTTTTCATTCATTGTTTCAGACTCCTTTGCTTTTTTATGGCCGTATTGTAGACTCAAAAAGAGGTTTGAATAAGAAATATGTCGAAGTTCCCTTGGTCAAATGGAGTAGGTATCGTCTATTTACAGATTGAGCATATAAAAGAAAGTATGAACCTACAATTCCAATACTTAGTAATAATATTAATATGTGGACCGTCAAAACATTTACTTCAAACCAAAACGGAAGACAACCGAAAAGTCTTGCGTAGAGTCTACTATACCTGAAGATACCTCGTGTTGAGGCGAAATACGTGTCGTTTACAAGGTGGAAAAGTGTTGCTGACGGCCGTTTTTCGGTAAGTTTTGGTATAAGTTCTAGGTAAATCCACTTCACCCCAGCAGGAAAACACACATAATTAATTTTCTGTTATTGTTTGCTTATCGCGGATCTTAGCTAAGTAAAAGTTTTGACTGTCCACATAGTGATGGATTTCCGCAAAGTAACGCCTGACTCCATTAATCAAAATCTTAATAATACTAATGTAATGTTAGCTATAATATTCTGTTATGTCTCATTCATTTTACATATCTAATCGAAACAAAATTCGATCCGAAATTCATTTTTAATTTCAGAAGAGAAGATGATTACACGAAGTCTAAAATAAAGGACAAAGAATGATGTCCGTCAATAAATATATCCTTGAGAACATCCAAGAATAAACAAATGAAAATAAGATAAGAAGACGTAAGACCTTCTTAATTAGATGGGAAATAAACACGGGATTAGGGTCAACACCCGCCCGGGGCGTTGTTTAGAACCGCTTCTCGCAACTTAATGTTGGGCACTTTTGTTTTAACGGTTGTCCCTCTTGCTGCCCGGGCGACGATTAGGTTTCACTACACTTACAATACACAGGGTGTTATAAAACTCAATTTTGTTTCATTTCATTTTTATGGAAGAAATCAATTGTCTTTATTATTTTAAGGACTAGAGCTGACACTCCAGGGTCAATAAGATGTGTAGTTTATTTTATAGAAAGTTACCCTATGTCCAGATCCTGAAAAAGACAGAAAAATATTTAAAAACTAATATGAATATTTATTTCAGTTTTATTTCTATACAAAATTAGAACATGTAACATCATTCTACAAGTTCTTAGTTTTTTACAGTAAAGATGTAGGTAATTTTTAACTATACCTACTAATTAAACTACAATCTCATTTCACGTTCTAGAGAACTATCGGTATCGGTTCTAGAGAGTTATCGGTAATTTATGTTATACCCAAATTTTCGGATCAAGCGTTATCAACTCTAACTAACTGGCTGACTAATATTGATTTGGTGTTTTAAACTTGGACGGAAACGGAAAACTTGAATTTTACCCTAGGCCTCAAAATAATAAAGATTATTTTTTGGCATAAAAATGACATGGAACGAAATTGAGCTGTGAAACAGTTTTAATGAACGAGCTCACCGTACACAGTATAGTTTTTTATAGAAACGAGCAAGAAAAATGCTTTATGATGATGAAAGTTCGTACACGAATAGGATTTATGTGGCATTTGGATAATGGTAAAAAATCAAAATAGTATATTACTATAATAGATAGATATGGTATAAGGTATATGAGATAGATAAGGTATTTGGCAGCCAAGTGCCTATATAATTTTATCACAATAGTATTTGCTTTGTATAGTGCGTACATAATTGGCAAACAAAATGGCTAAAAAGCTCTTAATTATAAGAGGAGCTGAATATCTAAGCAATAAATGCAATAAAATGATAACGAAATTGCTCGCAATCTGTTGCCGACAACGTTTAATGAAACAATTTATCAATTCCCGTTTAGCAGTGCTCGAAATATTACCATTGAATTTGAATTAATTGCAAATAAGTTCATTAGTAGGCTTATTACTGCAAATGCTGAAGCAATACACTGACACTCACAACCCATAAATTATAACTAGTAGAAGCAAATTAAATTCACCTAATTGTTACATTATTTCATAATAATGTACCGATTTTATGTTATTTTATTTATGTTGTTTTTAATAATGAATCGAATAGCTACGACAAATAAAAGGAATAATTACAGCATATCGCATCAGAAGTGAATCTTGTATCCAAATGATGTGTACTGTCAATCAATGAACAGGAATAACGCTAGTAAAACATTGCACAATAACTTGAGTGAAATAGTAATCATTATAGACGAAGATTCATGTAATGACGGTTCCTATAATCAAATCTACTATTTGTTTACATAACTTTAGACGCATTTTCCCATTTTATACGGATAAATGTACAACAGGAAATCCTGCTTTAATAATATAATATAATATTATATAATGTAATATAATATAATATTATATACTATATTATAATATAATATAATATAATATAATATAATATAATATAATATAATATAATATAATATAATATAATATAATATAATATAATATAATATAATATAATATAATATAATATAATATAATAATATGTTTATAATGAAATATATATTTTATACATAAATGTTTTAATAATAGTTTTTCGCCAAATTTACTAATAAAATTATGTTTATTAATATTATAATTCACTATTTTGTTAATATCATTAAAAATGAGTGTGAATGAAGCAAAAAAAATCTGCCGAGATCGTTGCGGATGGAGATCTGTGATCTCCGCCTACCCCTACGGGAAACAAGCGTGATATATATAGTCGTAACCATCAAATACTGAATATTGGCCTCCCTCAAATTTGTTTGGCAGGTGAAATGCACGCGGAATGGGTTTTATTCTCACGTAGAAAGACGCTACTGCCTTTCTACTGATATATGCTCCTATAGTCGCCTCATACGACATGTACGGGAAAAGATGGGCTAGGTCTATTTTATGTCGAGTACCAAACCGTCAGTTCATGTTTAATTATTAAGTACTAATATAAGTTATATAATAATAATCCTACATTATTTGGATTCAGCCTAATTTTACGTATCCGCATTCATAATTACAATCTCAAATATTGTATTTGTTGGCAGGTATGCAACAAAGTGTTCGGCAACGCGTCGGCGCTGGCGAAGCACAAGTTGACGCACAGCGACGAACGCAAGTATGTCTGCATCACTTGCGCCAAGGCGTTCAAACGGCAGGACCACCTGTAAGTATAGTCAATACAGAACTAGACTGCCAGACTAGTAACATTATAGAATCATTCTGGGCTTCTTAAAATAATTATTATGGGTATCTAAATAACTATCATTAAAATTGTTACCCATGGAAACCTCCTAAACTTTCTTTTAGCGCACCACCTCGCCCGATCTTCGCCTATAAGCATCCAGTTTCTACCAGCCATCCCGCGTAGGGGGTAACTCTTACATTACTTTTACCTAGACGGAATTCGACGGCACCCACATCAAAAAGATTATCGTATGCCCGACAAAAGTGACCAGCCTTTTACCAAATAATGCACACATTGTTAATATAACATACATGTGTTTATTAACAAATTAAATACTCATAAAACTTTTGTAAAGATCCACTGTTCCAGCATAACCAATTTCAGTACCTTTCCAGTTAAAATCCGGAGCTACGGAAGCCATAACTTTGAAAAACTTAAATCGTAACCTATTTAATATCGCGGAACCTACCAAAAACATTTTCAAAGAGAAATTTGGTGGGCACGGAAAAATTACAAGCTACATTTCTATTCAAAGCCTCTTGCGTGTGTACCTGAAACATTCAATAGTTACTATGCCAAATGTTCTAAAGAGCACGTCGAACTACTCTTGTGGATAAAACTGTGCACTCGAAATTTTTAAAACTTCTACACTATCATGCTCTTGATTCACTGAATTTTTCAAAATCTGATTTGTATATTCCTATTTATCTTGAAATTCATTCATTGACGTTGATGTGCATTTTTGAAATCTAATGAGTAGCCCAATTTAAACAATTTTTGATACGACTGCAACATTATATTAATGACCTCGTTAACAAATTAATTCAGTTCCTAGTACTAGTATTTTCAACTTGTCTAAATTTCTTGTCTTTGCAAACATATTTGCGATTTGTGCAGGGCCGCAGGCAGAAATCGGATGCATGTACCCGAAACTCGAACTAGGTGACGCATTGTAAAGGACATCTATATCCAGCAGTGGCCTTTCGTTGCTGTCGTATATATATATATATACATATATATATATATATATATATATATATATATATATATATATATATATATATATATATATATATATATATATATATCATGTATATTAATAATAATAATACCAGCGTGATTATATTATAATAATACTGTTAGGTTTAACATGTAAGACGAGCAAAATACGGTTATTTCTCAAATTTACTGTTGGACATACATAGAGTAAAACACTTCTTACCCTTAATGCTTTTGACGCCAAAGCTCTAAATATATTAACTGTTACACATCAAAGCTAACCTTACCTACATAAACCGTAAACCAGAAGCCAAAAGATTTAGATTACAATTGTTGAACAAGTGTTATTTATATAATAAATGAAGAAATACATATATAAATAAATATTTGCCACTGGCAATAATGTATTTGGTTATCAAAATAATTTTTAATCAACGGCAATATGCCAATAAACATATTTGAAATAAATTATAAGGCTAAAGCAGTCATGACATGACCTATATGTCCACTTTAAACTTATATTAGAAAAAAATAAAAGACATAAGTAGATTGTGTGGCACAAAAAACTTACTTATAATTTTAAAAAATAATACCAACCTTGACACAAAAATATTCTTAAATCGTTAAGAAATCATCACTTAAGAAATGGAAACAAACAAAAAAAAAAAATAAAGAAACAACAAATAAATAACCTAATAGCGTCATGTCTAAATTAAAAACTGCAAAAGAAGCTAAAGCCGTCGAGCAAAAGCGAAATAAAATGGGCGAAATGGGATTCGTCGAATTGAAAAACAAAGTCTTAATGTCAAGTCATATTACCAGTGAGACGCGCTCTGCCCGAAAAAATTTGCTGAAAATTAACATTTATAGAACAAATAAGATAGTTTGTAGACATTCAATATAATTTTTGATTATTTTTTCTTTATACAAATAAAACAATAAATTAGGTTAAAATATCTCCTTCCGTTCTTGATAATAAAAGAAAAGCACTTAGGATATTGTATGATAGAGTAATATATAAAACATAAAAGTCATACATATAAATCATAAATACGTAACGCATCTTGATCTTTGCAATCTCTGTACCAAACGCGATACTTTAGAATCATGGTAACAGAAAACACTAAGTTTAAAATTTGTTTATCAAAAACTGTTTATAGCATGAAATACTTATAACAAATCCTCTCCCCATATCATTATTCACATCTTAACATTAGATCTTACAGTACCCTTGGTGTGAAAGATTTACATGGGGTATTATTTATACTTACATCACATAACCCGCTTCCTCGTCTGCTCACATCTTCCATAAAACATGTATGAAAACATGCTATTGAACTAGCGACCTAAATAAACTTTTACCACAAACTTAAAGTACTTACAACTTACACAGAATTCCACGAAAAGGATACAAAAAACTTAGGTACAAAATCCACGACCAGCATCTGTGAACATCCCGATAAAACGCTTTCTGGCTGCTTTCTATAAAGTTTTCTCGTGCACGAAAACCTCCGTGGGCAAAAAAAATGGTTTAAAGATAAAATCTCAACCCACAGCTGCTAGCTATAGCCGCACTGCTGAGGTGAAGTTTTTTTTTTATAACCACTATGTAAACTGCCACTGCGATAACATAAACCACACGAGTAATATATTTTACATATATTCACAATTAATATATAAATTTTGTAATTTATCGTACAAATTTGGACAAAGATACAAATTAGAACTTAATGCCGGATGGCATTCCCAACAAATTAACTTTTGAGTATTTTTTACGGCTGCTTATATTTTTTTAACAATAAAGGTTAAATAATGTAAATAATACAAAAATCGTAATAATAAAAGTATATATTAACATATAGTGGATTAATAAAGACGAGGAAAGTGAAAATTTAAATAATAATATTTTGACGTTATTAACAGTGGTGGTAATAAAACTTTATAAATTAGTTTTATAATAAAAAAAATCAATAAATCAATCCAAAAGCAAATAAAGAAAAAAGACAATTATCGTGTCAAGCGTTAGGATTGTGGCAATTTCTCCTTATTTGTAAAAGAGAGATCTACGTCTAACGGTATAATTATACGATGGTATTGGTTTATAGATCCCTAGTGTAACATTTAAAATTATTAATAAGAAAAAGTAACAATGTTATTGACGACCAAATGGCTTACTTGCAGAACTAGCGCGGTATAAATAAATTATTAGCCTACAGATATTTATTTCCTGTCTAGTTACTCCGTTCATCTGCATTGATGGATTAATATTCGATCCTCCAAAAGAGAGACGTCCGTGCCTAGTAGTAGGACTATATATAGGCTGTAAAAATAATATACTATTATCAATTTTTCACATAATTATCCAGTCTGATATTGTTTACTGCCTAACTTTAACTCGCCACGAGAATGTCTACATCTCTATCTACTCTTTGTACTACGCATGTTGACTGCGCAAGGTGACATTTTAATGGACGCACCCTACATGAATATTAATGACGTCATTGTGCCCATAACGATTTAACATTAGAAGAGAGAGAAATTAGTTTTCTTGTTCATCGAATTATTAAACGGTATTAAATCATAATAATGATTTAATGACACTACTAAAATCTCAGACGATGTATTAAGTTTTTAAGACGATGTATTACTTTTTGTTTTAAGAATACTAGCAATGATTTTAATACTAAGTATATTTTTAACAAACCCTCTTTATTCAGTGGTAGTATCTGACGTATAACCTAAAGGTAGAAAACTGAAATTTATTTTAAATATTAAATTAATTTTTCGGATCCTGACATACAACATATCTTAATGTATGTATGTATAAAAAACTGCATTTGAATTCCCCTCCCATCGTCACGAGACGAAAATCGTTCTATTAGATAAAGGCGAGTTCAAACGATGGAATCCCCTCTGCAAATATACATTCTGCGCAGTCAACACTTCCAGATTTCCCAGAAAAGGTCGTCGTCGTGGTGTATAAAATCAAAATACGTCATTTTCTACTTAAAAGTTTTTTTTTATTTATATGTATATTCTTTGTTTACTATTTTATGGATTACGGAATAAAGTTATTCTTTCTTACAGCAAATGCGTTCTTGTTGTCGATCCTACAGGTATTTATTTCGAGTCTTGATGCCTTGCTTTGTATACGCGTGGTAGATTTCTATTCATCCATACTGGGTGATCCTTTTGCTTAACAGTAAGAAATATATGGGTTGTGAAAAAACTATCAGTTTAATTAATAAAGGTTACGTTTGTTTCAAGGAACGGTCACATGCTGACGCACCGCAACAAGAAGCCTTACGAGTGCAAAGCGGACGGATGCGGCAAGTCGTACTGCGACGCGCGATCGCTCCGACGGCACACGGAGAACCATCACCAACCACCACCAGACTCAAGTAAGATGTCACGTTAGTACCATGCACAGACCTTAACATCAAGTCAAATTAAAAGTCTGTATGAAACAAGCTTGTGTAATTTATCTATAGTTTTCTTCTTCTTAGCAGTTAGGTAAGAACAAAGATAAAAACAAGTATCTTGAAATATAATATAATATTCAACTTGTCATGTTACGTTTTTATAAAATGGTGGCCATTTTGCCAATACACTCTACGGACTTTTACAATCAACTGAAAAAGCTACGATCTTACATTTATTTCAATTTACTTCACTTACGAGTATACACCTTCAATCGAACTGTATTGTAAAATATGCCATAAGTATTGAACAAAGTTATTGGTCGTCCAATAGTGAAATTCATTTTACTTTCAAATTCATTTATAGGCTCTATTAGAATATAATTTATAGGCTCGAAATTTATTTATAGGCTCTATTAGAATATAAATAAGTAAGTAAGGCATACCAATATATTTTTTATTTTGTATTTAAAGGAGATGCAACCAAAAAAGCAAACCAGTTGCTTGTGATAAAAACTTATCACCAATGGACCTCTGTCATCAATACTTATGGCATATTTCATATTAATATAAAAATTAACATTGCCCTAATGGATTAATGGCTTAAAAGTGCGAATACTACACAAGCTTAAATCAATTCCAACATATTCTCAATTATTTTGAGTATAAATTCGTTTGCAGGTTTGTTTACCAACACAAATTAAAACTTTATTTATCGCGAGACCGTCACATTAATCAAGCTTCATAGTTAAGTGTGGTTTTTCAACAGGCACTAATTAACGTTGCTATCAATTCCATTAATTGAAAAGATTCGATTCTATGTTTTAACGTGAAAATAAAATTGATCTTTTCACTTACTTGCAAATATGACACATGGGAGGTAGCCGACATGGCAAAGATAACCTCGCTATAAAAATCCGCAACTCTAGGCTCATCAATCTATAAAACATGTGTAAGACTTAATAACTATATCATCATCATCATCAACAACATTAGCCTACGGTGGTCCACTGATGGGAATAGGCCTATCTCTAACTTGCCGTCTAGCCCGATCTTCAGCTTTATGCGTACGTATGTCGTTTTTGCCAGCCCTGTGCAAATCATCGCACCATCTGGCTTTGGAAGAGGACTCCACTCTATCTGTACCAAGACACGGTCTCCACCCTACTACTTGTCTATTCCAGCGATTCCAGCTTGCAAACTCGGAAACTTATAATAACTGGAACACTGTACGGAAACGATAAACATATTCAGAAGAATATCTTTACAAAACATTAGCAACTTGCATAATAAATAGGATGCGCTGAAAAGTCAGAAGAAGACATTCTTTCTTTTTTAATTTTTAAGACACGTTCGCATGTTATCATTAAAAAAAATTCCAAACAACATCTCAAGGTTATAATGACTTGTTATAACATTAACCATGTTTAAAATTGTATGTTTGTGTAGATGGAAGCAACAATAATAACACAAATGGCGAGCGCGAATCGAATTCTCTTCGCGTCGCATCACCGACTTCTCCAGCTAGGAACAACCCTCTCCATTCCGACGTAAGTTATATTATTATAGATTGAGGAAAAAGTTTTTCACATATTATAGATTAGAAAAAAAAAGACATTTATTTTTCAAAGTATATTTACATTTAATTTTAATATATATGTGCCATTTAGTTCGATAATCTTTGTGCCATATTGTAGGTGACAACATGATACCGTTGTTGCAGAAATATTGGGACTTCTGATCAAAAAACATGACAAGTGGTTTTGACAGTCCTCTCTTGATGTTAATCTGACACTGCCTAAAGAATTCCGTAGAAACTGAATCAGGTTGAAATCTGAAAGTGCACGGACAGGACTGTATGGCGGATGCATTAACTCCTCCAAGTCAAACTCTCTTAATTTTGATCTCTTAATTTTGGTGTGATCGTAATGAAAGACCACACCCTTTCTATTGATCAGTATAGGTCGCTTTCTCGCATTTTCTTGCTTTAATCTCGTCAGTTGTTGGCAGTAGAGATCCAATTCGATGGTTCTAACCGGCACTAAAAGCTGATAATGAATTACGTCCTTTCAATTTATGCCATGTCATATCCATGCCATGCAATATCTCATACCGGTCCATGTTGGAACGATAAAGGAAAATTAAGTTATCCTGGTTTGATCAATGTTGTTGGATTGGAAAATTAGGCCGAATTGCAATCCCTAGTCACAAGCTACCACAGCTACACCAGTTTGAGTTCTCTAATTCCTCCCTACATCGGGGATACATGGTGCATCACATTTGTACAAATTTTCCGAACACAATTATTATTAAACTTAGTTGGAATAGCTAACAAGAATTCTCGTAACGCCGAAAACATTGATATTATTCTTTCCGAAATAAAATAGATAGCTGTTTTATGGGATAGATAAACGATCAGGCGTGTCGCCCGATGGAAAGCAATCAACGCCGCCCACAGACATACGCAGTGCCATAAGCAGTGCAGAAGCGTTGTCGGCCTTTAGGAAAAGTGTAGGCCTGTTTTTTGAAGGTGCCAACGTCGTATCGGTTCAGAAACACCGCCGGAGGTAGCTGATTCTTCAGGGTAGTGGGGCGTGGCAAGAAGTTTGTGGAATAATGCACCGAGCTGAATCGTGACTTGTCCAGATGGTTGTTACAATAAACAGTAATACTTTAGTTTTTAAGGATTGGGTTTATGATCTGAGGTCGTGAGTTCGTATCCTCCATTGGACTATTGATGGCAACCATTCCCTTACACAATTAATTATTATATTACAACTAAAGGTAAATATCTTTAGTTGTAATATAATAGTTAACAAGAAATCTAATAATATTTAAAAAAATGTTTGTTATTAATTTGGAGGTAAATAATGAGTGTAGCGTTTGGCGATAAGAATGCTAGTCAAGTAAAAGTAAATGTAGTCTATTTTTGAGACGTTCAAATTATCTCTACTCAAAAAGTATAATACGTATCTTTTTTATTATACAAATGCATAAAAGCACAACAAAGATTATGAAATATGAAAACAAAATATAAATCTTACCAGCATTAGTGTCACAAAAATACGTATTTCATAAAGCCGTAAATTACTTTAAAAAAGTACTAAATAAAACTAGCAACCATATGGTCTAATAAAATATGAAGCGGTAATAAAAAGCTCCCATAGAAATATGATATAAATTTCCTAAGATTTCACAAGTCCCCAAGTGGAGTTCCGAACTGGCATTTTTATTATAAGTGCTTCTGGCGCACACCCAACTGACCGTGTGCAAAATACGGACCCCGACCTTATTAATTAACCAATTAGCCCAAATCCGCGCCGCTCTGCTTTTCATTTTACCCGACCGTAGAGGTTTCCGTGAAAAAAGTTGGAAATAATGGCGGTTGTGTTTTAACGCCGATCCATTTTGTTCGAAAACCACAATCCTTACTTTCATATCAACTGGTAATGTTGTCGTGTAGCTTTAATAAGGGGATGTCATTCTCTAATAACTCGTAATGCGTTTTTCCTGAATGACAATTAGGTCGGAATCTTTTTGCAATGTCAAAATGAAAATGTTATGACTTAATTTATAATTCTTTGGTCACAAATTTAATAATATGTTTTTTAACAGTTTTTTAATATTTAAACTGCTTCTATTTCAATTAAATATTTTTTATTAAATTGTAAAATAGATGTAATTTTTGTGTCAATGTGCTAATTAATGACTTCAATCTTATCAAAAATAATATGGTTCCATTGAAAGGAATTTGTACAAAAACATGAAGAGGATTTGTACAAAACCAAACCCAAATAACGCATACACTTGATTCATTTAAATATATATCTTGTCATCAACATTATTTTCTCATTTCGAAAAAATAGTTAATAATTTTGATGAAGGAAGGAAGGTTTTTCCGATTTTAATTAGTATTCTTACTTTTCGATTAAGCTAAGCAACGGTTCAGAGAAGTCGAGTGGTACAAGCGCCAGTGGTAGTGGAGGTAGCGACAGCAGCCCACCCTGTACACCGCCCGCCCCACCCACACCTCCAACCCGTCCCAGTAAAGCCAGCAAAAACAACAGCAGCAAACCTAAGATGTGCATAGCGGTAAGTAGTAGAATATTATATAATTATTATACTATAATATGAATAATGTTAGAGGAATAAGAATTTAATGGGAGAGAAAGGAAAAGTAAAAGAGGGTAATAGGAAAGTAAGAAGAGGGAGAAAATAAGTTAGCTCTCCACATCCCAGCACTCATCGTACCAACGTACGACGTTGTTTTTATGGGATAAGGAGGCAAATGAGCAAGTGTGTCACCTAATGGAGAGCAATCAACGCCGCCTATAGACATCTGCAGTACCATAAACATAAGAAATGACGTACCATGTCTCTCACCACATAAGAAGTATATAAAGGTTAGTTCTTCAATTGAGTTTGTTCTCTTTCTCTTTTTTCTTCTTGTCTCAATTTTATTCATTGCACGCGATATCTCCTTAAAAATGCGGATTGGGTGTGTGATGACAGAACTTTAATACATCCAAATTCATATTCGACTGTACCAATATTTTATACAAATGAATAGACGAATATTTACGTAAAATCCTCTATATTTAGACAAGCAAGGTCTTCAAACAGATTTTTCAGAACATATCACCACAGTTAAAGCATACATGACATTGTTGAGAATTTGTTACAAAAAGTCAAAAGAACTACAATATCGAGATAAACTCCAATGGACAAATCCTAAAAACAAGTTTTTTTATATATTTTAGCGATCTAACATTGTTACAAGACGGGTGAGGAAACCGTACGATCCATAAATCATTAATACAAAAGACAGAAACCGTATCGATACATATTTTTTGTTAGAGTGCTTAATATTAAAGTGAAATATTTAATAAATTTAGGTAATTGTAACGTCCTATGACAAAGATAATAAAAATTTAAAAAAATAGCTTTATATAATCGACCTTTAAATTTTAAAGGAGAAGCAAATTACAATTTAAAACTTTAATATTAATTATATACAAAGTTATTATATGTTATATATGTATATATTATATTTACATATATTATACAATATAAGTCATTGAAATTCATATGAATATATACAACTAAATCCAATTTATACTCGTTATTCGTTATAAAATCCAATTCACATTATATTATTATTATTAACTGAGTAATTCTTTGCGCTAGGACACAAAACAATTGAGCTAGCCGTGGGAACGAGGGTAGCGCAGATTCTTATGCTAATATCGATACATCGCAGATTGGGTCCAGTGCGAAACGTCCACTGAATTAAATCACCCATTCATCAACCTTTGTGCTCCTTTAATAATTCAGACGCAATCCCTGAACTGCCCTCGTACTATGAACGTTACAACATATCACCCTCGAAAATTCATCAAAACAGGTCGTCTTATTTCGAAGCGATAAAAATGTGTTTATCGTTTCTCGTCACGATGATATAGTAAGGGTACATTCTCGCAAAACTCGATCGCGTAATGTGGGAGCCCTTCGCATCCTCTCCACCTGTTCACTTGCTCTCCCATAGATAGACAAAAATTGAAGGGAGTCTATTAAATTTGCTCCAATCAAACTAGAATTATTCAAAGGCCTCTTTCAAACGTGTATTACATACGGGGGAACGAAATTTGTATCTCTTTAATTATGTGAGAATTTTGGATATATTTATGCTATTTAATAAAACATCCAATTAATAGAACGATGCAAATTTTAAAGCACAACATCGCAATTAAATTTTCCGACATAAAAGAGGGATTGATATTCGCATGTATGAATCGAAAATGCCATATTATTAATATGACAAATTATTCCTACAAGAGCCAATTTGATAAGACCCCTAATAGATCACGTTGTGCGAAGTTGATCGTTCGATTTGTAGACACGTAACGTATGCGACGAGCTCAACTTTGTGTTGCCAGGTGCCAGTATTTACAGTGGGTCGGTTTATTAAAAGCACTCACTTTGATCGGGCGGTGATTTGACGTCATCTGCAGGAAGCAATAACGGCCGACACAAACGCAGGCTCATAATTACATCGGCCCAGTGTAGACTTGCTCACAACATATTGACAGCGGAATCCCTTTGAAAGCAATAAATCCGCTTTGTAATACTTCATTACGAAAGCAAAATTAGGGGATTTGCGTACATAATTACAATATATTCGATAGTCCCCCCTAGTATTCAGTTGTGATTTAAAGTTAATTGAATTATACGAGTACAAGAAAAGAAAAGGATAGACGCTCTCGAGATGTGGTATTGAAATAAAATGCTTGAAGTATCGTGATCCGAATTTCACACAAATGTCTCGATACTTAAAGAACTTAACATCGAACAACGTCTATCTGCTGTACAATCCCAGATACTTACTTTCTTCGGCCATCTTACAAGACGCTACGGCCAATATATTGAACGTCTTGTTGTCCAGGAGAGAGTAGAAGTAACTAGACCTCGCGACAGGTTACTAAAGTGATGGATTGATCAAATTAAATCAGCTATTAGCAGTTCCCTCCATGAATGCACCCGAATCACCTCCAACTCAGATAGAGATGGCGAAACATCGTAAGACATATAAAAGTTTGCATCCACGCTCCGTCAAGAGTATAGCGGTATTAAAAGAAGAAGAAATTAGACAACACAAATAGATATCAGGCGCATGTGTTTCAACTGTTTACTATTTAATAATTCAGAGAGAGTTCATATACATGTTTCGCTCCAACAATACCTCAGACGTCCGAGTAGATGTTGACTTGGTGGTATTACCATGTACATATACCCTTTGAAGCACAATCTTCTCCCTAGATGCCAGAGGCAAAAGAATCCGTGTGCCTTTGTCTCTCTGATTATATATTGGCATATTTTTGTTATATATTGGCATATTTTTCATAATTTTTTTTTTCATTCTACGCTACATTAATAATGTTATCGTTACCGACTCTGCCACGGCGAGCTTTTTTAAGTAATCCGATAAGTGGCAACCGCACGAAACTAAAGAGCCCCGAATCTTCCTCTGTGGAATTTAATAGAACGATTTTATATTTCGTCACAACTGAAAGATAAACAGATGCAGTAATTTCAGAGACAATACACAAATCAAGAGATTCGAAAACTAATTCTTGAGGTGAACGAACTTGAGCGAACGCAACATTTTATATGAAATATATACAAGAGAACTGGTAATGAAGTAACATTTTTTCATCATACAAAGCACACATAAATGTCGTCATAAATGAAAAGGACGGCTCATATTTAACACGGTCGGTAGTTGTCGCCTCGTCGCGTGTAGAATCGTCCGGCTGCCACCGCCGCGGGGGGCTGCAATTTCTGCTTCATGCCCGCAAATTGCATTTGCCTTCTCAAGGTACCAGCATACGTCGGCACACACATATATACAACCGACGTCTATTCTTTATTACATTATGTACTGGAAATAGTGCTTTTTTACGCTGGACGAAACTATTATATTTCAAATGTTTTTAAATTTTGAATATAATGAATAAAGTTATATGAGGCCTTCGTAGTTTTATTATTTATTGTACTAGTGACTATAGACCATTGATTGAATATAAGTTACAAAGCACTACCTATCGTATTTTGCGCGAGCGAGCTATGCTCGGAGTTTCTCTGGTAGATATGTTTCGGAATGAACAAATCCGCCAGAGAACTAAAGTCACCGACATAGCCTTTCGAATTAGCAAACTTAAGTGGCAATGGGCTGGTCACCTCTGTCGGAGATCCGACGATCGTTGGAGCAGACGAGTGCTGGAGTGGAGACCGCGTCTCGGTAAAAGTAGTGTGACGTCCCCCGGCTAGATGGTACGACGATCTGTGCAGGGCGGCTGGCAGAAACTGGATGCGTGTAGCCGAAGATCGGGCTAGGTGGCGCTCCATGGGGGAGGCCTATGTCCAACAGTGGACTGCCGCAGGCTGCTGATGATGATGATGATGACCTATTGTATTTTATTTTCACAGCCCATATACATATGTCATATTGCTGAGCGCGGACCTCCCCATTTCCGGAGAAAAGGACATTAACCCACCACGCCTGTCCAGTGCGAATTGGCGGAGTTACCAGACTAGGAATAAGTTTTATATAGACATAGACATAAGTTTAATATAGACCATAAATATATTTATCCCATTGCAGGCATCGAATCGGCGACCATCAACACTGTAAGCAGGAACTTCGTCACTTAGCCAATTGGTCGTCATATAACATATATTATTTTAACTAACATAAATCAATGTGTTAGCGGCCAACAATAAATTATTTCACATAAATTTTAATATTTTTTCAGATTTGTGTCACACGTTTTGTATTGGAATACAAACATATGGAACCACAATGTTTATTACTAACCACTTAACGATTGACATAATTTATGAATGCTCCTTAATTAAAAATAATGAATGTTAGCTTTACTATCTAAACAGTAGCTGTCCTTGTAGAATACATTTGATTTTATTGAGATAATAATGATGGCTTTTCACAAAAAAAATCCTTTGTTTAATTTGACATATTTCATCTTTTGTTATTTAATCTGTGAAATGATATAAGTAATTATTGGTGGTATAATTTGTACATTAATACTCTTTGGAAGTATGTTACTAATTGGAACCTGTTCTTTTCTGTAGTTGAAATAACAATTACGGAGAGTGGTAAAATTTATTGAGAGTTATTACATATCGAAGTAAAACTATGTATTAGTGGCGTTAATAAAGTACACCCAATGTACACAAGACATTTCCAATGAGTGTTGTAATTTTTCACGTGTGTCTTTCGTTTTACTCTACTGCCCCAGAAAGAGAGTGATGTTTTTCGATTATTATGTTTTATTTTGTACATACATATGTAGGTTTGTCTATTTTTTAGTACGGTTTGAAACCTAGAGTTGATGGATTTTAACATATGGATATCGTTAGATTCACCTTTACTATGAGTGCGACAAAGTCTACGTTATTGCAATAGGGCGCTAGTAGATCAAGAAAAAAGGCCTTATTAGTGCGTGAATGTATGACTTTTTGCTTTGACTGCGAAAGTCCATAGATGATTTTGGTAGTATAGCCACCATTTTATCAAGATTTAACGCGATAAGCTGTATACATTTCAAGATATTTGATTTCATATACTTTATTTGACTAATCTTCCTTTATTATCATATTCGGTAGTGTTAATATTTTTTTACGTGTTTAAGATAATGGGAATACAAAAATACTGTTAGTGTGGTTTTTTTTAATGGCAATTGGCAAAACCATTATTCCAATCATAATGGTTTTGCCAATTGCCATTAAAAAAAAGAACTATACTAACAGTATTTTTGTATCCCCATTATCTTAAACACGTAAAAAATATCAACACTAGCGAATATGATAATAAAGGAAGATTGGTTGTGCGCAGTGTGTCGAGGTCGCGAACGGAGCCCTTAAGCGCAGGCAGCCATTAATAATGCACGGCGACAACGACGCAGGTGGGGCGTACCCCGCGCGATAAACGTACCGATGCATAATTGAGGACGCGTGCTCGCGCTTACGTGGCGCCCTCTACATCTGTTAAATCAGCTTGTAGGTTAAGTGTGATGAATGAGCTCTCGTTACGTGAACTAAGAAATATTTCTTTGTTCTCAACTAACGTTTGTTGCATACTAAAGGAAAACGCACAAATAAATAAGCTAGAAACGTAGAACGTTTGAAACTTTTACGTATCTACATTTCCGACTTTGATAGCACAGCGAAATCTTTTCTCTCTTTGAAATCCTTTATCCTATTTGATAAAATGGATTCAATTCGAATCAGGTGCAATAATTTGGGAAGTAAAGAAAAGGTTCTATTTAATACAAACATACTTAGTTAAAATAATATTACCCCACGAAATAAACATATATTTTTACAAACCATACATATCCCACTGTTAGACACATTTCTTCCCGATTCCTGGAGAAAGGGTATTACACAACACGCTTGTCCCAGCAGATTGGCGAAAAACCGGAGCTCAAAATTAATACCTGTAGGTTATACATGTATTTATCCCCAAACAAGAGGGTTTGATTTATAGCGACCAAATAATGAAACTTAGAACGAAACTTCAATATTATGCCGATGTCAATTAAAATAGTTTAAAACATTCCATAAGATCTTCTAACTATTTATGTTACGTCTTGATAAAATGGTAGCTGCTTTAAAAGGTTGAAATTATCCATGGTGTTTTGAAGACAACTAAAGAAAGTCACAATAAACGATTTCATTTATGCATAATGTATGTATAAAGAACAAAGTGCCATCACATGTATGCATCTTTGACTTTAAATGTATACTCTGCGACTGATAACTTATTAAAGCGGTTCCAACAGAGCTGTATTATGCAAAAATATGGCAAGTCTGAAATTATAATGTGCCAATTAGAACACTTTTCCTCAGGAAATGTTAAAATTAAACATTAAAAATCATAACTTTCTCAATTAATAATAATTTCATTGCTTTTGGTCAATATCAAAAACAAACAATAACCGTTAAGATTAATTAAAAAGCATATTTTTACCTTATATAAAATGTTGACCTATGAACTCTTGGTACTAGCCACGTGACCTCGCGAACCCTCGTCTTAAATGTCATCCGTAGTGTGTGAAACCCCTCTTTGATATTATTCTCTTAGCACTACACAACAATAATAGAATAACATTAACACGCCACACTTCTAGATACCTACAAGTGTGGGAAATTAAATTTACTCTTATCAATTAATTTCTCCATTTTTATTGTGCATATATCTAGAACAGACTGTTTTCTATCACCACTGCTTTCTTCTTTATCAGTTTTATTCATTCCATACATTGCATAATTTAAAATATTTCAAGAATAGTAAAAGTAAAAGTCATAGTAATTTTTAGACAAGTGCAGAAATAATAAGGACTTTTATAAGAACTTACAAAGAAAATAAAAAGGACTTGGATTGAAAAATTAGATATTGTAAAAAAATATTAATAATTCATCATTAACATTATCAATACAGATTAAAGGAATACATAATTATTTTTGTTTGATTTTTTAAGAAAAGAATTGTTACTCTTTTTACACCCTAAATATTTATAGATTCGATGCGAAACATCACCGAACTCAGCAAGCAGATAAAGTATTAAGAATATATGCAAATGAGCTTTTATACCAGCTGGACCGCTTTGTTGGCGGACTGGTCACTTTATCTTGCATTTTGCGAGGCTAAAAACATATCTAAGAGGGGTGGGTCATCTCTACCATATCATTCCCATCAATTGTGCTATCATTCTATACCCAAATACCGTGAGATACGCACATAGACTTTTTGCAGTTAAATCTCTTTCTGTTTAGAAATAGATTTTATTAATTATAAAATATATTGTTCCATCCTGAGTGATCTAGTGATATGGATAATTGGATAACCCAACTTTTCCAACCTACGTTTAGAAAACCGAAGGTAAGGTGTGATAATATACATAATATTTTGACATTTACTAAAATGATTTTTATAAATTTTGTTATAATTTTCGTGTGTAATCTTCCGCTAAAATCCAGGTATTTTAGCGGAAGATGACATATGAAAATTAAAACTTACACTGAAAGTTTTAAAACTTGACACGTACAAAAAGATAACGATGAAAAATGTTTTTAAATTTCAAATTAAGAGCTCTATCGAAGCTGTAGATGTAATATTGAATTCATTTGCTTTTTGTTTTTACAAATTAGTACCAATTTGAAAGTGCGTGTCCTGCATCGAAGTGAACTTGACGGGAGGATTCACTGTATAATGATAAGATGTATATTTTGCTAATTATAATGATAATTTATGTAATTTAAACATTAATTAGGAATTAAGAAAACTAATCGAATCAATATTATTATATAATAATATATAACCGACCGATTGGCTCGGTGGCCGGGTCCCCTGCCCACGGAGTCAATAGTCGCGGATTCGTTTCGCATAAATATATGTATGACCTACAGATATTTATTCCAAGTCTGGTAAACCTGCCAATCCGTATTGGACAAGCGTGATGATTTAACGTGGAATGGACGTAGTCGTCCAGAATAGGGAAGGCCTGGGCTCAACAGTTTATAATATATGGGCTGTGAAAAAATATAAAAAACGAAAACAAAATATAAAAATGTGTCGTTACTATTTTCTTACTTCTTTTTATCTGTATATATTAAACTTGATTTTCGTTATATATAAGTTATATCAATTTATACATAACGAAATTCAAACGCGTAAATTAACACACGGAAGTCGTATAATTAAAAGCCCATTAAGTAACCGCCTACACAAACGATTCCGATGCTCCTAACAGCTGAAGCCAGTAGATCATTTAGACTAAAAACCACTACAAGACCGGAGTTAACTACACTACAAGGATGATAAACGGCAAAAACGCCACCAGCGCTGCCGCCCGCCCCGCGAACAGCTGCGTTCCGAACATTAACCTAACGAGCAACTGTAATGGCCCCGGGGCTAGGCCGGCGCGCACCGAAAAAACTTCAAATCAAATAAATTACAAGCGACCTCCCACCCGAATCCCGATTTAAGGTAAACGAACGCCGTAACTGCAAATGGGACACAAAAAGCTTGTCAAAAATGACAAGCTCCATTAGCTTTGTAATAAAATATTAAGTTTGAATTATTATTTGTTTGCCATATTTTATCGGAGTTATCTTACACACTTGGTTCGAAAATGATGATGGTAGTAGCCTTTTGGCTTTATCATGTACTGGGCTGAAAATGATGGTTTAGCTTCACGCCGTAACGGACGTACACGTGTGTGTGTGTGTGTGTGATGTGTGTGTGTGTGTGTGTGTGTTGATTTTAATTGTGTCACGACGCTACGTTGACGTGTAGGGTAGGAGGTAATTTAAGAAACTATGGTCTCTATTAGTCCCTAGTCATTAATGGAGTCAGGCGGTGGTATAAAGCAGTAAAGTAGTGGTGTGTGTTTGGTGTTGTTGATTGGAAAGTGACCGCCGTCTTTTCGATAAGATTTAGTTTAAGTTGCCCGCAAATCCTCTTCTGCCTGTGAGTGAAGGTGTCGTAGGTAGAAATTATCTTACACAAGTGGTGTTTTAATCTTTTAAATCTATATTTGGCGGTTTTTCATATCTTCTCAAATATGCATAATAAATAAATAAATGACAATAAAAACACTTCGAATAAAAAATTATAGCATACTTATCATATTACAATAAGATGACTTTAAGAAGTAGGTACAGATGAATGAACAAAGTATACGAAAACATGAAATATTATGCTTTATATTATAATTCTACTATAATTAAAATAAAAGTAGGAATGTGGAAATTCCGGAAAAAATCAGATAATCGTTCCCGAGATTAGCTCAGTCAAACAGACACACAGGCAGACGGTGATTTAAATATACGTTAAAAATAAGTCTGATCGTTCAATTTTATTTATAGACTAGTCGTGAGCCCTATGGGAATTTAAATCGGCAACATCACAAGAACCAACTATTCGACTTTCCCCGAATGTTAAAAGTTTTTGGGCAACCTGTTTTGGCTACGCCGTTTTTTACCCTTTTCAAAATTTATGGAAAATAATAATATTACTCTTTTTGGAATAAGAATATTTATATTTGTACCTCAATCCTCTAAAGCATACCTATCTACTTGTTTTTTTACAATAAATATATCTAAATTTCTTTCCAAGTCCTTTTAAGTACTTATTTTTAGGTGGAACCGTGCTATTTGGCTTTCGTTTTATTTCAAATTATTGTATTGTACTTTTTATTAAGTACTTACTTTGTCAAAATCCTTTAGAAACCTGGATACCAACTCCCATGATTCTAACTCAAGTTTCTTATATAACGTATATAAGAAACTTGACTTATATAACGTACACCTTTGCAAAATTTCATGCTTGTAGACCAAACAAATCAAGCCTTAGGTTTTCTTTTAGTATTATAATTCACAAAGGAGGTATAATGATTACACGCTTTATCTTTTTAATAAATTTACTATTTTCATTCTGAGTACTTTATTCATAGATCTACGTCTATGTACCGTTATAGAATCGCGAATTCAACGTGAAAGTCGTTTATCCAACGCTGTTCTTACCTGTCTAAACGGTGGCACGGGAGTCATTAAAGTGTTATTGTTTGTGAAGACGAAATAATGGCCCGCTTCGAAAGTTTCTATCGCCAAAGCCTTACGTATTACCGTTTATTTATCACCTTTCATCTTGTACAGGTATGACAAAAACAAAGGAAAAGAATACGATTTTTTTTTCAACAAAAAAATATTTGTCCTCTCTTGACGCTCTATCGTATACACATTAATATGAAATGATCCGTTGTTAAATAATTTATTATTTAACTGGCATTTATATGGGTAAACTAATGATAAATGGGCCGGCTCAAACGGGGCAGTACCGTGCATACGAATATCGCGATAATTAATATCATTATTTCCTTCTTTTTCATTATTTACGTCCTTCTTCTCCATTATTCACATTCTTACACTAAGTTAGGCAATGAATCGATAGTCTCCTTACTATACGTATAAATGAACCCGCTTACTTCTTTGCTTACCTTTTTCCTAAAAAAAGTAATTTATTAGTTTAAACCACCTCAAAGCGAAGCGTAATTTGCTGATGGACTTTTACGCGTGTCTGTGGGTCATACCTGCTATTATTCAAGAACCTTTTTAATTCATCCCACCAAAATTGTTTATATTCTTCATCCATAAAAGCAAGAAAAACAACACATTGACATATATATGTATTATACCGTACTCGGTTAAAAATATTCAGAGCCTCGACTATGTATCTGTTGCAATAAGTCCGGTACTTTAGTAATTTCGATAATAAATAGGTATTACTACATTTATGAGTTAAGAAGAAATTCTATATTTACCCCTATTAGATGTTTATTTCGTTATTCAATTACCTTCCTTCATTTTTCTACAACTCTATTCATTTTTTGAATAGAATTTCAGTACAGAATAGATCAGAACAGAGAATGTGCAGTAATACAAACCAAAACTACATATAATAAATATTCATAAACCATACGAAGATGAGACGTGGACACTGACAGTCCGTCTCCTCGCCAAACTCAAAGTCGCTCAGAGGGCTATGGAGAGAGCTATGCTCGGGGTTTCTCTGGTGGACAGAATTCGAAATGAAGAAATTCGCCGGAGAACCAGAGTCACCGACATTGCTCTTCAAGTTAGCAGACTGAAGTGGCAATGGGCTGGACACGTTTGTCGGAGAACCGACAATCGTTGGAGTAGACGAGTGCTGGAGTGGAGACCGCGACTCGGCAAACGTAGTGTGGGACGCCCTCCTGCTAGATGGAGCGACGATCTGCGCAAGGCGGCTGGCAGAGACTGGATGCGTGTAGCCGACGATCGGGCTAGGTGGCGCGCTTTGGGTGAGGCCTATGTGCAGCAGTGGACTGCCGCGGGCTGATATTGAAATTGATATTGATACGAAGATGACTTTTTTACTATACATTTATTTTTATGTACTAGATAAGATTCAGAGGCAAAGTGACTACTACCGTCTGGTATAATCAATACAAGTAGAGAATCTGTACACCTTTTAAAATATTCTTGTCTTCTTAAACTTACGCTTTCTTAAAGTTGCCCGCATTCGAGTTGTATTTCTGTATTCTGTACAATTTAAATGTCTGAATGGCAAAATTGCCACGTTCGGAGTCAATTCCCTTATCGGGAAAAATATATTATGTTTGGTCTACATGTTGTTATTCCGAGTCTGAATATCGAGCTAAGACAAGCTTAATGGTAATGGATAATGGATATTCCATTCCCCTCAGAAATCGGGGGGCCCCGCGCTCTACAGTGGGGATATACCTACATATAAGCTACACTATAACAAACTCAAAACACCGTTATAAAATGTTTATTTACATTTAAACCTGTTTATTTTTAACAAAAAATTAATATATTCTTATAATTTCCTGTGTCTCGTGGAAATATATTCCAACTGATCTGTGCTTAAAGCTACCAAAAACATTTTTAATTCACAAAAATTACATAAATTTCAATGCAGGGTGAATTTTATCTCTTAATGCAAAATGAAGCCAGTGCGGCTGTGGTACGACGGAAGTCCGCAACTAATTAAAATTGTATGTGAATGAGAAACTGCAGTACCTACCGCAACTTATCGCTTTGTAGGAAATTATGCAAATAAATATTGCCGCTTTTACTTTCGTACTAAAATTGTGAAAGTAATTGCACGAAATTTTCGCCACCTGTTTACAACACTGGTTTGACCTATAATTACGACTTTCCTTTTAAGCTAACGCAGATTACGGAGTCCATCAAAATCCATTAATTAACTTGGAATATTAACGAGCTACTGAAGATCGAAAGTTTATACCTTGAAATTACAAAGTACGTAATAGGTTTGAGAGTCTTTTGAACTTTTGTAAAGTCATCGTAAATTTTACAGGCGCAGCAGGGGGGCCAAAAGAGCGGGAATGGCGGCACTAGCAGCGGAGCGTCTAGCACGGCCGCAAGCGGGACCGGCGCAAACACCCCACGGCCTGAAATCAAACCAGTGGAATGCAATCTTTGCCACCGCAAATTCAAAAATATTCCTGCTCTAAATGGTCACATGCGATTACATGGAGGATACTTCAAAAAAGTAAGGACACTTTCTATCAAGTTTCAAAGGAATGAACATTTCCTATTACATGTAAAATAATATTATTTTCAGGACTCTGACAGCAAAAAATTAGACAAGAAAGAGTCCACGGGACCTCCACTACAAACTGCCTCAGTTTCAGTACGAGCATTGATTGAAGAAAAAATTATCAGCCGTCGAGGAGCAACAGTTATATCCAGCGCTGCTACAGGTATATCAAAGTAAAATATATGATATTCTATAAACTTATATTTTATAAATATATTTAATTTTACTTCGACAGGTACTAGTACCGATGTAACAGCATCAAAAGCAGGTTTTATTGCCCCAGCTCCACCACCCTTATCAACGATTCGTACATCTCTTACTTCACCTGCATCACCAGCTGCCACATCAGCACATTTCGTTCCACCTCGAGCTCCACCTGTCGTGACAATGGCTACAAGTCTTACGTCCAATGTCACTGCGGTTCACAAAGATTCTACCCTCATAGAACTACTAAAAAAAGGACACACAAAGGTATTTATATAGTTTTATTTAAAAATGATTACTCAATACAAGTTTTTAAAAATAACAATAAAGTATGATTTTCAACAGATTGTAAAGAGATCAACATCTGATCCGGGACAATCATCGCCACAACAAGAATTCACATTTCGCCCAGAACTATTTGGCGTGTCTTTTAATTCTGATGATGGATATTTTTCACCAGCACTTAATGAAGATACTTTTCAATTTACCACTACATCTGATCAGCTGGAAGAACTCGCTTCTTTAGACGACTATGCAACTGTAGCTGCGTCTATACGTGATCGATCACCCGTCACTTTCCCGTCCAGTCGGCGACTCGCTGCCGTATTAAACTCACCGTTGCCTGAATCCTTGGCTGATTTTGGAGCTAGTCATGGAGGTTCGCCTGTGCCATCCCCAGGAATTAGTTACGCAGGAAATTCGCCATGCCTTTCTTATTCAACCGGTGATTCACCGGGACTAGCTTATACTGCGACATCACCGGGAGGAACATATTCAACACAACCTGAACCCTCACCAGGGCTTGCTTATCCTACACCACCAGCTTCGCATGATGCTCATTCTCCTGCGCATACTGTTCCTCGTGCCTCATCACCTTTATCAGCTGCTTTTTTCACAGCTACGATGTCTAGCCAAGAAGAGGTAAAATATATTAAACACTGTTTTTATTTATATATATATTTGCAATGATCTAAAACTAGTTTGTATACTTCAAGGTTGAGGAAGCACTAGAAGAAGTATTACCAGAAGAATGTAGATCATTAGACGCCTACACTTTAGAGCCAATTCCAACTCCACGCCGCATTATGCTTAACTCAGAAGATCCATTATTATCAAGTAGCCCACGAGACTTCTCCCATCAACGACCATTGCGCCGCCAACACCGTCTGTCTATTCTTTCAGCGCCTACGAATCAATGGCAGCATGATACTTCTTCTTTGCAGGTACTGTAATTTATACCATGAAAATGTATCTTTGTACGATTATCATCTATTTTTACACGTTTAAACTTTTAGGTATGCGTTGAAGGCCGAGAAGTACTACCAGCAGTTTTCTTGAGCCCAAGCAGTGTTCCGGCTTCACCACAGCGCCGTAAGCGACGCGCATCACCAGCTGGACCGTTTCGATCGCGCATGCGCCGTTCGATTAGCCATTACACGCCGCAACCTATATTACCACCAGAGAGAGATGGATCCGGCCTACTTATCGAACTAATGAACGGTGAGAATCTTATATGTAAACATAACCTTAAAATATATAACTAGTTGAAATTTAGAATGAATATTATTAATTAATTAAATAAATTCTAACAGGACTATCAACGTCAGAAGCTGAAATAATGGTGCACTCAGACGAACCACGTCTACCGCAAATAAATATTGGGAGAAATTTCCAAGCGGAAATACCAGAATTGTGTAACAACCGAATTGATTTGCACAGGGCTCCAGAACAACTGCTCTGGGACCCTGGTATTAACGATGCTCTTGATGACAGCGAAGGTAACTTTTTAATTGAAAACTAAAAAAAAGTGTATTTGATTTTCAGAAATTTAAGTGTGATGTGTTTTTAGTTCGCATGTTCATGGAGTTAGCGATGTGTGCAGCCATGCCTGTTGGTGGGCACACCAGGGAATTCGCTCTCCAAACTCTTGGTGAATGCGGAGGCGACATTCGAGCTGCAACTTTACGCCTCATGACGCGCCCTGCAGCTCCTTCGCAATACGAAACACGGTGGACGCCGGATGAAGTGGAAGCTTTCCTGGCGGGGCTCGGTCATTATGACAAAGACTTCTACAGGATTTCGCAACTGGTAAATTGCAATAAAAATATAAAACCATAGTGTACAAAACAGCAACCTAAATGAGAAACAAAAGCTTTATTAATATCGACTTAAATTATATTCTGACGGTACCACTCAAAAACTTTATATTGGAACCCCAAAAAATGTTGGCTGAATTTGTCTACAGCATAAATTGGTCAGCTCGTCCGGGGAGTACCACACTCTCGAAGAAAACTTCTGAGTAATACTTCTGCACTTCATTAAGGGGACAAATAGTTCCGGAGGCTCAATCCCTCTCCCCTTCTTCGTCTTATTCTTACCATTATTCAACATCTTTTCTAAGGTATCGAGTGTCCCGATTACTCGTGTATCTAATTTGTTCCATTAAAAATCTGATAAAGAGAAAAAAATACGTCGTATACATAGCTACATAATTATAATAAAAATAAACTTACTTTTTTTATTAATACTTCCTTAACTTATTTTAACGTTATTTTAAATTAATTTGAAAAATTAAAATTACCTTATATTACTTTAGGCTACTTCGGTTAAGGCCTTCGGGTATAGGCCTCCTCGTCCAGAACTTTTCACCCCTTTTTGTTTGAGGCCTGCCTCATGCAGTGGTTTCCAACTAGGCCGATTATTACATATGTATATTATTACATTTTCTATTAGATATCGAACTTATCTTCAATCATTTTTCAGATAAAAACAAAAGACTCAAAACAATGCGTGCAGTTCTACTACTTCTGGAAGAAGGTGACTAGAGACTACAAGCCGTTGTATTTGCGAAGCTGGAACATGGACCCGCAGGCGTCATCTCAAGTAAGCAATGTAACAAACTCTGGGCTACAGCAATTTGTCTTCAGATTGAATGAAGAGTGATTGAACTGTAGGATGTTAACTCGCTCGATTGTCCACATTCAGGGTTCAATAGGGCCGGTATCACTCCACGGCTCAACATCGTGTTCATCATCACCGATCTCATACGACGGCGAGGAGTATCCATGCAAAATTTGCGGGAAGTAAGTTTCGTTCCCAACAGCCCGCCAGCATACCGCTTTCGAATATCGTAATAGACAGCCTATTCATGCAATCGCAATTTATGTGGAATAGGAAAAATAATCTCTGTACAAATGTTTTGTTTCTCACCAGGATGTACTATTAGAACGATCTTAAACATAAATTACATATGCAGTACCTACTGAGAAAATAATGCGTAGTATTTATTACTTGCAATAGCCGTTACTAATCTGAAAATCGCAGTTCATTACGTTATTGTACATCGATTCAGGAATTGTTGTTCGGATTTGTCTAAAAATTGTAACTTTTGTAAAAAAAAACGGATTTGCTTGTATCAAGGATTTATACGTTTCCTGAGTCTGTGTTTGGGGTTCAATGTTATTGATGTTTATTGCATGTCGAGTTAATGTTTTATAACTTCATATTTAAGTAACCTGTTTATTGGGTAGTTTATAAGCTATTCGTTATAGCACGATTCCTGACAAAGTGTTCAAACAACAAATCATTTTTATGGTATACCTGAAAACACAAATTCTATGCGTGAATAAAAAACATGAAATTAGATGACTAATCAATTTTTATCAGTCTTTTTGTTAGTGATTTAAAATATGTTTGTGGGTTCAGGTCTACAAAAGTTGTAAGAAACAAACTCATTCAGGGACCATACTATGATGAATAGAGAACATTGTAAATATAAATTAATAGTATTTTTATTATTCACTGTAACAGTGCATAAATGTCCGTCGTAAAGAAATTTATAAGTACATTCGAGAGTTGTGTATTAATGTTATATACATACATATGTATATATATCTATAATATTTTAAAACTATTGACGCTTTTTAATGCCTTGCTTTAGCAGCTTGTGATTACTTTGTTTTCTTGTTTGCTTACACTTTTTTCCTCAGTTGCTGTACCTAATAGTTGTACCCTGTTATGTTTCAGAGTATTTAACAAAGTAAAAAGTCGTAGCGCGCACATGAAGTCGCACCGGCCACTCGACGCCGAACCGAAAAGGCCAAAACTCGAAAAACCTTATGAAAAGGTCGAGAGATCCGATGACAGGCCCCACGCGACAACTGAATATCAAAGCAAACCGTCCGCGCAGTAACAGACACTTGCTCATTCATTCATTCCGGTCCCGCGTCACTTTCACGAATGCTATCATGCGAGTACGTACATATATACTCTTAATTTCAATCGAGCCAACAATAGGCACCTTCGTAGCTGAAGCTGTCCGCTTAAAACATTATGTATAATAATAATAATTTAGCTTCACGCGCTCACTCGCACCCCACCTTCTCGTTGTCGAGAAATATAAACTAACTCGGTCGGACTTGGACAAAATGCTAAATCATTTAAGCATTTACTAAGGATACAAAATAGATTTAAAGATTTAAAAAAAGCGGCTTAGTGACTAGTAGTTAGTTAAAATTTAGAACTTAAAATAACTGTCCCCTTTTAAAATATTTATTTCGAAATCCTCTTAATGCTAGGCTTGAAGAGAGCGCATAAAAATATTTTGTATAACGAATGATAAATATTTAGATAGATAGTTAGGATCTTCGTAAAGTTTTTATATGACAGACTTCTTAATGTGATGTTGTAAATAAGTGAGTAGGTAGTTCGTTGTGGACACTACGGTTCAGGACGGCGAACTATGCTCGAGATGATATTGATCTATATACATAGGTATATGTAAGAATTGCGACTATACCTGAGTGTGATACGTAAATGTGTAGCAACTACACTACCTCGTTTCTATGGAACTGTTTCACTATACATTGCGAGCTCAGCTCAACATTAAGTTTGCTTGTTTGTTCACTCTTTTGTTATTTTGTAGTTATTTTTTTATTTTCTCTATTTTTAATCTAGTCCTATTAGACAAATTTATAAAACGCACTATGAAATTTCAGAGTTTCTGATTTAGATAATTATTAATTTAAGTAAATGAGATTCAAATCAGCATCCGTACCGAAATCTACTAGTCACATATCGACAAACAATTTTAGATAATTATTGTCAGATGAGCGGTAGCTTCTGTGGATTTTTGACTTCAAGTAGACTCGATATAAATATCGTTTTGAACAATGCTTGACACCCGATAAAAGGTCTATCGGCAATAGCTAAAGCAGAACATGCGCTAAAAGTAACGTGTGTTCATAAAAAATAACCAAGCAATCACCTATCTGTAATATCATTCCACTTGATCCCAACATATTCACAGAAGCCAATGAAATAATAATTAAAATGGAGGGATAATATTTTTTTACACAATATTATTAAAATGCTCAAATATTCTATATTTTATGTTGATAATTTTATTATCTTGTTCCTTGTTGATTGTTCTTAATAGTAGTATCTTGTATTGTTTAATATTTAAAAATTAGTTGATTTTTAAGTGTAGGCTACATTACTTCCTACAAATAAATGTAAACTATTTAAATGTACTTGTACCTACGTGTTGTGATAAATGTATTGTTTATTGTTTTGACATAACTGTCTATAATTTAATGGAATGTACAAATCGGGCAATAAGTGTAATTGCTCAAAATTATTACAAAAGTGTAACTAATGACTGCCTGTAGTCGGAACTCTTCGTATATCCCACTAAAATCCCCTCTCTGTACTGTAATAACAGTTTTTGTGGTTGTGAACGTTCTTAATTAACTCACTTGCTGTCTTCCGAGGTGATTCGTCGTACGTATGTACCTTGTAACATCTAGCTTTTAGTTTTTGGGCAGTATTCTCGTAAAAGACATGTTTATACTTTAAATTTACTTAATGTTATTTACTAATTGAACCAAGTAGCGGAACTGCGTGAAACGCAACCGTGAGTTGCCAACACTATCGCTCGAACCGATGGAACTTTAGTTCGTACCATTTGCAATCTCAATCTACTTACTTACAAAGATGATTTACTCTCCTGCGTGTATACTGAACAGATATAATATGTATTCGTTTTCCTTCCATAAGTACCTGAGCGTCTCGCTGCCAAAGTACGACCCAAAGACAAATTGGCCACGGTGTCGTAATATTTCTTTAGATATTTAAGATTAAATACAAAATTTATATGCTATGTATTTGTACATCACTAACTTGTGTGATTATTTGGTTGTGTTCTATCTTAACAATATAGGCGATCGTTTCATACGGCGAACTGTGTCACTTTTGTACTTACGTTATTGATATGCCAAAGTTTTGCCAAAGCTAAGTATAATTTATTTACTAAGTATCTTTAGTAATTAATTACATATTGATATAGATTAGTAACATTATAAATTTAATAATTGATGATTGTTTTAGATTAAATGGAGGCTTTAATGAAAACCCCAAACAAAGGTGTTTAGTGAATTGATGCTTTGATATTGCTACAAGTTTTTACTGTTTATTTTGGTAAGAGAAAAATTAAAATTATAATAATTTATGCGTAGAAAAAAACAGTCACGAGTGTGTAACTGTTTACAAATCTGAAACACACTTGACCTCCTATATCTTTCAAATAAAATAAAACTATCCATTTTATGTATTGATTATAGTAAGATATCAAGTCTATGGATGTGCTGAAATATATATTGCTACTATTATCGTGATTATTAAGAGTTGATTTAATTAATTATTGAAATTACAAAAAGTTATTTTCATAAAAAATAGAAATGAATCACAGATCATACTATTATATAAATACTGAATATATTTTCAAATTATCTTTATGGAACCGAAGGTAGTCTATGTCTACGACATTAAATTACAGTTTAAAGACAAGTCCCTCCAAAAATAATTTAACAATACTCTTAGCTACTTAAGACTGAAAGGTACTTACTAAATTCTCTATGCCTTTATTGATTCCGCGAAATTAATAAATCCCACTCTACGTTACTGTTTCATTACTTTAATTTTGAAAGTAGTTGATTGATCACGGAGTCGCGAACTCATTCCATGTGCCAAATCGTCGTACTAGTCAGGGTAAACTGTGTAACTGTACCCTAATATATCTAGCAAACTAAACGCGGGCTTTTTGTTAAACGCACCGCAATGTCGTTTTAAAATTTCATTAGAAAATTAAATCCAATCTAATCGATTAGAAACTATTCACACAAAATCTAAGTAAGTAAAATTATTTATAAGGTCCGAAGATTGTACAATCTTCTTTCAATTCGAATATAGAAAGTGCCTTACAATTTTATTTTTATATACGGTTTTTATTTGGTTTACAACTTTTCTTCTCATTAAAACGACAAAGCACTGGCTGTATTGCATTTATGTATGGCTCTTTATTCGCTCTGCTAGATCAGAGTTTATATCTAAATTAGCCAATTTACTTCAATCTTTATTGAGATATTATTTTTAATTTATTTTATTATGATATTTAGAAGGCTTATTCTAAACATAAGTTACTAATTAGAATGTGTTATAAAAACAAAAACATCGAAAAACTCGTAAGCCTTAATATTGTTTCTCATAATAATTACTATGTTTTATTTATTTTAAACAAGGATGATCTTACATCCGTCAACAACTTTATCAGAAAACGATAATATAATAACTACAAGTCAATTGAATTTAGAGGCGAACGTAAAAAGATCAATGTAAAATTGAATGCAAAATATGCTTATAAATTACATTTAACACACCGTTATCTATATTAATAACTAAAATCTTATTAAGATTAATAGAGATGACCCAAAAACGTTCGTAGTTCAAATTATTTCTCTTTGTGTTTTTTACGTACTCGTCCACTCACTGAATGTCTAACTACCCTACCCCATCCACTTCCAAGTTTCTATAGTTCTGCTCCCGACTTGCGGCACTCTGTAAATATTAGAAACTTCTGTGTTTGTGTCATCGCATAATATTATTAAATATAGTATTAATATTTTGTAAGCCTAAATGGATATTATATTCTTCTAATTTTGTATTAAATAAACGAGTGTAAGGATATTATATGTTATATTCTTAATCCATATTGCAATGTAGTACGGTGTAAGCACGATTGAAAAATCTATAATAGATAATATATATTATAGTCAATACAAATTTCAGTTATTTTGTCGTTTCCATTGAAATCGAACACGACTTTACAATAGTGATGTAACTGTGCTATTATTCTATCGAAGTCATACCTCAACTAACAGTTACAATTATTCCTTCGTGGTGTCACCGTACAAAACGCCAATACGTATAAAGTGTATTGTAAACAGTAGACGGTAAAGTAACACGTGCCAAAAGCGCGATCATTTGATATTACACTCTGTGTTGTGATTTTGAACGTTCTGTAAATTACCGGTCTTTGAAATACTATGAGAAATTTGTAGACACCTTTTTAGATTAGCACAATTCTTCGAGTAGACACATTAGGGCATTAAATTTTAATAAGCGTTTAGGTTAAACAGTGGAATAGGTAAACATTGGAGATATTAAATGTATGTATTGCATATAAATTCTAGATTCATTGTTATATTCAATAAATGTGATGATTTGTATTGAACAACGAGTAAGCTCGAGTCCGGTCCCCTTCCGCGCCGGGAGACACTTCATAACTTCGCATATCCTTGAAACAATAAGTAATTAAATAAATCTCTATTACATATATATATTGATAAATTTATTAGGGTAACTAATTTTTTAAGACAGTGACTATTACGTGATCTTTTAGATTGTCTTTATTAATAAATATATGGTGAAGGTTTTGTCAACTTGTTTCTTTTTATTCCCATACCCTTTTTTGATATCATCATCATCATCAATACAGTCGTGACGAATCCACAATTGGACCAAAAGATAAATAGATACATATACTCTTTATTATACACCAAAAACAAAATTATACAATTATTAATTGTAATATTTATATAAAAATCGCTATAAGCGATATTTCTATTATTTCTTTAGACAACCGTAGGACAGACAGTGTTAAAAAGATAATTGTCCAATGTCTCCCACAAAATTAAACATCGTTACCGTTAATACCCACGCTCTGCAAGCGGATTCGGATCGCAGATTGTTTTTTTATTCTCTAGTATAAAGGTAGATGATGCTACATGTACTGGTATTTGTTCTTATTATCGCCTTGTACATCCTATGGAAGAAATGGAGTAAGACATTTTTATCCCGCTAACCATAGGTCAATTTCAAAATATAGGACGCTGCAAATATAAATAAATAGAACTGAATAAAATAAAAAAGAAACTTCATCTTTAGCAGTTTATTAAGAACATTGTATAACACAATGGAATCTTATCTACATATTGATAAATCTCTGTCACAAAACACGATAAACAAATTAGTGGTGTGCAATCAACCACAACAAAACAAAAACAAAATCTTGGTAGCTTGTTACCTACAGAGATAGAGACAGTGCAAGAAAACGATATCTTTGCAGGTAACGATCGTTTACCCTATCCAGCGCTCGGTGTCACATGACCTTGGGTGATATTTTATCCTGAGTTTTTATCTTTTCTTTGATGCAATTAGTAATAACTATTATGCCAGTGTCAAGTAAAATACAATCAAATATCTTGAAATTTCTAATCAGCTCCTCAAGGTACGTCTTGATAAAATGGTGGCTATTCTACCAAAACTTTCTGTGGTGGCTATTCTACCAAAACTTTATCAGTCAACTTATAAAACCACGATACACGCATTTATTTCATATAATTTCACATATACAGCTTAATCAAACTACATTGTATAGTACGCCACCACAATTAAATAATATTACTGATAATAATATAAGATTACGAAAATGAACTAAAAACACAACGTATCAGTGACGTTGTGTAAAAGGAAGTTGGTGGTAAAAGACTGTCCTGAGTTACTATTGATAAATCTTTCTACTTTTTTTTAATTACACAGATTAAAAAATTCAAATGCGTGCACGGCCGAAATTAGTTTTTATTCTGTTTAAAAATAAAGTAAATCATTAAACATGTTGACATCGAGCGTTCAATCAGCTTATTACGTAAGAGACATAGTTAAAGTTATCTCATCATAACTCCATAGTATTTTGGATAGCTTATTAGACATCTGGAAAATATACACTACACACGTACCAAATACGAAAAACATTTTTGTTAATTATAGTTTTTGAAATTAACTAAATATTCAAAGAACACACTTTTGTCGAAGATTTAAATTCATAGATATACATACATATAGATACCCAAAATCTGTGTCGTTGTTTTTAAACTAATAAATAGAGTTATCTCCTTGTTTCCCGCAGTAACATTGTTTTCTCTTCCGTGCATGCACCACTGATTCAAAACGAGTGGTTCACTCAATTTGAAAATGCGATTACGTTGAGTTATTTCAGCGCATAGTTTATACTGTGGTATCTAACAATTTAAATCTTTGACTCTTATACAATGTCATTCGAGTGATATGAAAAATTGCAAAAAAAAAAGATGTGTAGGAAAATTGCGTATAAGTACTAAAATTAAACAAAGTACGAAAAATATGCATTGAACAGTAGACACTGAGATAGATTACAACTAGGAAAAGTTACGTTATGAAATGAAAGCAAACGAAGAAAACTTCCAACACTCGGCATTAACCACAAACAACGCAAGTTGTAACATTTAAACTATTTTATTATACAAATGGACGTAGCATTTACAAATACGATACCCTTTCCGAATAAGTTTGGATATAATGAATATGTAGGAAGTATGTTCAGAATAACATTTGAAAAAAAAAGTTTTTTTTGTTTATGGTACCTTGTTTTTTTATAGGAACAGGTAGGCAAACGAGCAAGCAAGTCACTTGATGGTAAGTAATGACCGCCGCTCATAGACATAATACTAAAGGCACTGCCTATGTTAGGATAAAAATTTCATGTGCTGTACTAGCAGGATTTGGGACAAATATGTTTTGACTATTTTTTCAGTCATATATTTATCTAAAAGAATAAATATTTGTATTGCGTACGGATGCCTCTATTTTGAGTCTAGGTGCATGGCACCCAGGGAATTCTCTGTTTGCGCTATGAATGTTAGAAAATATGTAAGGTATAATTAAATGTGTGCTACAATATCCTACAAAAATCTTCTTGCATAACACATACAAAAATCTTCTGCAAGCTCCAATTCAAAATAGTGTGGCAAATGATGTTATTTTCAATATTCATTATATCCAAAGCCCAATGAGAAAAATTAATACAAACTAACATATAAGAAACAACTTCATCTAATGGACTAAACGTACAGAATTGGTGTCAGTCGTAGATTTTATTCGTATCAGTGGTAAGAGCGCAATTACAATAATTAATGTTAGGGTTAAAATACATATAATAGGATAAACATAATATGTGAAAGCCATTTTCGACATAAAATCAACGCCATAAAGTACAGATTCACTCTAACTACCATCGTTTACATGCGTAATATTTTTATTGTAAATATATGTATCTATATTAAGAACAATAAAGACATTGAATATTTTACTCTTTCTGTACTTGTAAAATACAAAATACATTTATATGTTCTCAAGTTAATGTATCGAATAAAAATAAAATCAGTTGCAATTGGTATATCGATTAAATTTATGGTGTCATTCTCATCACTAATGGTGTGACCATCACAGAAATTACGTAGTAAATACGAGTCTAATATCTACATAAATCTATTTAACCACAACCTTATACCATATAGCTTACTCAAATTTATTTATTTACTCCTGAAAAAATGTATCATTGCAAATTATATTGTTTATAAATTTAGCGCTTTTTTCACTGTTGTAAAAAAAAATAATTTATGATAAATTAGATTTCTAACCAGATTCTGTGCGATCTACCAATTACAAATCAGACCTTTTCCATAAACTTAATATAGAAATGTATTTAACATCGAAACTCAAAATTTAATGGAACAAATCTTACACTTATGAATATTAACCTTGAAACGAGATGGTTTACAAGTAGATGTGTGTTTTGTACCTTTTAAAATACATTAACGCGATAATAAAACTATTATATAATATATATTAATACATATTTATAATACTCAATATATATAATAATCAAATACCTTTGTCTATATTCTATCATATGAAACGAGGATTAAGTCACTTACAAGTATATTGCTTTCGTCTAAGAAAAATTAATACATACATTTAAAAAGTTTTACCAAAAACATTCAATAATTTATGTAAAGATTGATATACTAAATATAAAAAATACTACGATTTAATTTGTATAGACATTAACATCTGTTAATTTATTTGGTACTGAAAAATTAAGGAAAACGTTATACAATACGTATATCTAAAGTAATCTAAGTAAGTAAAAAATTAACTACATATATTCAACGGGCAATACCAGCAGGTTTAAGCCTACATTTGAAACCTTGGAATTTTCAAGTGAGAAAAATAATTTACGGTATTAGCTAAAAAATAAAATTATCCATCAGGTTCTAGTTTATAAGGACAGTTAAGCCCTAGAGCATAATTAAATAAAATAAAAACCCCATAATTAAATTAAAAAACCCCAACCTCCATTGAAAAGCTTTGGTTGCTTTTAGAGTACCTAAACTTGAGACAATGAAACCCATAAGCTGTAAATGAAACGAAAACAGATTACAAAAAAAATATTGCATTTTCTCTGTCTGCGTCGCGCAACTTTACGACCAATAGAAAATTTTGTACAGTGTTGAAACTGACTTTTTTGAGTTAGTAGTCAGTTAGTAGGTACGTTTTCATTTTGCGGTTTACTACCTTTTCGCTTTTTTGCGCCGACATATAGGTTAAATTTCATGTGAAAAATCACATAGTGAGATTATACACTGTATTATTTTATATTTATGAAACCATCTCGACAATCCCATATAAAAATCAATGAAAAGAAATAAAATCTTCCATAAAAATAAAACATAAGTAATTCGTTATATTAGTATTATAGTTTTAGGAACCCTAGGAACTGTATTGTAAAGTATGCCGAACAAAATATATATAAATATGAAAGTTAAATATGTGTTGCCCGCTAAACATGTGGATTGTGATTGCAGATTTACCACTGATATGAAAACATTAACTCGGCGCGACCCGCCTTTGAAATCTTCTGCGTCACTCCAGTCGGCTCATTTTCTTGCCTTTCACGATCGTTGGTTTATTCTTTAAAATTCCTTTTCTCCTTTTAGACGTCTGGAATAAGAAATAAATATTTTATTCTAAATAATGGTACGAAATAGTTATAAAAATAGCATGAGTGTTGCCTGATGCAAAGCAATCAAACCACCTATAGACTTTTGTAACACCGTAGGCATTTGCTAGTCTTTAAGAAATATGGAAACTTTCTTTATGACGATTCCAATATTATAACGAAATACAATATACCCCATATCGTAGTAAGTTTCGAGAAAAATGCAAAGTCTGTTACATAATGATTTTAATAAGAAGGGTAGAGAAGTAAATGAACGAGTCTACGGTTAAGCGAAGCAATAAGATTTTAAATGAGTGAATCCGTACTAAAGTGAAACAAGACTTTAACTGAATGAACCTATAACAAAGCAAAGAAAGTTTTACTACCATTATAACATTACATAAAACGAGATCACTCAAATTGTTTACTTATATATAACCTCTAAAAAAGAGACTTAGATTTACTATCTCAAATAAACAAATTAACATTACTGCCATATACTATAACATAGACCATGCATGCATGCCAAAGTAAATAAAGAATACATACTCGGTGTATATTTTCAAATCTTCAATTTTCTAACAAATACAAATAATTATTATAAAAAAATATCAAGTAAAAAGCAGAGACAACATAAATAACAAACACAAAGATCCACATTTACAATTTTACGTATATTAATATACTATACCAAAGATCCTACTCCGGAGTCGAGCTGTAAATTGAAAAGTAATGTTACTTAGCAAGATTATAGTAAACTTTTTCTAATAGTTATGATTAAGAAATGAAGGAAATTAATTACATTAATTTATAATGTTATTTGGCCATAAGCAATACCCTGCAAGAATCTAAAGACTGGCGAAATAACTTAATTTCAAAGCTGCCAGTGTGTGGTTTCAGTTAAATTTACCACTTTCAGAGGTAATGGGCGCAATTTCAGGATAAATATAAATATGTATAGCCTACTATTAATTTCGGAATTAATCGACGTTTAGTGACAAGCGTGGTGGGTTAATGTCCATGTTTACAAGAGATGAAAAATGTGAAAGTGGTATTGAAAGGCAAGTGAAAGCTGATAATCAGGTTAATGGAGCCCTGCACTCGTTTATGAAAAGTCAGAATGTGTCTAAAATGACCCGACTGACGGTTCATCTGGTGGTGCTTGTTCCGACTCTTAAAAGTCATGAAAGCAGACTGAATGCGGTGAAAATGAGAGCATTAAGAAGTATGTGTGGGGTAACGTTGGATGATAGAATAAAGAATAAAAATATAACAGAGTGATGTGGAATAAAAGAAGGTGTTGTGACAAAAGTTGAGAAAGGGATGCTTGAATGTGTAAAGACGACTGGCAAAAGGGTCGGTAGGGAATGTCCAAGGAAAACATACCTTGACTAAATTGCAGAAGTTTTTAAGAAAGACCAGGTCATTAATACCCTCAACCCGTGGGCTTGCATGAGGAGAGTGATGAGCGTGGAGGAAGCAAGGAAAGTATGCAGAGATAGTAGCAGGAGATCTGTGGTCTCTACCTACAGGCGTGACAATATGTATGTATATCACAAATAGAGATTAATATTATATTACCTTTTTAGAAATGGAGCTACTTGTAGACACAGTTCTTTTTGCTAACGGTATGCGAGGCCTGTTGAATTCATCTGGCTTTTTAACCCTGAAATCGTTTATATAAGCTTATAAGTCAATAGAATTCCTGTGTGGTTTTCTGCATAGAATAGGAACCCAAGGTAGCCACGAGAAGAAATACGGCGTCATAATTTCTCGTGGCTTTCATACGAGACAGGTGTGGCCGAAAATTCGATACACACTTTTCATTCACATTATAAGAACATTGTACAGAACATTTTACTAGACCAACAAAAAGTTCTCCCTGGTTTTCACCCAACTGTTTCGTAGTAGTTATTGATAATATAAGAGTTTGTAGAAATTTAGATAAGTCGAAGAAATAATAATAAATTGAGGATTTTAAAATAAACTTTGAAAGGAGTCCTTTGAGCCCGCTTGGTACGTTTAGTGTTAAACTTCATATACATACTAAAATGTCTTACTGAGATAACCCTACCTATATATTCTGACAAGCCAGTGTTCAGTTGTATAGGCCTCTTCGAGGTAGGTGAGTTTGAAGCCACGATTGCCCGGTAGCGCGTTACGCGTGCGATCGTAGCCTGGCGGACTTCCGCCACTGTCGTATCTAAAATTATAATAAATATAATAGAAGATTATATACCCCCACAAGCTAACATGAAAATATTTGACGTCAACTAAAATAAGCAAAAGAAAAAACCTTTGTCTTTAGTTTATTCATTTATTATAACTTTTTAGCACAAAATGCACAACAGGCGGACTTCTCAGACAATCTGCGAGTGAAACTGCGAAAATTGCTTGGGAGATTGTGCACCTAGTATTAAATTGGAGACTACCTATATAAATTGCAATACATATTATACATAATATAATATATCATTATTGTTCATTGACGAGTTTACAATTTTGTTACACTGTCTGCCGAACTAGAGCGAACCCTGTACTACTGCAGACAGTTCCCTTCTATGACACATTTATGAATTACATATATTATTTACTTGCTACATAATATAACTTTACAAATTTAAAAAACTTTACTAAATTATACAAACCAAAAGGTTTTTTTTGTGTGTCTTTGTCTGTTTTCATGTGTCTGTGTCTGAATGTATGTATATATATATATATATATATATATATTATTAATTCGTTATTTAGCGATTTGGTTCCCGACATAAAAAGTAACACCACCTTCTTCATTATAAGTGTCGATGGTAGCGATTATGATAAGTAAATTAGAGCAGAAGAACAGCAGCGTCGAATTGAGTAATAACAACCAATCTTCGATCTCGATTCCGCTTACCAATCGTTGGGATTACGGTATCATCTCATTTGTGAAAGAGACCAATCATAGTCTAGCATTGAATTGTTATGTATTGACAATCAAAGATGACGATGATTTCTTTATTTAACAATACCGTGAACTAAGATCCGCGATAAGTCTTATCGCGGATCTTAGCCCAGTAAAAATTCTGACTGTCCACATAATAATAGTGTTCTCAAATTAACATATAATATAACATAACAGTCCACATAATTAACTAGTTTTATTCACGACCTCACAATTTTTTTTATTTTCTTTTTTAACAGCCCATATGTGTCCCACTACTGAGCACGGGCCTCTCCATTTCTGGAGGAATAGACGTTAACCCACCACGCTTGTCCAATGCAGATTAACGGGGTTACCAGACTGGGAATAAATATTTGGAATTCAATACATATATTTATTTCAATGCGGAGATCGAACCCGCGACCATAGACTCCGCAGGCAGAGGGCCCCGCCACTGAGTCAATTGGTCGTGTCAATACCAATAATAGTAGCCGCGATCTAAAGCACTTTCGACACGCGGTATTTGATCCTATCAGAGGTGTAGAGGGCGGTGTCTTTCGCGAATAGGGCGAGCGAAACGCTCGCGTGCTTGGGAATGTCGGCGGTGTAAAGCGAGAGGCAGGATCGTGATCGAGATTGGATGCGGATGCAAAAGGTCCGATTCGTATTCGTATTCTCGTACGAGTCTATGGGGCACACCCATATGGTATAGTTTACCTTACAATATTAAACACATATTTAAAAAGCTCATATAGCTTAATAAATATTAATCCTATATGTATTTGAAAATATATGAACAAAAAAATTGTAAATATTAAAAAAATACTAAACAGATTTATTTTGCAAGTGTAATTTCAAATGTTAAAATAATATAACTTCATACGTACCTATAATATGATAATTTATACATTAAACAATTTAACATTGTCTTTGAAGCTTCTGAATCAACTCTGTATTCGCCTCTCTCTGTGAAGTAGTCCGCTTCCTGTAAAATAATTTTATATATTAAACTGAGGGATGTTAGGGCCTATATAAACAGAAAAAAATGGTTAAACGTAAAGAATAACCTTTATTCTTCACTTTTTTATGGGATAAGAGAGTAAGCAAACAGGCGTGTTGCCTGATGGAAAGCAATCAAAGCCGCTCATATACATCCGCAACACCATTGATCAGGGATTCCCCATAGTGGTCGATCGATATCCCAGATTCCCCGAAACCTAATTTCAGGGGTCAAAGAGGTCTAAAAATCGACTCCTATTAATTAACACAAGTTCTTATTTGAAACTTTCAAGATACGTGAAACAAGAAAAACCAGATACACCCATCTCATTGATGAAGAAGCAATAAATATGTTGTTACTTTACTTATTATTTAATAAATATTAAGGTATTTAAATTAAGATATTTTTTATAAAACTATTGTGTAATAACATAAAATTATTTTAATAAATGTTTAAAATAAATGTACAGAAAAAGTACCTAATAGATTTAGGGTATCTAAGGAGTTTTCGAAAAATTATATAGGAGTCGATGATCAAAAAAGTTTGGAAACCCCTCACATAGATATTACGGAAGCGTTGTCGCTCTTTAAGGTAAACTTGATTCTTTTTTTTACTTTATTTAATTTTTGCCTTGTTCCCAACATAGAATACTTTTTTATTTATTTATTATTCATAACATACAAACACATGTGTTCTTACACTATTACACTCGCCAAACTTTTACATTTGATGCCGAGAAGCATAATTACGATTATCGATAATCGAGGTCGATTTAAACATAATCACTACAACACAGATACCACTGGTATAATTCAGGTATATGTATAGGTACTAAGTACTAGTAGATTATGTGTCGAGTTTTATTACGTGCGAGATTCGGTGTCAAGTTTTATAAACTCTGTGATTCACAATCGCGATACATACATAATGATCGATGAATAATTTCAATGTGCGTTACTGCACATACGATCGATTTGCATCATTACGCTGAATATTCCAGTCAGCTATCACCAAGCGCGGAATATTCCGCGAAGCTCGACTGTTAGCTATGACCAAGCGCGGAATATTCCGCGAAGCTCGACAGTTGACTATCACCAAGCGCGGAATATTCCACTAGCTTACGTTGTTTTTTATATTTAGTTGGATAATATCTTTTAGTTGCGACAGATCACGTTTAATCATTATTTTACTTGGACTGGAGTATGCATTCGTTACTATGTATAACTAACCAACATTAGCACTATTTTTTTAAACAATTACTTAAATCATAACTCCTCGAAAAACAACTTCCTGTGTTTTGATCTTGATAGAGTCAACGAGTTTCTTCCTGTGGAATACTAGGCATGATCAGGAAACAAATACTCACGTGTATGTCCTTCGGATGTTCACCCTCAGCGATGCGCACCATCCAGATGAACTTGTTGATATCATCACCAGAGTAACCAATGGCACCGCCGAATATAACCAACACGTAGTCAACGCCCAACGCGCTCATGATATCATACGCGGCACTCTCATTGCTGGCCATCGCCTTGCCCACTAGTGCGATGTGGGAATTGTTCCACGTGTTGTTGTCCACCAGCGTCGTTCGGTTGCCCATACCCGCTATCTGTATTTTTTTGTTATGTAATATGTATATTAAAGGAAAAGATCGGCAGACAACATTGTAGAAACAGTAGGAAGAAACTGGATGAGCCAAGCTCTAGACAGAGAGGAATGGTGGAGGTTTTTATCCAAAAAGGGACCACAAAAGAGGAAATAAAAAAGAAATCTAGCAACACCTAAAAAAAAGTGTGTGAAATAAAGCTATAATAATCACGTATAGAGAACGAAATCAATTACAAAGAGTGGTGATAAACACGCGGTTTTGGAAACACATGTGCCCTGTAAGTTTTACGGCCTTGTGTTACAGTGAGATTATTTCTTTCTTTACATTAAAAAATGATTGAAATAAATTACGTCTTATTCGTACATCATTTTTAGTAATATTTATTGTTGTTATTTGAAAATGTATTTAAATATGTAATTGTTACTGCCTAATCTAACAATGATATTTAATAGTTAAAAGGTTCTGCAACAGAGTATATAAAGACAACATAATTTATATATTAAACTCTTATATGTGAATAATACTGTTAAAACTTAAATTAGTTAAAATTTCTAACTAAGCAGCATATTAATGGTTGATTACGTAAGCCCATAAACATAGTTACACCAATGGTTACCTTATAGAATCCATGTCTTTAAGAGTGTGATTGTATGTAAACTCACCTGATAACCATAATCCCACCATGACATGACTCTAGCGTCGTCAGCAGTGTTCTGTGACAACCAACCATAAGCCTCTCTGAAGTCGTCCAAAATTTTACGGGATCTAACAATACAAAATTTAATAGTTGTGTGGAAAAATCAACAAAATGCACCGCGAGGTTATTATGTTAGCAGATAGATATCTATATAAAAAAGTAACCGTTCATCGACATGTGTTTAAATGCTAGTAGTCCTAATTCTCGTTTCACACGATAGATGCGTTCCCAAAAACTTCGTGTAAAAAGAGCAATAGGTATAATCTAAAAATGCTTTGTTGAGTTCGCTTAAAAATTATCTTATGCATACACATTTAAATTCATTAAATACATTATAAAAAATAAATAATCCTTTGAAAAAAAAATAATACCTGGAATATAATAATATAAAAAAAAATATCCTAGACACAATTTTATGCATTGTTACTTTCTGACAATAAACGGATACGTTTACGCAAGAGGTCAATATCACACCCATCACTAGAATTATTTTGTTTATCATCCCAAAATTATTTCTGGATGATCATCTCTAGTCTTTTACACTGATAATTCAGTAGTTTTGTCTCAGTCTTTCGTCTCAGAAACTTTTCCTAAGACTAATTTAAACGCTTCGTTTACGCGTCGAAATATGTCGCTCTGTTTGCTCCGAAATTCAAGAAAAATTCATAGAATATTGTTAAAACAAAACGATCCGTGTAAAAAGAGAATTAAGCGTACACAGAATACACATGCCATCAATTATAAAATGGTTGTATTAATTCATAAAACTTCATAGATTTTTTTTTATGGGATAGGAGGGCAAACGAGCAAGCGTATCGCCTGATGGAAAGCAATCAACGCCGCTCATGGACAACCGCGACACCGCAGGAGTCGCGGAAGCGTTGCCGGCCTTTTAGGTATGTATAGGCTTATTTTTTGAAGGTTTCAATGTCGTAATGGTTCGGATAGACCGCTGAGGATAGCTAGTTCCACAAACTGGTGGTGCGTGGAAAGAAGTTACGTGGAAAGATGTATCATCTCTCTGCGTACTGTATCGAATTTATTACGGCGAATGCTCGGAAAGGTTGTTTAATCTCCTTCCACCTGCACTGTTCCATCACCGCACTACGCGCCCCAAAAATAGGTTCCTTCCCCATCAACCACCGTCTACACACCTGCGGTACTCCCACATGATTATGACATTCAAGAGAAAAGCGTATGTGTTCGTTAAAAGCCGGCAACACATCTGCGACGCCTCCCGTGTTCCGAATGTCTATCGGCGGAGGTAATCGCTTATCACCTGGTGACCCGCATGCTCGTTTGCCTGTAATTCTATAAAAAAAATAACAAAATGATAGAGAATGCCCCATGACATTAAGTCCGCCTGTTGTGCATTTCGTGCAAAAAAAGTTTAAATAAATAAAAAGAAATCAACTTACCCATCATTCCCGTAGCTAGCAAGAACAATACTTGGACTGGAGTATGCATTAGACGTAGCCCAGGTGCAGTGCACAGAGAACAACATCAAAAGGATCATGAATGCGATTAGAGTACCGGAACGGACGTTCATTCCTAACCCCGTTTCGGTCGGAGGTAGCGGCTCATGCGTACGTTTCTTCAATTTCCCTGCCTGTTATACATATAAATATATGCTACACATAACATAATGTATTTTAAAACCCAGTATTCTTTTTCTCGTATTATTTTATACTCCAGAAATCTATGTATGTAAAGTTCTAGTTAAAAGAAACAATGTATGTATACACATGTAAGTTTTTATTTTGAAAACGTATTTTTATTTAGTACTAGCTGACTCGACATATGTTATCATGTCTTAGCTATGAATAATCGATACGAACCTTAATTATTTATAGAAGAACCTTAATTATTTACAGAAAAAATTAATTAGAACCTGATTAATATGTCTTTTACCTTATCATAAAGACTTTTGGAGTCATCGTTTTCGGGTGGGGGTACAGGCAGCTCATCCTCTCTCAACACAAGATCCAAGAGGATGGAGAAGGAAATCCCCGCTAGTACGCACACAACTGGCGTCAACGTTAACATCAACCGGACCATCACACCAGCGAAGTATACTGCACTAAGTGCATACAGTGCCACTGGAAATTATAAAAAATATTTTCATCTTGGCATAGATTACAGTCACCCCATTTCATACCATGGGTATCTATGGAAGAAAATACCAGTAGATAGACAGCAGCATATACTTGAATAATAAAAATCCATATGTGATCCCCAATCCGCCTGCCAAGCATAGGAATTACGGCAACACCCCTCAATTTTGAGAATTTTATTTAAAAACATAAATCAGATAAAATAATTTTTATATTAATTCACTTTTTACTTACCAAAAACTCTCTCATCATTTACATTCTTAATGCAATACCATAACCCCACAGGAAAAGTACACACAAGGACATGAAGGTCAAAGAAAAAAGATGACCAAGTAGTCGGCTGGTGTTCCGACACCGATGCTATAATAGGAATGTGAATTTTTGCATAAGCCGTATCCCATAAGGAATAAAATCTGAAATAAAAATATACAATCTTTAATACTAGATTTCCCAGCAAGTTATTTTGACTGTTTGTTTATTGAAGAAAAATACAATTTCTTTGAATTTTGTGGCTTTGCATACAGTTCAACTGTATGTCGTCTCAAAATACTAAGAAATTGCATCATTATAAATATAGCTTTTTTCTAAATAAATTAAAAAAGCAGTCAAAATGACTTCTTAGGTAATCTAGTTTTAAATATGATAAAATATGTATATGGTTTACGCTTACAATTTAAGTTGATTGTACCATTAAATAATTTTAAAATATAATATTATTTTTTTATTTCTAAAGAACTTATCAAATCTTTAGTCTTCATATGTAAACTTGAGCGGCAACAATCCAGTTGGTTAGGATAATTTAAGTTAGTGAGTTCAATTCTACAACTATTGATTAACCATATCTTCCTTGAACAAGCACTTAAAACTTAATTGAAATGGTTAACAAGAAGTCTAATAATATGAAAACATTGATAGTGTTCTTAAAAAAATAAAGATAGAAATTAAATATTTTCTTTTGAAATAAGATTGAAATAATTTAAAATATTTAAAACAATATAAGAAAAAACATTAGCAGGGAGACTAAGGCCTAATTTCTTTATATCTTTTTCTCCTCCCATTCTTCCCCTACGGTTATTCATCATTTAACCCTAAGATAGGCAAAGCATCTGCAGTGCTCTTAATACTGCAGATATTGGCGACAGTGATTGCTTAGCACCAGATGACCAACTTTCTCTTTTGCATATAATTTCCATAAAGTATCATTATTTAATACAGTTTTTATAGCATCTTCATAAAATACTACACACCGGCCACTCCAAGGTGCAATTACTCCCATATATGTCAACAACACAACAGCAACAAAAACTCCAGCCGCAGCTAGCAAACCACCTAATATAAGCAGCTGCTTCCATTGACCTTTAGGATTCAAACTGTGTAGGTACTTCAAGGTACCAATGGCCATTAGCAATGCAAAAACACCTGAAAAAAATTTTTGTATTGTTTGAATAAACAATTTCAAAAGCCTCATCTGTGTCCTCTACTTTATAAAAGTAAATTTTAAAACATCAAAGGCATATATAAATGTTTTTCACTTTTCTTATTAATGTTGACAAAATATCAGTATTTATGTGGCTGCTATATGCTCCAATCATCATTTGTATATTTCGGTGAGCACAAATACAATACAATAACAACATATAATTAATATTATCAAAACTTCATTATTATATTTAGAAAAAATACTAATTCTACAAACAAAATTTTTATATAGCCCATTTCTCACTAAATTAAATAAATTATAATATACTCGTTAAATAATTAGACAATAGTGTGGAATAATTTTATACCATTATTTATGTGATGTCATTCTTTATTGAAGTAAAACCAAATATGGCCATTTTAATTATTTTATTACACCTATGTGAAACCAATTTGTCTACAAATTACCTGAAGCAGCCATGTGTTCACTAGTGCGGATTGGCTGGAAACCAACAAACGGAATTTGCATAGATAACAGTAGCCCCAAGATATAAAACACAGTATAGCTAACAAATAATCGCTGCGAGAAACGGCCCATTATAAGAAGTACAAACACATGTAGGGGTATCAAATTTATAATGAATACATATCCACCCCATGCTGATACCTAAAACAAACATACATAAAGTTTATTAAATAATATAGGCAAATTAACCATTTTAGTTATTTATATTGTTTAGTTTTTCTAATATTACTAATATTAGAAAAACTAAACAATATCTATTACAAAAAAACTCAAATTTGTTTAAGAAAATAATTAAATCATTTTAATTACAAAATTTTGATAGTCATATGTAATTCATATATAAAACACTTTTTTGTTAAATAATTAGTTGTTATAGCTTAAAAAAATTTACACATTAGAGAAATTGCAAATTAAAAATAATCTTTTATTGAATTCTTACCCAAAGAATTTGTAAATTAATCTAACATTTTAAAAAATAAAGAGAATTATATTACATACCATATAAAAGTATGATAGAGCTGTACAAACAGACCAGAAAACTGATCCACTTTTTACACTCTTTAACCAAAGGTAATATGTAAACTGCAGGGCAAAGATTGCAATTCCCTCATTATCATAGCTTCCAGCCACTGATCTACTACTATAGCCTGGCACTATAGCTATAAAACATGCAGCAAACAAGCCTGCTCCACGGGACCATAGTTCTGATGTTAATAGATATGTAGCTATTGCAGTCAATCCACTGAGACAAAAAAAGAACAATTTAATCATATATATGTAAACAGAAAGTTTATTATAGATATAAACACTAGAAGCTACCACTTATGGAGTCAATCTCCCACCTAACCTATGACAGGTTAGGTGGGGGAAGAGAGCAGAGGATTATGTATAGATTGTACAAAAGCAGGCAAAATAGTTGCATGTTGATGTTGAGTTGCAAAACCCAGCCTGTTCTACTATCACAAAAGTACTTTGGACAAATTGTTAAAGATAACATGGTGATTTATAAAAGGTTATGTTATATTTACTATAATATTTTACTATTACATAAAAATACTGATTCCTAATTGTAATCTCTGCTGAACATTAATTTCCCTCAAAATTTAGGGGTGTTGCTATAACCCCCACATTTATAAGGCAAAGTGGAGATCAAAGTATGGTTTTTATTCCCAGACACTACTGCCCACTATTGGTATTTATCCCATAGTCATACAATACTCCCATGAAGAAACAGGTTACCCTATTCTATACAAGGAACCACACAGAGTTCATTTATACACCTAATACTAATTTACAAGAAATTTTTAACAGCTTTTTTAATTAAAATTGCATAATAATTACCTGAAAACTGGTGCAAGGAACACACATATATCTCTAATATGTATTGGAATATTGAGAGCATGCAATATCCAATGTATGGTGCCGGATGTTATCATGAGTCCAGGATATACTGTGCCTCCAACAATACGGCCCAGTGGATACCACGCACGCTCGTCAAACCAATTGAGGAAGTTGTAAAAACCATGTTGTACCATGTACGCTGTGGATCTGTAGTTAAACCTGGAACACGTAACGCATATCAAGAATAAACAAATCCCTCATAACTTTTAACAATTATTGCAATGTGCATTGACTTACCAAGGGTCAAACTCATGAATAATGCTCTCAAAACGTATAACTGCGAAGAGCCGTGAAGCAAAACCGGCCAGCCAAGCCAACGACAATACCGTAACCGTGATAAGGGTGCTGAAGCCGGCAGTATTGTGGAAAATACCTTTATTAGGATGGTTCGCCGGTTTGGCCACAGTTGAAGCCGGCATTTTATATTTTTATATATTTCTAACTAACCCTAAATAATATCAATAATCACTTTTTCATACATTAGTTCCAACAATATGTACAAATTTATTGAAATTGATTGACTTTTCAGCAAGGTGACGGACGGGACACGTCTCTCTTTCAGTTAACGTTGCCATATTAGTTATCGCAGAAAATAATTTTTGTAATATATTATATGTAAATTATTTTTTCAAAATATTATCAGTTTTTAAATAACATATGAAAGATCGTTATAAAAACCACCAAATAAGTATAAAATGTAATGTTTTATTGTTGTAACTGTGGTGCGTTAGTACGCAGGTGAATTCAAGGCTTTGCAGTATGTGAATAGCTACAGCTTCAAAATTTCAACTTCAACATTTTCATTTATCCCACCCAATGTGAAACAAACGAATCTCTTCAATTTAGTAGTTTCAAAATTATTCGGATGTGAAATAATACAAATTATTCAAAACATTTGAACTATTGTAAGACGCATACATGTGTAAGAGGTAGTATCTTAACTGAGAAGTGATGAAACAGGAGTCTGGATTAATACTCTTTCTGTTTGCCTATGATTCGTAGATGTTATTGCTGGTAGCCTGTTAGGATTTTACAGCTTTATCGGATTCGGGGCCCGCGGGCATCTTTCTATTTACACAACTGAACCTATCATATACATGGCGAGAGAGAAGAGTGCGGAGTCCTGCACCCCGCACTCTTCTCTCTCGCCATCGCGCCTGCCCGTGCGCATAAAAAGGCGCGTTCCGCAAATGCGTAGCATCAAAGCGCGTTCTGCGAATGCGCAGTATCAAAGCGCGTTCCGAGATTTTGTTCCCGAAGTATAGTATTCTGTAGTAGGTAGCCACACATGCATAACAGTCATGTCAAATAAGATCTTTATAATTGAGAGGTGATCAACATCAATTCTCAAAAACCTTCAGGTTCAGTGAACCTAAACAAATAAACCTAACGTCTAAAATTATCAATTTCTTTTCTTATAATTAGCCATGAAGTATAAGCATATTTTCATAACATAAAGAAAAATGTCAGCGAACAAGATCTTTAAGCCCGTACAGCCTAATAGCCAGATTACATTAGCGTTCACTAACGTATGAACAATTTTATATTTGATTACCTGTACTGTATTTGGTACTGTCATTGTCAGACAGATTGTCACCCATAAAGAAAAGAATAGTGATTTCGTTTTATGATGTACAGCAATATCAATCAAAACATTAAATAAATCAGTATATACTAATCTTAAATAAATACATATCCGTAATTTTATTAAAAATAAATGACTAATTACCAAGAAATTGTTCATTTGAACGTGGGAGGTACAAGGTAACGTAGCCAGTTTGTTTTTATTTTATAATTGCATGAATATTCATGCTTATTTACATATAAATCAATTTAATAATTAAATTTAATATAAATTTATAGTCCTTACCTTTATCTTAGTCTTACCTTATATCTGAACTGCAATTTTAGTGAAACTACTCATTATTATTATGGTTTATTTAGATCATATGTTTTACAGATTTGCTACTTCTTGGCATACATTGACATGGGTTCCAGACACATTTTTCACAGCACTCCTTAGTGGACGAATCCCTACAGTAAGAGATGAGACAGGAGCTATATTCATTGACAGAGACCCCTACTTATTTGGTCTAATTTTAAATTTTCTTAGAACCAGAGACATAGATCTCAATGATGTAAATATAAGAGCACTTAGACATGAATGTGATTACTTTGGTATAACACCACTCAGTAGAAGACTTGCATTATGTGATGAAATGAACCATTCATCATGTGGTGATGTTTTGTTTTATGGATATCTACCCCCACCATGTAAGTGTTTTTGTTTTTAGTAAATACTTTATAAAATCTACATAACTATTAGATAAAACTCAATTTTTTTTAAATATATAAAACAAAATCATATAAATTTTAGACCTACATAAATGGTATTCCTTTTAAAGTTTGATATTTGTCTTATTTTTTTAAACTTATATTTAGAAACCCAAAAAAAAAAGAGTCGTATAGTGATATTTGATCACTACAACCCATAAATATCTGCAATGCCTGGGACATTTCAGAAAAAAATAGTTATATTATAAATTACCTAAAACTAGTAACAATATTATATTAAAACTTAATATATTTGCAGTGAATCTTCCTCTAACTAATAATGCAAATGGAAGGAACAGTAATAATTGTTCTAGGAAAAATTCTACTGCTTCAAATACAGATATTGCTGTTAATAGAACACATTCTCGAAACTCTTCTTTAGACCTCCGTACAGTTGGTAGAATACCTTCACAGGATCAATTAAGGTAAGACAAAACTATGTTTCTTATGACTGTATTAGTATTTTATAATAATTTGCTTATTGATAAATTGTTAAAGTTAATAAACTAGACTCAAATAAATTTTGGTAAAATATTGTATTCAAAATGCATTAATTTTTTTTTTCATCTTCTTCCTTAATGTCATGTATAATTACTTTGTGAATGTCAAATAAATAAGCTTGTTGTATAACAGTTATATAGATGTAACATTGATATAGTAGTGATCCTGTCAAATTTATTATTAACATTTGCATCTGCCTTAACAGTTTTTTTTTAGCCTTTTAATTAACTTTTAAAGAATATGCAATCAAACATTAACCATTAAAGTGATAATAAAAGGGATGTAATAACACAATATCAATATTACATAGTATATTATGTATAGTAAAATGGAGGTAAAAGAAATTAATTTATATTTTATAATGTTTAATTTTTTTAGCCGATGTGGTAGAGGCCATTCAAGAGCAGCTTCTTTAGGAAACACTGACAATCATAAAGGTCTTCGCCCCCCTGAAAGTAAGTAACATATTTACTTATGAAATAAACAATAATAAATTTACTATAATTAAATTTTTCTCTTTAGTTAATAATTGGGCTGACAGTATGAAAGTTCAAATAATAAAAGCTCACCACAACTGGATCACAGTTGCATACACACATTTTGTAACAGGGTATAGGTAATATTTTTTTTTAATTCTATTTTAATATTTATGTTTTGATTCAATCACTATATTCAATGAAGTACTATTTTCATGGCAGATTAACAGACTCATGTGGATGGTATGTGGTATTCCAGTCACCTGTACAAGATTCAGTAATAGATAGGATAGCTTTAAATGCAAAAACTGGTGGAGGAGCCACTTCCAGTGGAAGTAGTGCTTCAGGTACTGATGTAATGTTGGGAATTGCAAGTGCATCTCTTGTACGATTGTGGGCTTTCTCAACTCACACTGAACCTGTACGAAGGACTCTAGTTGGTAAGTTATACATTGAAGTCAGTATAATTTTGTACACACTCTGTGATACCTAATATTTCTGTATTTAAGTAGGTAAATATAACAATAATTTTCTAACAGTTGGCGGAGCACCCATAAACTGAAAGCAGTGTCACTATTACCCACTATGTGTTTAACTCAATTAACTAAAAACAATTATGGGTTATCGTCTGTAAAGTCTATTACTGAGGAGGCTTCTAGATCTCGGTATTTGCTGTACAAAACCTATTTACACCAAAACATTATTCAACACTCACTTCTGGACATAGGCCTCTCCTAATTTTAATAGATTCTAGTTGTTTTGTTGACTTAACTGGTGTGTACCCACAAAATTAGAGATTTACCACCTGCATTCTTATATGACCCTCAAGTTGAAATGGTCATTAGATTATTCTTAATTCATTAACAAAATATACCACTTGAATGAGGTGAACAGTTTAACCGTTTCGCTACTAGCGTCGCCTATGGACGACATTCGTGTGACCACCTGTGTGTACGAGCATCATCTATAGACAACAACCGCATGACGTCGATCACACTTGTCTCATTTTCTGGTTTATTCGCATTTGTTTTACGCAAGTGAAATATAAACATGCACACTTTCCGGCGCAGTGCACCGTTCAGTCCGCTACTCCGGCAGCACGATGGCCCGTTTAGCGTTTTCACTACGGCCGTAGCGAAAGGGTTAAACACCAAGATGTAAATACTCTTTCATATATGAAATCTAACTTGATTTGTGTGACGTTGATGAATGTTTTTTTTTCAGGGACATTTAACCTAGGTGTGCGTGTGGAGCACCTCCTGTTTGTAGGTCCTCAACTCGTTGCACTCAGCGGCGCCGGTAGCCGCAGTAAAGCGGGCGTGTGGCATACAAGTACACAGCACTGGCAGACGCAGGACGTTGCACACCTCACCACACATGACACAGCTGGTTCTTTCTTGCTTCTCGGTACTGCCACTGGTGCTATCAACTATATCGGTAAGATATAAATTCAAGTATTGGTCAATGACAAATCTGACACTCGTTCTTTTACCATTCTTTCCAATGTTATTATATATAACTAGCTTTTCGGGACCCGCCTACGGCAGGCCCTCAAGGCTACGTGAGCGTTTCGGGCATCTGCCAAACTTCATCGAAATCAGCCCATAAATAACGATTTTAGCTTTATATGGCGGCCATCTTGTTTTCCGCCATTTTGAATTTTCTTCCCCCTTCCCTCCCCATGCGACCCCTGAGGCCTATGTCCAATAGTGAACTACCGTAGTCTGATAATGAATAATGAGCGCAAACATGTATGTGTTTATTATGCCTATCGTCCATTGAGGCATAATTCGGGGAATGCATACAAACTACAAATGACAACAGGCGTTATTTGCAATATATCCACGCAATCGTCACATAATCGCCATGCAAGCTACAAATCGGTTCATTTGTCTCAAGTTTATCTTCGTAAATGTCACTTAATTTTTCTGAGACCAGTCTGTGCACTATTCTGGCATTAAAATTACTGTGTAATTGAATGAAAAAACAATATAATAACTTACCACTCACACATTTGTTTTTTGTGCCACTTCACTCCACGCTTTATCATAAATAATAATCATCAACTGTTAGTGTTGTTGTTGCATTATTTATTGCATATATAGGTACGTGCATGCCGTCACGCCTCTTCCCCGTAGGGTTAGGCGGAGACCACAGATCTCCATCTGCTACGATCTCGGCATACTTTCCTTGCTTCCTCCACACTCATCACTTTCATCACGCGAAATCGCTGGTTAAGGATACTCTTGACAAGGTCTTTCCTAAAAACTTAATTTAATCAAGATATGTTTACCTTGGTCTTCCCCTACCGACCCTACCTTCCACAACCGCAACATAAATTTCTTTTCCCAGTCAACTTTCATCCACTCTCTATGTAGTTGCATAGTATTATTTATTGTATTTGCAGAAATAGTCATACAATTCAAAAAATATATACATCTTATTAAATTACAATTAAACATTAAAATATGCTTTATACATTGTGCTAGCACTATTATAAATAAAAATTATACTATAATATTTTTGTTAACAGACATGCAAAAATTTCCCCTTCGCATGAAGGATAATGATCTCCTTGTGACACAATTGTACAAGGACCCAAATCAAGAGCCAATCACAGCTATATCTGTATATCTTACACCAAAAACAAGTAAGTAAATCTTTGACCATTTGCACCAAAGGCTTTGAATTTTGAATAATGTTAAGGTTATAACTTTTTGGACTAATCGGAATTATCTTTAAATATTACACTTTTTCTATCGGCCCAAATTTGATTTCAGGTAATGAAAGTTCTCCTCAAACTTACCCTAGTTACTATAACACACCTATATATAACACACCTATAGTTATTATAACATATTCGGAATTAATACCTGTAGGCAATACATATCCTGATGCTTAAATCGGATTCTCGACGCTAGGCTCTGAAAGTGAACATACACCGCAACCGCGAACATACAAACTCACATACAAATTTTCTCTCTCTCTCTCTCACATACTCATACACACACACACACACACACACACTCATACGGAAAGAGACATAGAATTTTGAGCCTTAATTTTTCCATAACAAGAGAGATGTGAAACTTGTTATTTTTCATCTGTTTATAAGTAACAAGGAATCGAGAATGCTCTGCCCGTAGACGCTGTGACCCTTCCTTAAACGTTGATGACATCTTATTTACCTATCAGATTTATGTGGCAACTGGATCGAGATCGCGTACGGAACCCGATATGGTTCAGTGCGAGTAATTGTACAGCATCCGGAGACAGTGGGCCATGGACCACAACTGTTCCAAACCTTTACCGTACATCAGAGCCCTGTCACTAAGGTATAATTTTGGTATATTTTGTTCACTGCATTGCTTTCAATGCATGTTGCATTAGAAATAGAATTTATTTCACTATTATATCGACTAAAACTATTATTAACTACACTGGCAACAAAGAACTAGCATAGGGTAACAAAAAGTTTGGGATTAGCTGTCATGGCAGAAGGGAAGGTTCAATCTAGAATCAGAACACATATAGTCGGCCTAATTATAAATATTCGTACGCAAAATATCACAGTTCTCAGCTTTGATGCCATCTAACGGATAATTTTAACGAATATCCGATGGAAAATTTCGTATTTACCTCAAAAACTTTATGTAAATAAAGGTATTATTTACATAAAGTTGAAAAAGTTTTTATAAAAATTTCCCAAGATTCTAAGAAAGAAAATCAGTTCTTTTTTGTACCCATAATATTTGCTCATATGGGATTAGGAATTATGATAATAAGCCCGACGTTATGTGCATGGCCTGTGTACATAATCTCTCGCTCTCTAGTCGGATCTTCATGACTGAAGATCGCAATCACCAGACATCACCTAGCGGTTCGTCAGGCTGTTCCATTTGTTGCGATCGGCAGCCAATCGGATCGCTTCCACGAAACTGGAGGACTTGTTCTGCTTCAGTTGGTCGGACCATCTCATAGGGGATCTACCCCCTTGTATCTCTTCCCCTCAACGTTTGCCCAGATGATCAATGTTTCCAAGTTTCATCTTGGCGGCGGATAATGTTGGCTGAGGCTACGGCGTGGGCATATCGTGGACAGACCATCTTTGTTTGTAAGATCTTTAACAATAGACATATTAGTGCGGAACGCTGTCTATGCTATTCGGAGCATGCGTTGCCAACACCACATTTCGAATATATGCATACACACAAACACAAAATAATTAATAATAACAATTTGTATTTTTCCAGGTGTCTCTATCAGAGAATTACCTGATCTCTGTATGCAGCGAGTACAACCACGTTCGGTCGTGGCGAGTAACGCGTTTCCGGGGCATGATCTCCACCCAGCCCGGTACAACGCCTAAAGCTGCCTTTAAGGTGCTCGCACTAGAAGCACCGACGGCGCAGCCGCACAATGATTGTGGTAACATTTTTTTCTTTACCTTGTATTGCTTTAACTGAGGAGATCGAGGAAATTTACACATACAACAAGTATTTAAAACTACCAACAATCATTATATCAATTCATTCAATTCAATATTATATAAAACTGCATTATCACTCACTGACTGACATGTTATTTGGGAAATTGTAAGAGATGGAGGGCAGATTTGTTCTAGGGAAATGTTCGGATAGTACTAGAGGCAGAGGAACCTGGTAAAAAGTCGCTCACAGGAATTGTTAAATATATTCTTAGAGCAATAAACAAGTTTGGAAATGCCGTTGTTCTGTCATATTCCGATTAAAATTTGAACTTTTTGATGAAGGAACTGAACTTAAAATAAATATATTTTTAAATATTTGAATAATGTATAATTTATCCTTTATCGTCAAAAGCAATTTGCTTTAAGGACAGTCAAAAGTTTTACTTAGCTAAGATCCGCGACAAGCAAAACAATAACAGAAAATTAATAATGTGTGTTTTTTCGTTGGGTTTAGTGGATTTATTTGGAACTTAAACCAAAAACTTACCGAAAATCGGCCATCAACTCTCCACCCACCAACCACTATACACAACGCCAAACACACACTATCACTTTTCCATTTTCTGTTATTGTTTTGCTTGTCGCGGATCTTAGCTAAGTAAAACTTTTGACTGTCCATATAGTGATGGATTTCCGCAAAGTAACGCCTGACTCCATTAATAATTTGCTTTAAATTTTGAAAAACTTTTTGTTGATTTTGTTGGTCATGCGGGCCCCTTCAAGTGCGGGGTCCGATTGGACCCAATCGCCTTAAATCCGGGCTTGCCGAGAAAATGTACGAAATGATTCCTGCCACTGAATTCAACTGTCGCACGAACAACGCTACAAGGAAAATTGGAAAACGCCACTAATCCCAATGGTGTATAGCATTCAAGTTGTGCGTTAAACTTTCAATATTTTTATTTTGCCAGGTCCATTCGGCGAACAGGATGAGGAGCAAATATTTATCCAGAAAGTGGTTCCTGATACAGACACGTTGTATGTTCGATTAGCATCCAATGGTAAAAGGTGATTAGATTTTTATTTGCTTCTTTGTATTCCTTGATGGCAATTACTTTTAACTATTATGCCAGAGTCAAGTAAAATATAAAAATATCTTGGGAATGTACTAGTTACCTTGTCACGTTACTTCTTGATAAAATGGTGGTCATTCTACCAAAACCTGTTATGGACTTTTTCAGTCAACTTAAAAAGGCACAATACACGCATTTATTTCATATCACTTTACTTATACCCCTTAATCAAACTATATTGCATCATACGCCATCACAATGAAACAATATAACTGATAACAGTACGAGGTCTGTTCAAAAAATAAGGTGAATTTTGATTTTACTCAAAAAATATTTTTTTATCAATTTCTATTTTGTATTCTTCAGATATAATACACTCGTGCCAGCGTTTTTTTTTTTTTTCAATTCTCGAAGCAATTCTAATATGCATCTGATTTTATATGTCTCTCTCTCTCTCTGAGCGCTCTCAGCGATTCGGTTTTTATCTCCTTAATCGTCGCAAAACGCCGTCCTTTCATGGTTCTTTTTAATCTTCAGAACAGTAAAAGTAACATGGGGCCAAATATGGTTAATACGGTGGCTACGACATGATTATGGTATTGTTTATAGCCAAAAAGTTACGAACAAGCAGTAACGAGTGAGCAGATATGAGGAACATCGTGATTCAAAAGCCATGAATTGTTTTGAAATCAATACCGCCCATAGACATCCGAGACACCGCAAAGGTCACGGAAGCGTTGCCGCTTTTAAGGTGTGTGTATGGCTTGTTTTTTGAAGGTGCCAACATCGTATCGGTCCAGAAATACCGCTGAAGATAGTTGGTTCCACAGGATGGAGATGCGTTGGCAAGAAGTTTTGGGAGAAGCGCACCGTACTTTAAATTATTTCGGACACAATGTAACACTTTAAACTGCGAGTAAAAAATTTAATGCCCGAATTGCCACAGAACATACATTGGTAGTTAAGCGGCACCGCTCGACTGAAAAGGGTTAATAATAATACTTTTCTTACCCCAAACAAATAACAATACCACACAAGAAAACAGTTTAAATGATAATAAGTATGAGGGGTAACTTTGAATGATAGTATAAGGAATGAAGATATAAGAGAGTGATGTGGAGTAAAAGAACGTGTCATGATAAAAGTTGAAAAAGGGATGTTAGATGGTTTGGACACATAGAGGGGATTGGTGAACGAAGTCTGGCAAAAAAAATTTCGTTGCGGATGTGGATGAAGGGTTCGGTAGGAGAAGAAGGGAAAACATACCTTAACCGGCACGCTTGCGAGGAGAGTGATGAGTGTGGAGAAACAAGAAAAGTATGCCGTGATCGTAGTATATGGATATCTGTGGTTTCTGCCTACCCCTACGGGAAGTAGGCGTGACGATATATGTATGTATGTATTCTATGCAGCAAGTTATTTAAGGTGCAACATTATTGCGTTGAGTTATTGTGCTATTGCAGAGTGTGCACGATCCGGTCGGTGGACGGGTCGCCGGTTTCGTGCTTTGCGGTCGCGGAGTGCGAGGGCGCTCTGCGGCCGCGGCGCCTCCTGCTCTGTGGACATAGGTCGGGCGCGGCACAGATGTGGGACCTCACCGCGCACATCGACAAGGCTGCGAAACCCCTCTCTGCGCTCACCGCTCCCAATGGTAACGACATTGCCATATTATACTTCTTCCTCTTAACCATATACAACCGCATTCGAATTGTCGATAATCAAAATAACACCGAACGGCTGCATTGCTTGGCATTGCTGAGGGGCGTCTCATTTCTCAGAACCTTTTATAGTTATTTACTACGAAAGAACTAAAACGAAAAATATGGTAATTTTTTATTGTAAGTGAAGGTAACAAATCCCCAGTGCAAGATGGTGGGCCTCTTAGTAAAAAAAGTTATAGCTTAGAAATGAGATGTCAGCAGAACCAAGCAATCTAGCCGTTCGGTTGTTATCTTGGGTAATTATATCGTTGCAGATCAAAAGCGGTCCGTATTTTTTGCGATATTCTATATCATTAACAAATTATATCCCATATAATATTAAGGAGAGGAAAGACTGCCAATCCTATAAACTACAAATATGAAAGTCACCTGTTATCATCGGTAATCGTCCCAATTTTTTTTCTAATACTTCCTATTCTTAAACAATAGTATCGTATAATATATTAAGGAGAGGGAAGACTGCCAATTCCATAAAACACCATAAACTACAAATATGAAATCACCTGTTATAATTGATAATTGTCGCTTGTGAGTAGAGGTTAGGTTAGGTTTTTTGACTCACAAACCGCGATTGTAAATATTAAACTTTTTGTTTTATAAGGAGTTTTATGGCGTCCCCCACCATAATATTTCATGGCATATCATTTGTTAATGATATATAAGGTCAAAAAATTTGGACCGTTTTTGAGCTGCAGCCCTGATTCGACAATTACCTTATCTTGACTATCGACGATTCGAATCGTTGGTCGAAAGAACGAAAAAAATATGTGGTAAATTTTTATTGTAGCTGAAGGTGACGAATCCCCAGTACAAGATGGCGGGCCGACGCCAGACGAGCTGGTCCGCCTGCTATCGGCATGTGACCTTGACGCCTCACCAGCACCGGTCACGCTCCCACCCTCCCCAAACCGGCCACTGCAAGCGCCATGAAGATCAGCTCAGCTACTCTGCAGCGCGCTAGTCACGTTATACTCCTTCATCAGTCACGCCTGACTTATCAGGCAACGCACTACGAGGTCCATTTAGAAGATTGTGGTCGATGAATTTATTTATTTATTCGGCACAAAAACAAGTTACAGTCTTTAAAGAGTAATATATAATATAAACATAATAACGTTATAATCCAGGATAACGCTTAATATTTGCTCACAGTGTGGTCATACTGTAATAACAATAAGGGTCATTTATTCATACTTATAATGAAATATATTAAAAATAAACAGATAAAAAAGGTAACGCTTTATTTAAAGCCGATTTATATAAAACTCAATTTGTAGGATATTTGTAGACTGGTTCCGTATCTACTATTATGAGTTATCTGTTCTCTTATCCAGGAATGGATTGTTTATTACCAATGGACGAAGAGGTCAAATATGCGAGTAAAAGGTAAAACACATTAGGGGGTCATCCATAAAGTACGTCACATTAAAGGGGAAGGATAGGGTCCACAAAGTGTGATGTGAACGAGAGAAGGAAGTCTTATTTGTGGCACCGCATGCATAAATGTAAACTAAAACTGAACTTAAATTCCACATGTAACAAAGACGGGAAGGAGGCGTGGGCTCCAAAATTTCCCAAATTCGTGTGACGTAGTGTATGTAATAAAAAGTTAATTATGTTTTATACGAATCTCGATGATGAAAAAAAATTTAAGCGACTTTATGAAATACCATATTTCACATAACGTGACTAATGCGGCTGTGCGACTTCAACATAGTAAGGGACACTTCCAAGAAAAACTAAATGTTTGCATTATGCAACTTAGGTATCGACTTATGGTGCCAAAACGTCTAAGAAAGAGGCCTTAGAAGTTTTAAAAGATCGAAAAACCTAGCAGGTAACAATGGTAATTAAAAAAAATATATAAAAAAGCAACTCGTTTTCGTCTCCCAAAATGTCACATCCACCTGGATGAGTGGTAATCCATTACGATACGCTTTTTCCTAAATTTTTCTACAAAAGAACACCAGCGCTATTTCCGAACCGATACGACATTGAAACTTTCAAAAAGTTAGCCTACACTTACGTACATTAAAAGCCTGCAACATTTCCTTAATATGGTGTTGCGCATGTCTATGAAGAAGTTGATTATTTTTCACCAGCCGAGTGATAGGAGAGTAAATGTCTCATAATGTGTAATGGTACATTATGAGACATTTACTCTCCTATCCCATAAACAAACGTCCCTTACTAGGTAATTTTAAAATTAAATGCATTTGATGTCGGGGACGCATTATTTTGGTGACAAGTCACCATCATAGGTCCGGTTTAGGAACTTAACATCATAATAAGTCAAACCTCAGATACGTAGGTATCCGTAAACAAAATGTATTTCTTGATCACTTGTCATGCCCTAAGATAATTGGGTGTCATCATACAAGATGGCAAAAAGCCCACGCGCTGAGTACTACAGATACCCATGCTGATAAAGGCAGCTGTAAGGGCGTCGCGTGTAGGAGACAACTGGCGATTACTTATAGTTTGTCTATATCATAGGTTCCCAACTGGGTACCACCCCGTAGTGGACGCTAGAGCTCTTCATGGGCGGTAGCGGGTTCAAAGGCAAATGGAGAGAAATACCTCTATTTTCATGAAAAAACAATTTATCTAGACGTCTAAAGTGTTCATTTTATTATTATGGCATAAATAAACATTTTTTGTTGTTAAGAGGGCTGTAGACCGTAAAAGGTTAGTAACCTATAGTCTTATCATAAAAAAACTTCATGACAAGAATATTGTTTCAATAAGTGAAGATAGCTAAAAATGTAATGAAAGTACACTACAATTACAAAATCGATTTTTTTTTATTTAAAAGATTTAGTAGTGTTGAATATGGAATATTCTAAAAAAATTGTAGGTAAATATTGAATGTTTTTTTTATTATACTTGGACTATCTGTTTGATAATAAAAAGAAATATTTTTATTATATCATTAGCAGTCTTTCCTCTCATACATACATACATATTTCCGCGCACCCATCATTTTATGCACAGTATATACATATGTATGTCTATAGATATATAAGATTTAATACACTATTTTGAATGTGTGGCTTATAAATTATTTACGCATAGGAATGAATTATTATATGTCCGCCTAGGAAACTTTATTTTCATCATTCTTTATATACTAGATTTAAATATATTAAATGTATTATAAAATAAATGTACATATTTATTGAATGTTTTTAAAGATTTTACAAGTGTGTTTAAAATCAGATTCTGAAGCGAAGATTTCTTCATGTTTTAAATTTTATTTTAAATCAATCTATAAATTATTGAAAGATTGTTTTGCATTGTGTTTGACGATGAAATTTGGTAAATTTGTATGAGACTGATTTCCTTTTGCGAGCTCAATCAAGATCGAACTCTTTTAAATTTCTCATAGATTATTTTTGTAATATTTAACGTTTTACTACGTGTTAAGAATACTGTAAGTATGGGACTAAAGGTAGATTATAGAGACGAGAAGTTAAACTATATGTATTTTTTGTAACAATTGTTAACTATATTTAAATATCGTTGAGTTGGCGCTTTGTCGTACAATAATAAAAGGATATGTGTATAAAATCTTTGTGTTCTTTTTTTAACGTATTAATTTTATTTTCATACAGCCCATATATGTCTCACAACTTGACACGGGTATCATTTCTGACGCAACTTTAACCCACCACACTTATCCAAGGCGGATTAAAGAGGCAACTAGACTCGGCATAACAACCTTCAGACCATATATATACAGCCTTGGCCAAAAGTATTGAGCATCCACGATATAATTACATTTTCGAGGAATGTTATATATGATTAACGATATCCCATTGGAATTTAACGCTATCTGCGTTGTGTCCATGCCTGTGCAGTTCTCCCGTTCTACGAGACTGAGTTGAAAATTCTGCAGAGCTCTTTTAGTACGGGATGACCCCCTGCCTTTAGGAGCTCTGTCGTAACCCTGTCCTCGCCTGGGGCTTTTCCATTTTTAAGTTTTCTGAGAGCCAACTCTATTTCCTCAAGGCAGACAATTGTGCAGCTTGTCGGTGTAGTGGCAGCTAAGTGTGGCTCTAGAATCGTTGCGTGTGGGTTCATACAGTTTTCCATAAAAGTCTTCAGTCTCAGCGAGAACCTCGGATTCGGACGTGAGCATTTGACCATCTTGGGCTTTTAAATGTGTGAGATGTCTTCTCCCAAGCTTCAGTACAAATACTTTAGGACCTTTGTGTCAATCTATTGCATTTTTAGTAGTATTCGCATTAGAGCCACGTATTGTTAGCGTTCGTATCGCCAAAAAGTTTTGAAAATGATTCGTCATCATTGATTAACGCCGACTCGAGGACATTTACGTATTTGTAGAGTCCATATGGCCCTCACATTCGAAAATTTCAACTCCGAAGTCTATCATATATTCCTAAACTATTATGTAACCTCTGCCGTGTTTCACAGTAGGTACCACGCACTCGATAAAATTCTTCGCCTGCTCGGCGACGCACATAAGTCACACCGGGTGTACCAAAAATCTGAAATTTAAAAAATATGTAGAGATTTAGTCAAATTAAAATATTTTTAGCAATGCATTTTATTTTGAAGTCATAATGTTTATGGCTATTAGGTAATTAAATCGACTTATTAATCTCAAAGTTTTATTCGTCTAACCACACGATATTGACCAATCTTCTTTAGTATAGCCTTTTTGTTGTTATAAGAGAGCCAGGGTTTCTTCCTCGGCAGCGAGATTTGAATAAGTTTTTTTCTATTTTTAACGACTTTGAATAACTTTCGATCTTCACACTCTGTAGTGATACGTTTGCGTTCATTTCTGAGCCTTTTATTATATGATCCGGAAGCAGCGAATCTTTCAATATAATATTGCACAGATCGGTGCAAACATTTCACAGCTTTTGAAATCTCTACTTGTGATTTCCCTGCAAAATTTGGATTTGCACGTTTCTCTAAACTAGGTTCGTTTCTTTTGTTCATATGGACAACATATACAAACACTTATAGCGCACTAGATCATTAGATGTGTACACGAGCGAAAGTAAAAAAAAAAAATTTATTGCGCCAGATTTATAATTACGGTCTGGTAAATTAGTTTTTATGACTTCTTAGGGACCAAATACTTAATCCTTATACAATAGGCTTTGTTTTTCGTTCCTCATTTTGTACACGTGCAAAATTTATAGGTGCTCCATATTTTTGGCCAAGGCTGTATATTCATACATCACTACTAAAGTAGTTAATTAATCTTCATTAACTTGAAACGCTTGATCATTTCAATACGTATTTTATATTATTTTTAGTAACGATATTTTTGGTAACGATAAGGACCTTCCCAAGGCACGCCACCTAGGTTGATCTTCAGCCACACTCATTCAGATTCCGCCAGCCCCACTTCGCCATTTTTATCTACCACGAAGCGTCACACACTGCGCTTTCCAAAATACATTCCCTACTCACAGGACTAGTCTATTTATATTAAGTAGTATAATATATTGTCTATTATTTAATAATTATAGAGCTTATTATGTTCAAATGTATGTGCTATCTGCTCCACTCTATTTTACCTTCGTTCATAAGACCAGGTTATCACAATTTTAATGTATTATAGTCAACTAAGTATATTCAAGGAAAACAAAAGGAAAAAATCATTTTTAAAACATTTTATTAAATTTACTTTCAAAGTGACCACTCAAATGACAATTACAATAACTCCTAACTAAAACAAACACAAATTGACTAGTGAGGAAATATGTTGCGATTTTAAAAATAACACTGTATCAAATCTATAATTATGCAAAGTATATATAAAATATGGCATACAACAATCATGTAAATTGGTATAAAAATTTTAAAGCAACTTAGTTAAGTTAGGAATACTTAAAAATACTTTTTTGACAATCACATCTTACAAACTTCGGGACCCAACGTAATAAAATTCAAAATAGCAAAAAAATCAGTATTTATAAATTATAAAAAAAATGAGTGAAAAAGATATAATAAACGTGGGTTCAGAAGTTACTTCTCAATTATAAAGTTATCGAAAGTTAAAAAGTCCAGCAATCTCCCATAAAATAAGGGGCATAATACTTGCTAAGAAACAAATACTACACGTAGTTAAAATTCATCAATAAAAGCAGGAATTTGTGAAAGGGAGACAATTATTTCTTACACGATTCCGCCCCCCTCATTGTAGCATTTGCTAAGTAATGCGTTCAACAAATAATAGTTAATGTTTACAACTGTTGACGAAAAATTACCTTTATTTAGGGATAATATTTCGACATAAAATATATTTTTTTCAAGATTGTGTTTAATAATGAGAGCAGATAACGCTATTTTAGTAATAAAAATATAGCGGTGCATATAAAAAGACTATTTGGGCGCAAGATGGAAGAGTTTATTAATAATTAACATATGGACAGTCAAAAGTTTTACTTAGCTAAGATCCGCGACAGGCAAAACAATAACAGAAAATTAATAATGTGTGTTTTTCTGTTGGGTTAAGTGGATTTATTTGGAACTTAAACCAAAAACTTACCGAAAGTCGGCCATCAATTCTCCACCCACCAACCACACACTATCACTTTTCCATCTTGTAAACGACACGTGTTTCGCCCCAACACGAAGCATCTTCAGGTATAGTAGACTCTACGGAAGACAACCGAAAAAGTCTTTTAACTTTTTCGGTTATCTTCCGTGTCGTTTACAAGATGGAAAAGTGATAGTGTGTGTTTGGTGTTGTGTATAGTGATTGGTGGGTGGAGAATCGATGGCCGACTTTCGGTAAGTTTTTGGTTTAAGTTCCAAATAAATCCACTTAACCCAACAGAAAAACACACATTATTAATTTTCTGTTATTGTTTCGCTTGTCACGGATCTTAGCTAAGTAAAACTTTTGACTGTCCATATAGTGATGGATTTCCGCAAAGTAACACCTGACTCCATTAATAATTTTAATATTTTAACAATATGACGTAATAAAAGTAAAACTATATAAATTTTAACTGCTATTTCTTATCTCGTCTCCAATATGGATTATTCAATGTTCGGCGCTTTTAGTCCTAAAGAAAAAAGTAGTAATAGATGGGACTGTTTATTTACGGACGAGATAGTTCGCATAGCTGAAGACAAACTTTACTTCCAAATAAGTTCGACTGTAAAAAAGCGATAAAGGGATATTCCGAAGTAATATGTATAACTTGTTTTAACGCCTTATTATTATGTGTGCGTCGATTATATAGTTATTATATATGTACATAGATTAAATTTTGTATACATAACATAGAAAATTTTCATAAAGAGTTTTATACAACATAATATTTTAAAGATCCAATTTTGAAATCATGATGAAAGAATGAATGAATTCATACAGCTATCGCCAGATATTTAATAACGACAGTACCCTTTTTAAATTACACAATAAATTACTTTGAGTGTTACATTTTAATAAAATAATGTTTTCATGTGTAAAAAATAATAAAATTGGTATGGTACACCTATAAAAATTACCCATATACGTTTAAATTAATTATAATTAAGACAAAAAATTTGGACAGTGACATGGATACATATTTAAAACACGACACAGTCAAATATTTTAAAACAATATTTACCATTGTGTTCGAGACATTTTTCTTTAAAACATAATATCTAAAATTTACATTTGCCAGTGCAATCTATTGTCATAAATATCAGGACTAGTGGCGGACTCGAGCACATAGCACCACAAGACAAAGCCAAGTATAAAATTTAGAATAATAATAATTCGCTGTAGGGGTGGGTATTGGGTAATCTCTCCAAAATTAGGGAACCCCATGTGGTTGCAGAACATGTGAGCAGCTAGTGGCGCAACAAAATGACCTGAAAAAGTAATTATATAATAATAAATAGGACATATGAATTTCATTATTTTAAAGATACCCCCCAACCTTTTTGTTACACATAGAATTGAAGTTTACTGTTAGCACTTTAAAGTTATGCATGTAGGGCCACAAAAGTTAAGACTCATCTCTCTTTTGTCACTCAATGTCACACTATTGACCTCCACCCTACCCTAGACGTGTGGCGTAATTTACGGATGGCTCCTTTTAAGTTAATTGGTTTTTGCTGTGACAAGTCTTTGTTGAAAATTGATTTAAGGAAATTATTGTTCATGTAACTAAAGATATAATAAAAATCATAAACTCACCCGTCCTTACAAATAAGTATGCTGAATAAGCACCAAAGAGACTAGTGTATGTGAATTGGAAACCTGAAAGATAATATAAAAATAAATCATACTCAAATGTATTGTCATGTATTAATAACTGTAAAAATCATACATTTCTCAAAAGCTAACAAAGCTTCTCTCAAAGTTAATCACCATCATACAAAGGAGTGTATGACACGAGCATCAGGTGTCATACACTCTTTTGCAAAAAAAAAGGGCAGTTTTGATTTTTTAATATTTGTAATAATTTAGTTCTAAAATGGTTTTAATAGGCAAACTATGTTATAGGCATTTAATAAAGAGTCTGGGTATAAAAATAAGATAATTATAAATTCGAAGCTTTTATTTTTTAAAAAAGTAATTCCTTTTTTGGGTTTTTTTTACTTACTTTTCGTGGGTTTGTGTTAGAAGGTAACACCAAATCCGCCGAAAACTAAATCTTTTTGTTATTTTTAGTAGAATAATTTGTTTGTCGCATCATCCTGCCTTATTGTGACTTAAAACGGACATTTTTGTCTATTGTAATGATAGAAAAAGCAATAAGAGCTGGTAAAATTTTAGCGCTACTGGAAGAGCCTAGTTAGCCTATAAATCGTGAGGTGGAGGCTTTTATTGGCTGATATACACAGTTCACAACCAGCACAGGCCCCCAAATTACTCTGTGAGCACCGGGTTGCTAGATTGGAGTTCGCTAGAAATTGATTGCTGGGACCTCCTAAAAATCTGTCCAACCATCTCCACAAAACATTGAAATACTCATAGCCTTAATTTCATTATACTCATAAAAATGTCCATTTTCAGACAAATTTCTGTTCACATAGACTAAAATACCAAATCTAGGATTTAAGTTTTAAAAAAAATTCCAGTCACCTAAGCTAATGACATATTAAAAATATTAATGTTATTCATAGAAAAGCTAATGACTGTAAGGTACGAGTAATAGGTAGTAGGTACGAGTAGTAAGTAGGAAACGAGTTTAGTTGCATGTTCATCTTCCTATCACATTCCCATATCTAAATCATAAAAAAATCTTGCCATTTTACAAACAGTTACTTACTAGAGATCATTAAGGCAGTCTTGAAGTCAAATCCAGCTTTCATTTGCTCAAAAATGTGATGAAAGTGAGCTGAAATAAATAAAATGCTCATCATTTTTTTTAAATATACCTTCATTTTCAAAATGTTTAAATATGTTACAGGATTCTAGATCCCACACTAGGCATTCCCTGTGTTGTGAGAAACTAGGCTCTTCCCTTAGTAAATAATATAATGTAATTACACAAATATCAAAATAGTAGAGAAATAATGTGTACACTTGGGAATAAAACCTTGAAATTTAATAATAAATATGCCAGTACATATAATAATAAAATATATCATTATCCATAGTGATAAAAGTACACTGCCAGTCATTCACCATCCTCAAAATTGAGGGGTATTGTTTGGGGATCACAAATTAGTTTTTATTACTCAGACAATGCTGCTCTTCTACTAGTATTAAATAGAATGTTATAGGACCTTTCAAATATATACCTATGCCAAATAACAATGGTGCCACAAACACAGCAGTCATTGGTTGGAGACACTGCAGTAACAAAGGCATCATGCAGGCACGGAAAACCCATTCTTCACTAAGAGGAGCCATAAAATGATTTCGTACCCATACCAAATCTTGCCAACTTGACACCCAGTAAATTGGTTCTAAAACAAAAAATATTATTTTTAATAAAGTACATGTTTTAATAACTTTTTACAAAATTAACCAAAATATATGCACACACCAGTTATAACTAGAAATCATGATGAGACCAAGAGCCCATACTGACCCTATTTATATTCTTCTTATGCCATTAGTTTTTTCATATATTAACCGTTTTGTTTGTTATCAAATCAAAATTACTTTTTTGAAGTAGACTCTTTAAAAGTAATTTGAATTGGTGTAACTTTTTTATCTAACACCAGTTCTATAGGTTGATTCTACTAAGAGCTTTGAAGAAATTCAGCAATTACAATTTAATCCGAGTAATGAAAAGGTAAATATGACTTTTTTAAAAAATTATGTAAGTGAAGTAACAAACAAAAAATACATACATACATACATATCGTCACGCCTGTCTCCAGTAGGGGCAGGCAGAGAACACAGATCTCCATCTGCTACGATCTCGGCATACTTCCCTTGCTTCCTCCACACTCATTATACTCCTCATGCAACCACGCCGGTTGAGGGTTCTCTTGACCTGGCCTTTCTTAAAAAGTTCAGCAATTTGGTCAAGGTATGTTTTTCGTGGTCTTCCTCTTCCGGCCCTTCCATCCACATTCGCAAGGTAAATTTCTTTTGCCAGTCGTCTTTCATCCATCCTCTCTATATGTCCAAACTATCTAAGCATCCCTTTTTCTACTTTTGTTACAACACCTTCTTTTACTCCCCATTGCTCTCTTATATCTTCATTTCTTATTCTATCATTCAAGGTTACACCACACATATTTCTTAATGCTCTCATTTCCACCACATTCAGTCTGCTTTCATGCTTCTTCTGCCAAACCCAACTTTCACTACCGTATATTAGCGTCGGAACAAACACCCCCTGATGAACCGCCAGTCAGGCCGTTTTAGACACATTCTGACTTTTCATAAAGGAGGATCAAAAAATAAAATTATAAAGTATAATACCCATTAGTATACCTGTATATAGCTTCCATACTCCTGACAAAAACTGCATAGTGAGGGGACCCAAGAAGAGAATTGCTGTCAATATCAAAGGAACAATGGAAGCTAGTATTAGTCCTTGAGCTCGAAGCCCCAATTGTTGATAGACATCACCTCTAGTTAATGTTTTCTCTGTTAGAAAACAATTTGTAAAAAAGGGTGCTATTATCATAATACAAGAGACACTAAAAAAACGCTTCTTAATTGTAGATGGATGATCCCTGAAAAAACAATTAAATTTGAATAAACTTACTTACATTTCTAAACAACATATATATTGTACATTCATTACTAATACCTGCTCAACTTAGATCTCCAAACATATAAGCTTGCAACATAAGAAAAAGTCAGTAAAATGCATGCTATAATAGAAAATCCGCAATTGTTTTGATTGAAGAGAATTTCAAAAGACATTGCTAAAAAACTCACGAGTCCCAATTAATAATGCAAATACATTGATTAAATGACTAAGCCATAACACGAAAAAATTATATTATATCCATAAAAATGTATTTTAAAAATATTTGCTCATGCAAATATTATTGTCATTTTATACTTTTTTCAACTTTGGCTGACAATAACCACTAGCACACTCCACCATAGATTACTCTATACATTCTCAATTTTATTGTCATATATTACAGATTATATAATTAGTATTCTACTCTACTAATATTATCATCTTCGGATTAAGATGACCCAAACACATTAAATCTTAACTTAACTACGATCTACAATCAACACAAATAATTGCAATGCAAATTGTTTTTAGTTACATTGATACTGGGGTTAATAAGTCTGATGACAAAATATTGAAGGTCGTTATACACAATATATGATTACTCACGATCCATGCTCGGAATCTGGACAATTTTTATATTTTATACATATAAATTGATTCATCTGATCACAAACTGCTAGTCTCGATCTCGATCATGCTTATTTTACAATCAAGATCAATGCCCATCACAAAATAAAACATTAAACTAGCAATAAAAAAATAAATGATTAAATCTAAATCTATCTATAGTCAAATGACGCGGTTTAAATTACTACATTGAAATATTTTTAAAATCATATAACCTATATTTTGCGTTTTATTATGCGTTTTATTTGTCATCAACTAGAAATATAAAAAATTAACAACTATTATTATACAATAATAGTTATTAATTTTTTATATTTCTGAATGTAGTTCAATGGGATTTACCTATTACAATTTCCTAGAGTGGTCCACGCGCTATTAGATTTGCTATAATTCTTTGATTAAATGTATATTAACTAGTAGTGCGGCTACTAGTCATTTAAGGGCAATAATTCGAAAGAGCACTACTTCACTGATCTCAAATAATAATAACTAAGATTATATTTATATTCTGTGTTTAAACATTTAGAACCGTTAGAGAGTTTTCGTTCGCTTTATTTCGAACGCATTAATAATATGTTATTAGTCTATATCACATAGAGGGCGCCCTGAACGATATCGCCATATTCAATTAAAATCCGCCATATTTTATTGAGAGTCGCCCTTTGCTTTTTTGAGTAGTGAAAATTTAAAAAAAATATTTAAAATAATGATTTTTATCAGTTAACAACCATAATATTAGGATTAGTGATTAGTGCAATATATATGTGAAATATTAAATCTCTTTTTAGTGGCTATTTATGTGGTTAATTCTGAAATTCTTGTATCGGTTCTCCAATCTATTCTAAACAGAAAATGGCCGACGGTGTTGGTGCGGGTGTCTCCTTTGTTTAGGCTGAATTCTTGTGGAAATAAGCATTAAAAGAAATAATGCCTAGTGCCTCGTTTTCTTCTTCGCGTTCTTACGTCCGTAGGTCGCGAAGAAAAGGCGGACATCGAATTCCACTTCCATCCAGGACACAATCAAGTGAGTTATCCGGGTCGTTTAATGTAGCACCAAGTTTTAAAAATGGCTCTTTATCGGCATTTTCATCGACATACGATAACACTTATGCTCTAAATTGTGTAGCCAAGTCTTTAAAATAGCTTTGTGTTAAAATTTTATAAGAAATTTTTATTTCTTTCCATTTTTTACTTATTTCATATGTGCGTACAAGATATGCTGATTATTTTTTATACATTTTAATGATCATTGTACTATGTTCGTTAACGGATTCGTATTTTATTAACACCTTTACCATTATTCATCGATTATATATATCGAATAGCGCATTTCGGCGACATTTTGCGCAATATGAGTATTGATTTGGTAGATGAAGACTTATTTTATACGGCGTAACAAAACAGCTGTTCTGAAACAGACTGATATTTGTATAAACTTTTATTACGAAACATCTTTTCATTTGTATGTACCTAAATGCAGAGCTTTAATTTCCTGTCGGGTAAAAAAGTTCATAGTTATATTAATTTAAATTATTTATATAATTGATTTCTTATCATAATGGAATTTTAAAATCATTTAAATATTTGTAATTTTTTTCCCAAATATAAATATATATTTATTACAATAAAAATATATTTATAAAAACAATTAATATTGGTCACACACTTATATACCAATTCATTTTATTTTAGAAGAATGTTTATATTTATATTAAACAAAGTTTTGATATCAATTGGATACAAATATGGTCATTGGCAAAATGTGGAATGCTTAAATATTTTTATATCTATATATTATAGACTTATCCTGTGAATTTATCTATGCAGTGATGAATTTGCTAGTACTATAAATGAAAATTTAGAGATTCATCATAAAAATACCATTAAGAAATTATTTATTGAACTGGATATGAAAGCAATGAAAACAAGTATTTAAATTTGTTTGCTTCCTTTGAATCATATTTGGAAATTCCCTTTCCATCAAGTTCAAATATTCTTTAATTGAAAAACCAATGCTTAAGTATAGCTTCGCTACTATGCTTTGTGAGCCAGAGGCCAAATTCTTATCCTTTTTTGCTGCCCCTCCCATTATTTATATATATTCTTTATTTTAAAGTAGACAACTCATCTTTGTTTTTCTTGGTGTTGTAGATGTCCATGTATATATTTTTTTATTATTATTTAAATAAGAAAATGCATACTAACTCAGGTTGACCTAATAGCCAGAAATCATGAATGTTTGAGGTGATGCTTGCGTATAACAGTTTACATCAATAATATTAAATATGGGTTCAATCAAATATAATACAAATTATACATGTTAAACAATAAAATAAGGATAACAGTTCTAGAACCAGGTAGGTATAACATCATCACAACACAGTCTGATAAAAGCATCTAAGCTTCTCAATCCAATGTTTTGCAATGATATCTCTTTACACAAATCGCAGGGTAGATCATTTATTGAGGACAGTCTCAGGAAGGCAGTGGTCTGCTTCCCATGATCCATTTCCTTCTATGATTAGGTCTTTCTTAAAAAAATCTAAAAATACTTTAGATATGGCATACTACTATAGTTGCTTATGTGGATAGCGCTAATTTGAATGGTTTTTATGCCAACTAATTTGAATGGTTTTTATGTCAACCGTCCATGCAGACGAGTGGGGCATACCTAAAAGGTTAAAGTAAAATACAATATTTTGCTTTATTTTGAACCTGATATTTTCATATTTTAATAATAACCCTAAACAAGTAATTTCAAATGTCACATAGCCTGTCATAGTGAATAACCTCAATCTGTACTTCCTTGCCGAGAATTAGATAGAGATCTCAGTAAGATTTTTGGCAAAAATTGAGATCAAGATCTTAGTTAGACTATATCTGAGTATTTCCAATTTTTTTTTGAAAATATATAATCAAATTTACAAATAAAATCAATAATTTGATTATAGAGGAACAAAATTATACATTTCAAATTCAGAAGAATGGGTAATGTGTCACATGGCTACTTTAAAATAAATGTTTTTAAAAAGCAATGGCATGTGGTTGTATCAGAGGCCAAAACTCTACTTTGCATGATGATAAATATAACCTGGCCTTATAGATCTCTATCATTTCACTTGACAATGTACAGGCTATTGCAATTGATTTCCTAATTTATATACAAATGTAATTTTTTTCAAACACGTTGTAATTTTGTGTAATAATTTACAAATTATATTTTATTTTTTTGGATATTTTGTGAAAATAGATTGATATTGATGGATCTTAAAATTTATGTAAATAAAAAGCTGTGTTATTTTGTGCTATGTAATATGTGTTCATTAGGAAAATATGATCATACATTATCTAATAATAAATGAATGTTATAAACTTTTTCCTTACTGAAATCAAAATTCTTAATAAACCAGAATTATTTGTTGAAAATATAATAACATATTTTTTATTCCTTCAAAATCTATCAAAACTTTTTTCGGGTCTGATATATTATTAATAAAGCAAAACCTAATCACATTTGTCTCTGATATTACTAGCTGAACCATGTGAGTCAGTTCCGTGCCCGAACAACGTGACGGCAGGCAGTGCTATGGCCGCTACAGCATGTGCAGGGCCCAGTGGCAGTGGGGGCTCCCCACCCATGCCGGCTGCTGCACCCGCCACTACTGCAGGCCACCACAGCCCCTATGATTTGCGTCGCAAGTCACCGCCCGCATATCATGAACCTGGGCCCTCGGGCACCTGCTCTCTGCCCGCTAGGAAGAGGCCCAGAACGTGAGTGTTACTTTTCTTAATAGATCTTACTACAATCTCGATCAATTTTTATACATCCATTTATGAGAAAGTTAAATATAATTATTACAATTCTACCTAATAATAAATGGATGAAAAAAATATTAGGAAGTGTGATATATAATTACCTAAATGAAAAGTTATTTATTTTTACATTAAAGGGTATCAGGTACATTTCCTGCCATAATATACATAATAAAAGACAAAGTGTTATCTGACCCTCTCAAGTGTGAGTGATTTTTGTCCTCATCATTTTATGGGTCTAATGCCATCTAAAATCCTATTATGGAGCTATGAATTTAAAGCACTTTTTGCATAATATTAATGTTTAAAAAGTTTAAAAAAGAGTCATAAAAGGAGTGTTAAATAAATTTTAAATGTTTAAAAAGACTCTCTTATTTTTATTTATAACTTATTTAACAGTTTATTTTCTATAGATTTATGAAGTTCCTTAAATTTAGGCTGCTTTTTAATATATATTGAACATTAATATTTTTCAAATTTACAGATCATTGTCACAAGGAGTCGATGTTTGCAATGTGTCACAGTACCTCCAATATGAATTGCCTGATGAAGTTTTGCTGTGTATCTTATCCCACCTTACTGAACGCGACCTTTGCCGCGTCGCTCAAGTTTGCAAGAGATTTAATACTATTGCTAATGATACAGAATTATGGTAAGTTATCTTGTCATCTTTACCAGCCTCCCCCAAGTAAGATAAACCCTGACTAAAACATGATATGTGGATACTTTTATTGACTGCCTATCACTGATCTGTGAATCTGTGAAACCTTTGTCAGTGATTCCTATATTTTTCCGGCCTAGTAATTCAACATTACATTAGCAGCAGTGTTCGCTTTGATAAGATCTTACTGAACATACTTTAAACTCCTAACTCAAAGGGTTGTATGTATGTTATGATGGATTTCTTCATTTTGCATCATATTCAGCAAAAAAACTCCAGTCATAGCTTTCTCAGTGATTTTTTTCTTGCAAAGAAGATAGATCTTGTGACTATATGCCATAAGCTGTAAACCAATACAGAAATCATGGTCACTTAGGTTGTGATATTCTTCTAAGCAGACTCACAACAGATCAACTATTTTAGGATTGTGACTTAAAGTTTGCATATTTTATGCTCAACATTTTGCTTTATTCTCAGTATTTACAATTACAAAATAAAAATTGCTTATATGAAAAGATCCATTTTTAAGAAACTTTAATGCCATCTAGGAAAAGCCTGTACCAGTCGGTGTTCGAATACGACACGCCCCTGATGCACCCGGCACCGTGTCAGTTCGAATTCGTAGCACCCGACGAGTGTGATGCGGATAACCCCTGGAAGGAGAGCTTTCGGCAACTTTACTACGGCATTCACGTACGACCTAACTACCGCCTCAAAAAGGATTCGCGCATCAAGCATTTTAACACTATAAGGGTATGTGAGCATCTCAACTACATACTTGCTTTTGCTGCTGGTTATTTTATAATATGGGATTATCTATTTTATTAGTTAAGTGGAATGGCTCTATTCAACAATTTTGAATGGAGAAAATAATTAATTTGATTTGCTAGGTATGGAAGATATCTCATACGAGCCCGCCGGTTAAAGGTACACCTTTTCTATAAGCTTCAGCACTTTGGTTCTCAAGTAAAATTTATCTCGTAAAAAAACAACTACAACAGTTCTGACCGCTCGCTATTTATATTGTCACACGTGGAAGGTTCCCGAAGCCAAGCCGAGGACATTCTTGTATGAGCCGGATTACTGGAATCGAACGGAAAGATCCCGAACCATTCGAACTTTCACTCGTCGCCAGATGTCGCCCATAATTATCAGCAGGCGTAATAACACTAGAAGGGAATGGAGGGTTCCCGAACCTTTGGAATACCCATATACCGCCAGATAGAGCCCATAATTACCAGCAGCCGTAACATTGTTTATAAATGTGTATATGTGTATCTTTATAAAAATCTATGTATCTTTTTATTTATTCGTTTATTATTTACGGCTTTAAATATTATATATTTTGCTTATGGCTATAAACATGTTTTCTATCATCTTATCAAAAAGTTATCACCAAACTACATCAAATTATCTTTTCAACACTGTGTCCATCCTACGGTTGTCTGGAAGAAACCGTTATTAGCGAAAAACTGCCATTTGTATATAAATATTAAGTGCGCAATTAAATTCTCGCCGTTTGTTTTGTCATTAGTTGGCTCTAGCAGTAAGTGTTGGTCGATTTTGACGTATCCAAAACGTTATGACCCAAGCTTAGACATATGGTAAACAAACCGCTATGACACGTTAGTGATTTTATTGTGGCGTCATACTTTTAGTCGTGTGAAAATGTCTGCTTTTGTGCAAAATGATCGTCATTTGCGGGAAATGTTACTTTTCCTATTTCATTCAAAGAAAACGGCAGCTGAAGCGCATCGCGAGTTAAGAAAAGTTTAAGGGAAACAACTTGCTGCGATTGGTTCCGTTGCTTTAAAGACGGTGGTTTTGATGTTGATGACTGTCCGCACGAAGGAAGGCCAAAAACATTCGAAGACGCTGAATTGAAGAAATTGCTCTATTATGATCCCTGCCAAATGCAAGAACAGCTTGCTTTTTTTTAAAAAAAAAAGAAGATTACCAATGTTTTTAAATATTACTAGAATTCTTGTTAACCATTCCAACTGTTTTTAATGTTTGTGCCAGGAAATAGTTCACATCAATAGTCCAGTGGAGGATACGAACTCGAACAGATCGTAAGCCTGCGTCTAGCCAACTGAACTATTGCTGCTTTTAAATTATTATGAGTTACCCGCCAAGCCATTTCTAAGCTATTGCATGCGTTGGGAATGAATCAAAAGCAAAGAAAACGGGTTCCTTTTTATTAGAAGCCTCAAAAGACGAACACTTTTATTGTAACGGTATTCGAGCTCTGCCAGAAAGATAAACAAAGTTGTAGTTAGCAATGGGCAATACTTCAAATAATATATATGTAAGTATTTTTGTATAATAAAATTGCATTTTTATAAAAAAAAACAGCGAGAACTTAGTCGCGCACCTAATATTACAATCAATAATTTTATAATTTTGCTTTTGGTGTACAATAAAGAATATATCTATCTATCTGTGTTAAGAGCAATGTTGTGTGCAGGCGGCTCTCGAGTACGTGGAGGAGCGAGGAAGTGTGGGCGGCACGAGCGGTAGTGTGGGCGGGGCGACGGGTGCGTGCTCGTGTGGCGCGGGCGCGTGCACGTGCCGGCGACCGTCGCCCGCGCCCGCGCCCGCTCTCGTTTTCCTGCACGCCGGCCTCTACCAGGAGGAATGTCTCGCCATCGACTCCGACGTTCAGCTCATTGGTCAGTCACAATTCATGAAATATACGCCCTCGAAGAATAACCATTCATTGGTTTTAATTTTTTTCATTCAAGTATATATACGCTCTGGAAAGACGGACGCACGGGTACTAAGAGCGTACATATACCTTCATACCATATATACTTTTATTCATATTTTACATGAGATACTTTTGTTAATCGATTATCTAGCAACTATAAAATAAAATGTGTCGTCACGTCAGTAAATGAGGAAAAATATGTCAGTCGTCGTACTATTGTTCACAATGTGATGTTGGGTTATGTGGTTCCATGCTTTCAACTTTATCATAACAAAGTCGATTATTAATATTATGTTCGGCTTTAAATACTTCAGTAATTTCGTTGTATTGAAAAATATTATATGAACAATTTAAAAAAATATATTAGGGGAGGCCCGTGGGACATATATGGGCTTTAAAAAACAAATAGGTGTAATCATGGTACAATATAATTACAGGTTGTGCTCCGGGTAATGTAGCAGAGTCAGTAGTGTTAGAACGTGAGGCAGAATCGACATTAACTTTCGCCGAGGGCGCTAGCCGCGCTTACGCTGGCCACATGACGCTCAAATTCTCGCCCGACGCCACCAGTACCATGCAGCATCACAAGCACTACTGTCTCGAGGTTTCGGACAACTGCTCACCCACAGTTGATCATTGTATAATTCGCAGTGCCAGTGTTGGTTAGTGTCAACATATTATGATTAATATAGTTGGGCGTTACTTTGCAGAAATCCATTACTATGTGGACAGTTAGAATTTTTAATTGGCTAAGACCCGCGATAAGCAAACAAAAGTATTAGGTACGCAACTTAGTTCTTGCTGTTTCACATTAGTTGGTTCCAGTAGTAAGTGTTGGTCGATTTTGACATATCCAAAACGTCATGACCCTAAGCGTAGACATATGGTAAACAAACCGCTATGACACGTTAGTGATTTTATTGTGGCGTCATATACTTTTAGTTGTGTGAAAATGTCTGATTTTGTGCCAAAGTATCGTCATTTGCGATGTTACTTTTCTTATTTTATTTAAAGAAAACGGCAGCCGAATCGCATTGTGAGTTTACGGAAATGCTGCTATAAGTGAAACAACAAACGATTGGTTTCGTCGTTTTAAAGACTGTGATTTCGATGTTGAAATTGTCCGCGCGAAGGAATGTCAAAAACATTCGAAAACACCTCTTTGGAGAAATTGGTCAATAATGATCCGTGCCAAACGCAAAAACAGCTTGCTTCAGTATTAGGAATTACCCGCCACGCCATTTCTAAGCGTTTGCATGCGTTGGGAATGATTCAAAAGCAAGGAACTTGGGTTCCTTATGATTTGAAGCAAAGGACGTTGAGCATCTGAACGTTTGCTCTAGCGGCAAAAAAGAAGTGTTTCCCTTCATCGTATCGTGACGGGTGATGAAAAATGGATTCATTACAACAATCTTAAGAAAAGAAATTCACAGGGACTGCCCGGTCATGCTTTTACGGCGTCGGCTCGGCCAAATATACACGGTGCGATTTTGCGGTGTTTGATTTTTATGAGCTGTTTGAAATGGAACAAAACCATCACTGGGGAACGGTATTGACTTCAATTGATGTGACTCAGCCGAGCACTACGCGAAAAACTGCCACAATACGAGCTAAGGCACGATCTCATGTTGCCAAACCCGTAAAATCCTACATGTAAACGCTCAAATGAGAAGACCTACCCCACCCACCATATTCCCCAGATATTGAGCCGGCCGATTATTACTTGGTTTCGTTCGATGGCACATGATCTGGCTGATCATTTCCGCTCATAAAAACATCGAAAAATGGCTTGATTCGTGGATAGCCACAAAAGACGAACAATTTTTTTGTAACGGTATTCAAGCTCTAACAGAAAAATGGGCAAAAATTTTAGCTAGTGATGGGCAATACTTTGAATAATTTTTGCACAGTTAAAAACAGCGAAAACAGTTGCTTGCATACCTAATAGAAAAAATAATAAGCTCCATCTAGCGTCCCTTCTCCAAGATGTTTTTTCCAACCTTATATAGTACAAAATATAAAAACTAATTTGTATTCTTGTGTAGTAATATTGTAAAACATAAAAACTTATTTGTAAATGTATATCATAGTGGGTGCGGCGGTGTGCGTCAGCGGCGCAGGTGCGAATCCAGTGATCAAGCATTGTGATATCAGCGACTGTGAAAACGTAGGTCTGTATGTGACGGACTACGCGCAGGGGGCTTATCAGGACAATGAGATATCTCGCAACGCCCTCGCCGGGATATGGGTGAAGAACTTCGCCAACCCCATCATGCGCCGCAACCATATACACCATGGACGTGATGTCGGTATATTTACCTTTGAAAATGGAATGGTGAGTAAAATTCTATATGTTATAAAGGTGGCTCAAAGAGCTTGTTTAAAGCCAACTTACACTTATCAATAGTTAAAATTAATTAACTTTTAGAAGATTCCAAATATCATTATGACCGCAAAATATTTCAACTGAGTAAACTATATTTAATATATAGTTTACTCAGTTGAAATGTATGTTGGTAGCAATACCACAACTGGTAACGAATGAACTTACAATCTTTTTTCTAAATATCAAGCCCTATGCAATTTTGTGAAGAAGTATAAATAAACAATTTTTATGGTACAAAAATCAATAATTACCTAATGCCTAATAAAATTTAAATAAAATGAAGGAAGAAACTGTTGTACTCAATAAATATTAATACGTTTAAATTTGAATTAAAACAACTATCAATGAAACTTAAAATGGGTAACTGATTGTTATAGAAAAAAGGTTTATCAAAACACAAAAAAATATTTTAAATAAATTATATTATTTGTGTTGCTTTCTAGAAATAATGTTACTAACTAAAAAATTGAATCTGTTGAGTTATTAAGTCAATATCTGTTTTAGGGTTACTTTGAGGCAAATGATATCCACAACAACAGAATAGCCGGTTTTGAGGTGAAAGCTGGCGCAAATCCCACCGTAGTACATTGTGAAATCCACCATGGACAAACAGGAGGCATTTACGTCCACGAATCTGGGCTTGGCCAGTTTATAGATAATAAGATACACTCCAACAACTTTGCCGGAGTTTGGATTACGTCTAACAGCAACCCAACGATAAGGCGTAATGAGATATACAATGGGCATCAAGGGGGCGTGTACATATTTGGAGAAGGGCGCGGACTTATAGAGCATAATAATATCTATGGGAATGCTTTAGCTGGTATTCAAGTAAGTAGTGGCCTCAAATGTACTTAGTTATTTAAACGGGACTTATAATGTTATAGATAGACAGATAACTTGTTTATTCAAGGCACAATACAAACAACATCAAAATAAAAATTAATCTAAAAATAAAGAACTGCACAAATTTTCAGAATAACTTATATTTAACATTAATGTGCCAAAGAATAAGCCTTAGCTCAGCTTTAATGCTGTAGTTGGTTAACTTCAATGCTGGTCATTATACTAACACCGGTTAGAGTGAACATTTTACAAAAAAAAATCTAGGTATTTCTAATGAAATGATGTAATTTTTTATTAGTTGAGTAAAGGTACATTCAATAAAGCTATATGAGCACATTTATTATAGTGCCACACAAATAATGTATAAATTTTAACAAACAAATAAATAAATATAATTATTAAAGAGAACCAGAATAAGGTTAATCAAGGTAAGTTTATCACCTTCAATGTAACTATGAAGTAGATGGATAAACAAATATAACTCTTGTATGTATAGAAATTCAGCTTTTATTATCAAGTCAATCCTAATTAGTAGCAGCAATGATAAAGTTTTTTTTATGAAAGAGGTAGTTAATCAAGTGGGTAGTGTGATGGTTGTATAGATGGATGATTTGTTCATGGACATCTGTAAGACTAACACTGTAGATTTAATTGGAGGAGTAAGAAAGAGTAAAGGAAGGAGAATGGAGACCTGCAAGACACAAAAGTACTACTATAACTTTTTATAATATATATTTTTAAATTTTATTCAAGATCCGCACAAACAGTGATCCAATAGTGAGGCACAACAAGATTCATCATGGGCAGCACGGTGGTATTTATGTACATGAAAAAGGCCAGGGTTTGATTGAAGAGAATGAAGTATATGCTAACACGCTGGCGGGCGTTTGGATTACCACCGGCTCAACACCTGTGCTACGGCGTAATCGTATACACTCAGGAAAACAGGTATTAAAGAGACCAATGTCCATATTTTGTACTTGAAAGTTTTTTTTGGAAAACAAATTGTGATTTTCTCCCTTGATTAAATTAGGGGCAACATGTTTTCAAATCTTTATAATGTCAAATATACAAGGAATTCATAGGTGTTATATGTTTACACAAACAAGAGACTTTTCCACTGGATTTTATTTTTGGAATTATTTTTTATTTAATGTAAGAGAATAAAGAAATAAAAATGAATGAAAATATGTATAATAAAACTTTAAATAATATGGATAAAAAAACTTGCTATCAGCTTAGCAAAACATACAGTACCTTACATAATCTTACAACAATACAGATGAAAACAATGAATGAAAATTTTGCAGTCGAAATTATCAGGATTATCATTAATTGTTTTTTTATCTGAAAAATTGCGTATTACCTATTAAGTACTTTTACGCATTACGTACTATTTAATTATACATGACGCAATAAGTGATATTGAATTAATAATGTCTAATTTTTTTAAAAAACGATAAATCTCGTTTCTTTATGGGAATGTGTTAAAAATACTTACTGTACTATACTATACTACTATACATTAATTAAATATATAAAATTAAAAAATTTTCGTAATGGCAGAGCCACGCTGCAGATGAATACTTTGTCAAGAATAGCATATTATTTGTCTGTAGCATGAATGGGCCGGCTCGCCCGTGGAAGTAACTCACTCCCGCAGAACACCGTAGTCTGAGTGGTACCTTAGCTAACGCGTTTCGTCTGGTGAACGGTTGAGTTCCGGAGGCCCAACCCCACTCCCACTCCCCTCTTCCACAATGACACTTTCCTTAAAGTCCGGCCTACTACGTACGTCCGTACTACTGCCTATGGCACTGCAGATGTTTATGGGCGGCGTTGATTGCTTTCCATCAGGTAACACGCCTACTCGTTTGCCTTCCTATGCCCATAAAAAAATATATGTGAAAGATGAATATAAAAGTAATTTTTTCTCAGGTCGGCGTCTACTTTTATGATAATGGACATGGGAAATTAGAAGACAATGATATATTCAACCATCTATACTCTGGCGTCCAGATAAGGACTGGCAGCAGTCCTGTTATACGTGGCAATAAAATCTGGGGAGGCCAAAATGGTGGTGTGCTAGTTTACAATGGAGGGTTAGGTTTACTTGAACAAAATGAAATTTTTGATAATGCCATGGCTGGTGTGTGGATAAAGACTGATTCAAATCCAACGCTCAAAAGAAATAAAATTTTTGATGGGCGTGACGGCGGTATATGCATATTTAATGGTGGAAAGGTAAAACTCATTTTATTGCACTGCTTTTGTATTCCAAACCCGCAAACAGTACAGTACAGAACCCTCCTATTACGCGGCGGATTGGTTCCACATTATACGAGTGTTCATTGTATATATAATCAATGTTCCTTAAACTCAAAAACTTGAAACAAAAACTTAATGAAATAATTTTATTTTATTAGAACAAGATGTGCAACTGTGTCTTAAGAAATTCCCATGTTATATGATGAACATGAAATTGAGCATTATAAGACGGGTACTCTTACGTTATAGAAGAGTTTATTCTATATTCCATCATATATTATGGTACTATATTATCTCTAGTCTTATGTTCTAAATCCTAAATATGTGGTTGTCTTAGCTAATCTGACATCAGTATCTTCTTTCAAAAGACCCCTATATTATATATTTTATATTATATATTTAGTGCATTCAACTCTCAAAGTTCTCATTATCCAATATTATCTGCAGAGTAACTAGGACATATATATTTTATTGAAACATATATTTTTATTTTATCGACATTTATATTTTTTCATAAGCACTATGAATATGAGACTTGTACATGAATACAAAATAAGAGATGTTAGCTCAGAGTCGCTCAAAAAGCTATGCAGAGAGTTTGCAGTATCTCTGGTAGATAGGATTCGGAATGAAGAAATCTGAAAGAGAACTAAAGTCACCGACATAATCTTTTGAATTAGCAAACTGAAGTGGCAATGGGCTGGATACGATTACGACTATCTGCGCAGGGCGGCTGGCACGATGCGTAAAGCCTCAGGCGAGGTGGCGCTTCTTGAGGGAAGCCTATGTCCAGTAGTGGACTGTCACAGGCTCTTGATGATGTTTAATTCATTGTATTATTAATACAAATAAATAATATTTTTTAAAATTCTTTACAGGGTGTATTAGAAGAGAATGATATATTTCGCAACGCACAAGCAGGCGTGCTTATCTCAACGCAAAGTCATCCAGTATTACGTCGGAATCGAATATTCGACGGACTCGCAGCCGGCGTTGAAATAACAAATAATGCCACAGCGACACTAGAACACAATCAAATATTTAATAATAGGTTTGGAGGTATGTCCAAAATTGGTATTTATGTCATATCTGATACTTGTTTTATGTATGTGTTCAGTAGCAATGTTCATTATATTTGCGAGTCTTTTAAAATTATAATCATTATTTTAATGAGTCCTAATATAGTTACTAATACATTTATATTATATTTTTTAAAATTTCATTTTTAATTTCGAGGTTTGTAAATGGCGTTGGCCTGCATGCGGTTTTAGACTTATATGATGCTATTTTGATTATTCATAAAAATTAAATTGGACCTGCTATACTCTTGTAGTTTCACACTATGAAGAAAAACAAAGCTAACTTTTGATATGGTAAGAAATAGATAAAACTGATTTGTTTCAGGTCTTTGTCTGGCATCTGGAGTATCACCTCTTATCCGAGGCAATAAAATATTTAGTAATCAAGATGCAGTGGAGAAAGCAGTGGGTGGTGGACAGTGTTTATATAAGATATCCTCCTACACTTCATTTCCTATGCATGACTTCTACAGGTAATATTTATTTGAATGTTGAAAGTCGTAGAAAAATAAACAGTGTATTTTGTCTTTATAAAGTGACTTAGCATATAAAATCCATGTATTTTACCTATCTTAAGGGTTACCCTCTGTCCACTAAAATCCATTGAAAAGATCTAATTTTGTTCACATATATAAAAGTGGACAAAATACACATTTTAATTCTGAATTGAAACTGACTATGCAGAATATAAAATTTTTTATTTGTCTATATTTGAATATTTATCAAGTTTGCAAGTTATCAAGAATTCAATATTTATGAGATGTGATCTTAATGCATGATAACCTAAATGAAGATTTTGATAATTATATTACCTTTTTTAGGTCTTAACGATAATCATAAATTGAAAACACTAGTTTTTGTTGTTTTTATTTTCATGTTCATACAAATAAAAACTTTATTTCCAGATGCCAAACGTGCAACACAACTGATCGCAATGCCATTTGTGTCAATTGTATTAAAACGTGCCATTCAGGACATGATGTGGAATTTATACGCCACGACAGGTGAGACCGATAAACGAAATTTAGTCTCTGACTAGTGACTAGTCACATCTAGCACAAGAATATGTGATTTTAGGATGTGTAATCATATTTTGTCCCAGCATTATTAGCCAATGGCAGCATCTTCTTTGGCTTATAGCATCCATAGCCACCCTTGCCCAGATCGTTATAACATCTAATCAAGAAATGTCCCACACTATGTTTGCCAAGATGTTGTCTCCACTCCAACACTCATCTACTTATCAGGTACTGATCTTTCAGAAACCAAGTTTAATTTTGGTTCAAAGATCAGTACCTAATAAGTAGCTGTTTGTTAACACAAAAATAAAGGTTTATTATTTTCCTGTGTGTAATAACCAATTTGTTATTGATAAACAAATTTGTTAGGCTTTTGTCCTGATCTTTGAAAATAGCCAATCACAAACCAACTATATATAATTTCAGATTCTTCTGCGACTGTGGCGCAGGGACGTTATCGAACCAGTGCCAGTTGCAAGGCGAGCCTACACAAGACACGGACACGTTGTACGACTCGGCCGCGCCCATGGAGTCGCACACGCTCATGGTGAACTGAGCACGCCCCAAGTCCCACCCACCGCACGCGCCGCCTCGCCCTGCCTACATCCACGTCGATTAACACGTTGAGCACCATGTGAGTTCTGATGGAAATCCCCCTCAGGCCATACGCGCCGCTTAAAAGCGCTGGTATTACGATATAGCAGTGTACAAAACACTACTGGCTATTGAGATTGAAATTTTTTCCATACGGCTGTATAAATGAGACATAATGTGGTAGATTAATCGTCAGAAAAATGACTACGAATGAAACGAGTTTTCACATTTTGTAATACCTCTGAAGGAGCTTAAGCTACGGATTGCTGATGTGGCGCTTAACGTGTTAACCCTACACCAACATTGATTACTCCCTGAGAAGAGAAGCGTAATATAACCACGTGCTATGTACTATAAAAAAATTTATATCGAAGGCAAGTAACTGCAATTGGAATTATTGATACAGAGAACAAATGTGTTATAGGAGCCCATGGTATTTTTTGATTTATTTATAGACCAACAACAGCAGTTACATTATTCTGATTACTTCTTAATACATATTAAAATGTAATTCTAATTAAAGATGGACACATTATTAACAAAAAATTAAAGCAGATAAAAATCAAAAAGAAAGATCAGATATTATGCATAAACTTAAATGTTAGATTTATTATGGTGCTTGAATTGTACTACACTATCGTAGATAAATGTTCAAGTCTTTGTTACTTTTCATGTATTTGTGGTACAATTTACAATTGGTATTGACATTTAAACTGTATTTATATTTATTTACTGAGTTGGTATATCAATATTTTAGGATTCTATCTCGATACTCAATTTTAAAATTTGAACATCTTACCACACTGATACCTGTGGAACACAGAGCAGGAATAATTTCCTACAATAACCCACGTTTAATGGTTGAATCACTGAATCGTGGGAGCACTATAGGAACGGGATATATATTATGTGTTCGACCAACAAAGACAAGTTGGCAAGTCACGTTTTTAAAATTCGTCCTCCTTCTGGGCCACACTTTAAAGTGAAATTATTTATGTTATTATGTGCCAGTATTAAACAATATAATGCCTTAATCGCCATGTTTAGCAGTTGATTGGCCATCGCATTATTAAAAGACATCTTAGAAATATCTGTTTACTTATTGAACTAACAAGGTTATTTTAAATCAACTTAACTATTTTTATTTAAATTATTCAATTTTGTTGATTTCGTGTCAATATATCCTCGCAACAAAGCGAGCCTTTCAGATTACGGTTTTCGCTTTGCCACAAAATGAAAACTTACCATCAGAGCCAAAAAACTTAATATTTCTGAAAAAATTGTCAGTTTTAACGCTACACTAAATTTTCTATTGGTCGTAGAGCTGTGAGACTCGGCCCATTCGACACAGTATTTTTTTCTGATCCGAATATGCAATAATTTTTTTTGACATGTATCATTAACAGCGTTTTCGCTTATTTGCGGTGATATACTTGAATTTATCAACGTACATACGTACGTACAAATGCGTACGTGTAACATGCATTCTCAACGGTTTCATCTCTCGATAGTAGGCATATGATGCTAAGCAACATTTTTATGTCCATAGGTAGGGTGAAGCCATAGAGTATAATAAAGTGCTCGCACGGTAACAAAATTTGCGCGATCAAGGTTCTGGCAGATGCAAGGCATAAACTTCTTGTTTAATCTTTCGACTTTTGAATATTATTTCAATTACTAGTGTTAATCCACGCAAAAAAAAGTATTTATTGCTGATTATTCTGTTTTTAATTCCTTTCTTTTGGTTTCTAATTATTAGCCCTACTACTATAATATTAGTTTTGCTGTTGCCCCTCGCAGTTGAAAAAAACCTTGTATTGTAAGATCATCATTTTATCGCTATATAAAAGAGATGTGGCTAACCCCTAAAATAAAACTGAAAAATTTTTTGTGAGTATTATGAGTAAACAAATTCTAGTATTGGTAGTAAATTAACCCCAAAATTCTTGAGAAAATTCAGATTTCACTTTATTGAATTTACCATATTAATGTTTGCACAAACGTTATAAATTTTATACGTTGACATAATTTGATAGTGTAAATCTCAACTGCCATTGTCTTGAGGTCTATTCCTCATCGATATACTGCCTTCAATTGAAAACCCAAATTTTAAAACGTAAACATAAAAGTGATATGTACAAGGATTGGTAATTAACACTTGCTTGATAGTGAAATGCAATGTTTACGATTAACCGCATCGTTTTATTCTTCTTATATTCTATTACATTCAGTGTTTAAAATGGTCATTTTCAAATATTTCTCTTATGTGGAATGACATTACTGATCCTACAGCCGTCATATATTAACGAATATCCGACGACGTTTCGATGACTAATGCTATTCCTCAATTCTGAGACCCCAAGTCAGGGAAAGGGTAATAAATAATACAATGGCCTCAAACAAATTCAAGCTCTTGCTTTGGACCACAGATAGGATTCAAAATTGCCATATAGTTCTTTCTCTTATGTGGAACGACATTGTTGATTCTAAATCCATCAAACTACATCGTTATAGCTCGCGAACTAACAATTCCGTTATGAATTCAATCTCTCAATTCTTGGGACCTTGTTGAAAGTTAAAAGACGCACTTTGACAGCAGAAAAGAGTGAATAGCAATTTAAAGGCCTCAAGTGAAGTCGAAAGCTTGGTTTAGATCGCAAAGAGAAAATGCTATCTTGTGGAACGGTTTCATTACAGCTATGGCCAATGTCCCATATCACTTATTGGTTACCATTGAAGTTTAATGCCATAATTTTGTAATAGTTTACAAAAACACAAGCAGTAGTGTTCGTTTACCATCCTTTTACATAATTACTAGCTCATACCTATCCCAAAACATAATGATGTTATTGGAGTGGGTCTCAGCTTTGAAAGTAAACATTGTTTGACGATAAAAATTCAATAGACAATTCCAATAACAATTCTAGTCTACTTATAAATATCTACTTGAATTGCGAAAAAAAATTGAGATTGTATAGAATTTTCAAAGATCTGGATTTGTGTATCCAACATCTAATATCCAAAGAATATATGATAAAACACAACAAAAGTGGATATAAAATTGTCTTACCGCTCTACTTACGCCAATGCTATCGCTTAGTCCCATCGATTGGATTCTTGCAATTATTTTTATTATCTAAAACTAGGTGTCATTATATCGAGTCGCTGAATCTGTTAGGGGTTTTGTCCCATATTACTATTACTAATCGCACTAATCATTTCATATAATTCTGTATATTAACTTTGTACTCTATATGTGACAAAAGGGAAATGTTAATGCCATGTGTATATGGGGCGTATTTTTTACAATTGGTACTTAATTATGTATTTTCTCGTGTAGTGTTTCATGCATTCCCAAATTGTAATCATACCATAATCTCGAGAAATCACGTTGATATTTAGTGTAATATTATTTGTTTTGTAAGATGTACTTGGTAGTCTTGTTGTATCGTCTACTATAGTTCCACAATCATGGGGATTAGTCGATTTATTTTATACGAACGGAAGAGTCATTTAGTTTAACAAGATCGCACCAGCGACTGCGGATCAGGAGAGCTAGTTAGCTATTTGTAATATAATACATATTTTTTTATTGTTTTGACGAAACAACTTTTATTTGAGAGCAAATGAACCATTGGCTCTCCCGACAGCGGTCATCGTTAGCGTTTTAGTTAATAAAGATATTTGTACTAGGTTAGGTTTCGGGTGCACTGTGCAGTGGACAAGTTTCGGGTGCGCTGTGCAGTAGATGCCAGGCGGCGCTGCTACCCCCCTTCATTAGGAGTGTGCCTCGCCTAACTACTTCGGCGCTCCTGATGCGCTTTGTAAATATTTACGTCACACAATAATCGAAAATGTAGTAATTAATGTATTTGTATCATTATATTTTTATTATTATCGATCACGACATGTATGTTTAATTATTCTTACGTACGTTAGAGAAAGGGCTGGCCGCCCGCTCGGTATCAGATGCGTCGGCCGCAGTTAGTGTATAATAAAATGCAAATTAAGAACGAATGTGCGTATTTAATTGGAAAAGATCTTAGGTACAATTGATATTTTATTATATTGTTAATTTAAATGTGGTATGTATTGATATCGTTCAAGAAGCAATGTTAGGGACAGCCGGAAGAACCGCGCCCAGCCGGACCGGAGTGATAGTGATAAGTTAGCCGATAAGCTATAATGAAAATCTAAATTACTCAGTAATCACTATTGCAAATTTCGAATTGTTAAAACGTCTCCATAGCACGGTATGTTCTTGAATCTGCTTTTTTATAATCCTCAATCTGTGATCATCGCTAAATGTATAAGTGAAAATATTTTATTTGATCCCACAAACAGAATGGAATGAATACGACTTATTATTATTATTATTGTAATGTCAAAATTATTGTAACGCCAATGTTTTTTTTATAATCATTGATTATAAAAAAGATTGAGTGAAATTTGTTATTTATTGAATCGCCAGTATGTTCATTATTTATTGTATTTTTAAATCTGGATATTGTGTTTATACCTGGAAATACCACTGTAAAAGCCGTGATATACATCATATAATATTACATTGGAATTTTATTGTTCCCCATCTAATTTGCAAATCTATATATTTCAACGTAACACAAAAAAGAACCCAATGTACCGGGAGTACAGTACCGCTCAAAAGTATTTGGCCACCTGCACTTTTATTCAAATTACAAACAAAACATCTTTAAAAATAATTTTATTGGGTTTCATTGTTTGTGTCACTGTAAAATACTTTTCTAACAGTAAAAAAGTAAACAACTTATTGTTATTTGCTGACTCCTGGTCATAAAGCCAAGATAGTGTTATTGTCGAAATTTCTTCGGAAAAATTAACTCTTTGAAATGTTAGTTTTGTTTTAATTAAGTTACTGAGAAATAAAACTAAAATGTAGAATAACTAATAGAACTACGTTATCCATCGATGAGATGTGCTGATCAATTTTGTTACTACTTTAGTAAACTTATTCGAAAGTTTACGATGATGACTGGTTCGCCGGAGGATGTTTTCAGTGTGAATCATATAACTACCAGAGCAACGATATAGCGCTCTCCATTTAAAAAAGTTAGTCAGAAACCGTTTTATTATATCAACAGTATAAAGCAGTCCACTGCTGGATATAGGCCTTTTAATATAGTATAGCATAGCGGGCAAACGAGCATACGGGTCATCTGGTGGTAAGCGATCACTGCCGCTCATAGATATCCGCAACGCAGGAAACGTTGAAGATGCATTGCTGGCCTTTAACGAACACACACGCTCTTTTCTATGTTAAAACATTCATTGCCAAGCCAAAATCTTAGACTTGCATAAATGGCCAACATAAAAAGTAAGTTAATTTTTGTTTATGACAAAAATACTTTTATATATTGAATCTATAGTTATATAATAAATAAGGCTATATATATATATATATATATATATATATATATATATATATATATATATATATATATATATATATATATATCTTGTATAGTTTTTTCAAATATGAATTCATTAATTAAATGTAATTAATTTTAGTTTTATATGGGAGAAAAAAAAATCATCTATACATATTTATATTAATTGTAATTATTTAATAAAAATTAGCTAAAATAAAATTTTCTTTGTTGACCTAAGTAAGAATTGAGTTTTTTATATTACTTGTTTCACTTTAGACATGTTCAGAGTCAACTCGAGGCAATTCAAGATTTACGGCCACAATTACTGTTTACACCGCGAAAGTTCCTTACATTTTTGAGGTTAATGTAAATAAATAAAAGACACTGAAATAAAACTACAAGTTATTTATCTATATAATTGATATTTACAAAAATTGCTTGTATAGTTTTATTTATCATTTCATAATATCTATTCGATTTCCTTCACTGGATCATAAATACTGTATTTATTAATAAAGCTTAATTAAAAGGACGTTGTTGCTTCTGCCGCGGAGATCGTCTTCGGGGAGATACATGTATAGCTTTCAGAGGTGTGTTCACTTTTCTTAGGTCGTTAACAGGCACAGGTGTTCGCAAATTCCTCGCTTGGCACAAAGGCTTTTTTAAAGCAGGTGTCTGTGGCGTTTTGATTGCCATATTCGACTGAGGTGAAAGTACCTTTTTAGTCGGCGGTGTCAATTTTCGATTCATACGCACATTATTAATCTCAGCTCTCCCCTGCGTGGCTGCATAAGATTTTAACATGTCTTTGGAATTATAGTCCACCATTCTATATATTCTAGACACATTGGGTGATATTTTTTCGTTTGTTATTGGTATTTTTGATTTTGCGTTTATTACATTTCTTTGTGTTTTATTTTGCTGACAATTAGCCCTTGGTTTTCTGGCGAATCCGGAATGAGGTTTGGTATCGTTTTTTTCCGACGACCTATCTGAACTGGATTCGAACAATTTCGCCTTGGCGAGTACAGCGCCGGCATTTTGCTGACGTAATTTGTTCACTGAGGGCCGACCCGATAAACCATTGCTTTCCACTTCCCCAGTTTTATTCATGAAGAAGGCAGCGGCACTGCGCCATTTGTGTTGCAAACGTCTAGTAACCTGTTTATTGTTTGACGTTTTCTCTACATTTCTGTAACACTGAAAGTGTTCCGAAATGAGTTTGCCTCTGGACGTTGGTGAATTCACTGAGTTTTCTGAGCCTGTTTCATCCCAACTGTTGTTCACTGTTATATTCAAGGACCTTCTTAACTGAGATTTACCTATGGTTTTATCTAGATTGTAATCTGGAGCAAGGCTTATTCGTTTCCTTAATCGATATTTTGCATTCAAATCTGAAACATTATTAATTGAGTTGTCTGACACTGAAAGATTCCATTCCTCAAGTTTAGCACTTTCAGTTTTGTTGTCTAGAACTGGTTTGGCAGTATTAGTTCTTTCTCGAACCATTCCTTTATATGGATAGAATCTATCTGAGTTTTGACTAGCTTGTGACTGCGTAGAAATATTCCAAGATTTATGTCTAACAATTTTCGTTATATTCTCTTTAGAACGACGTCTTATGGAGCCTATTTTCCTGGCGCTTGGTGATCTTATTATTTTGGCTTCCTCTTTTGGTCTTATTTTCAGCTCTTTACTCAGACGACGGGCTAAATGCTCGGAATTCGGACAATTCAACATGGCTACTTCCTCTAATGTTTGTTCATATACATTTTGTACATGTTGTAATGGCTGTACTCTTGGTATGACGTCTGTAAATTCTCTTGATAGTCTATTCTCAATAGCCGATACTCTGCTTTTGATTTCTTCATATTCCTGTTTGGAAATTCTGACATAGTCTTTGTCCATTTGTTTCATATCGGGAGACAGGTCTATCGTGTCGGGAGTATTGAACAAATTCTCAGAGGAAGTGAGCAGATCTTCACTACTGATGCTGGTTTCTGAATTCCTACGACAGTTAAATTTTGAATCTTTAACTGGCGTTCCTCTTACATCGACCATGCTAAGTCTGAGTCTCTTCCGCTCCGTGATACCCCTAAAAACATGTAACTAGTTAATTTTAAATCATAAAACATAATTGTTTATATTATAGTAAATGTTGGTGGTTCGATTCCCGAACTGGGATAAATAAGTGTATAGCCTACAGTAATTTGTTCCGATTCTGAGTATTTGTCCTTCTCATTTGTGTATTACAATGACACCTACGACGCAGTGTGTTATGATCATTGAACCACGAAAGTACGTTAACTACTTTGACCTATATTTCTCAATAAATCATTGTGAAATACCTATCACCTTATAAATACACTCACAACACAGTGTATACCTACTAGCTATATAGCATTTTTTTATGTATTTATTTATATAAAAATTAAAATTTCAAAGTTTAAGGAGGAATATGAAAGCCATGTTGGTAAAGTTTATTATTTATATAGTTGTATGATCTTCGTTAATTTTATAATTAGGTTTTTTATAACAACATTTGGGATGCAAGGGGGCGGAAAATAAACGATATCGCTCCAACTGTCAGCCTTAACTGGACGCGGTGCATCCTACTGAGCAACGAACGAGGCACTGACGACCGAATGATGGCTCATCAACACAGTCCTCACTGACAATATTGAAGAAATATCCAGTGTGTCGCCAAGGGTGGCGTACCTTATAATCCAGCTATCTAATAAGTATAGTCTTAAGATAGGGCAGGTCTACGCACCTATGGTGACGAAGTGGAGGCTATGTACGAAGACATAGCCAGGGCCTAGCACAACACCATAAAGGCCCACTTTAACATTGTCATGGGATACTTCAACACCAAAATAATGTTGAAAAGTTTGAATAAAAACTTCAATGGTTTAAACTCAATGAGTTATCAACAAAAATATATAAAAAATATAGACAAACATTGAAAAAAGTACGTAGCATATATAAACAGTTTATAAAAAGTACAAATAAATTCTAAAATAAAAATTTGACGTACATTTTCATTGGCGTGAAAGATAACTCCCTTTGAGGTAGGTTATGCGTAACTTCTTTCCTGTAACATAGAAAACATTGTATATATACTTACATGCAAAATTTTTGCCAGTTGAAGGTATGTATAGGTACATTTATTAATCTATTGAACGTTTTTTATTGCTTAAGAATATAACATACAAACACCTTAAGTAAAAAATAGATCTAAATATCTTATTATTAAATATTTTGCTTTGAGTCTTGCCATGTTAAATATTAGTAAAATGTTTAACATGGCAAGTCTCAAAGCAATTATCTACTTGAATTTTATCACATAGTGTTCTTAACAATTAATATAATGACTCACCATACTATTTGTCATAATATTTTGGTTTTTAAACGAAATACTGTTAAATTTTAGAGAGTGTAACTTACTAGAGGGTCCACCACATCCTGTAGTTTCCAACCTTCTACATCAATCATTGTAAGAAAAAAGATCTTTTAGTTCTAATTAATTATACGCGAATAATACTTGATTTATCCTCCTAACATAATTAGTTTATAGTGTACTTACTTTATTTTTGCTGAGAGGCCTTCATAGTTATCCATCTTACGTTTGACCGTAGATTTACTCAGGACCGGAGTTTTGCCATTTTCTAGAACTGTGGCAGGGGTGTTATTATTACCGGAGACCATTTTACGTAAACCGCTAAACACTCCTAAAACAATGGGGTTTTAAGGTAAATACGAAAACATCAATATACAGCCTTGGCCAAAAGTATTGAACACCCTATAAATTTTGCACGTGTACAAAGTGAGGAACAAAATACAAAAGCCCATTGTTTAAGGGTGAACTATTCAGTCCCTAAGAAGACTTGGCCACGTTTACCCGAAAGCCCTGCGACAACCTCCAGAAACTAATAATTTTTACCTTTTAATAAAATTTATTAATAATATTAATTTTGCTATTTTCACAGTATTCGTTAATTTTAATTATTCCATTTACTGTGAAAAATTAAATGTAGACTTACGATTAAGTGAGCCGCTTCGCCTTTTCTTTTTCCTTGAGTGATAAGCGTCAGATTCATCATCTAATTGTGTCATGAGATCTTCTGTTAAAAGTCCTATATATTGTGCATTTTCTATGAATGTCTGTTGAAAAGATTTTATCAATTTATATTACTTTTGCTCATAAATAAGTGATTTTGTTAATGTTCATAAGATTTATTATCTATTTTAATCTAAAGTGCTCTATGTAGTTGTACTTTCTCATGATATAACAGCTAGATTAACTAACTTAATTTTATAGGATAGACCAAATCTCATGTTTAAATAAATCACCAATGTATTTGTAAACATTTTTTCAAATGACTATACTGGCCATGTATGAGAAAACATCGATCAATACTGCAATAATAGTAAGTTAATTGTCGCGGAATCGATCCCTGCATCAGGATATATGTATATATGACCTACAAAATTTATTCCTAATCTAGTTATCCTGCCAATCTGAATTGGTAAAACATGGTGGAGAGATTGGTAAAACTGAAATGGAGAGGCCTGTGTCCAACAGTGGGACATATGTATATGGGCTGTGAATAAAAATGTAAACTATTAATAACAGAACTGTTAAACATTATTAGATAAATATATCACTTCCTATGAGTAAATGGACAGGAAGAGCAAAGTTTAAAATTGAGATAGTAAATGTCATCAATATCAAAGAACTTGTTTGAAGTGGGACAAACAAGAGATAAATAAATTTTATATATATACGTATCTTATATTGTAAGTAGCTGTACTGGGTGTGTGTTACAATGAAATGAATGGAATGGCTATATAAATGAAACAAAAGTATGGTTTTAAAATCTAGAGAATGTATAAAACACAAACATACAAAGTAACATTCATTTCTATTCATATAGATAATCTTGTTTTATTATTTTATATGTAAACTAGTGATATTGTTTTTTCTTTAAATCATTTTAACACATTAATAACAATAATAACTATTATTCTTAGAAATTATATTATAATTCTTAGAACATTAACTAAAAAGATTAATTTTTTAGATGTTTATGGTAGACTCTCCTGACATCAATTTGATCCTAAGATAATCTATCTATTACTAGACTATCTAAGACTATTTTAACTGTTAGAGAGTCCTTTAACTAATTTTGCCATGAGCACAATAGGGGCGCACAGTTCTTGCATGATTATCCAAATTTGAAACTTCAATCTCATACAAAATTGTGGAAGCCAGTCACCATCCCAGAAGTGAGAGAATTTATTGGCCTTATACTAGAAATGGGCATCACAAGGAGGCCAACTATTTGTGACAATGATAAAAGACATAAAAACAAAAGATTTCTTTCCTATAGGCCTATAGTAAATACTTATACATATATTTATTTTCATATGAAACAGCCCACAACCCTTAGCAAGAGAAATTTTAGATATTTGTGTGCATTAAAAATTGTATATCATGGTAGTTTACATCTTATCTAAGTAGTGGTCAACTTCAATGATGCCACAATATACAAAAAAAATAGGATATGCTTACCTTTACAAGTGCTACATGGTGCTCTAACCTTTGAGCTGAAGATGAGGCAGGTAGAGGCATAATACTGGGGGCCATCACTATGGCTAAGTTTGATGAATCCATTAAATTATCTTTGTTTTTTGATGCAATAAAACTAAGCAACTGGAATAATTTAATAAATTAATAAACTTTTTACATTTTATATACATATGTTGAAATGTTCTTTACAACTCTTTAAAATCCATCTTAAAGCTGACTATACCTAAAATTAACTTATATTTTTCCATTAATTAAATAAATGCAAGTTTATAATAAAAATAAATTTTGTCTTGTGATTTGAAATTAAGCACTACTAGAATTCTTGTTAACTAAGCAGAGTTTATTTCAATATAAAATATATTCCTATATGATATTGATATATGATTCTAATGGTAGGTAAAATAAAATTGTAAATGTATTTTTTTTTATATATCCACACCCGCAGGGGTTGGCAGAGACCACAGAGCCTATCTGCTGCCATTCATCGCAGCGAAACAGCTCATCATTGGTCGCTTTTCGCCCTCGTGAAAATCAGGATGTGACAGGTGGCGAACCACGACGCCATCATTTTCGACAAATTAGGTTTATTAAATATTAAATTCGTCTTAGTGAATCCCACGAGCCACAAGGGAAGATGGAGGTCAGCCCCAGCAGAGCCCTGCACGCTGAGGTAAGGCACCATAGTACCCAGGGGAGCCCGATCCTGGGACGAATGGCACGCTTGCGACTAGGCTCGCCCATAGCCACCCATCCATTGGCACGGCAGAGAAGAAAGGAAGGGGCAGGAAAGGAAATGCGGATTTGGGGGGGTTACCAGACTTGGAATAAACATTTACAAATCTATATAAATATTTATTCCGATGCAGGAATCGAGCCCGCGACCATTGACTCCGCAAGCGGACTGCCCCGCCACTGAGACAATCGGTCGCCAAAAGCCAAATTGTAAATAAAAAACTATTAATCTTATAACCAATTGGGCTTTTGCTACCTTCAATATAAACCTTAAGCTATTTACCTCCATTATATAGTGAAGCAAATGTACATGTAATACTGGCAGTAACAATAATGTATGTAAAATAGCCTTTAGGCCATTTTCTCCAGCAGTGACTCTACATCGTAGCAACAAATCTTGAACTTCAGTACTGATCAGAGGCTCAGGTAAACATCGGAGATAAAGCTTCAGTACACTTGCTACATCTATTGGATGGTGACCTTCTGATACACAACCTCCAGCATCCAGCAGTCTCTAAAAATATAATATATAGTGACAAAATGCGAACATTTAAGTACATAAGATATAAAAAACTTAATTTAATAGACTGTCTTAGTAAATACTAGTGCATTAATAGTTTCCCTCCATTTTAGTCTTTGGATAAAAGTTTAAGTAATAAGTCAGTGAATATGTAGTATCATAAGCGCAATACCATGTTTGTTCTTTAAAATGTATCTATTGTAGAATATATTTCTTCGTAACAATGCTTGTTTATAGTATCTTTAAGCGTAGATATCCAAAATAAGTAATATAAATATATAATACCTTAATATCTTTTTGCCGGGATTGCGAACCAGCTTTACGAAATAGTCCTTCAACCTGAGAATTCGAACGAAGCACTGAAGACATCTCACTCACTACTATAGGAATACATAATGTGCTTCCACAACAAATAACACTACAAGAAGGAACTTTAGCTAAAGGTGCACCAAACACAGTCTTGTGATCCTGAAAAAATATGTAGCAAAGATTTTAAACATATCTTTCTTTGCACTATTTATTCGTACATAAAATATCGCGAACAAATTATTTACTTTTATATTTTTCGATATAATCTTCTTTAACCGATGCTTCAATCCTGCTTTCTTCAATTCAGCAACTATAATGGATTGCAATTTACCATGGTTTATTCCGTCCGATATTAACATTTCGCCTTTTCATGAATTCATTTGATAAAAAAAGAACACTTCTAACTTTAATGTGCACATTCAAATCTACGTTTATTCGTTACAGCTTCAGTGTTACCTGATATTTTTTTTCGTCTCTGTTCTTCACAAAATCGAAAAAATATTTTTCCGTCATTTATTTTAAAATAAAAAAAATGAAATAGTTTTTTTGATTTAAATCCACAATTCAATAAATTGATATAAAGTTAAACTATATTCTGTGAGTCTACCTTATGGTAATTCATGTAAAACCAAAGTAATGAAGCCGCGTTACAAAAATATAAGCAAAGCCACATATAATCTTAAATTGAACTATTAGATTCTATAGTCCGCCAACCCACTGCAAAAATATTTAATTATATTAATAACAATAATCGATGATTTCGATTATCATAAAATATATCATGAGAAGACTATGCCCGGAATTTCTCTGGTGGATAGAATTCGAAATGAAGAAATTCGCTGATGAACCAGAGCCACCGACATAGTTACCAGATTGAAGTGGCAATGGGCTGGATACGATCGTCAGAGAATTGGAGTAAACAAGTACTGGAGCGTTGGAGACCGCGAATCGGCAAACGTATTGTGGGACGCTCCCCTGCTAGATGAAGCAACGATCTGCGCAAGGTGGCTGGCAGAAACTAGATGCGTGTAGCCGAAGATCGGACTAAGTGGTGTGCATAGGTTGGACTGCCAGCTAATATTGATAATATATCATATATAAAGTGAACCTTTGATTTTCATCTCTAATCAAAATGAAGATTTTAGATTCGTAGAGCAGATAGACTATTAGATTCACATAAGTACTATGAGTGGGGTCATATAAGCTCAGGCAAGACACATTGGTCAAAGATATCGTCGTCTAGTTCTGAGGTGTAAATATAGAAGATTACAATAACCTTCTAAATGCAGCTTAGTGCTTCAGAACAAGACAGTCGGACGTTAAAAACCTGAAACTGCTCGTTAATTAACTGAAAGATATTTATTAAATTTATAAATGAAACTACGATTAATAAAAATGCTGCATTCAATAATATATTTGAAGGCATATGCTGACCCTTAGTACAACCTTTCGTTGAATTTTTAATTGATATTGAAAAAACGGATATCACGAACAAACCATTTTAATTGGAATTCGCGCATAATTAGTTTCTTAGATACTCCTTAGTTCGTTTGTTCTTAGTTATTTTTATTGCAAATTTTTTCTACAATTAGGGCTATGCTCTATTTTATATAGATAGGAAACAAAATGATAATTATGAGGCACATCTGATTTTCCCTTTGGCAATAAAACAACATAGTACCCATTACTTTAGTAAATAAAAAGTGTCAAAGTCAACTGTTAATAACGTTAATAATAATTGTTAATGTTATTTTATTACTATTGTAGTGACTTAGGAAAATCAATTATCAAATGGTAATTGTAACTACTTTATCTGTCATAAATTACCATCATAAATTATAATCGATGCATAAATTTTTCGTAAAAAGTATTATAATTGTTCAATAGATATATTAAATTTAGTTTCATAAGTACAATAGTGTTTTTTTTCAAAATGATTGAATTATCAGCGAAATTAACAACAGGTACTGTTTATTTAGCCGGAGAAGCGTTAGAATGTTGCATTACTTTTTGTCATACAACTCAACCTGCACACAGAAACTCTCAAAGTCACAGGTAATGTTTCTGTTTACAACTTATATCTTTTTTTATGAAAATTGTAAAATTTAATTTAAAAATCCGTAGAACATACATATGATTCTTTACTGCAGTGATATTTTAGAGAATTTAGCTTGGGCCTCAGCACAGATACACTGCTTTTATTCAACATCTGGATACCCAGGAGACAAAACTTCTAGCATAGAGAAAACAACCTCGCTTGAAGTAACATCATGTGATATTGGAGATGTGGTTTTTCATACAAAACCAAAAATATTATTTTGCGATTTAACTATTCCACTAGGGGAGACCAAATCATGTAAGTTTTAATAATTTTCTTTTAACTCAACTTTAGGATTACTTTTACTGATGGAACTACCTTTTACATATTTTGCCTCAATACAAGGCATCCTTGAGTTTAGTACTTTAGTTGTTGAAAAGTTGTACTGATTCTTATATAAATAAAATTATTTTTCAAACTTGTTTTTTCTCAGATCCTAGCAAGGTAGTTTTGACTCGCTACCTGAATAATAGATTACCCCAAAATACTATTTGATTCCTTTCACTACTTTTTTTTTTACATATTTATCTTTTGCTGATTTGAAATCATAAGATGTGTTTTTTTAATATAAAACATTTACATGCAGATTGGTACAGAGAATCATTACCAATTGAGGCACCACCATCTTATCGAGGCACAACAGTAAAGTTTTCCTATAAGATAACAATAGCAACACAAAAAGTAGGATCACATATCAAAATGGTAAGGATACCATTCCGTGTCTTACCAATCAGTCCTATTATGAACATGCAAGACCTTGCAGCCCTATGTGGAAATGAAACAACTGAGGAGTTGCAACCAACAAACCCATTTTCTGAGGAAAGAAAAGTTGAGACACCATTAACAAGGGCTTTACAAGTTTTGCAGGTACATTTAATAATAAAATATTCATTTATATTAACAAACAAAAGAGAATAATGATGCTCAATATCATATTGCTTTCAAATAAATGAGATTTTGAATAGCACTTTACATTTCTTCTTTAAGAAGTTTCAAAACTATTAATGGAGTCAGGCGTTACTTTGCGGAAATCCATCACTATATGGACAGTCAAAAGTTTTACTTAGCTAAGATCCACAACCATGTGTGTTTTTCTGTTGGGTTAAGTGGATTTATTTGGAACTTAAACCAAAAACATACCGAAAATCGGCCATCAATTTTGCAATTTTTGGAAAATTTTGGAAAAATTATTCTTTGCAAACTTCCAGAATCTAACAGCCAGAAGAAGTCCAAATTCATATATGATAACAAACACTAGAGGAAAAGTAGGGCGCTTCTGCCTTTTTAAATCTGCCTACAAATTGGGTGAAGATATTGTAGGGACATTTGACTTTTCTGTAGGCACAGTCACATGTATGCAGGTAAATATTTCCATTTTATAAGCCAAGAATTAGCTGTTAACTGAAATGCATCACTAACCTTTATAAAAAAGGGATAGTGTTTTTGTTCTCATATGCATGAACTGTCTTAAAATTAATAATTGTCCTTACTTACATACCTACCTGTAACAATCTAATTGTCTCAGTGACGAAGCTACCACTTTCAGAATCACTGCTTCACGGGTTCCATTCCTGCATCAAACTAAAGTCACTGTCAGTCTGAGTACACTGTCATGTCGGCCTTGGACTTGTTCATGGGCCTTCTTATTTCCAGAAGAAGGCCCATAAATAGCAGTGAACACATTGAGCTAGGAAAAAAGTTATGGAGGCTATGAACTCACAAAAGGTTCATCAATAATCAAATGAATTAACTTTACTTCCAATTTTTAAACCCTATATCTTAAGATTGTTTGGTTTAGTTTCTGACATATAATTGTAGTTTGTAAAATAAAAATTATCTTCAGGTATCAGTATCACTACAACCAGAAGAAATATTAAAATCAAAAACGCCAGCAAAGAATTTAAACAAGGAATCCAGTAGCAGATCAATGACAGTGGCAAGATACCATGAAGTGACATTGGGGTTAACACATTCACAGCTCATACTTCCAATACCACTACACATAACTCCAGCGTTTGATGGAGATGAGGGTAATAGTTTATTCTATTTTTCTTGTCACAGTTCAATTAAGATATGTTATACGAAGTGTTACAAATAATATAATCCTCACTACTCATAAGGACCCCTTACATGACGTTGAGACATTGGCTTGGATCACTATTGGTGAGAGATAATAGGTTGGTCATTTAGATATGTTTCGTTGCATAAGAATCCAGCATTAGCCTCAAAAGTATCACTTCACACATACAAGTGGGTATTCATCAGCAGCCTGCGGCAGTCCACTACTGGACATAGGCCTCCCCCATGGAGCGCCACCTAGCCCGATCTTCGGCTATATGCATCCAGTTTCTGCCAGCCGCCCTGCGCAGATCGTCGCACCATTTAGCTGGGGGGCGTCCCACACTATGTTTACCGAGACACGGTCTCCAATCCAGCACTCGTTTGCTCCAACGATTGTTGGATCTCTGACAAATGTGACCAGCCCATTGCCACTTTAGTTTGCTAATTCGAAAGGCTGTGTCGGTGACTTTAGCTCTCTGACGGATTTGTTCATTCTGAAATATATCTACCAGAGAAACTCCGAGCATAGCTCTCTCAACGACTCTGAACTTATGAAGCAGTGGGTGTGGTGCATATGAATAGTGTGTAGGTGTTGGAATAGTGGCAATCAATTGTAGTGTTAATTACAGAATAGAGAAGTAGCATTAGCTCAGCAAGGATTGTGGTTAGGATCCGAGGTGAGTTTGTATTCTCTATTGCCCTATTCATGTGAACCATGTCCAAGTATCAATGTTGTTTTAAGAGTACTTAAAGATTAATTAGAGTGTTGATTTTTTGTGATTATCAAACTTTCACTGCCAAGTGGCATGATTATTAAAGGGTTGTTCAAAGGATGTAATGTTGTAAGTTTGATTCGAAGTATAGTTGGACTAATGGTATGAACAATTTTTGCTTACATAATTGTTGCAACATTTCTGGTTTTGTTTTTCTTTTTAAAAAATGCTAAATTAAGTTACTGTCTGCAAATCTAAAATTTTAAAATAATTTAATTTTACTTTTCAGTATCACTAAAATGGAGGCTTCATTTTGAGTTTGTGACAACCAATGAAAAACTGTCTCCTAATGCTGAAGATAGAGATTGGAATGCACCACTCAATGTACAAATTGAGACTATGGTTTGGAATCTCCCTGTGAAGATTTACTCAACATTACCGAAGCAAATTACTCAACATTCCATTGATAGTGATGCATATACATTGTATATCAAATAAACTATTACTATTTTGTGATTCTATTTTATTTTTATTGATGTTACTCATTTATTAAAGAATCTTTCTGTATATGTGATTATCTGTTATAAGAGTTACATTTGGCTATTGTTTATTACTTAATATTTGTATACTTAATATTGATATTTAAAAATAATCATAATAAATAATATTTATATTTAAAACAAATGTTTATAATTTTTTATATTATTTTATTCATCATCCATAGGCTCTTTATCCCAATCTTTCATTTTAGCTCCCATCATGAAATCATCCCTGAAAAAAAAATTCATATTAAAATATCTATTATTAAATTATAATACTTAGATTTATTAATAACATTATGAAATAAACTGTACCTAAGTGCATTCCATCTAGGTTTATCATCCTCAGGTTTTACTTCTTTTTTAAAAGCCTTAGTTTGGTCATCAACTACTACTGATTTAGATTGACCCATTAAAGTATCCAAAAATGCTCTCTTATCAAACTTCTTCAGAATCTTTTCCTTTTTAGCCTCCGTCAAATCATTGTCCAATTCTTTTTCTAGTGTTTTTTGTTGGTTCCTTACAGCATTAAAAAGCTGCACAACACCTTTTGTAGCTATTTTTGCTAAAAGTCTTTCCCTATCCTTTTCTAAAATATTGGGTTTGATTCGAATTGATGGCTTTTCATGTTTCTAAAATAAGTTTTAAAGTTAAGATTACATTTCAATATTGTTACATGGTTCTGAGAAAAGGAAAAAGCTTTTGAGAAGGTTTCTATTTATTACATTACTGAAAACATAATTAGAATTCCAAAAAAGGAGTTTTTTTCGTATATAAATAATCTGTTTAGAATGCATAATTTACAGGAATTGCATATAAATCCAATAAGTTAATCTATTTAGAATGCATAATATACAGGAATTGCAACTCTCAAACTTACCAGAATGTGATTTTTTCTCTTAAATAATTGATAAGCAATAACTCCTTGATAGGTTGTTATTGCTCATCAATTATTTTTACTTTAGTTCTATCAAAGTATTTTAGGCTGTGATTGAGATTGAGTTGGAATAACTCAAAAAGAAATAGGACATAAAATAGGAAATGAAATGTAGAAATACAGAAATGGAAAAAGACTATTTTTTTTCTGGTCATCATCATAAATCGGGTGTGTAGATTAGGTTAACAATTGAGATACCAAGATATCATTACATCCATTATTCTTCATTTGAGTATAAAGTCTCAAGTCATCATGCGCCTATTTTGCATGATCATATTGAAATAACTAGATTCATTAGGCATCTACTAAACTTAACACAGTGGTGAAGTGTTCATGCTCTGAATGAAGATAAAAAATTTTATATCAGTGAGTATATCTACATCAGCTATAGGTATTTCAGTTGATGGGCAGCGGCATCTACTATACATGGGAATTACCCCAAATTCATGAGGAAAACCAATAATCAACAGAGGACTGTTACAACAGTGATGGTGATGAAAATTTTTAATCTGAGTCTACGTTTCTTTTTTTAGAAAGTCTCAAGATCATGGTGTCTTCATCATAGATCATGAGGCTATGTGCTTAAAGCATTTAATTTATTATTTATTAATAATTTAAAGTAGATATATAGGTAGATATATTCTATATTGTACACCAAAAATCAAGTTATACAATTATTGATTATAACATTTATATACAAATAGTGGTCTTAAGGACAGACAGTTGTAAGATAAACACTGTTAAAAAGATATAAGTGTTATAAAAGTAAGTGATTACACCTAACCTTTTTCTTTACAGGTGTTACAGTTGATGTTATTTCAGTCTTCTCTTCTTTAAGATTTTCATGTATATCTTTACTATCACCAACTACCTCAAACGGCGGCTTTTCTTCTTTAGTTCTTTTAACTACTTCTGAATGTTTTTTTGCTCGGGACAGGACCAGAGCTTTTTTGTTTTTCGGTTTACTCGAACCTAAAATCTTTGAAATGGAATCAGCCCAGCCTTCATTAGTAATAATAGCTATTTCTTCGTTGTTGGTACTCAGATCTCTTGTTTCTTCTAAGAAACCTTGTTCATCTTCACTTTTTTCTTCATATTCGGAACCTTCAGATTCTTCAAGTTGACTTTCCGAGTCTGATTCTACACAAAAAAAAATTTATTAATTTGCTATACAGTTTTATGTGAGTTATATTTATGTAGTAATTGTTTCAAATACATTGCGCATGCATCTGTTATAAATAATACTTAAATACATAATATTATTACCGGTTACGTTTACGGTAGGTTTTCCCATCTTTGCTATAACCATATTTTATTAATTCAACGTATACAAGCACAATTGGCAAGAATCAAGTGAGTAAAATTTACTTAAGAATATTTCAATTAATTCAATTCTTTGATTTTGAAATATTTCAATCAAACATAACCACTACCAAACAAATACACGTGTTTCATTGTTAAATTTATTTATTTACATTTAATGTAACTTTAGCTTTGTGTCAGAAACTGACGTTTCACATGTTGCCAACTTTTGATAATTCTAGATAGTACATAACTAAAAAAATCTATCCACAACATAATAAGTACTCACTATAGTATGGTGACGACCGATTGGCTCAGTGGCGCGGCCCTCCGCCCACGGAGTCAATGGTCGCGGGTTCGATTCCCGCATTGGAATAAATATTTATATGGATTTTTAAATGTTTATTCCGAGTCTGCCAATCCCCATTTCCTTTCCTGCCCCTTCCTTTCTTCTCTATCCTTTCCCTTCCTCTCCGCCAATCCACGGTCTGCCGTGCCAATGGATGCGTGGCTAGGGGCGAGCCTAGTCGTAAGCGTGCCGATCGTCCCGGGGTCGGGCTCCCCCGGGGACTATGGTGCTTTACCTCAGCATGCAGGGCTCTGCTGGGGCTGACCTCCATCCTCCCTTGCGGCTCGTGGGATTCACTAAAGACGAATTTAATATACCTAATTTGTCGAAAATGACGGCGACGTGGTTCGCCACCCGTCACGTCCTGATTCTCACGAGGGCGAAAAGCGACCAATGACGAGCCGTTTCGCTGCGATGAATGGCAGCGGATGGAGCTCTGTGGTCTCTGCCAACCCCTGCGGGGGATAGGCGTGAATATATAAAAAAAAAAAAAATATAGTATGGTGAATATAGAATGTCAAAGGAAGGCAACATTTCTATTGTTTATTAAATTGCCTTTGATGTGCCAAAATATACCACCATATACGGGAAAGATTTTGTTAGTTCAAACATCATATTTCTTTGTTAGCAAAACATTACTTCCCCTATTAAAGTACATTTGATCTTACCTATGTAGTTACCTAACTAAATTACGTCGCTAATAAAAATATCCCATGTTCTGATGGGCACTATTGCTGATTAGCCAACTTCCCTATAGTCTAACAATGCTTTATAAACAACACATTACGGGATCATATTAATTATGGTAACTTACTGGTCTACGTTAACAATGTGTTTCAATCAATCTGGGCTAGTACTCATTGTGACGGAGGTAGAATATTTTGGAAAGCTAGTTAGTCAGGACCAGGTTAGACTGAGCTTGCGAAAAGTAAAAACATTAGTGAACACCTCACCTCCAGAGAACACTGTTGGTCGTTTAAAACATTGTTATTGTGTGTAGTCGTTTTTTACTTAATTTTTATGTTCAAATTAACTCTATCGTTGTTTTCATTTCGATTTAATACGGGTATTTGTATTATGTTAAGTTAAAAATTGTTTTCTTAATAAAATCCAATTCGGACGCTAAAAATACATATTTTTTGCAAATGATCATGTTGCACATTTTTATTAAAATGATTTAAACAATATTGATAACGAAACGTCCAAGAATTCCAGCAAAAACAGTAGATTTATGTTGTTCCAATACTTATCATTATATATTTTTTTAATAACGTCATGTTGATGTTTAAAAGTTTCAATCTGCGTGGTCTTATCGTATAATGAAACGTTAAATATTTTTTAAAATAAAATACAGCTGATCGTCAAAAAAGAGAAGTATATATTTATGAGTGTAGGTATTTATTTGATTACGGTGGAAAATGGTGGTGATAATTTAAATATGGCGAATATTGCAAGCCCTTTACCTTATCTAACTAAAAGAGAATATGGAATTATTTCGGGAATTAAATGCCAATTGTTTAATAAACGTCTTAATGCAGCGAAAAATTTGTATCGTCGTGATTTAGTGTGTCATTTCGGATGTGTAAACGCCATTGAGTTTTCCACTAATGGCGAATTACTTGTATCAGGTAAACATAATTTAGTTTTGTTATCATTATATTTCTAAGTTGCAATATATTAATTGTTCATTAAACGAAACATCATTTGGAACTTATAATATGAAACTCGAAGATTTTGAAAGTAAAAGACTCTGATTCTCCATAATTTGTGCCAAAAATTAATTTGTACCATTAAATAAATTGGGATTTGTACAAGACAGTGTCTTCTGTGTTTGTGCACTCTAAAGCTCTCAAATATATTTCTGTGCAGTTGATACTGCTGGTATTTCTAAAAAGGGTTATCATCGTTTAATTGGCTAAGATAACATTATCATCAATTAATTTATTGTAGTTTTATTTAATTATTGTAGTTTTGTTAAGATTATTTAAATTTTTCAAACATAAAGAGTAGTGTATGAATATTTTTTTAATTATAAATCTCTTTGTATCTCCATCATACTAGCAATTACATGGTATATTTTTTAGGAGTGTTTCTTGTTTTTTAGGAGGGGATGATAGAAGGGTTATGCTGTGGCAGTTTGGAAAAGCCATACTGAATCATGGAAAGCCAGAACCAATGAAAGCTTTTCATCAGTCAAATATATTCTGTCTTGGCATTACACATGATAATCAAAAAATTTATTCTGGTGGCAATGATGACATTGTAAGTATTGTAATACTTAAAATTGTATATTTTTTTCCATTTTTCATGGCTTTGACTATTTTGCTCATCTTATTATTAAAAAATATTTCTTAAAAAGTTATAATGCTCCACTGTTGTATAGCCTCTTATAAGCTGGGAGAAGATACTGATACCAACATGCTGTGTTAACAGTATTTGCTGAAAATGAATAATAATAGAGCTACGATAGCATGTATCTACGATAGCATCTGTAAGGGTATGATATTCCACTTGTCTTGTATGCCAAAAATGGGTTGGCATGACAAGTGGAATATCATACCCTTACAGAATATTGGTGTAAAGGTAGTGTCTGAAACCCAATGATACAGAGGAATATCATTGTGTTTCATACAGTGAGTTGATTTGTGAACTGATGATTGTGAGTTGTTGAGTTTTTATTTCCCTACTTCCTTTGTTTATTCCTCTCTCTCCCAATATTCATATTCTCACCTTATATAAGTTACACATCTGTAATGTCCATAGAACTGAAGATGGTGGGGTGGTGGTTGCTCATCATCAGGTGACTCCTTCACTCATTTGCCTGTTATATTAAAATGTTTCTATAAAATTTATAAAGTGTAACTGATTGGGGTAGGTCATACCACCTAGCCCAAACAGTTACACTTTATAGTTTTTATAGATTAGATTTAAGGGGATTTTGAAATGACATTTTGTATTGAACAGGTAATAGTTCATGATGTGGAAAGTAAATCCCCATTAGAGGTGCTCCAACATCAAAGAGCAGTTTGCAGTCTGAGTATTGACCCATTCAATGACCGTGTAGTCAGCACAGCAGGAAATGATGGCAGACTACTATTGTTTGATACTAGGCAGTCTGTTCATGGTAAGAAGATATTTCTCTCTAATATATATAATAATAATAAACTGTAAACTTTTACAAAAATCATCACCATACAAACTCTTGTACACATATGAAAACATAAAACTAAGATTAATATTAGTATGTCTAACTTATGTTATAATAGTTAATATATTAGGTGTACAAATAAGTTTCCGCAGTTTTTTATAAAAAATTAGGAATTTATTGTAAAGGAAAAGTACATTACGTTTTATTCAAAGTATTTTCCATCATTTGCCACTACTTTTCCCCATCTTTCTGGCAACATTCGGATACCCTGTCGAAAAAACTCTTCATTCTTGACGTCAATCCACAAATCTACCCAATTTTTGGTGTCTTCATATGATGGTTGCTCAGACAGACCATGTGCCATCGACCGGAACAGGTGATAATCAGAAGGGGCTAAGTCTGGTGAATACGGCGGGTGGGGTAAACTTCCCAGTTGAGTGTTTCCAAGTATGTTTTTACCGGCGCCGCAACATGTGGACGAGCATTATCGTGTAAAAGAATAATTTTGTCGTGTCTGGAGTAGTAATGGGTACGTTTTTCCTTAAGTGCCCGACTCTATCTCATCAATTGTGTTCGGTAGAGAGCGTTGCAATGGTTTCGCTGTTTCAGCACTATAATACACGACACCAAGCTGATCCCACCAAATACACAGCATGAGTTTTTTTCCATGAATATTCGGCTTAGCTGTCGATGTTGATGGTTCGCCGGGCTTAACCCATGACTTTCTCTTCTTTGGATTATCGTAGTGAATCCATTTTTCGTCACCAGTGCCTATACATAAAAAACTCTTTTTTATTCCTGGCAAGCAGCATTTCACTCATGCATAATCGGCGAAACACCGTCTCTCGGCTTTAGTTCATATGGAACCCAATTTCCTTGTTTTTGAATCATTCCTAACGATTTTAAACGATGTGAAATTGCTTGTTGAGTCACTTGTAGAGTAAGTGCAAGTTCTTTGCGTTTGGACGAATCTTCCTCCAATAGTACTTCTAATTCCATGTCTTCGTACACTTTCGGCCTTCCAATGCGTTCTTTGTCTTTAACGTCAAACTCACCGTTCTTAAACTTTTGAAACCATTCCTGACAACTTCTCTCACTTAAAGCAGCTTCACCATATGCTTCTAGAAGTAATCGATGCGCCTCAGCTGCAGATTTTTTCACATTAAAGAAGTAAATCAAAAGTTCCTGCAAATGATGCTTATTCGGAATAAAACTTGACATTTTTGCACGAAAAAATTACGTGATGCTGATACGGAATCACTAGTACTTTAAGGTTATGGTGTTGCCAGATGACTAAATCGAGATATTACGTTTTACATCTGACAATTTCTCCATAACCTTCTGGTGGGGCCATCTTTTGACAAACCGCGGAAACTTATTTGTACACCTAATACATAAAAAGTTAATGTACTTTTTCATATATTTCTCTTTACATTGTTACAATTTTAAAGGTGACTTTCAAAATTTCAAAGTTTTTTAAGATTTAAACACATTAAAGAAAATAGAATTGCAATGATGATGACGATCAAGTAATTAAGACCCTTTATATGGTAAGTATCAACTATATGGTTGGTTATTGCACTTTTGATTGGATATATTTCACTGAATGTGTGTAACTGATTGGGCTAGGTGGTATAACTTGGGGTCTAGGTCCAGTTGTCTAAAGCTGATGATGTAAATATTACATTGAAGAGTTTATAAGATTAAGGTGATCAAAACACTCTTATGACCATACAGTGTCTTATCCAGAATTTCACATAATCTTATAATAATAATTCTTGATTGTTTCAAAAGTCAGACAAGAAACATTTACAATGTTCTTGATTTAATAGATAGGTAACCACCATTAATGTATGTTTTCACTATATTTACATTTCCTATATTGTACAGTGAATCCACAAAACCATGACAGTCCATTATCTTGGTTACCCATATATTATGATACACAACACAACACAGGCTGTAAAATTTGCAACAACAAACTCAAATAAGAGTGTCTTTAAACAATTATAAAAAATCTGTAAATAGTCCTTGCAACTTTAGAGGTAAGTGTAAGGATTATTTTAGAGTCTGTCTTTACAGATAAGAAAATTTGCAATATATACCTTTGTATTTGTAACAGGTTTTATAATCATACAAGGAATACACACTTATCTCATGGCCTGCAGTGTATAAGTATATACATATGTATATGTGTAAAGTCTACCAGGTTAATGCTTTATGAAAGAACTAATAAGGAAGGACATCCACTGTCAGTTCATTTGGTTTACACAGTCCTTTGCAATTATTGAATGTGATTGAATCAATACTTGTTTTTATATTCATATATTGGTAGGTGTTTAGTTTCTCCAATTCCTACTATTACACACTCCCTATATTATATTTTAATCAAATTTTCAAACTTTATTAAAATACTTTTTTATTCATCCACTCAAGTTCAAATACATTTTTTTGACACTTGATGTTAATAAAGTTTTTTTAAATATTAATTTCTTTAATTGAATTAATTAATTGTAGTCTTATATGGGAGAAAAGAAATCTATTACTAATATATTTAGCAGGATATTTAAGTAAGAATTGGTATCTTTGTGACAGTTTGATAGTAAAAACGTGAATGGATCCCTCGATTGTCGAAAAGTATTCTGATTTTATACAAGTAAAAGCTAACGTCAACAGACGTTCCTGCCTATCACTTTTGACGACGTGGGTGCCTGTGTGTGTTTCTGTCCCAATTTTGGTTTCATATAAATATTTATGTTCTGCAGAATCCATGGTTATTTCTCGCAGCCGCAAAGCATTTCATGGTGTTATGTTTCACCCGCAACAACATGGCATGTTGGTGTCTGCGAATGCTAGGGATGGTGTTGCACTTTGGGACCTACGATCTCCCAAACAGTAAGTTCCTATATAAAGATTACTATATAAAGATTACTATATAAAGAGATCCTAAATAGAGATAATTCTATTAACGATTACTAGTAAGAATCAATCGGATAGTTTCTTAAAATCATAGGTTTTCGAAAAAATTAGGCACTATGACTTTATTTATAGAATAGGGAGTAAACAACTTTTTAAAAATTAATCGTAAAGGCTATCTATATGCATAAGAAAATATTATTTTACTCAAATAATGCGTAAGGTATCAGGTACACGACTAAGTTCTCGCTGGTTTTTTTTATAAAAACGCAACTTAATTGTGCAATAATGTTTACTCGACCTTTTGGATACGTCAAAATCGACCAAAACTTACTGCTGAAGCTATCTAATGACAACAGCGAGAACTTAGTAGCGCATCTAATATTTATACTATGTATTAATATATGTTTAAAAATGCCGCGTAAACGGTTCACATGTCACCTCAGATTGCGTGACATCATCTGACCCACAAACAACGTCACACACTGTAATTTGTATTTCTTTTAAAATGATGAAGATATAAGAAATTATAATTTTTAAGTTTTATTTGGTGAAATTATAAATAATTTTTATTTCACAAAAAACTCTTTCTTAATTATCATGCTATTTTATAAATATCCTTTGTAACTACATCTTACATTTATTTTTGATTACTGTTTGATTGCCTGTTGTATTGTGTTACATTCTTAGGTGTTTTGAGTAAGTTTCTTAAAGGAAGATATTTTTCTGTATCATGTTTTATTAAATATTACTGCCTAGGTTAAGTATTTCTTGTATATATCTATATAAATAAAAATGAATCGCAGAAATATATCTACGCGCATAAATTCAGAACGACTGCACCAAATTATATAATTATTTTTTGTAGTGTTTGTTATTATCAGGACAAGGTTTGTATAAAAGATGTTGAAAAAAGATTGTACGGAAAGACGTAAAAACCCAATTTTTCCTTTTTCCGTCCATTTAAATAAAAATATAACTGAAAAATGGCGTCATTACAAACGTCATCAATAAAATTCATGTCATGTCAGTATTGATAGATTGACATTCATTCGTATTCAATTAAGCTTTCTTTCGTATTACAAAAGCAAAAATTAAGGCGGGCAGCTAGTTATGTTGTAAATCCTTTTCCATTTCACAGCCCAATGATCCGCTACATGGGCAACAATGGAACAGGTCAGAATAGTATGAGTGTACGTTTCAACTCGGCCGGCACTCAAATACTCGCGTTGCGACGACGCCAGGCGCCCATCCTGTACACGGTTTACTCTCCAGAGCCTGTAGCTGAATTCTACCACCAGGATTATTACAATTCATGTACTATGAAAAGCAGCTGCTTTGCTGGAGAGAGTGATCAGTTTGTACTCTCTGGCTCTGATGATTTCAACCTTTACATGTGGAAGGTTCCTGATGGTGGTGGCTATGGTATGTGTATAATTTGTTCATATCTCTTATTTTTGTAAACGAGCAGGCAGTTAACTGCTTTTTCTCCACAGCCCACAATATAAGTTCCACTGGGCACGGGCCTCCCCATTTCTAACCATTGTCCAATACGGATTAGTGAGATTACCAGACTCGGAAACAATATCTGTAGGCGATACATATATTTATTCCGGTGCGGGGATATTCGAACCCGCGACTATTGACTCCGTGGGCGGTACGTATGTCTTACGTCAAGTCGCCCGACATTTGTATCATAGAGCCACCATATGGCACAATGGCTTCTAATATTACATTTTTTTTATTTAATTATTTCGTAACCATTATATTTCTGGCATTTGTAAATGTTAATATATATTTCTTGAAGTAGTCCTCTACCAATATCTGATTGCTCTTTTTCAGATATGGTGGAGCCACCACATATAGTGCTTTATGGGCATAGATCGATAGTGAATCAAGTTCGCTTCAACTCACATTACTGTCTGATTGCTTCTTCGGGTGTGGAGAAAATAATTAAGGTAGTGTAACATCGTGTAGATGTGATATTTTTAGAAACCTAATTCATTTTTACAAACTGTTATGAAAGTGTGCTGAATATTTGCTAATAAGTGCACATTATTTGGAAGTGTAAATATACTTATATCTAATATGGTAAAGAAGAAAATAGAATGGGTACCATGATATAATAGTATAGGTGCAAAAACAAGATGCATTTAAACATACCTAAAGCATTTATATCTATCTCAGCATGTTACTTTATTTTATCTTTCAGAGATAGTGATCCTCGTTATTTGTATTAAGTTCCATTTTAAGTAAAACACAATCAATGCAAATAGTTGACTTTATGTTCACAAGATGGCGTTATTGTAATTTAAAATAATGGCGCGCCGGCATATCATTTTCATGTTCGCTCCCGACTGACCTATGCTGCGCCGGCCTGTTGGTCTTTGATATCAGCAACCCAGCGCAAACGCGTTCAGATCCAGCAGAATCTGGCGCCATCGTGGCGCGCAGAGACAGATTCTGCTCGATTCGACTCGCTATGTGCGTAACGATGTTATAGCGAGGGACCTCAGGGTGGAGAGCATCCATGAGTTTGTGGTCCGGTTGGCTCGGAAGATGTTCGACCGAGCCGACAATGGACCACACCCACACCCTTATAATTTTGCTCCCCTTCACGCTCGCCCACCTGAGGGACGTCCACTCCCACGTGAAATTCTCCTGTCGCCTCCTGGCTCCCGCGAGGGAAGAGGGCCAGCGACGGACCCAACGTAGGAATAGGTTCAGCCATATCTCGACGACGCCAAGTCGTTAAAGGACGCCCAAAATCCGCTAGGAATAGCGGCACCTAGGACGGGGGGGCGGTTGCCCCATTGAGTTGCTGCACGAGCAGTGCTGTTCATCCCCGAGGCTCGATCCCACACCTCTGCGCGGGGTGTGGACGTCCCCGATTGATTGATTGATCATTTTCATACAAGTTTAAGAATTTTTTCTACAATTCATGTGTGAGTTAGAGTTATCAATATAAAATTATCTATTAGAGACGGGAAATTTTTATCATTATTTTTTTCTTAAAAAACTTAATGGAAAGGGGTTGAAAGTATGTTCTTAAATTTTAAAGCAAATCTTAAAGCTTTTAAAGCATTTTTTTTCAACGTTAAAGTTTATATTCTATTGTAAATTGTATTAAAGGTATGTAAATAGATATATTATCATCTATAATAATATACGCTATACTCTGTATTTTTTCTATATATGTATGTATACTGTTTCAATTATATGCTATATAATATGTTTTATACGCTCTTGCTTTCCGCTCCTTCCTCCGTCTCCTTTGACATTGTACACCCGCGCCCTCGTATTACGCGGAGATTTGTGCGGTCCCATTATAGTTCGATTAGCTTTTCGGGGCTTCTAAGCTACGCGAACGTTTCGGACTTCTGCCAAATTTCAGCAAAATCGGCCCATAAATGACGATTTTTGCTTCGAACGCGGCCGTCTTGTTTTCCGCCATAGGTAAATCTAAAATTTACCTCCTTTCCACCCATGTGTTCGCACTTGTGACCATTTTTTGTTCTAGTGCGACCCGGGTAGGTATAACGATTCGGGGGGGCCGTCGAGCAACTTCAGATTTTCAAGGTTTGGAGATATATTCCTCTGTCTCGAGGCCTATCCCAAAATTGATGTATCCCTAGAACAAACTTTTTATCCATCTCTTACAATTTCCCAAATAACATGTCAGTGAGTAGTAATGCAGTTTTATGTATTTATAAATAGTTTGATATCTATCTGTTGCATTAATCAAAATATTTGTTTAGGTTTGGTCAGCGTTGGAATACCCTCAAATGCGCGGAACGCTCTTAGAGGAGGCACAGGGATCCGATAACCCTCGCGAGATTTATACCCACGAGGACTATGTATCGCTAGTACACCATAGTGGTCAGGTATGTGCTAACACATAGATAGACAGATGGATATATTCTTTAGTGTTCACCAAAAACAAAGTTATACAATTATTGATTGTAATATTTATATACAAATGGCAGTCTTATCGCTATTAGCGATTTCTTCCACACAACAGTAAGATGGACAGTGTTAAAAAGATAATTTGGTGTAGGTTCGTGGTACAATATCGTCAGGATAATAGAAAAGATTTATATAAACAGATTATAGAAATAAAGTGAATAGTCATACGGAAAATTATATATACTAATGGAGAGCCGTTTCGCTGCGATGAATGTGAGAGGATGTTTTTATTTTTTTGCATTTAAACTTTGGAACCGTAACCCTAAATAACATTTGTAGAATCACAGTAAAAAATAATGACAGAATTGCCCCAAGTTTCCTAGAATTAAGACTATTTGTTAAACTATAAATTTAAAATTTTCAAAATTTGTCGACTTTGAAAGGCCCTGCTTTACAAAAAAAAGTACAAGAGTGCCTTGGCATGTGCCATTAAAAGTTGGCGCATTTAATCAGGATTGTAAAATGGTACAATACTTGTTAGTTTCATACTAAAAAGAGTGAGGAAAGAAATAAAAACCTCAAGTAACCCGCTTTTTGCTAACCCATTTTACTCAGTTAAAATGTTTTTTATTCGCACAAGCTCTTGGTAGGTTCTTAATTATAAGATCTTCAGATAGATTTTTTTCTGATTTTTCTCATGATGGTTACAATCAATCCTGTCACCACGTTTCGGCTTGACGTTGAGTTCTGGGACTTTTTTATAATTAAAAATCTTGCAGTACATATCACACAACTACGTGGATCAGTCGACGAGCGAAGACGCGCGTATGATGGCGTTCTTTGACTCGCTGGTGCAGCGCGAACTCGAGTGTCTGGCAGAGGAGACTGACTCGCTCGACTCCACGTCGGGGGCGCGCCGCTCTGATACCTCCGACAGCGATCGCGCCCCTATCGACTTCCTGACGCTCCCGCCCAAGAGAGGTAATAACACTATAGGACACACGTTTATTACGTTACTTATAAAATATAACAATAATTGATATATTTTCCAAGGTTACGTTGATATTTTGTAATTTCCGATCCTCGATCTTTTTTTTAACGCAGACATGTATCATCTCTCTGCATACGGTATCGAATTTATTACAGCTAATGCTCGGAGCAGTTGTTTAATCTACTGCCAGCCGCACAGTTCCACCATAGCACTACGCGCCACAAAAATAAGTTTCATCCCCCATCACCTGGATGGCTAGCCGTCAACCACCGTGCAATTTAGTATTTGTGTCACGAACATCGGAAATGTGGAACAATTTACCACCTGCGGCGGTGTTATCATGAACTGCGGTGATTATGTCATGGGGGCATGCAAGAGAAGAGCGTATGTGTTCGTTAAAGGCCTGCAACATTTCTGCAACACCTCCGTCGTTACTGATGTCTATGGGTGGCAGTGACCGCTCACCATCAAGTGACCCGCATGCTTGTTTGCCTGCTCTGCTTTAAAAAAAATTGTCCTTTAGTTTTTAATGTCAAACATTTGATCGCGTGGTATGGAAGTGAAATCAATCATTGGTTACCCACCATTATTATTAGATTACCTTATTCCTGGAACTGGAGAGTAAAAGTTATATGATCGAGCGGGATAGATGTACTCAGGTGAAATAGTCAGGGAATGTCATTCTATATTAACTGTGTGAATGAAGTAACATCGAATGGTGTGGAGTTGCGTAATGATTACTTTATACTTTAGTATTAGTTAGACGCTCAGACGCTTAATGGCAACCATGGTTGCCAAAACGTTATAATAGTTCAAACTATTCGTCACATCACAGTATCATATAATGTAATTGTTCTCCTCAATCGTAGACTCCTGGCAGAATGGTTACGGTCGTGAATCCTCTAATAAGGTGGTAGCGGTTTTAACGTGGCTTCTCCATTTCTTTCCATCCATAACACTGTGCGTACGGTCGTTAATGGTACACAATTTGATGATGTCTGTCCATCTTGTAGGCAATCAATCGGCCGCGAGGACGTTGTCCTTCTACTCCCAACATTATCAAGAACAATAATTATTTAATTAGTCAAACATATATAAAAAAATTGTTGGATGATGAAACTTTTTGTGTTTTAATGTCAAACATTTTTTTTTTTCAGTAAATCAAAATGGAAACCGGAGTCAAAGGTGGCCGAATAGACTAGCGCGTCTAGTGGCGCCGCGATACCCCAAAAATATGCGCTCCCAAAAGAGAGGATCACTCAGGTACAACAAATATTTACACACTAATTATGAACGGCATCAATAGTTCCATAAAAAATGAAAAACTTTCTCAAATTAATTTATTAAAAACAAATTTTTCAATATGTTAATTAATTACAATATTATATAAAGTAAAAAATTTAATACGAGTGACAATATTCAGCGATTGAACGAGAGTCATGGGAGTTTTGTAATCGATGTGTGTTGCGCGATCCTTCGTTACTTGAGAAGAAGCCGTATTTTATGGTGTCAGGGCATTCTGATTATGCCACCTAGAAGCTTAATTGTTAGACGATTACATTAACATACTCGATTTACTTTTACCTGCCGCACATTTTCACCATTAGATTTTTATTTACCGTTAAAAAAAATGTTTATGCTTATCTATGTAAAATGCTTGCGAGTGCCATACAATTTGCAACTGTAGTACGATCTGCCACTATTCAATTGATAAACGTATGTATGTATCCACGAAAGAAAAAGCTGGTTTTACTTGCCTGATAACCTTCTGACAACAAACCCGCGAAAAGTAATTAAAATGTCACATACTGAAAAAAGTAATAGCTTCGAATTTGGAATGAACTGGTTTTCATACCCACACCCCTTTTAAGTGCCAGTAGCATAGTTTCGCTATTAAAACCTCTTTATAACTAAAGTAGAAAAATCAACACCATGCATGCACCAAATTAGATAATTCATTTTTTGTTCTTTGTCAGGTTTGTATAAACGATAATTTCTAAAAAATTGTATGGAAAGAAGAAAAAAGAAAATTTCCCTTTTCCGTCATTTTAAATCGCAATATAACTAATAGATGGCGCCATGATTAACTAAATAAATGTCGGTATTGATAGATGATATCTCAAGATCATATTCAATTACCCTTTCTTTCGTTTTACAAAAGCAAAACTTTGTGTTTCTTGCAGTTCTTTCCTCTGAGGTTTTTTTCATTTTTTTCATTAGCCACACTCGTGCAGAGCGGAGGAGGGCAGCTTGTTTTCTATGAAAAACGCCTTAAACGTACATTTAACCGTAACATTGTGTCTATTTATAAATGTTAAATCATATGGCGGTTTTTGTGTTAAATATTTTTTCAAATGCTACTCAACAGACGCAACAAGCAAGCACGCGTGTGTCCGAATAAGACAAGTGGCAAATGTGCGGCCGGTGTGAGTAACGTTGTGAAGGGCAAGCGCGCAATGGCTAGAAGGGCGCGTGGGCCTAGGCGCGTAACCGCACGTCCGCCGCCGACGGCAGCGCGCTCGCGACTGTCCGCGCCCTCCAGCGAGCGCACCGACTCTGACGAACCCGCGCACTGCCTTTACAGGAACGCGGGCAGGGTGAGTCCCAAGTCCTCACTGCTGATAATACTTTTTAGGTACTTTTTCGTTAGACGGGCGCAAGCGAAAAATCGCCAATTAATATAGAATTCTGCCAAATTTCTTACAACCTAATCTAACTTAATCTGTTTTTAGGTGAAAAGTAAGCGAACAATCTCCAAATAATGTAGAATTTCACCAAATTCCTTATAACCATAATGCATGTTCTTTGGGGTTTTCCTTTTTTCTTCCATGTTAAAAAATGATGAATATTTGGGATTTATTAGGTTAGGTTAGGATAGGTTTTCGGCATAACCCTCCAGCTGCTCCCAAGCTGAAGGGTATCCATAAAGTATTTCCCCTGGGTAAAAAAAAGGTTGTAAGAAATTTGGCGAAAAGTACTCTATTTTTTATTTAAGAAACTGGCAAATGGTCCCTGACATATTGTTTTTTTATTTACAGATAATAAGACCCCTTCGTAGACGTATGAATTTATCGAGGACCACTAAAAGGAAAGCTAAAGTCACTAGTTATAGGAAAGTTTTGAATTTAAAGAATAATGGTAAGTACTAGACTTTTTCACCAAATACAACTCTATTTCTTAATTCCTGTGTTAGTAAAAGTTTTGTTTAATTATTTTATCGTAAGAAAAGAGCAATGTCATACATAGGTCTTCCAAATATATCACTTGAGAACGGCTGGACCGATTTGGATTTATTTCTTTAATGTTCTTAGTATTCGGAATTTGGTTTTTAGGAAAAAAAAATAAGAAATTTGGGAAAGGAATTTTGTGGTCAAATACGGTATGAACTCTAGACCATAACTGTGCATATTTTTTTGTTTTGTTCATTATTTTCCTAAAAAGTTACAAAGGGCAAGTATAAAAGGAAATCGAATATTTGGAAAAAGATAACGTACTTTTCCGCATCAGCGGTGGGTATGAATGTTTTCCGACTGAATTTCGGCCTTTATACATAAAATCGAGATAGCAAACAAAGACAACAAAGAACGAAAAAGAATTTAAAAATAGATTTGCTTCAGCATTACAACAATAACTTTTTTAACAAGTAGATAAAATTACTGCGAAACAATTCTTAAAATACAACCTAATATTCAAATTACATAATTATGTGAATTTTAGGTAATTTTGAATTCTTTATTTTACACAAATTACAATTATTATAATTATTTAATATTAAACAATATTATTCTTACATAATCTGACAGATGGCGTCAAAATAAATATAAAATTAGTTTTGTCTATTGTATAAAAGAATAATCATATTAATTCTAATACGCCGCCGTATTGAACATCACCTACTATTAAATGACTTATTGTCTGATTATTACAGGTACAACGATGGCACAAGATAGCGCTGATAATAATTTTACAGATTTTAACAATTTCGATGATAATATAGCACTGCCGAGTACAAGCACAGGTATGTTTTATTATTTTTTTTCGGTATTCTTATAAAATCAATAATTTTTATTACGTTCCCGTGGGCCATTTTTGCTCAAGCTTGCCTATAAATCGGGGTATTTTCATGAAATCAAAATATTTCGACATGTAAATTAAAACTGCAGTTATTATTCTAATGTCATGATTCAGTCTTTGATTTTAAATGTCATATTTTTAATTTTACATGATGCAATGGTTGAAATTAAATTAATAACGATGTCTACATATTTTTTTTAAAAACGAGAAATCTCGTTTCCCTTTGGGAATATGTTAATATTTTTAAAAATAGGGAAATATAAAAATGAACTTATGAGATGATTTCATTTTATCATCGCAAATATTTACTGCCGTGATGGACATTACCAAGGTCAATGCCTATGCCTTAAGATGTGAATAATGGGGGGAAGGTGGAGAAGTAAATAAAAGTGAAAAGAGTTGGGCCTCTGCATCTCTGCACTCACGGTATGAAACACGGTAATATAGATACATGCTATGCACTTAATGCTGATATTCAGTGGGGGTATACTAGTTCACCAATTATGTCCTCGACCCATTTTTGGGATGCAAGGGGGCGAAAATTACACCATGTCGCCCCAACTGGCAACCTCACCTGCATGCGGTGCATCCTGCTGACCAACGAACGAGGCACTGACGACCAAACCATGGCGGTATAAATATCACGAACTATAGCTGGAGTTAAGGGAAACAGGCGTGACGATATGTATGTATGTATGTAAAAAATATAGCATAATTTATTTTACAGGTTATAGGGGTGAGAGTTCTTCAGCACTATTCCGAATTGCGGAAGTTGATTCGGACGACGATCAGTCGGTGAGCAGTCGACCCATTTCACCCCGGAACCAAAACACGAACCAGAACATCCCTAATAATCTAGTTAGCATCGTACCCACGCCCATTAACGGCTCCCGGGACATTTTAGGAGAATCATTGCGCCTTGAACCTATGGAATTAGGGAGCAATAACTCATCACCACCATTAGAAAATCGTTTGAGAATGACGCTAAGAAGGGTGAGGAGGAATGGGAGGCTAAGTATACACCGTTCAGACTCTAGTGAATCACCACCACCCAAGGAACAAACGGAGAGAGAAACAAATTCAGTTGTCGAAACGGTGTCGCCTAAATACAATAGAACTGTGGCGAGGCTTATGAATGAGACTAATGAGAGCGAACTCGAAAGTAGTTGCAGTACAGAAAGCAGTATGTGGCCGGCCCCAGATGTGTTGGGAACGCCGGACAGTGGGGTGGGTACTTTTGTAGGGAGCAGTACAAGAAACTCTCAACCCCCAGTGGACGAAGTCTCTGACGACCCTGAATATCAAACGCTCAAATTCCGGCAACGTGTTAAAAAAGCGCGTAGAAATTACAGAACTCACATGGATTCTGATTCTAATTGAACTGAACAAAGATAGTCATTTAATGGTGTTCCATCAATATATTATAGTTCTCAACGTCGACTTTGCAACGATTTCTACAGTTGCTTCTAATGGGTCGTTATAGATTTCGTTATGACTATGTCCCTATGATATGTAATTATGTGAATCTAAGGCCTCTTCCACAATAGTTTTAATGCATGATTTAAACCTTAAACCTAATAGAACTGTGCTTCTTATATTTTTACATCAATGTATCGAAATTGTTTCGACAAAGTTGATAGACCCCCTAGGACCAAGAAAGCAATTCCACACGAAAAAATTAAAATACAACTGTTCACTTATTTAGTAAGTTTAAAAAGACATGATTTCTGAATGTTATGATGAACCTCTACTTATAATTTTTGCAGTCCTAAATTATATGTTCAAAAACTATTTGTGTTAAGCTAAAGAATTCGTTTTACTTTTTGTTTAAAATAAATGTGAAATTCCACACACATATTTTATAATTATGATCTCATACAATTTTAGTGAAAGGCCTTAATTCTGATTTTTGTATATTTTATTATTGACTGTTTATTATTATTATTAGTATAAGATATATGTGATCTATTAATATTAAATTAATTATTTTTTAAGAGTCCAGTGTCCTTTATGGTTGTTATTCATTCGTACTGGTAAATTTTAAACAAAATATAATTGAAACAGTATTTTGTATTATTATTAAAACCTTTTAGAAATAACACTTATCAACAACGGATACTTTAATAAAATGAGGTGATAAGGATGAACTCAAAATCAGATGTCTTACAAAAGTACTACTACAAAAAGGTACTGCATGTCATTAACCTGCCAATTTTGCCCTGTTCTTAAAAAAAATAATTGCTAACCAGACGGTTTTGACAAATCGCTTTGTCATATGCAGGGCAAGCCAAAATATTAAATAGGTAATTTTTTTTAATATTTCCCACCGGTGCAACAAGTCAATTGGAAACCGATACTGGCCATTCGCTGTCATTTAAAAAAATATAGATTATAGAATGGCAGATACTTTGATTCGAATAATTTAAAAAAATGCTGACATTGATTTCCTTAAATTTCTATATTAACCAGGTAATCAGAACTATTGTTATAAAAATATATATAGTTTTAAATATAAAGAAGCATTTTTGTAGTAAGAATCTACGCATTTTTTCGCATTTCAAAAGCCCTATTATTTTAAGAAGTAGAAATATTTTAAAAACTTACGTTTAAGATTAAAATTATTAATAAGTGTTAAAAACGTTCTGATATTTTAGCATCTATACATATATATTTTAGTGAAAACTTTATATATGAACGATCCGCCCAAAAAGTGCAACCGTATTTTAATTTAGAATCGTTCATTTAAGCAGAAATCAATGTTATCATCAGCCAACAGCTGGTAGTGGCCAGCAGTGACTTGATATAGGCTTTCCCTGAGGTTCCTCACCTCGGTTAATTCATAATCTCTGCTTTTGCAAAATAGAGCGGTATTTTTTAGCAGTCAGACTTAGTAATAGCGACATCTCACGGGGTTGTTACAAAAGAATATTTGCTGTTACAATACAATATTCAATTTTAATAAATAAGTAAAAAATGGCGAACGGCACGAAATAAAGAACGAATAATAACACTATTGTGGCGAGTAACGTACAAACAATGAGTGTGTCAGACGACAGTCACACGCGAGCTACGAATGTTACGCACGACAAATTAAAGATACATGATAGATTTGAATCTTTCTTATCACTTGAAGAATTTATATTTCGTCAATAGATTGATTTTCTTCTGCACTGCTTATCTGTGATATCTCTACACTTTGCTGTGTGATTTCACTAGTAGGATCCTGTTTAACTGATTTAGCGCTGTACAAGTAAGTAGACGCTTGTCACAATAATGATAATATATTTCCGTTTGGACGTTGTTATTCCCAGTTGGTTCGACCCCTCGATCCAGGCTCTATTTGTTTGATGTCCCTTGGTAGCTTTTTTAGACTCCCATCTTGCTCGAGGTGTTTTTCTATAATAGTAGCGTTATGGATTTTTTTATCGAATTTGATATATTTACTCGTTAACTTATATAGAGCGCTAAGTTCGTTCCTTTGAGTGCGAGTTTTAGTTTTTTGTAGTACTTGTCTTCTTATTATGAGCGATATATTCGTAACGGCTTGAGTTTTTGATTTTTAGGCTGTGCATTTTAATGTATATCAGTGAATCATAACAACCTTGAACTGTTTCTATTTTATTGCAGTTTAACCTATTTTATTTATATTGATTTTTAAGACTGTTTTTGTATTCATTTACTATCTTCATAATTTTTTAGAGTACTGTTGTGTGTGTTTGTAAATATCGCTGTACTCTTATGAGGTTTTGAATTGTGTCTCTGACTAGTCGTGATCTGATGAAAAATTTAAGTTCAAAGTTGATTATCAAGAAGATATAACTATATTATATATACATAGAAGATCAAACTATATTATGAAATATTTTTGGATTCTTAGTTGTTCCTATGTTTCAAAGACGTTAATGCTGGTAGTTTGTTGGCTTTTACAGCTTTATCGAAGTATATTTGTTAGTGGCTATGTAATCTATTTTGTTTTTATACTGAACGTTGACAGAACGCCATATTCATCTTCGACTAGGTTTTTTCTTAAAAACTGTGTTGATAATTGATTGTTTCTTTTCAAAAGCAAAGTTAATCAGTCTTTATCCTCTTTTGTTTCTTTGTCCATATCCCGTTTAATCTTTTTGTTATTAAAAATTCGTCATTTATTTCATTGAAATCTTCCATTACAATAAAATAAGCTGTAATAATTGCTCCAAAATAAATAATATGAAAAATATTAAAATTAATATTTTATAAAGTAATATACAGGTAAATATTCAGTTATTTTCATTAATTTTTATTTTATTGAATCACAAGTATTGCCATCTAGTGACGACATTTATAAAAATGACAACCAAAATTGTGCCTCTAAGCGTCAGTTTGTTAGTTTCCATACATATTTTTAGGTTTGTCTTTTGTGAGTTTCACTCTCACTGGTCTGATCTGTGCGTTTCGGTTCATGTATGAGTTCTGGAGCAATTCTATTAATATTTGGATGAAAATGGACGGAATTTCTAGTTATAATACCTTTTTGGCAATTCATAAGCCCCAGCTTATTTTATCAGGCATACCTGAATATTTTTGGCCGACATTGAGTAAGAAAATTCGTGATCAGATTTTTGATTCTGGTTTTGCATTTCAGTTGGCTAAAATTGACTATGGAAATGTAGAGAAAAGGCCCTATGAACCATTGTGGAGTGTTTTAGCTATTCGTGACATAAAAAAATCTGATCCTTGTCACATTTATTTAATAGATCATGCGTGGACCTTTCAACCAAACAGCGTTAAAAATAACCTTAGAAATATACCAGATCTCTTAGAAAGGATGTGCAATTTATTACAAGTGTCAGGGGAAACTACAGAAGAACGAATAGAAAATGTTTCCAGGGATATTTGGAAAGTTGCTCACACCTATGCTATTGCTGGAAATGAATTTTCAGTTGAAGAGAGAGTGCCGGTATGGTATGTGTTAGATGAGTTAGGTTCAGCAATTGCACATTCTGATGACCCAAATTTCCGCGTAGTACCTTTTATATATGTACCTGATCAATTAACTTATAGTTTAATTTTTCCAATTGATAATGTAGAAGAAGGTGATATGATTACTAGAAATTTTGTAGAAGGTCACTACCCCGATATTTTTCAAAGGGAAGCAATGCTGATACCATGGAAATATTATGAACATTTTTATGATGATTTTAGTCAGGAGGAACCACATGAAAATTATTTTTTAGAAGGTCACATTGTAGAGTCCCTACCTAATTTGGAAAAAATAAATAGTATGCAGCTTCCTGCTAAAAAGCTAAAGGTATTTTCAGAATATGCTCTGATTAATGAATATTTGACTTCAGCAGATTTTGAGATTATAGATAATGAAGATGAAGCAGATATCTTATGGTTTGTTACTCATTTTAAATCTTTTCAGGAATTTAGTTTAAATTCACCTCATAAATTTGTAAACCAGTTTCCATTTGAATATGTTATAACTGTAAAAGATTTGTTGGCCATAGTCGCTCGAAGATGCTGTAAGAAAAATCAAAATGTCCCTAAAGATTTGGTTGAAACATTGCCAGTTTGGCTTCCAACTACATATAATATGAAAACTGAACTTGCCAAGTTAGTTTCATATTACATGCAAAGAAAAAGAAATGGTTTAGATAACTACTGGATATGTAAGCCATATAATCTGGCTAGAGGCTTAGATACTTATATTACTGACAATCTAAATTTCTTATGTAGGCTTCCATTAACAGGTCCTAAAATTGCTCAGCAATATATTCATAATCCTGTTCTTTTTGAGAGGTCTGATGTAGGATTAGTAAAATTTGATATTCGCTATGTTATATTATTGAAGTCAGTAAACCCTACTGAAGTATATGTGTATAATAATTTTTTTCTTAGATTTTCAAATAAATCATTTGCTCTTAATAATTTTGAAGATTATGAACAACATTTTACAGTTATGAATTATACAGAAAATGCACCTCTTTATAGAATGCTGTGTGCAGAATTCAAACTAGCATGGGAAAAACAATTTACTAGTCATGATTGGTCTAAAGTAGAACAATCAATCTATGAAATGTTTGCTGAATTATTTATTGCAGCAACATCAAAAGAAGCCCCTTGTGGTATTGCTAAGAGTCCACAATCTAGAGCATTATATGCAGCAGATTTGATGTTAAGTTGGGATTCTCACAATAAGGCAGTGATGCAACCTAAACTTTTGGAAATCAATTGGATGCCTGATTGTCGTCGTGCTTGTGAATATTATCCCAACTTCTATAATGATATTTTTGCACTTTTGTTTTGCAACAAAAAGGTTGATACATGCACAAGAATATTGTAAAAATATTGTGTCTGAGTAGTCCAAATTATTTCTACTATTGTTGAACAATGCGCTTACTAATGATTAGTAACTTTACAATGGAATTTTAAAAAATTTTTAATTGTAAGTCGGAATTTTTTTCTTTATTTGTATACTATTGGAAAATATTTTAGTAATGGTATATAATTATATAACAAAATATAAGTTTATCATGTTTGTAATAGGTTTAATATCAAAAACATAATTTACTCATACTCTTCTATCAACACAAGACACTCATTCTAACCATGAAGAACAAAGAATACAACGAATGTATATACATATATATAGTATATATATACATATATACTATATATATGTATATATATACATATATATACTATATATATGTATATAGTATATATATACATATATATATATATATATATATATATGTGCTCTACGATTTATTTATCATTATCTCAGTACCCCAAAACTATCACCAAATGTGCAATTGTATTGATTGAAACAAATCAGTTTCACAATAACTATATTTTTGCAATTGTACAATGTTGGAAAGATATTTTAAAATATTAATAAAATTGTTTAAATACACAAATCACATTTCAAATTGCTTGATTATGTAAATACTTTATATTTATATAATAAAAATAAATTATTGTACACTTAAATTAATTTTTCTGTAATATTCTTCTATCATCATCCTGGATGATGCCAAATGGGTTTTCTGTGTCAACATCACGGTGGCTTAGAAGTAATAGGACTAGTACAAGTGCTATGACTACAAACAGCATGATCCAATATCGCCTGTATATTCCACCTACTCTACGCACTCGAGATGAGGGAAGTGTATTTCTGGAAGAGAAACAATATATCTGTAATAAATATTTGTGTGTATGTAGAATAACGTCTAGTTTTTTTAATAAGTTTTATTGAAACCTATCATGTCATTGTACTCTTATTTATTGATAAGTTTTAAAAATAAAATATTACATTCATCTAATATTTAAGCGCTTAGTACTTGTCACAGTTAATATTTTCTTTGATCCCAGGCTTGCACATTCAACTCTTTGACTATCCTTGATCTTTTTTATATCCTTCAATTTTTTTCCTCTATGAAATTCTCTTTCTATTTTCAAGATTTGCTTTTTCTCTATGTATCTCCCTGCTGCCCATTCTTTACTTACTTCTCAAGGAAGTAATCAATATTGCTATCATTAATATATAAACATACAATGTTATTATACATTCAAGTATAATTTTTTGAGATGCAACTGACCCTAAACTAATCATAGGCACCTTAATTTTTAAGATCACTTACATATGTGCAGAGAGTATATTAAAATATATTCTGCTATTTGCAGAACAGCTTGTGATAATTTACTAATAATGGTATACCCATCCTAAAACTAAAACTGAAATTATATAAAATCAAATAAACAGCAACATACCACAGTACAAAAAATGCCTTAATAAACCACCTAAGTTTAAATTTGAATTGATGAAATTTCTGGGATTTGTCACTGAATTTGGATTAAGTAACAGTATTATATTACCAAGAAACATTGAATTTTTCAAGAATTTTTCACTTACTTCCACCATCGGCTTATCCAAGCAAATGTTGATTTTTGTTTGTATTTATTTTCATCATGATCGAAGTTTTTTAATGAGTTTGAATGATCCACTGGCTTAAAACCTTTTCGTGGTGCTTGTCCACCTAAAAAATTTTACATGGCTGACAAATGATAGTAGTAAAATTTTTTTTATGGGAAAGGAGGGCAAACATGTCGCCTGATGGAACCCCGCCCATAGACATCCATAATATCACAGGAATAATGGAAGTGTTTCTGACCTTTAAGGTATGTGTAGGTTTGTATTTTGATGGTGCCAACATTGTATAGAGTTGCACGATTGTGGAATTTTTGCAGTAGGAATTACTACAAACGAGTCTTGGAGCATTTCTCATTGGTAAAAAGTGGTAAAAATGCTGAGAGGTGAGATATCCTTCCACAGCACAAGATAATCAAGTCAATGCTTTATAGTAACTTTAAATAAACAGCCAGCAGCGTTATTGCACAGTGAGGTCTATATTATGCAGTGGAATGTGATAAGATATCAGACACTTGTTTCATCTCTAATTTAAAGCAGGGTGTTGTGAACTGTCCTCAGCTGCTTTTAAAGAGTAAAGTACTGCACAAATATTCAATTATATATCTATTTATTCTATAGGCATGCACTAAAGCATAATGTTTTCTTCCTGCTTTGCAATAAGTGATTATTAGAAATTATATAAGGCTCAACCTTATATAATTTGCAATAATCAATTATTTTGATACTTATAGTGGGAACAGTAAGTAGCCTCAGTATGGATTAGTTTAGACAATTAGCATTTAGCTTAAGTTATCCAAATAAAATTAAACATAATTATGATCATCAACAGCCACCGCTGGACGAAGAAGCGCCACCTAAGCCAATCTTCGGCTTCTAAAATGCAACAAATTTATTAACAATTAGCTCTTTTTTTAATTGTAGTAATCTCCAAGTAAATTAGATTAAGTAAAGACTATATTTTAATTTATAGACATGAATGGCTGTGTAAAATTATACCTTGTAAGCTGTCACTTCTTTTGAGAGATGTGCTATCATAAATATCAACAGGATCATCTGGCATTAATATTATGGAATGTGGAGTACTTGTTGCAGACCGATTTGTGGATTCATCATCACTGGCCCCAACAGGTGTTCCTCTTTGATTGTCCACATTATTTGAATATTGAAACTTATCCATAGGGGATTGGTTGCATCTGCTAGCAGCTCCTTTCATATCTTGATCATCTGAAAGCTATATTATTTATATTTGTATTAATATTATAGTAATATTTGAAGTGTATTAAAATATTCTGGGATGTTCAAATAATCACTTTCATGAAAATAAATTTGTAAACTAATAATATAAATTCACTTATAGCACCACACTTGGATTATCTGTACAGAGGGACTAAATATAACATAAATGAGTTGGACAATCACTCAACTTAGAATAAATATTTACAGAATCCAACTATGCAAGAAAACAAACACTTTAGTTGCAAGCCAAATGGCTTTGGAACTAAAGGAAGTCTACAAATATATAAAACATATAAATATGAAATTTATTGTAAAACAACAGTAATAACATTTGAAAAAAACATGTTATATTTTTTTATTTGAGGCTAAAGAACAAAGATGACTTATATTCCAAGAGTTCCTCTGAACATGTTATAATAAACTTGTATCTGAAATTAAGACTTCATTAGATCATATCTTGGATTAGATTATTCAAAAAAGGTTCAACCCCAAAAGATCTTTGGTAGTTTGCATTTTTACCATATATATCACTTATGCTGCTTGCTTTTCAAGTTGAACTCATGGGCACTATGATATATAATTAACTCACCACATGAGTTCAGTGACATAATATATTGTGTGATAAAATTAATGTTTTGTTATTTTTGTGCCTATCTCAGTTTCCATTACATTATTTATTTCATGAAAAACATTGAACTTGCCATGCAAGTCGCTGGCGGTGGAATAAATTAACTTGAACTCTCAGGGCGAGTGGGTGGCACAGAATATGTTAAAGCGAACTGATTACAATCAGTAAAAATATTTTTAAATAAATAATATATTCCAGTAAAGTTTATAAAGGAAAATATACTAACCAGCGGTAATCCAAGACCTGCTCTAGCCCAATTAACTCCAGCTAATTTTTCCCTCAATACATCAGCCACTGATGACACTAAGTTAGGTGGTGGGAACACTGGTGTAGCACACGAAGGGCATTGATAGCCTGCAGGTGCGGTTGTGCGGGGAAGGGCACGGTAAAGCGATTCTGCGCACTCCCAATGAAAAACATCTGGAATTCATGTACTTCATAGAATGATATACTTTACCTCTAAAATGGTTAAAATAATAACATACTTACGGTAACAGGTAAGTCGAATACATTCTCCTTCTGACAAACTTTTAGTGCAAATCTCACAGATAGGATTGTAATCACTATCTTGTAACCATTGAAGATATGATTGTATGATACACTGTAAATAAATAATACCTGTTACCACCTTCTTTTTAAACGTAATAAAAGTAGTGATAATTGATAATACCTTTGGATGGTTTGTTACCATACAGTTTTCACAAACATTTACTCTGTGTTCAAAACAGAATTGATTCGTCACCCTTCTCTTAGGACATTTACAGAGACCCATTTTAATGGGTTTTGCACTGTTTAATTATTTTTTTTTGTTTATAAAACAACTTGATAAAATATATTATTGTGAAATTTCAATAACAAATAATCTCACAAAAGAAACGGCCACGTAAACCTGGAATACGACAAAATAGCATAACTGAAATTGTCAATTTTATGATCAATCAGCTGTCAAATGTCATTTCTATAGTGTTGCCAAGTTATGACTCAGCTGCATAAAAATAATTCTACATTTATGGATGCAGTCCATTTTACATTTCTTTGGAATTAAATCAAATCTAGGGCAAGTACCATACTTTTAGACTAATTTTATACAATAGTGAAGTAACATACTCCAAGAGATTGAATTACGTTCTAATTTTACATTCTTTGTTTTTTATTATAATGAGAATTAGTTGACTTAAATTATAATTAAAAGTTAATAATCGCGGAGTAGATTCCCATTCTCCAGGTATTTATTACAAGTTTGTGTGTTTCACCAACCAGCTTTGAACAGGTAAGTGGGTTAATGTCCATTTCTCCAGTAATGAAGTAATCCCTTGCCCAACAATTAAGACAAGACAAAGGTAAGCTGAAGACGTATAGGGTGTTAATAAACCTATTATCTATCTTACCATAGAGTAAGAGCATAGAGTGTTATTACCTAAAATTGGAATTATGAATTCATAATATATGATATTGTTTATATTTTAATGAATTTGATTTTATTGCTACAATGGCTTTAAGATTATGTTATATTCATAGTGTCATAAGTAAACCAGTCCAAGTGTTACTTAATCAGACATTGCATATTCGAAACAATACTGCGCTTAACCTAATAAATTTTAGCACATCTTCAGTAGCTAGCGTTAATTTTTTTAATAAATGTAAGGATAAAATTAATTATGGACTGTTATCGATAACCAATTTGTTTCAATTATAGCTTTCGTTTATAATTCTAGTGCCCGCAGAAAAACTATGGAAATCTGTTACATCTGTAAGTAATGCAGGAGCGAAAAAAGGTCGTGGAAAGGGTGCTGGTCGTATTAGAATTCGTGATTTGAACCGTGGACAAGTAATTGGTGTAGGCAGAATCAATATGCTTTGGCCTGGTTTGTCTTCACCAGTTATAAGAGGCAGAGAACTGTTAAAACAACAACGCTTGCCTGATGATCCTGAAAGGTATCAATTTAATTGTTTTTATGAAGCTAAAATTGTTTGATATATTTTTTAAATAAACTATGATAGTTTTTTGGTCTGCAGGTGTAAATTGGGTACTATAGCAAAGTAAGAAGACAAAATAGTTTTAATAGGGTAAAATTTGAAATTTTGTGGAGTGTGTGAGTTCTGCGGGCTATTAAGGTTTAAATTCTTTTTACAAGAAGCAGTCTATAGCAGTTAGCATATTTTTCCGAAGTATAGTTTGCGAATTACGATTTGCATAAGCTTACTTTATTTACAGAATGCAGAAACTGATTAATCTTCGAGATTCAATGACAAAGTTTCGTAGGATTAAACTTAGTCCTATTGAGAGAGGCTGGTCAGGTACACGTATGCCTGGACGTAGTATAGGACCTCCAGACCCTGTTGGAGATGGTATGTAGGTCTGCTTACTTTGTATGTATATATTTATGTATTTACGAGAACAAATAAATGCTTTAGTAAATATGTTTAAATATTTAATTAACATTTTTATTATTAAAAAAGTATTGTAAGGAAATGAATTGATTTTCTTTAATAATAATACTGAATTGTTTGAGTTATTATGATAGTGGCTATTTATTAGTTTACTTTTTGGCAAAGTAATATTATTAGCACAAAACACTAAAAAAGATTGACATTTATTTGTTACAGAGGAATTTACTGGTTTTGATACCAAAGTTCTTCAGTTAAGGCCCCTACTTATAATGAAGGGAACATTGGGTCGTACTCGAAACTATCAAGCAATGGTAAAACATATTTTTTTTAATTTACTTATTTTCATAACAAGAGACACTACTCTTGTTCCTTTCATAGCACTAGGAGGATTGCCAGGAAAAATTATCTTGATCTGTGGAAATATGTCACATATTAATTTGTATGATGAAAGAAATATAAATGGAATATAACCATATGGAGGAATATAATCACACCTTATTGTCTCAAAGCTCCTTATAATCTGTGAATCCTATTGTAAAGTAGATGAGCCTTTGAAGAGTCAACATAACCAACTAACCATTAGTAGGATGGTTGATTGCTAATTCATCTATCAAGTGTATATATTATATATATATGTGTGTATATATATATATATATATATATATATATATATATATATATATATATATATATATATATATATATGTACACACACACACACATATATATAGAGATGCATATTTCATTTCAGGTTGTAACTGGAAATGGGCAAGGAGTTGCAGGGTTTGGTTTTGGGAAAGCCAAAGAAGCACCAGCAGCACTCAGGAAAGCTAGAAATAGAGCTGGGAAAAAACTGATGCACTTTAAAATATATAATGGCCATACCAGTATGTTTATTATTATTTATATATTAGTTGCGCAAGTAAGTTCTCGCTGTTTGCCATTAGATGGCACCAGCAGTAAGTGTTGGTGGATTTTGCTAATTTCAAAACGTCATGAACCAAGCTTAGACATATGGTAAACAAACCGCTCTGACATGTTCTGAAGTGTTACTTTAATTATTTCATATAAAGAAAATGGAGGCTGAAGCGCATCACAAGTAAAAAGAAGTTTACAAAAATGCTGCTCTAAGTGAAACAACGGGCCGCGATTACTTCTGTCACTTTAAAGACGTAGATTTCGATGTTGACCACTGTTTGCGCGGAGGAAGGCCAAAAACATTCGAAAACGCTGAATTGGAGAAATTGCTCAATGATGATTCATGCTAAACGCAAGTACAGGTAACTCCTAATACTAAAGGTATTAGGAGTTACCTGTCAAGCCACTTCTAAGCAGTGGTATACATTGGGAATGATTGAAAAGCAAGGAATTTGGGTTCCTTATGATTTGAAGCCAAGGGACTTTGACTGTCGTTTCTTGATTCATTACAGCAATCTAAAGAATCGTCGTGCTTCTATGTCATTGGCTCGGCCAAATTTACATGCTACGAAGGTTATGCTGTGTATTTGGTGGGACCACATTGGTGCTGTTTATTATGAGCTGTTGAAACCAAACGAAACCATCGCTGGGGAACGGTATCGCCTTCAATTGATGGCCACAATACGAGCAAAGGCACGAAAAAGTGATTCTATTGCATGAAAACACTCAGCCTCAAGTTGCCAAACCAGTTAAAACTTACATGGAAACGCTCAAATGGGAAGTCCTACCCTAGCCGCCATATTTCCCAGATATTATGCCGTCCGATTATTACTTTTTTTGTTTGATGGCACATGATCTGGCTGATCAGCATTTCCGCTTATATGAAGACATCGAAAAATGGCTTGATTCGTGGATCCCTCAAAAGAGAACTTAGTTGCGCACCTAATGCTAGTCATAATTATTTTAATTGGAATTTCTGTAAAGTTTATAGTATCTGAATTATTTTTTAAGTTATGTACAATTTTTACTGAATATTTTCTGCCTGTGTATAATCATGGCAGATTTATCGGCTTCCGAAACTGCTAAATTGTATAAAAGCTTTGTCTGTGCTTTATTTTGTTGCCCCCACTGTTGAATGTAAGTGCTTAAGTCTGTATGTTTTAAAGGATTGTGATTGTGAGAGCTGAAGTGATTTGACAAATGTTTTCTTTGCAGTTTTCCATGATTTTTACACAGCATTTGGTAAAACTAAAATTTTCCTACAAAAGAAAAATGAAGGCTATGGCTTAATGTGCCACAGAGCTATCAAAGAGATCTGTCAAGCTATTGGAATCAAAGACCTCCGTGCCAAAGTGGAAGGGTCCAATAATTTACAGCATATTGTCAAAGCATTTTTTATAGGTCTTTTACAGCAGGTATGTTTATAATATAAATACAGTGAACCCACTAAATTAGGTCAGATACAGGGTAGCCCATGCTTTACTGTATTTTTTTGTGAGTTAAGGGGTTATATACAGTTAGAAGGCCGAAAAAAAGCGAATTTTCCAGAATTTTTTTTTAGAAACCTTTTAAATTTATTGATCTAAATATTTGAATATATATTATGGTATCTTTTAACAATATTTTAAGACTTTGTATTAGTAAAAATATTTATTTGGACAGGAGTTACAGCTGATCTCCGGGAGCTTCTCTCAAAAAGACGTTTTGCAGTGACCTCTATATCTCTGATCTGGATCCTCTGAAATTAAAAAACTAAACAGATTTCGTTAAAGTAATGTTAAATCTAGTAATTAATCGAAGGAATAAGCAAAATAAAATTTTTTGACAAAATGGCGGTTTCTAGAAAAAAAAATCGATTTTCGGCAAAAATTTCGGCCTTAAATTGTTTATAAAAAAAAAATATTAATCGGTAAGATAAAATCTTCGATCAATTATTAAAAAATATATATTCAAGAAACTTGTGTCAAAATTTGAGATCAATCGGTTTAGCTGTTTTTGAGTAATGTTGGTCACCGACTTTGAAAACACTATTTTGAGAAAAACGCGTTTAAAGTTTGAAAAGCACTTTTTTTTTTCAACTTACATGGAGTAGTCTATTCCAGGAACATATAATAAACCCTCCGTCGCTTCGGCAGCTTCTTATAACTCGAGCTGATGTTGTCTGCGAGCCATTCTTCCATCTCGGGTGCTCTCACGCGCTCTGATATCGGAAATGGTCACGCGCTGCTCATCTTCTTTTTCAGCATATGAATGCGCATTGGGTCCAAGTGTGATTCCTATTGCCTTCATATAATATAATAGTGATGCCATTCCTTCATTAAATATGCCGGCAGCTATGTATGCAGCGATTTCCACAGTTGTCGAACCAGCCGGAACAATTTTGGAAGAGATTTTCCAAATTAGTTGATTGTAGCTCTCATTGTTGTTTCACATTTCCGTCACAGGTCTTACATTTCACATATTCAGAAATTGCTGCAAACACTGTTATAAAATTTAAAATGCGAGACTCAACCGACGGATCACGTGGAACTGAGATTTCCTCTTGTTCTTTAAATTTTTTTGCTGAGGCACTGAAACTACTTTCATCCGTTTCGGTTGTTTTTGGATTAAAAATTGCGCTTTTTTGGTCTCGACTTACGTATGTTAAGAAATTTCCAATTTGGGGAGAGCAAAATTAAAACTTACCTTTCCGGTTTAAAAGGGAAAATAACACACTGATCCTTTACCCATCTAAATACATTAGAAAGAAACATTTACAATTAGGTAGGTGCACAAAAGGGACAGCGTTCCAGGTAAGCGCTGCCGCTCCGGCCTTATGCTTCCAACCGCTCTGAAACGCCTTTTAAAATTTACGTGTAACTTCGAAAATATTCACCGGAACGATATGAAAATTTTTGTGTGTATTCTTAAATATATGTACATTAAGAAAATAAAATAAAAAAAAATCGATTTTTTGAAAACTAACTGTATATCACCCCTTAATGTTTTATATAATAATCTAGGGCAGGGGTTTATAACCTTTTTTACTGAGTGATGCACTAACGTACTCTTTACAAGTTCGCGACACCCTTACATACTTACATGCAAATGTTTGATAGTTGAAGTGAAGGTATAGATATATTTATTAAATTATCATCATCAATCTATTTAATGTTTTTTTTATTGTATAAGGACATGACCTACAAACGAAAAGTAAAAAATACATCCATTTATCGTATTTTTTAATTTCACGACACACTTGAAAGGGGCTTGTGACACACCAATGTGTCACGACATGGTGGTTGGGAATCGCTGATTGAGGGCATCAAGTGGCAGTCCCAGCTTATACTAATTTCAGGGTGTGAGCACTAATTTAATGCTACTATTTGTTTAGGGGTTTAATGAATATTCAGACATATTAACCGATACTTTACTTTTTTTTTATTTTATTAATTGTAAAAAAAATATATTGACTAGAAATCAATGCTTTATTTAATTTGTCTATATATTTGTTTGTTTCAAATCTTGCGCTTTTTCACCTAGGTACTCTTAACAAATTCTTTTGAAAGTGCACATATAGAGTTCCTTTGACAATACAATATTATAATAATTTTAATTTTGTAGTGAGGTTCTGTCAGGAGGTGGGTAGAGGAATTCCTCTACCGTTACTAATAATTTCCTCGAGTTTGGGCTCATTTGATAGGATTTGAGGAGTTCCATACATTATAGATACTAATTAAAAACTAGAAAATAAAAATTGTTTTAAGTTAAATGGTTTTATTAATAAAGTAGAATAAAAACGTGGGGTGCATAAGAATCTGAATGAATTGTACAGTGGTTATGCATTTATGCATCCATTTTTTTACCTATATTTACGTATTTAATAATGTTAAACTAGAATACTCGGGAAAATATGTTTTAAAAATAATATTTTTAATTCTTTAGAGAACGCATCAAGAATTAGCCGAAGAAAAGAAACTTCATCTTGTAGAGTTTAGAGCAGAAAACTCATACTTTCCTAAAGTCGTTGCCAGCCCTAGTGTTGTAAGAACGAAAGACGACATAGATAAGGATGAGACATTAGATTTCATACAGTACGTCATGAATGACAAGGTGATACTGAGAAAAAAGAAGTTCCCGCGGTTTTATGAAACCATGCCGCATTATGATATATTCCTTAAGAAATACGAGAGATACCGCAATCATGAGAAAATACGTCTAAATTTGAAAGTTGAGTACGGAGAAATCAAGAGTTTCCTTAATGACAAACATCCTGAAGAAAAAGTTGAAAAATAAACTTTAGTAATTGTAATATATTTATATGTAGAAATAAATTTTAATTCTTAGAGTTAAAATGTGTTTCATTTCTCTCACTGTAGTTCGGGAAAATGAAAACAGCGGAAAGATTTCGTATCTATATATTTTTGTAGGTCCATTATAGCATAATAACGCTTGCGATTAAAAAGTTTTCCTTGTACAATAAAATATATATACTATTCTAAGAATATCACTCATAAAATTATTCATTCGACATTTCTATAAGTAATAAAGTAACAAATCGTTCATTTTGATTAAATCAAATGTTTTTGGAAACAAAAATACCACAGCTAGTTTTTTGTAACGAAACGCATTGTGTAATGGCACCTAATTTTTCCAATAATTACATCGTAAAAAATATTTACATTTATGTGACAGGTAATTTAAATGCTCTAAAATGCTAGTCCTATAATATTCGAAAAAAGCACCATTTTGTGAAATAAACCCAAAGAAAGTAGTAAAATATATATTGTATTTATAACAGATTAAGTAGAGCACTGAAGTGCCTGTATGCACTGAACTGATTTAGCGACTCTTAATTATTTAATAACTCCTACACATTTCTAATATCTGACGTCATAATTAAGAGCGTTTTTCATGTAGGAATATAATAATGTCAAGAAATAAGATTAATGCTAATTTATTAATAATAAATACGTCGAAATATATAGCATTTTTCGCATTACATTTGAGTATTCCTGTCGGCACGGATGTTAAGCGCTGATTTTGACTTCGCAGATGGGCTCATGTATTGGGTCTATTTGGTGGTATGCGTTGAGGCACGAGGGAATTTAAGTAAGTTCGCAACTGTACGATAATTAACAACCCTTTCGTCATTCGTCCAAGATCCATACCCACGGGAATAAATCAAGAAAACTAAAAATCAAGCATTACACATTGAACTCATCAAATAATACGAGGCGAATCACATCAATACTGAATCAAGTAATGCCTGGCATTACATACAAAATTGTCTAGTCTGCAGAAGCCTAACTGTTACTTATCTTGAAATGGAAAGTCTTATAAAATGCCCTATAAAAATAACGTCTTTTCTTTTTGGCATTTCTAAACGTTTATGCACATATGGGCACTTTTTGCATCAATCGTATAGTATGATGTAATAGTTTTTTTACTTAGCCACGTAATATGTATTGGCGTTTAAGACTGTATGGCGTCGATGAAGATTTTCTTTTAACATCTAAATGTCAGATTAGTTGACGCTTCTGACAAATATTATATTATCTGTCAGTTGTCATAGTTAATATTTGTTAGTCGTAGGGTGGTGGGTGGCGCATCTAAGCTTATGTCTAAAGTGACTATACGTCCAATTTTGAACGGGACTGTCCCTTTTTTCGGCCACCTGTCTCGTTGTCCCTAAACAAAAATCCAGGACGCCAAATAGTCCGTTTTCCGAAAGAAAAATTAGCACGTCAAACACGAGCGATATAACTAAAAAAATATGTTGCATATAATATAATGGTAATTAAGGTCACAGAAACTTTTCTTTAATAAAGATGGTGATTTATTTTTTATAATTTGTTATATTAAAAATAATTATAATTAATGTGAATGTTGCAAATTTTCAAAAAAAGAATACTATTGTGCGTCCTGTAAGAGCGATTGTTTCGAGATCATCTTCAATAATCTCTGTGCCAAATTTCATCAAAATCGGTTTAGTAGTGAAAGCGTAAAAGACAGACTTTCGCAATTATAATATCAATATAAAAGTATGGGCGTATCGTTTGGAGTTACAAAAAAAAATGTCCAGCAGTGGATTGCCACAAACTTTTCATATCAAAGAGTTTGGCAAGTTGAACTATATTTATTAAATTGCGTTTATATTTATTAATATCTTGTCAAATATTACTGACAGAATGAAGAGAAGCAAGCAAAATATCAACAAGCACTTACGTTGACGCAAAAAATACCCTTCGTACATGTTCCATAAAGTCTTAATTCTAATTGTTATTATTAAAAGAGTTTTTATTACCTTGGAAATGTTATAATTGATATGAATGTATTCAGTTTTAGGCCGTCAACCCGCTGCAAAAGTGTAATGATAACATCATGCTCCTCGGAGTCCTAATATGATGAACAATATAAATAAAAATAAATGGTCTAAATGTATGTACGCATATAACTTTAGAACGACTGCACAACATCAGTCTTCATTCATCATCATCATCATTCTTTTTTTTGTAGTGTTGGTTATTATCAGTACAAGGTTTGTGTAAAAGATAATTTTCAAAAAATTGTACGGAATGACGTGAAAATACAATTTTTCTCTTTTCCGTCATTTTAAATCGCAATATAACTAACAGATGGCGCTTTTACCATGCTTAACAAAATAAATGTCAGTATTGGTAGATTGACATTCATTCATATTCAATTACACTTTCTTTTTTGTATTACAAAAGCAAAAAAATTATTTCTGTGCGTCTTGCTATTCTTTCCTGTGAGGTTTGTCTCGTTTCATTAGGCACACCACCCGTACAAAGACGCTACTACACAAATATAACTAGTGCATTCTTAAAAAATCGCGTTACGTAATAACAATAGGTAATGGTATTGCAGATACGTATGGTCGACAAGATTGCTTGTTTGCCTTCCTATCTCTTAGAAAAAAATTAAAGATAACCAATAACCAAAGGAAAGTGAAATTAGTACAGATCTTAGAGTTGGGCTTGGAACGTTGTGTTTGTCCTTTGGATTATTGATGTGATGCGGCTCGTGGGATTCACTAAGACGAATTTAATATACCTAAATCGTTGAAAAATGACGCCCGTCACGTCCTGATTCTCACGAGGGCGAAAAGCGACTAATGAAGAGCCGTTTCGCTACGATGAATGGTAGCGGATGGAGCTCTGTTGTCTCTGCCAACCCCTGTGGGGGATAGGCGTGAATGTATATATATAAAAAAAAATTATTGATGTGAAACATTTCTTTCTTATCTTAACAAGAATTCTACTAATATCAAAAACTGTAATGAAATATGGCATTTTTGAATAATAGTGTAACTTTTTTTTTCCATCTGTATGTACTGTGAATTAATATGTTATAAAATATTATATACAGTAATAACCGAATTACGCTACCTCGACATACGCGAATTCGGAGTTACACGATTTTTTATTCTTTACATTTATTTCCTAAATTATTGTATTATTTAGTCTCCGGTCCCAATGAAACATGTTTTGTATGAATTTATATGCAAAATTGTACCCCGACTTGCTTGAATTCGACTTACACGGATAGCGCTCGGTCCCACCTATCGTGCAAGTCCGGGGTATTACTGTACTCATGTGTGTTACTGTAGAAGGAAATAAATATATCTATCTATCTTTTGCCTATCAACAACGCGTGGCATAAAATGTACAATTACCAAAAGGGAATATGATTAAGGTAAAACTTAATAAATTTATTTATAGCCGTATAAGTATGTATAAATTAGGACGTTCTTCCAAGGAGGCAGGCGTAGGTTCTGTACGAATACACTAATTTTGCTTGTTTATTGATAAGCACATGGACTATTACCGAACCTATTCATGGCATATCACTTTTATTACAGCGGGGTAACGAACCATGTTACTATGAAAAGTTAGTTCTGCTTTTATTTCAAAAATATTCTTTTTACATTACAGTTCAATATAAAAATATGGTATGTCGTCGGCCCAGTTATCAAAATTCGTAGATCAATTTGGGTAAATTTCTCAGTAAAAAAATACCGATTTTCTTTATTAGTTTGAGAATTTTTTATAAATCCATTCTGACAAAATAAAAAGAAATGTTTTTTGAGGTAAATACGAAATATTCCATTGGGTACGCTTTGAGATTATCCGTTCACATCAAAGTAAGAAAAAAATGTTTTTTTTAGAGTTACGAATTCTAATAACCAGGCCTACGCTATAACTACCTTACTAAAATACTCAGATAAATGATTATCATTATATTATTTTTAATGAGAAGGATTTCTAAATGAATTATTTTTGTGATATTAATTATGAATTAAGCTTTCTATAAAGTTTTCCGTAAAAAATATTTACTACAATTTTTTTTAATGTAATTATAAAAAAAAATGTTTAGTATGACAACGACTAAACTACATATGTATATAGTATGCCAAGTCCTTATGTTGTATATGGTGTCAAGTTTATATACTATTATGAAAAACGAATTTTATAAGTCATATAGATATTTCAGTATTTTCATCATACAATTTTATTGTTTTGCAATTTATTAATCATACATTTACAATGTAATTAAGATCTAAGATGTGATGGATTATGCTGCAAAGATATTTTTGTATTTTTAAATGACAAAAATTGTATTGTTAATGTTTATCAATGATCAGCGAATTCGAGCGCACGGAAGAGTGTGTGCAGAACGATAAAACTTATTTATAATGTATAAATGTATGTATGTTGTATTGTTCAAAATTAAAAAATTAAGAAATTACGGTTGAATTTCGATTACTGTGCGACCACTTAAAGTGGTGTGTATAGGGGCCATCCACAAATTACGTCATACAAATTTCATGAGTTTTGGATCAACTGGAGTCTATCACACACGGTCAAATTTGTGCGACGTCACATATTTTGCAATTTAACATTCAAAAATTATTAAAGTAAAGAGTACTTCAAAGTTATTTATATATTTTCTTGGTATTTTTCCGTTAGCCGAGCGCAAGCGAAAACTCGTCTAACCTAACATAACCTAACAAGCGAAAAATCTTACAACCATAAAGGGAATGTTCGTTTGGGGCCATATGTTTTCTCTGAATACTTTCAAAACAGTTTTCGTTTCTTCTTCCATATTAATTCTTGTTTTAAAAAAATGATGAAATTTTGAGAATTATTACGTTAGGTTGTAAGAGTTTTGGCGGAGTTCTATATTATTTAGCGATTTTTCGCTTGCGCTCGGCTAACAGAAAAGTAGTAATTTTCCAAAAAAGATGGATAAAGTGGGTAATATTTTAAATTTTTTCATTGAAGTTGAAGTTTTAGCACACACTTTCAACACACAATCGGTCACACAATGGTACACTTTATTGATCCCCTCTCTCCCCTTAATGTGTGACGTAATTTATGAAAGGCCCTATTCTGATTTGTGTACACACACAATGTTATTTTACTTATTGACTTTCCATCTGTTTAAATGAGAATGTAAAATATTTCACGAATTGCTAACATTAACCGAGTAATATACATGGTTCAAAAGAGTAAAAAAAGATTTTACTAATCGACTTAAAAAAATGAAGATGTCATTTACATTTATATATACAATAATAAAATAAATTTACTTTACATTACATCCGTTATAGAAAGCTTATTGAATTTGTTTAAAACACACAGTTGCTTGTACATCTGCTTTTTAAGTATTAATGTCTATTTTATAGACAAAAGCGTTGTTTTTATCTAAAATATAGCGTATTGTTGTCACTCAGAGATCATATTCCAAGGTAGAATGAAGATTTTATTCCGTCGTGGAATCTGTAATCAAAAAGACAAGTTGTTACTCAAACATATGTCATAGCACAGAGACTTCTTTTTCTTATGAACTACTTGCCTGCTTCACAAAACACAGACACACCCATATGTACCTTCCTCTTTCCCGACACACATACACATACGCATGCAATGCTTTCGCACACACACAAACAGCGCATTGACATATTCAAATGAATATTATCTTGTACAGAAAAGGCGATGAATTCGTATACAGTTAGTTTTTTAGCTAATTAGAGCAGTAGTAGGTCTTTATTTAATTGTTAAGGATAAATGCTCACGTTGTTAGGTAACATCAACGCTATAAGCCGCGTCGCTCTGATCATGACATCAGTGGTTAAAATATAAATTTAACAGGAAAGGACGGTTATGAGGCGTATTCGACGCCCAGAGAGAGACGAGGAGAGAGAGAGGGAGGAGAGAGAGAGAGGAGGAGAGAGAGAGAGGGGAGAGAGAGAGAGAGAGAGGAGAGAGAGAGAGGAGAGAGAGAGAGAGGAGGAGAGAGAGAGAGAGGAGGAGAGAGAGAGGAGAGAGAGAGAGGAGGAGAGAGAGAGAGGAGGAGAGAGAGAGATCGCCGTGTTTACTAGCGTTAGATTACCTGTGTAGGCGTGCGGACGACGCCACTTATCGGCGTGATCGCGACACAGGTCGGGCGCGAGCGCGGCGCGCACGCCCCCGAGCACATCCGCAGCGCCCGCCGCAGCCAAAGCGAGCGGGGCCACGGCGGCGCCCGGCAGGTGCCGCAGTACGCCCACGTGGGACGAGCGTGCTGCTATTGCCATAGTGGCAGCTGTCTCCGCGAAACCCTGTAATTGGAAGTGATCGCTATAACCGATTATCGGAATAGTTAGTGCTGTAGTGTATATGTAAACAGATATATAGCCTATAAGCCTGCCTATAAATTTTATATTCAAAGTATTAATAAAGTGGTATCATTTGAGCATTCGACAAGGTTTGATCCATATCTCTTTACAACCTTATATGGCGACCCTGCCAAGCGGTGCGTGGCCACACTGAGCTCGCGTACCGCCTGGGCTTTAATTCTATGATGTACGTGTTTTACTCCAGACGTTTTGAATGTTTACTATAAAAAATCCCATCGTTTTAATTTATTTCAAAAATACCTGCATTTGTACACGCAAAGCCTGTATATAATTAATATATAAGATTTTGAGCGTTTTGGGGGTAGTTTATATCTACCAGAGGACTGTCGCAGGCTGTCGATGATGGTGATGAATTAATATGAGTGATATTTATATTATCTTATTTTCTGTAATCATTGACCTGAAATGGCGCATTATATTCTAATCGCTAGTTATAACATTTGATCGGTAATAACGACATTACAAATTAGTTTTTTTTTATAGCAGAGTAGGTAAACGAGCATGCGGATCACCTGATGGTAAGGGATTACCGCCCCCTACCGCCATTCGCACCGTTGAAGGCGTCGCAGATGAGTTCCCGGTCTTAAACGAACACATACGCCCTTCTCTTGGATGCCCCATTGTCATAATCAGGAAACACTGCAGGTGGTAAAGTGTTCCACATTTCCACAGTCCGTGGTAGAAAACTGGGACTATATCGCAAGGTGGTTGATGGTCAGCTATCAAGGTGATGGACATGGTGGCAATATCATGATCACATTGGTGGTCAATTGTTCCACAGTTCGAGGCATAGTTTTTAGATATGGTTTAGTTTCCTCGACATGACACTTGTAAGAAAAAAAACTGTTATATGTCGGTTACTTTGGGTAGCGTCTACCAACCTCGCGGACAGTGTGATATGCGCTGGCAACCCCGTCGCGTATATCGGCGGGGTGGCGGGCGGGGTCGCGGCGCCGACGCTGGCGGCGCTCGTACGCCGCCTGCAGTTGCAACGTTGGCCCTGGGGTAAGCATGTCAAATGCCGTCTCCGCCGTAGCCTGAACCATAAACCATAACATGGATTCAATATTTGTTATTTCACATCCCATATATATCCTAACACTCCAACTTACAACGCTTGTCCAAGATGGATTGATTGGAAATAATAAATTACAATGATTGGAAATCGACATCATCATCATCAACAAAAAAAAACAGGATGTGCGAACGTAACAAAGTTGATTATGAACTGTCAAATCATTATAAATTTCACAGTGCAAATTTTATTTAATTTAATTTTATTTATTAGGCACAAAAACAAGTTACAGTCTTAAAGAATACTATATTATATAAACTTAACAACGGCCGGACTATAACTCTTTAAATTTGCGCACAGCATGGCTACAACTTGACAATAGGGTTACTTATGTAATAATGAAATATTATAAAATGGAACAGATAAAATTAAATTTAAAAAAAAATAAGAAATATAAAAAAAAGAAGAATAACAATAATTTTGTGATCTATCGGCTGCCAAAGATATCACGGAGCGATCGCTTTAATTGATGTATTTTGATATTGAAAATATCGAACGTTTCCGTACCGTTGTCAATGGATATATTATTGTAAATGCAAATATATGATTTGGGAAATCCCAGCGTTATACGAGGGAAAAACACGTGTTATACGAGTGACATGAAACCGCGTTATACGACGATTTACTGTAGTTGTAGGTTGGTTTACTGTAGTAGAGCGAAGAGGTTATTACCTGTATGAGGTGCAGCAGTCGCGTGGTTATGTCCAACGCGGCGACGGCCGTGCGCGCAGTGAACGAGGCGGCGCCGCGCCGCAGTCCGTGCACTAGACGTCCGTCGCGACGCCACTGCTCTACTGGCAGCCATACGAGATCGCGGATGCCGGTGACTAAAACCATATGTTATGTGATATTAGTTATATATATATCGTCACGCCTGTTTCCCGTAGCGGTAGGCAGATACTACAGATCTCCATCTACTACGATATCCGCATACTTTCCTTTCTTCCTCCACACTCATCACTCTCCAAGCTTGTCGGTTAAAGGTACTCTTTACCTGGCCTTTTCTAAAAATTCGGCAATTTAGTCAAGGCATGTTTTCCTTCGTCCGCAACGTAAATTTCTTTTGCTAGTCGTCTTTCATCCATTCGCTCTATGTGCCCAAACCATCTAAGCAACCCCTTCTCAACTTTTGTCACATTTTTTTATACAAAACATCGCTTTCATTCCTTATTCTATCATTCTATTAAATATTCATTCCTTATGTTTTCATTCAAAGTTACCTCACACATATTTCTCAATACTCTCACTTCCAGCGCATGCAGTCTGCTTTCATGACTCTTCTGCTAAACCGAACTCTCACTACCCTACATTAGAGTCGGAACAAGCACTCCCCGATGAATCGCCAGTCGGGCGGTTTTAAACACATTCTGACTTTAATTAGGGAGTGCAGGGCTCCATTAACCTGATTACCAGCTTTCACTCGCCTTTTACGCCTTTGACGGAAGGAATTCTCTTAGGAGATTAATAATAACATTACTTCGTCCGCTGGCTCAAAGACCTAAATTATGTCTTAGCTGCCGGTACGATAATTTTTTTATTCTCTCACATTTCTCTCCTAATAACAATATTACATACAAAATACTATTATTACTAGGGTTATTTATCCTTCGTAGTCGGATAAACCAAGCACACGAAGGATTATGCATCTAAGGCAATGAGCATTCTCACAAACCTAGTCGTGCTAGATATAGCTGTTTTTTGAATTTATCCCACTTTTTTGTAGATCCTAGGTTTAGGTAGATGTACCCCACTTACGTAGGTAGACTTACTTGGACGGATGAGATTCCAAATTTTTACCGATAAGCCAAGAATAAATGACGGTGGCTTTATAAAGACCACAGCTCGTTAAATGTTTGCAGTTAATTATATTCAGTTTAGCTTACAATTACTTACTTAGTTGCAGTAGCGAGTGCATGGGCCCGATTCCGCTCAAAAGTCCCGGCAATTGGTGCCGTTTGATGTCAGAGAGCCATTCGTGAAGTGCCCATTGTACCAACTTCTCCAGACCCAGTAAACCCAACCTTTAAACACAAGAATTATATTGTGCGTAGTTATATATATGCGTGTTATATTTAGCATATTTCCATAGGGAAACGAGATTTCTTGTTTTAAAAAATTAGACATTATTAATTTGCGTCATGTAAAATTAAAAATACGTAATGCGTAAAAATACTTAATATGTAACACGCAATCTTTTAGATAAAAATGTAACAAGAAAAAAAATTAATGAAAATCCTGATCAATTTCGACTTCAAAAATGATGTATCGATCGTTTTTATCTGTATTGAAATCTTATATGTAAAATACTATTATATTACACTAGCAGTCACTTTTAATGACATTTAAAATCAAAGACTGAATAGTAACATCAGAATAATAACCGCAGTTTTAATTCACACGTCGAAATATTTTGATTTCAAAAAAATTACCAGGGCAGCACTTGATATATTTAATCTCCAGTTTATTATCGACCATAAAGCAAACCCCATAAATCATAAATGTACACACCTTTGTATACAAAGAAAAACACTTACTTGTAGTCTAGTCTTTTGAGAGTGAGTTCGGAGCAGTTGAGTTGTCCGAGACCCATAAGTAAGCCTGCCACGGGTCCCGCTGAGAGGTCCACGCGCTTGCCGACGTAGTCCAAACGGATGGGCACCTCGGGGGAGAATACCACGCGTCTGATGGAACATTGATAATGTACACTATCGAACACTTATTCTTTTCCTTTTTTTGATGGTAATTAGTTACAACTATTAAGCCAGCCTCAAGTAAAATACAATAATATCAAATCTCTTGAAATGTTCCAAGTCCAAGTCCAAGTCAGCTTATCACGTTACGTCTTGATAAAATAGTGACCATTTTACCAAAACCTTCTATGGACTTTTTCAGTCAACTTAAAAAGTTACGATACACTTGTTTATATCATATCACTTCACTTATACACCTTAATCGAACTATATTGCATAATACACCACCACAATTAAACAAAATAAAATATATTAATAAAAGAAGTACCTGAAGTAAATGGGTGAATCATCAACAGTTTCTGTTTCGACTTGAAGCTTTGTCGTTTGCTTCTCCTGGTTGATGCCAAGCTTTTGGAAGTCCTCTTCTAACTGAATCAAGTTTTCAGAAACCAGACGCTCTGCCTCATATGTCTCCATAAGCGGTTCGTCATCACGAATCACTGGAATTTTATGTTTAATTCTAAGCAATGCTTCAAGATATTGCTAAATTGTTCTTAAATTTTTGTGAAAAGTATGTGACTGCATTACTTATTAAACTGCAAACCGACAAAGCAGATCAAAAAAAAATAACGTTCCTATGTATATATATATATATATATATAATTGTTAATTGAATTTATTGGATATTACTTTTCTGTGTGTAATATGTGTTAGATACTGCATTTGAATTTTTCCCATATTATAATTAGTAAATTCGTTAGGCATTACTTTATTCAAATATAATCTATAATATAAATATAATATACACTTAAAGATGTTTTTAAAATCTTACTATATTAAAATTCGCTATTTAATACATAACTGCCGCCACTGACCCATTATTATTTTATATAAACCAATATTACTGTTACATAATATGCCAACAGATGACGCCATAAAACATATAAAATTAGTTTCGTATATTGCATATAATAATGATATTAATTCTAAAAAGTTGACATATATAGCTTCAGAATTACCCGTATCATTGAGCGATAGTGCATCAGCGTCGCCTAGAGATGTGGGTGTGGGTGGCGGGTCCTTGAGATGGCTGGCTATACTCATAACGGGCGGCCGGTGTGTGGGAGTGGTCTGTCGGGACCCGCTAGATTCCGTAGATAGACCGCCCACGCTCTTTGTATCCTCATCTGTCATGATATGTTTTATTATAATCTGAATTGTATCATAAACAAAACAGTTATATGTTTGTTAATCGTATTAAATATATTTTATATATGATATATACATAGAAGGCTAGCAAGTTTTAAATGCCTCTGGTGTTGTAGTTAGCCTTTGAGAAATGTAATGTTTTATTATAATCTGCACTGTATCATAGACAAAATAAATAAATAATACACTCCTTTGCAAAAAAATCGATTTTTCTACATTATCGGTAAAATTTAGTTTTAATATACCAAACTATATTATTGGCACTTAATAAAGAATCTGTTCCTTCGTTTTTTTAAAAAATAATTTATTTTTATTTTTACTAGAATAATTAATGTTTGTCGCATTATCCTACCTTATTGTGACTTAAAACAAATCTTTAGTTACCAAGTTACTTCGTGAGCACAATCCGGTGCTCACGAAGCTCGATTGAGGTTCGCTCGAAATTGCCTACTTTAGACACAAGGTAACTGGAATAGCGTACTCTTCTCCAATGAGGCTCGAATTTGTCTGTATGGTGAGTGCGACGGCGGCGAGTGTTACGAAGACCAATATATTTATTTTAGAATTTGTACTTTTATAAAAAAAAAAAACTAGCATTTCGGGGCTTACCTGCGGCGGCCTCTCAATGCTATGCAAGCGTTTCGGGCTCCTGCCAAATTTCAGTGAAATCGGCACATAAATGACGATTTTAGCTTTGTATGGCAGCCATCATGTTTTCCGCCATTTTAGTTTTTTTTTATATACAACGGTAATGCAGCTTTATATAATATTAATTAATATATTTAACAAACCGGCAGCCTCATCAGAGCCCAGCTTCGAGAAGAAACCAACAAGGAACGCGAGCGTATCTTGGTCGAGGTTGAAGCGCAGAGGCAGTAAGGATACTTTGAGGCAGCACTCCTGCGCACTTTGTGTTGGTTCTGGCCGCAAATGGACCGCCTTCACTACCAGCTGGATAAAAAACAGTTTGGTTTGGAACTTTTCCGTTAGGCGGGCGTAACCGAAAAATTGTTAAATAATGTAGAATTTCGCCAATTTTTTTACAACCTAACCTAACCTTTTTTTTCCTACGTAAAAAACGTAACCTAACCTAATAAATTCCAAATTTTTATAATATTTAAAACAAAAATTAAGATGGAAGAAAAGAAGGAAAACGTGCTTTGTTTTAAATGATTTTACAGAATAGAACACATGACTACAAACGAACATTCCGACACGAACATTCGAGAAAAACGCACCGTACTGGATCACTAATCCAGATGGTGGAGATGAAACTTTTCCTTTCGGCGAGTTATACAACAGTGGAATTTAGGGGCAGGGATTTTAGAGGAATCGACATTAACCCGACACGCTTGTTCAAGGACGATTGCCGGGGTAATGATCGGTGCCATTTTGAGTGAAATTTGCGTTCCATCATCATCATAATCATCGTCGTCAGTCCACTGTTGAACATAGACCT